>OZ034803.1:23421656-24109156 GCA_964028335.1 Altica lythri | reverse complement strand
CTCTTGCTGCAACATCACACTCGTTAAACAAAATTGGACTTTTCATAACTCGTTACGTAAATAACTATTTTATTAAAAGTTTTTAAATACAAGGTTTCTAAAAAAATGTTCTTAAACATAGTAGGTACTCAAAATAATACTTAATCCTAAAATTAAAACTCTGTTTGCTGATATTTTACTTTTAATACTTTTCTTTTAGTTTGATTTTAGTTTAAAAAGGTTTTAAATAATTTATTTTTTAGTAATTTCATATTTAAGCGTTTATGGGGTCTATGTCGTGAAGAAGGAAATTAATGATATCTTCCATTAAATTAAGGTGCGTTATAACGATTGCGTAATGCAGATCGAGATCAACCATTTCTCAACTTAACTCACTTATAGCTGTTATCGACTAATCGACAATTGTCAATAATTTTCCATAGTGTTTTAAAATTTCTAAATTTTTTGATAAATTTCTAGTTCAACCAAAAAGAACCTCTAAGTCTAGAATCTATGCCCGATGTAAATCACGGCGATGTAAAATATATTATAAACATCGGCCGTGACAAAGGGGATCATTTTCTACCAAGGCGTTTTATACATAAATTAAAATATAAATAATTTATACAGCGATTTTGTAATAGTTAATTATTTAGTGTTAAAAAATCTTAAATAACCTATTGGTTAATATTGGTTAATAAGTTCTTGGTTTTTGCCGATGATGTTAAGATTTTTAAAGTGATAGAATCTACAAAAAAATGCTGTTTTGTTGCTTAAGTGTGACTTTGATCCTGTTTTCGATTAGTGTGTCAAAAATGATTTCAGCTTAATAATAGTGAAGTGTTCAGCAACTTTAACTGTTATTTACTTATTTTATACATTTCGAGCCTATTAATAGAGCAAGTAAAATACGTAAACTTGAAGTCATATTATTAGATGAAAAATATCATTTACAACTTATATCATTAATGTTGTTTTAAATGCTTTCAAGATTTTGGGATGTGTTTGTCGATATTTATCATTTTTTCTTCTAATACAACAAAATTGTAATATTGTTCTTTAGTCCGGCAAATTTTGGATAATTCTTCGGTTGCTTGGTGTCCCTACTATAATACCACAGCCGTACTTTACTTTAACGTTAAAGTAAAGTACGGCTGTGATTATACTCACATTAGCATTAACAGTGTTCAAAACAATTTTTTTCGTGTTTTGGCTTTTGTCGATAGCCTACTACCAATACAAAGACATTCGACGTCAAGTTAAACTTTAAACTCTTAAAAACATGCGTGAAATTAGTGATGTTTGCTTTCTTTCCAGACTTTTTACAGCAAAAGTGTTTGCTCCTTATTTCTTCAAAATATTTTAGTGTGCTGTTTACATATATTTGTATTTGTCTTTATTTTTGTAAAAGTTACCTGTTAATAAATAATTAATTAAAGAATTAAATTTAATTAATTTAAATCTTTGTCCACGACTGTTTTACAACATCTTCATTATACATGTGCTTTTTTAAGTATAATATTGTTCACTAGTGAATAATGGTTAATTATTCACTGTATGACGTCACAACAAAACGTATGTCTTAACTTGATATGAGAATATTATTTACATTATCAACATGTTAGATTTTGGGTTATATAACTTTTAGATCACTTAAAATTTAATACAATGCCCAATTTATTTTTATATTTTATCCAATAAAAAGAATTTTAAATCTTTAAATAAATCTAAACCAAAAGGACACTTATGTATGTCATCAAACTTTTATCAAATCACAAATGTATTACTCTTAAGCCGGCTCGACACATGCATATACGAATATTCGACAATTGTACGAATATTTGGAGCAAATAATCGTGTGCGAATATTTGCTTTTGTCTACAATCCACACATATTTTTTTTTTTTTTTTATTAAGGATGTCCTCGTAGGTATAGACCTAAATACAAATGTACCGAGAACATCTATTGGGGCAGAAGAGGTAATTTATTAATTTGGGATTTAAAGGCCTGCAAGTTAGGACCAGTGGGGAAGACGTGGGGAGGTAAGGAGTTCCACAATCTGGTGACCCTGGGGATGAAGGAACGATCGAATCGATCCGTTGTAACGTACAACATACCAATTTGTAACCCAAGCGGCCAAAACAATCCCCTTGAGAAAAAGATAAAGATAAAGGTAAAGATAAATCTCAAGGAAACTGTTCAACCACGTTGGGCGCCAAATTGTAACGTACTAAGCCAATTTTGTACGTTAAATTACCCTTGCTAGCTCCAGGGATCGTGGCTTCTTTTTAGTTTTTCCTCTAACTCCCCCCAAACAAATATATAAGGGCGCCAAAATACAGACAAGCAAATAAAAGAGGTTAAATCAGTTTTAAATTGTTTATTGCGAAAATTAATAATGCAATTAGTAATGATTTAATAGTGAAAAACTAATTTCTTATCTTTTGTTCTATTTCCTATCTTCGGAAAACGTCGGGGATGACGGAATTTCGGTCCAAATCAGCACCGGAATAAAGATGCGGATGGCAAGATGTTTTCTTTGAATAATTGAAGCTGGTAGATTCTTCCGAGAATAGTCCCTGGTGGCGGAAACAATCGGAATATGACGGCAAGTAAAAATTCTGCTTAACAAGCTTCTCTCCAAAAAATTGTTCTTATAATAACAGCCCTATCTTGGGACCCTTCAAAATTTGGCAATGGCCCTATGAATAAAAATTCAAACCGTCAAAATCCCATCTCACTAAACCTTAATTTCGATTACAATCATCCAAGGTTTCTCCAAGTTCGAGAAAGAAAAAAGTTAATCACTTTATCTGTTTACATATTTTTAACACAATAAAAACTGATTAAAACAATGATTGTAATCGAAATAATTTAAAAGTTAGAACATTATAACTATTATAATCAATTAAATACATTCACCAAGTTTTTGACTATTACTAAAAAATTTTAAACAATTTAATTTTTACTCACCAACGAAGGGAGAAGATATTAGATAGAACTGCAGACTTTGAAGCACAAATTGAAAAAGGAATTAAAATAGCTACACTATTTCCGAGTGAACAAAAGTCCCCCTCTTATACTGAAGTCAAGTCTGCGACCTCTTTAGACGCGGAATGGTAAAAATCAAACCGTCGTAGGCCAGGCCAAAAATACGTAGCAAAATAGACGAGATATTAAAGAAATTAAATATTATTAGGCCAGGCCAAACAAATAACGATGTAATCGTTACACCGTTCTCGATGTCGGGCATTAAACAGTATAAGGGTGCATGGAGTTGGCACGTCGCGTTGCTCTGGCTGGTCTGGCAAGTGGAGGCATTATAGAGCGGAGTTCTTCTGAGCAAAATCCGTTTATGTATCGGTAAAACAAGGAAAGATCAGCCACTGCTCTTCGGTGGGATAATGGGGCTAGGTTTTTGGTGATACTGGTGTCGTTTATTAGTCGAACTGCCCTTCTCTTTATGGCATCCAGAACTCCGAGCCTTGACGGAGCCGCCGAACCCCATACATGCGAGCAGTATTCAAGATTAGGCCGTATTTGGGCTTTGTAAAGAGTAGCCAAGTTGGATGGAGAAAAATATTTCTGTGCTCTAAACAGAAAGCCTAATTTCTTTCCTGCTGCAGTTGTCATCAAACTTTTATCAAATCACAAATGTATTACTCTTAAGCCGGCTCGACACATGCATATACAAATATTCGACAATTGTATGAATATTTGGAGCAAATAATCGTGTGCGAATATTTGCTTTTGTCTACAATCCACACATATTTTTTTTTTTTTTTATTAAGGATGTCCTCGTAGGTATAGACCTGAATACAAATGTACCGAGAACATCTATTGGGGCAGAAGAGGTAATTTATTAATTTGGGATTTAAAGGCCTGCAAGTTAGGACCAGTGGGGAAGACGTGGGGAGGTAAGGAGTTCCACAATCTGGAGACCCTGGGGATGAAGGAACGATCGAATCGATCCGTTCTCGATGTCGGGCATTGAACAGTATAAGGGTGCATGGAGTTGGCACGTCGCGTTGCTTTGGCTGGTCTGGCAAGTGGAGGCATTATAGAGCGGAGTTCTTCTGAGCAAAATCCGTTTATGTATCGGTAAAACAAGGAAAGATCAGCAACTGCTCTTCGGTGGGATAATGGGGCTAGGTTTTTGGTGATACTGGTGTCGTTTATTAGTCGAACTGCCCTTCTCTTTATGGCATTCAGAACTCCGAGCCTTGACGGAGCCGCCGAACCCCATACATGCGAGCAGTATTCAAGATTAGGCCGTATTTGGGCTTTGTAAAGAGTAGCCAAGTTGGATGGAGAAAAATATTTCCGTGCTCTAAACAGAAAGCCTAATTTCTTTCCTGCTGCAGTTGCTATGGATGCAATATGCTCGTTCCAGAGTAAGTCCTGGGAGATCGTTATACCAACCAGCGTAATGGAGTCGCCCGCTACTAGTGTCTGGTCGTTGATTGTAATGGATGAGTCGCATGTTTGCCTCTTGTTGGATAGGCAACATGTCTTTGTCTTGGAAGCGTTGAAATTAACAAGATTCTTTCTTCCCCACTCGTCTACAATTCTCAAATCTTGATTGATGGAAGCCGTTGTGGATCTTCTGTCCTCTTCCAGAATATCTAGAGGTATGAAACGGTTGTGCGCTTTGCTACAGTGTAGGTTGCTGTCATCTGCAAAACCATGTATCGGGTTATTAGTGGCTTTTAGTAGATCATTAATATGTAATAAGAATAGAGTAGGAGCTAGAGCCGATCCTTGGGGAACTCCAGCGTTGATCTTGTAGAGGTTGGAAGAATGTCCATCTACAGCAACTTGGATGTGCCTGTTGGAGAGAAAGTTGGATATCCATCTACAAAGGTTTTGCGAGAGTCCGTATGAAGGCAGTTTGTTCAAAAGAGCTGCATGCCACATAACAAATAGGAGAGCTATTGGTCTGTAATTAGAAGGCTGGGTTTTAGAGCTTTTCTTGGGGACTGGTTGTACTCGAGCAGTTTTCCAGGATTCTGGAAAAATACCAGTATCATATGATAGTTGAAATAGCTTAGTGAAAACTGGCGCTAGTTCGGGAGCACAACATTTTAAGAGCAAAGCAGGTATTTCATCAAGACCGCTTGCTTTGTTGGTATTTAGAGTAGCAAGGACTCTCTGCACCCGCTTAACCCTAGAAATGATATTTTTCATTGTGTGGGGAGCCCGTGGAATAGAAGGTAGCTCTATGTTGTCCGGTAGGTTAAGTGTCGAGTTCGAAGAGAATATTTTGGCAAAGAGTTCTGCCTTTGCTGTGGAGGACGTAACTATTAAGCCGTCATCTGATGTGAGTGGAGGGAACGAACTAGTTGTGAAATTGTTGTTGATATGTTTGGCGAGAGTCCAAAAGGACCGGCTTCCATTAGGGTTTGACATTACTTTCTCTCTCATTCGGGCGTCAAAGAGACTTTTGGAATTGGAAATAGTGGTGTTGTATTTGATTCTAGCGTTTATATCATCCTGTTTTGTTTCATCTGATGGATTTTGTATAAATAATTTGTGGGACTTGATCTTAGCTTGCCGAGCTACATCGCAATCTTTATTAAACCATGGCTTCTGTTTGGCTTTTAAGCGTTTGGTAAAGTGAGGAATGTAAGCTTCCATGGCACACTGAATAATTTCAGTTATACTGTTGCAAACTGCCGATGGATCTTTGTTAATAAAGCAGACTGGATTCCAGGGAAAAGTTGCAAAGTAGTCTCGAAGGCCTTCCCAATCTGTTTTTTTTTAAGTTCCAAAAAGTTCTCTTGGGTAGTGCCTCGAATGGGTGAGGTTCTATTGGACATTTGACTTCTACTACAGCATGATCAGAGTTACCTAGGGGAGACAGAACATTTACATTATATTGCTCAGGGTGAGTAGTCAGAAAAAGATCCAGAGTATTAGAACTGTGATTGGCAGCTCTGGGAAAGTAAGTGGGCTTGTCGATTAGTTGGGACAGCCCATGGCTAATTGCAAACTCTTCAGTTAGCCTGCCTTCTGTGTCCGTTTTGTTGGACTTAAGCCACTTTTCGTGGTGAACATTAAAGTCCCCAAGCACAATTATCTCTGAAGAAGGGTAATCACTATTAAGGTAGTCGATCTTTTGTGATAGATAGTCTAGTAGTTCGTCGCATTTATTATCTGATGGCCGATAAATACAACATACATATTACTTTAAAAAGCGAATATTTGTATTAGAATAAAAATACGGAAAATATTCGGATTGGGCTTTCGTAATGGATAACTCTTTCATTACTGCAGCTGCTTAATTTTTTATGTCATTATAATTTATATATGAAGAAAAGGAAAGCTAAAAAACTGTGTTAACATTCAAGACGAAAGTGTGGACGGTATTGCGAACACGGACAGTACGAATATTCGGGTGCTTTGATGTGAATCAACTACCGACTCAATACGGAAAATATTCGTATTCGGAGAAATACGCTGAATATTCGCCAACGAACACAAATATTGTATCCACATATGCGGTATTTTCCGCAAACACCAATTATTCGTTGACGAATAACGCAAGTGTGGAGCCGGGGTTTTAGAGTTCATATTACCTGTAACAATTTTTTACTTTTATTTTACTGACAAAGTGCTTGCTTGTATTTAAAATTAAACACAAAACTTATAAGACAATAGGTAAGCCAAATTAGTCAAATTTTATATTTTCCTTTGACATATCGGTACGTATCTAAATGTTAATGGTGTAAACAAACGAAACACGTGTATAAAGAATAGACATATATACCCTTTACCACTATATCTAGGCAACAAACTTTATTTGTTAAATTTAGATCGTCGTAAGTGTAAGTCATATATATCGAAACTTCAATTACAATAATTAACATAAATTTAAAAAGTCCAAAGTTGTGTATTTAGCAATTTTGTCGTGGACAAAGTATAGTATTCTACTCGTGTATAATGGCTATTATTTACTCAGATGATTTACAACACTTGCCTGTTGCTCGTGTTGTGAACTTCATCTTCGTAAATAATAGCTACCATAATACCCTCATTGAATAATATACTATTATTTTTAACTTATTTTTTGTTTTACTTATTGTAGCGTTAAAAATACCCTTTGCTAGCTCCAGAGGGTCGTGACCTTCCTGCTGAATTTTTGCCTAGTTTTTCCCCAATCAAGTTTTTAATAGGGCGCCAGTACAGATATACAAATAAAATATGTAGATCAGTTTTAATATGGTTTATTTCAATAAAATTCGGATTATTAATGCTGACAGTTAATATTAATTAATTTAATCTCTTATCTGTGGTTTTTCGATGGCTTGATAAACGGAGTTTCTTAAGCTCGTGTTGAAGTTGGTTGATTTCTACTGAAGGACTTCTCAGACAACAGCGACAGGAAGGAATTTTCCTTCGGAATTTTCTGACCGGGAAATCAGAACTGAACGGACTTTCTCCGATGATACCTCTTGACGAAAAAATAATTATAGTTTTTGGTAAACCAAATAATAGGGCCCTTCTTCTAGTTGGCAATAACCCAGAGACAGAAGGGCAAAGATGGTCGAAAAACTCTAAATTGAATGAAATTCAACGTTAAAATGAACGGAATAAAATCACAAATTAACTACGAAGCCAATAACTCTCCTTCCACTT
This sequence comes from Altica lythri, assembly GCA_964028335.1. Taxonomy (NCBI): domain Eukaryota; kingdom Metazoa; phylum Arthropoda; class Insecta; order Coleoptera; family Chrysomelidae; genus Altica; species Altica lythri. Next base: position 24,101,539 of record OZ034803.1, on the reverse strand, counting down.
TGCAGTCCCCACACGTCTCAACGCCAAAACAATAGATAATTTAAAAATAATCATAGTCCAGGAAAACTGTTCGAAAATTAACGATACAATCGTTACACCACGGTACCTTGGCAGAAAAAAAAAAGAATTGACGATTCTTTTTTTTTACTAAATAAAGTGAAACTTTTCTCAAAGTAAGTAATGAAGATAAAAAGTAATAATCCAAAATTGGTGAATAGGTAAAGAATATAAAAATTAGTAAACTTATGTTGGTTAACAAGATGACTGGTGTAATTCTTAAATATACAAAATACCAACGTTAAAACTCAAGAAACAAAAATTACCAGTACAAAAAGTTACTAACACTTGAACAAGGAGAAAATTAAATCGAAGATGAAGTGACTGGATTTTTACAAAAGGTATCAGCCAATACAAAAGGAACGAATCCTTAATAAAGCAAGTAAAATTACCATGGTTTTGAAGAAACCCAGGTAGTTAAACCGTCACAAGACGAAGTGACTAGTTTTTTCTACAAGGTACTAGCCAACCTAAAAGGTGGAACGAATTTCTCAAAAAGCAAGTAAAATTACCATGGGTTTTAAAGAAACCCAGGCAGTTAAACCGTCACAAGACGAAGTGACTAGATTTTTCTACAAGGTACTAGCCAACCTAAAAGGTGGAACGAAAGAGAAAAAATAAATGTCCTAATATCAAATAGTCCAAGATAAAACAAAAAATAACAAAGTCTTAAAATCATGAACCTTCTTGTCAAATTCAAGAAATAACAGTATACGTCTCTAAAAATTAGGAACATCCTAAGATCAAACTTTAAGATATTAACCACGAAAAAACTCTAAAAATCACAAGGATATGACTGTAGCCAACAAAAAAAATCATTGAATTAAAAATACTTACTATTGAGTAACAAAATAAGCTAAGTAGCTAAACAAAAATTCAATGAACGAAAAAAAATTGAAGCCAACTATTAATTGAACAAACATGTGACTTAACACTCAAAAAAATCAATTAATATCAGAATCAACTTGTAATTTGACAAGTCATACCACACAAACTGTGCAAACTAGAGACGACGCAATAGGTAGAGGAAAATGACAAGAGATAACGGTAAATAAAGTAGAGAAAAATAAAAATTAGGACATTTAAAGAAAAGAAAACCTCAAATTAAAAATAGGGCAGAAAAGTACACTACACAACTTAAAGAAACTGAAGGCAAATATCAATCAAGAGAAAGAGAAATTTGAAAAAAGAACAAAGAAAGCTGATCATTCAAAAATAAAAATTATGCAAATTGGTGGTGCGGCACAGAGGAACAGCCTCAGCCTGTACTCGCAATAATTGCTATCACTAAGGTACAGTACTGACCTGAACTCACCAACCATTTATAAAAATTTTTTAAAAAAATTAAATGAAAATCGAAGTTAATTAAAAAGTTGAAATGAATTTTGAAAAAGTTTTAAGCATTTACAAAAAATTGAAATAGAAAGAGAAAGTTAATAAAACGTTAATACAACTAGTGCCTTCAGTGTAGTGACTCCAGTGTAAGAAATGCAAAAAATTCAATCAAAAGTAAAGAATTCAAAAATGTCGAGAAAAGATAAAATATATACGATATCTTAATATTTTTCACAAACAAGTAACTACAAAAAATATTACAAATATAACGTGCGTGTGTGCGTGTGTGTGTGTGTGTGTGTGTGTGTGTGTGTGTGTGTGTGTGTGTGTGTGTGTGCGTGCGTGCGTGCGTGCGTGCGTGCGTGCGTGCGTGCGTGCGCGTGTGCGCGTGTGCGCGTGTGTGTGTGTGTGTGTGCGTGTGCGTGCGTGCGTGCGTGTGTGTGTGTGTGTGTGTGCGTGTGCGTGCGTGCGTGCGTGTGTGTGTGTGTGTGTGTGTGTGTGTGTGTGTGTGTGTGTGTGTGTGTGTGTGTGTGTGTGTGTGTGTGTGTGTGTGTGTGTGTGTGTGTGTGTGTGTGTGTGTGTGTGTGTGTGTGTGTGTGTGTGTGTGTGTGTGTGTGTGTGTGTGTGTGTGTGTGTGTGTGTGTGTGTGTGTGTGTGTGTGTGTGTGTGTGTGTGTGTGTGTGTGTGTGTGTGTGTGTGTGTGTGTGTGTGTGTGTGTGTGTGTGTGTGTGTGTGTGTGTGTGTGTGTGTGTGTGTGTGTGTGTGTGTGTGTGTGTGTGTGTGTGTGTGTGTGTGTGTGTGTGTGTGTGTGTGTGTGTGTGTGTGTGTGTGTGTGTGTGTGTGTGTGTGTGTGTGTGTGTGTGTGTGTGTGTGTGTGTGTGTGTGTGTGTGTGTGTGTGTGTGTGTGTGTGTGTGTGTGTGTGTGTGTGTGTGTGTGTGTGTGTGTGTGTGTGTGTGTGTGTGTGTGTGTGTGTGTGTGTGTGTGTGTGTGTGTGTGTGTGTGTGTGTGTGTGTGTGTGTGTGTGTGTGTGTGTGTGTGTGTGTGTGTGTGTGTGTGTGTGTGTGTGTGTGTGTGTGTGTGTGTGTGTGTGTGTGTGTGTAAACCTCTTATAACTTTTAAACGGCTTGACCGATCGGAATGAACTAAAAAGCGTTTAAAAGAGTTCCATCTAGCTTAGATTTCCTGTAAGTTTGAACCGATTCGGACCGCTAGATTTTGAGAAATTTCAAAATAACCGAAAAAAAAACAATTGGTAAAAATGATGTTTATTGGGCATATCTTTTTGGCTATAACATCGATGAATTTCATAACCTAATCAGCTCTAAACGTAAAAAACCACGTCGAATGCCGTTTTGCAAATTAAAATCGGTTGATTCGTTCGTGAGATATCGTTGTCGAAAAATTTCGAAATTTTGAAATTTTTGAGATTTTTTACTAATTGATTTTGCACTTCATATAACATTTTTATGTCTCAAAAAAATGCGTTGAATGCTGTCTTGAACATCAAAATTGAATAACGCGTTAAAAAGTTATGGATTTTAAACATTCCAAAAAAAACTCAAAAACGTCAAAATAGCTTTGCGGTTAAAATTAGCGGGAAGTTGCAAGGATGGCCTTTAAGGTCAATTTCTTTTCGATTTTTTTTTTAATTAAAATACTACGATATTCATTTGGTATCGGTAACCTAGATATTATTAATTAAATTAATGTATACTGCTATCTTTTAGGAAATAATGGAACTATATAACCAATAGGTATATAATTTGTATTGGAATATTTAATTGTCGTTTTCTCTATTATCCTTTATTTATAATTTTTGTTTTACACTGTTTAAACTTTTTGTGGAGTTTCACAAATATTTCAAGATAAAATTAAAACACAGCGCCAACTACTGGGTGTTTGCCTAACGTAGATGAGGAGTTATATCAATTAATTTATACCGCCGTCTATTAAGAATTCGTAGAACCAAACAATAAATAACTAAATAAGTAAAAAGTAAATAACAAAAATATTTTATAGTGGATCAAATAGTACATCTAAACCATTCTCGTATCCATTTGAACACCTACAAATTATTGGAGTTTAGTGACATCCACATGCACAGAAGAAGTATATACATAAATATGTGATTTTTTTTTAAATTTTAGATTTACATTAACACATCTGGTACAATCGTTAAAGATTTGTGTATTTTGAAGAAACGCATAAGTTAATATATTATCTTTTACAGCTGAATGAAGACAAACGGGTGTAGCTTGCGTTAATAATAATATTGGTGGGTAATTAGCACGTACCTAACTGTTTTTATAGTAAGTAATTAGTGTTTTTATCGTTTTCAATAATTTATCTTTAGAAGCCCACATACTAATTTTCATAGAAAACGGAGTAATTTTTAAATTATCCTTATTTGCATCCTTGACGAGTAAATTCTACAAAAAGATTAAACACGTGCTCAATGAAATATTTTTAAGAGCCTGAATTTTAATATTTATGAAAATCGAAACATTTAAACGATTTTTTTCATACAATCTTTAATCCCCTATTTTACCCCTTTAGGGTTAAAATTTGTCAAAATCCCTCCAAATTTCACGTTTCCACCATCAGCGTTTACGGCTGTGCGTCAGTCAGTGGGAAAATCTTGTTTTATTTATATATTAATTTAAACCTAAAATTCCTAGCAATATATGTCAAAGTAGGCAATTTTATCAAAACCTATATCTATTGAGGTGAATAGGTTTTGAATAATTTTATTATAATGAAAATGGTTGCATATTTGTTATTGTTAAGCAACTATTATCTATTAAAGTATTATTACAAGAAACTGTAATATTGTCTTATTTAATAAAGTGAGTTATCAATCAACAAATATTGCAGAATGCATAATATTTATTGTTCTATCGATTAACGAGTTTTTGAAAACCATTTTCAAAAACATTGACCATTCAACTAAGAAGCAACAACTACTGCCCGGGCTATGTGCTCCAACGGATATTGAATTACACTTTAAAGTCAAACGGCATTGGTATATCTACAAGATTTTTAAACCAACCATTCTGGTTTGCAGTTAGACGGGACAACATAACTTGTAGACCGGTTTCGGAGTATTTGCACCTCGTCAGTACAAGCTATATGTTATCCGTCAGCGAGCTTGTAAATATACCAACCCCGTTTGACTTTGAAGTGTAATTCCATATCCCTCGGGGCACATAGCCCGGAAAGTAGTTGTTACTTTTTAGTTAAATGGTCAATGTCTTTAAAAATGTTGTTCAAAAACTCGTAAAGCGATAGAATAATTAATATTCTGCATTCTGCAATATTTGTTAATTAGTATCTACTTTTAATTTCATACTAAATACGATTTATTATTCTTTCAGTGTATACATTTTGTCTAAACTGTTTACAGCAAGTGTGTTCGAATTGCTCTGCAAATTGATTATAATAATATGTCACATACTACTATGGACATTTCGATAACATAGTAAACACAAATGTGTTATGTGGCATATCGAATAAAACTGTGTTGAATAATATAATGCGTTGTGGTATGTTTACTATTTAATGCACAAAGATAAAAAGAAAAAATAATTTGTCCGTAAAAATAATGGTTGGTTCATAAGTTCTGAAAGCAACACCTATTAATCAGTAGAGGAATCAAAATTTATACGCTATTTTCATCATTTATTTAAATACACAAAACAATCTACTTTGATTTGTCAATTAATTTTTTGTTAACAAGCCATTTACAGTTGACGTGTCAGTGTATTTTGTTACAATAAAAAAAACCGAATAGTGCAGTGATAAAATTCTTTTTTTAAAACCGGCCAGAAATTAATACTTTCCAGTTTATTTTTAGGTCAAAAAATCTCATTTTGTTGGACAAGGCCAGAAAATGGTTTTTATTTTAACATATGTTAACATATTTATATATAAAAACACTTATACATATAACACATTTATATTAAAAAAAAGAAACTGAAGACACATTAAAACTCACTCAATCATCACTTACAGACAAACCTCCACACTAAAAAGAACACAATAATTAGTTTCATGGTCTAAATGTATACAATTTTATGTATTTTTAAAAGTGATGTACCTTAATTTTAAAATGTTTTATTAGTGTAATGTTGTTAAACGGAATTCGTCACTTCTTTTGTAACCTCACGATTAGTAAGTAGTCACAATAATTTGTAACAATATTTTTATTATATAAAAAATTGTTCTTTACTCCAGATGTCCTAAAGAAGAATTAAAATAATTCGAAAGCTTGACTGAAATCAAAGAGTTTTCTTTTACTTACCTTGGCCATAACGTTGACTGCACCTCCACTATTGACTTCACTTTGTATTGAACCAGTCACTAGTACCATTATTATATATATATATATATATATATATATATATATATAACGTACAGAGCGTTTTGTGACAGTCTAAAAATGTCCAAAGATGATACATAACGTATCTAATGCCATACTGTCAAAAGTAATAATTTCAGTTTTTAACTGAAATGGTGTCGGTTAGAAATTTCTAACACTTTAAAAGACACCTTGAATGCTGCGATATAAATAGATATAAATATCATTCAACCTATATCAGGGCAAAACCAAACTACAGACACGTGTTGATATGGATTTTCCTCCTGAAACACCCTCCTTCAACAAAATTATAGGTTGTGGATCCAAGATTTTTAAATTGATTCTCTTTACAAATCAATTTAAAAATGTATAATAAAAATCTTCTTCTTTATAATTTCCAAAATCTATCTTCTTACTGCAATCTTTAAGAAAAAACCTTCTTCCTATTGTTCCATTTGTCTCATCATATTATTTCTATCCTTGGACTGCACTGCTTACAATATTTCCAATCTCAGGTTTCTTTTTATTTTTGTTGCTTGTTTCTTTTGTTGGTTTATATCTTTTACTTCTTTTCATGGTTTTAATTATTTATTTGTTAAAAATTTAAATTTCAATATTCAGTTTTTATAAAAAAATTTATTTTTTTTATCCAATTTGACGATACCATACTCTTCCATCAAAATTCAAAAAATAATAATCATCTCCATATAAAACAATCTATCAGCTAAACAAAAACAATACAATACCAAAAAAATTACTTAATCTAGACAACCAATTTAAAAATCCTGGACCACGTTCCAACAACTCATTGAAGGAACCTGTCCCATGAAGAAAAATTCATATCAATATATATATTGGGATGATATATGATTTCATGATATATAATGTGTTAAAGTAAATACAACAATGATTAAAAAGTATATTCTTAAGAACAGGGAAGAGTACAATGCATTGGTAGTTGCATAATTTATATTTTATTTTTCAGTATATTAAAAATCATTATCTTCATTCCTAAAAAAAAAAATTAAAAAAATAAGAAAGATAATTAAAAATTAAACATTAAAGATACATTTGGTTTAAAATAATTTAATTAGTTGAATAAGGTATCAAATACTTACTTTTAAAGGATTGCATATGAATTTTCATATCCATAATATTCACATTTGTTATTTGTAAAATTCTAAAAAATAAATTAGTATTAAATCATAGTAGGAATTGTGAAATTTTAGTAAGAAATCTAGTATGTACGATCATAATGGGAATTGTTAGAATTAGAATAAGAAATCTAGTAGGTATAATTTATTTTGTTGGAATGTAATCAAGTTTGTTTGTTAAAAAATTTGTATAAGATTGTTGGGTTGTTAAGGAATTCAATTGTTAATTTGTTTTTTGGAGATTCACTCTCTTTCCTTAAAGCCTTGTAAGGGGATGGATGTTAATAAATGTTCTGTAGTAAAAATTGAGTTTTTTCATGATATATTGAATAAAAAGAGATTTGGAAGAGATATAATAGTAACAAAAGTTGAGAAGAAGCAGTCCTACGTGTTTATTAGCTGAAAGAAGAATATAAAAAGCATTTTTATAGTTTGAAAAGTTGATACGTAGAGGAATCGTTTCAAGAAAATTAAATCGCTACAGAGAAGAAAAATTAACCAGTAGATAGATAGATAGATATTTTTTGGGTTGGCTGTTAGCCTATATCACTGCGACCTTTGCAGATCTATTGTGAACACCCATTATCTGTGGAATAGGATTAGAGCACCTTGTCCAGCTCTGCTCTCTTAATGAGACTTAATAGCCTTGACAGTGGCCACTCCGCATAACTTGGAGCAGCCGGTTTCTCCTCTCCCAGTACTAGATACCGCGTCCTTGCAAGGCCTTTACATTGGCATAGGACATGAAATGCGGTTTCCTCTTCCTCTTGGCAGTATCGACAAATGTCTTCATCTGCCAAGTTTAGCTGACTCATGTGTTTTCTGAGCCTACAATGTCCTGTCAAGAGACTGACAATCATTCTGACATCATTTCGCCTTTGTGATAGCAGCTCTGCAGTAAACTTCGCCGAGTATCCCTTTATGAAGAGTTTGGCTTGTCGCTTGCCCGGTGATGTTTCCCACCAATCCTGGGCCTTTTCTAGCCTCCATTTCTCAATGGCTGCCTTTCTGAATGTATTAGCAACTCCGCCGAATGGTTCCGGGCCAATCATTGGAGTGTTAGCTCCTGCACGGGCCAATTCATCAGCCTTCTCATTGCCCCGAAACCCTGAGTGTCCTGGTATCCATGCCAGTGTCAGAGAATTTTGACTAGCGGCATGTGTCAGGGCCCCAACGCAGTCCCACACCAGCTGTGAGCTTATTTGTGCTGAGACTATCGCCTTTAGAGCTGCTTGGCTGTCCGAGTATATGACTACGGTTTTACCCGTTATACCCTGACTTACGATCTCCGTTGCACAGTGTTGTATGGCCGTTACTTCAGCCTGAAACACTGTGGCATACGCACCTAGACTTAGTTGGATTTTTGTCCTGTGTCCTCTACTGTATATACCTGACCCTGTGCCTTTCTCAGTCTTTGAGCCATCGGTATACCAAATTGACTCCCCTTGGATTGGGGGGCCATTGTTCCATGAGTCCCTTTCCAGTATTTCTACTCGAAAGTTTCTCACAAAGTTATACCTGGGGACTATCCTGTCCTGAGGCATACTCATTATTTGATCTGCCTTAACCCTATTGTATAACTCTGCTTGCTTTTTGCCTTTTAATAAGGTAATGGGGGCCTGGCCTTGTAGCAGTCTGTGAGCAGTTGCCATAGCCTCGCCCTGAATGTAAATGTGCAATGGTGGTAGGTTGAGTAGAACCTGTAGTGCGTCCGTTGGGGCGGTTCCCATGGCACCTGTAACATTCAGACATGCCTGCCTTTGAATGCTTTCCAGCTGCCTGATCACCCCGGACTGCTGCGTTCTACTCCACCACACCACCGAACCATAGGTTAACATTGGTCTAATGACTTTTGTATACAACCATAGGTTCATTTTGGGGTTCAATCCCCAGTTCTTGCCACACAATTGTCTACACCTACCAAGGGCTATTGTAGCTTTATGTGTGACCTTTTGAATGTGTTGCTTCCATGATAGCCTCTGGTCAAATACCACACCTAGGTATTTGGCCTCTGTGGCCATTGGAACCAGCACGTTATTGAGCGTTATTGGTTGTAAGCCTTGTAACGCTCTTTTATTAGTGAATGGGACAATTGATGCTTTTTGTGGATTGACTGTTAGGCCTTCATCCTTGCACCACTTGTACACCATATTCATTGCGGACTGCATCCGCTCTGAGACTGTACCCAGAAACTTCCCCTGAATGATTATGGCCATATTATCTGCGAAGCCTTGGCAGTGAAGGCCTTCATTGAGGAGTTTTTTAAGGAGGTCATCCACAAGTGCTGACCACAGCAGAGGTGACAGTACTCCTCCCTGCGGACAGCCCTTTCCCACTGTTGCCTCAATGGACGCCTCACCTAACTTGGACACTACGATCCTATTCGTTAGGTTGGCATACACCCATTGGCATATTAGTGGGGGGACTCCCCTCCTTGAAAGTGCGTCGGTTACTGACTCGGGTCCCACATTACTGAAGGCTCCTTCAATGTCAATAAACGCCGCTAGGGCTACTTCTTTGTCCTCAATTGACTTTGACAATAGCCTGTTCAAGTCATCCAGCGCTAGGTCTGTGGATTTTCCCGGCTGGTATGCATATTGACGATCACTTAATAAGTTCTCCGTTAAGATTTCGTCCCTTATATATCTATCGACCAGTTTTTCCAGCGTTTTTGCTACGAATGACGATAGACTTATTGGTCTGTATGACTTGGTCGATTGGTCCGCCATCCTCCCCACTTTAGGGAGATATAAGACTTCCACCTTTTGCCAAACAGATGGTATAAATCTATAGGCCAAACAAGCCTTAAAGATTTTACACAGTTGTGTTATAATTACATCCAGCCCTTTCTATTAACCAGTAGAGAAGAGAAATCAATAAATTAAGAAGAAAAGTATTTATTTAATTACTTATCAGTTTGTTAAATTAGCAGATTTGTCCCAAGATTGAAGAAAGATCCACATTAAAATGGTTTATAGCAGTTAATAGATGTTAAAAGATTGGTACATAGAGTGAGAAGCGTTAAGACGGTATTAATCACCTTATTTAATAAACTGTGTTTAATTTCTTTTGTTTTTTAAACTAAACTCATTTTCATTTTAATTTTAAGACAATTTTGAAAATCACTGTACTTTCAAATATCCAGAATTTTTCATTTTCTTTCAAGTGTTTGATAGAAACTTTTCATAATTTCACTAACACTAAATTTTAAGTTAGAAATTTTAAGGTTATAATTTCAAAGTAAAAATCAATAATCAGTACGTCAAGTGTTACCATAGGCGTTCCAAAAAGGGATTTTAAATTAAATTAAAATAAAAATTATATTTAGAACAAAGTTAAAATTGAAATTCAATAATATTAATTTTCTAAAGTTTTGAACTCTACCCTGAGATAGGAGTATTGCGGGCTATATTAAAATAATATTCAAAATCATATATAAATTTCATTAACCTTGATTAAAAGTTTTTTATTGAAGATTTAAATTCCATAGTAAAATTTTAATTATAGCATATTATATACTTATAATTAATTATATAGCAAATTATATATATATATATATATATATATATAAATATATATATAAATATATAAATATATATATATATACACAAATAATGGTACTAGTGACTGGTTCAATACAACGTGAAGTCAATTGTGGAGGTGCAGTCAACGTTATGGCCAAGGTAAGTAAAAGAAAACTCTTTGATTTCAGTCTAGCTTTCGAATTAATTTAATTCTTCTTTAGGACATCTGTGGTGAAGAACAATTTTTTATAATAAAAATATTGTTACACATTGTGATTACTTACTAATCGTAAGGTTACAAAAGAAGCGACGAATTCCGTTTAGTGTAATGTTGTTAAACGGAATTCGTATATGACTGCGGTTAAAATCGTTTTACCATATGATCTCCATTGCACAGTGTCATATGGCCATTATTTTAGCCTGAAATACTGTAGCATACGCACTTAGACTTAATTAGAGTTGCATCCTGTGTCTCCTACTATATATATAGGACCCTGTGTGTTTCCTTGAATTGGGAGGCTATTGTTTCATAAATCCCTTTACAGTAATTCTACTCAAAAGTTTCTCGCAAAGTTATACCTGGGGCTATTAGTGGAGTGCCTGGAGCATTCAAAACGTTAAAACCTCGGATTAGAGTTACAGTGAATGAATTTATATAATCGACGTGGGGTTTTGTTTTTTATACTATAAATTACAATGTTTACCCAAAATTTTTTTGTGCTTTCAATTTTTTCATTGTTTAAACAAATTATTATGAAAAATTAATTTTTGAGCATATAATTTTACTTTAAATAGTAATTTTTTTTTTTATTTATACGTTAAATTTCACCTGAATAGACATAGAGGAACATCTTTCGAGAATACCTGTGTATAAAAATAGCAGTAGCGATTTCGAACAGGTAATAAAACTTGGAGGGGATAGCAAAGAGGCAGCTGCTATGTAGCGCCTATCCGAGCGCGGGCGCCTAGATGTGAAATCCTTCCGAAATTTTTTTTAACTCCGTCGGGTTCATTTTTTACTGTAATTCTTTTATATTTTGTAGATAAATTTGTGAAGCCTTCACATAGGAAAAATGCCCTGATGCATGAAATAATGGAATCATTAGCTCAATACTATATAAATGTAAATTCCTATCTCCCATACAATCCGCAGCAATAAAGTCCTTCAATATACTAACCATTCGAAAATAAGTAATCCATAGTTTGGACGCTTTATTTTTATTTTTAAGCTCCAGTAACTTATTTTAAAAAAAAATTGGTAAGCGTTTGAAATCCATGGTTTCCAGTTATTTCTGTATAGTTGAACATTTCAAAAGTAATAGAGTTATCATCATCACTTATTACATTTGCCAACTCTGTTTTGTGTTCCATAAGATTTTCAAAAACCGATTGTGATAAAGTTTGCTTTAATAAAGTATGAGCACGTACTGCTCTAGCATACGCATGTCCAGAAGTTATGCGATCAATTGTATTTTCAGCATATATGGTAGAAAGAGCTTCTTTTATCCCACTTCCAGCCATAATATAACCAATGGATCCCATGTAAGATATTAGAGTATGAAACGAGCCTAGCCTCCACTTGTCAGACTAGCCAGAGCAACGCGACGTGTCTACTCAATCCACCCTTATACTGTTTAATGCCCGACATCGAGAACGGATCGATTCGATCGTTCCTTCATCCCCAGCGTCTCCAGATTGTGGAACTTCTTACCTTCCCACGTCTTCCCCTCTCGTCCCAACTTGCAGGCCTTTAAATGCCAAATTAATAAATTGTCTCTTCTGTCGCAATAGATGTTATCGGTACATTTGTATTAAGGTCTATACCTACGAAGACATCCTTAATAAAAAAAATAAAAAAATACACAGCAGAAGCAATATCCCGTACTTTCATGTATAGAGGTTAATCGAACGTTAAAATGCATGTTCTCATATCCAATTCTTTAGCATTATCTACTGAAGTTTTTATTGTTGTGTAAATTGTGTGATAATCACTTGGAGCTGCGTTAATGAAAGGCAAAAAAATTATCGATGACACATCAAAATCATGGGTATTAGTTAATAAATTCATAAATCCATTTCATCCGGAAAATTTGTTATTATTTTTGAACTTTAAATACGTCCACAAAATATTTAATTGATCATTTGTAGTAAATTTCTTGACATCCGGTTCAACTTCTGGTAACGTGATTATTATCTTTACAAATCCTGTACCTGTAGAAGCTGGATATATTTGCAGAGGGATATTTCCGTGTTTAAAAAATTCAGATTCAGGTGAAAGTGTCTTCAAGCGCTTGATAGGTCGTCGAGGTTGTATGTTGTATACCATCACTTGGACTAACTATTTCAATGCTTCCCATATAATGAAACGTTCCTTTACAATCAATAGTGTTTATATTTAATAAACAACATCTATATTTTTATTTGATCCGTTCTCGATGTCGGGCATTAAACAGTATAAGGGTGGATTGAGTTGACACGTCGCGTTGCTCTGGTTGGTCTGACAAGTGGAGGCTAGGCTCGTTTCATACTCTAATATCTTACATGGGATCCATTGGTTATATTATGGCTGGAAGTCGGATAAAAGAAGCTCTTTCTACCATATTTGCTAAAAATATAATTGATCGCATAATTTATGGAGATGCGTATGCTAGATCAGTACGTGCTTATACTTTATTACAGCAAGCTTTATCACAATTGGTTTTTGAAAATCTTATGGAACACAATACAGATTTTGCAAATGTAATAAGTGATGAAGATAACTCTATGATTTTTGAAATGATCAACTATACAGAAATAACTGGAAACCATGGATTTCAAACGCTTACTAAATTTTTTTAAAATAAGTTCCTGGAGCTTAAAAATAAAAATAAAACGTCAAAACTATGGATTACTTATTTTCGAATGGTTACTATATTAAAGGACTTTATTGCTGCGGATTGTATGGGAGATAGGTATTTACAATTATATAGTATTGAACTAATGATTCCATTATTTCATGCATCAGGGCATTTTTCCTATGTGAAGGCTTCACAAATTTTAGCTACAAAATATGAAAGAATTACAGTATAAAATGGACCCGACGGAGTTAAAAAAATTTCGGAAGGATTTCACATCTAGGCGCTCGCGCTCGGATAGGCGCTACATAGCAGCTGCCGCTATGCTCTCCCCTCCAAGTTTTATTACCTGTTCGAAATCGCTACTGCTATTTTTATACACAGGTATTCTCGAAAGATGTTCCTCTATGTCTATTCAGGTGAAATTTAACGTATAAATTGTAACGTACCACATACCAATTTGTAACCCAACTGTGGCCAAAACAATCCCCTTGAGAAAAAGATAAAGATAAAGGTAAAGATATATCTCAAAGGAATTGTTCAACCACGCCGGGCGCCAAATTGTAACGTACAAAGTCAATTTGTATCGTTAACTTACCCTTGCTAGCTCCAGGGATCGTGGCTTCTTTCTGGTTTTTTCCTTAACTCCCCCCAAACAAATATATAAGGGCGCCAAAATACAGACAAGCAAATAAAAGATGTTAAATCAGTGTAAATTGTTTATTGCCAAAATTAGTAATTAAAGTTATTAATGAATTATTAGAGATTAACTAATTTCTTATCTTTTTTTTTGTATCCAACTTCGGAACACGTCGGAAAGCCGGAATAAAGATGCGGATGGCAAGATGGTTTCTTTTATTTAAATGGTCTACAGATGCGGTAGGCAAGATGTTTTCTTAAAATTAAATGTTCTACAGATGTGGTTGGCAAGATGTCTTCTTAAAATTAAAGGTTCTACAGATGTTGTTGGCAAGATGTTTTCTTAAAATAGTAAGCTGGTAGATCCTGCTTACAAAGCTTCTCTCCAAAAAATAATTGTGCTATTAATAACAGCCCTATCTTGGGACCCTTCAAAATTTGGCAATGGCCCTATAAATAAAAATTCACACCGTCAAAATTCCATCTCATTAAACCTTATTTTCGATTACAATCATCCAAAGTTTCTCCAAGTTCGAGAAAAGAAAAAAGTTAATCACTTTATCTGTTTACATATTTTTAACAAAATAAAAACTGATTTAAACAATGATTGTAATCGAAATAATTTAAAAGTTAGAATGATATAATTATTATAATCAATAAAATATATTCACCAAGTTTTTGACTATTACCAAAAATTTTAAACATTAATTTTTACTCACCAAATGAAGGGAGAAGAAATAAGAATAGTTCCGCAGACTATGAAGCACAAATTGTAAAGAGGATTAAGGTAGCGACACAATTTCCGAGAGAACAAAAGTTCCCTTCTTCTACTGAAATCCAGTCTGCGACGACGCAACAAAACTCGGTAAATTAAAAATCAAACCTTCGTAGGCCAGGCCAAAAATATCGTAGCAAAATAGACGAGAAATTAATGAAATAAAATATAATTAGGCCAGGCCAAACAAATAACGTAGTAAACGTTACACCACGGTAACCTGACGGAAAAAAAAAGAATTGGAAATTCTTTTTTTTTTTTATTAAAAAGTTAAACTATTAAAATCCAAAAACATTAAAAAAGTGAATAATCAAAAACTGGTGAATCGGTAAAGAAAAATAAACAACATTTAACAATTAAAGGCAACCACAAGGATTTGTGTAATAATAAAAAAACTATCTCGAAAAAAAAATTCAAAAACACGAAACCTTACTATTAAGTCACAAACGGTAAACAAAAATTAATAACTGTCCTAATTAAGGTCGTTTAAGAAAACAACAATAACGAGATGTAACAAAAGAAACAAGAGATTAATGTTCACAAAACAAGGCAAAAGTCTATCTCCAAACGTAAAATAACTTATCATAGCAACACAGACAAAGATAAGACTGACGTCAACAAGAATCATTGAATACAAAAGAAAAATTACTCAACTTGAGTAATAAAAACAAGCCCAAAAGCCAAGGAAATATTCAATGAACGAGATAAATTGAAATCAAATATCAGTTGAACGAAAATGTGACTAAACACTAAAAGATAAATCAACTAATATTCAGATCAAAAATAAGTTGACAAGTCTTATCGCTAAGCAATCAAGAGACATATAAAAGATACAAGGAAATTGCTATCATAAAAAGACAAGAAATAACTGGAGATAATGAAAAAGATAAACGATAATATTTATCATTCAAAATGACAACAAACAACGGAATAATGTGAACATAAAAAAAATAGGACAGTTAATAAAAGTAAAAATGACGAAATCGATCAGGATCAGAAAACAAAAACTCAAACGCTAAGAACACTGAAAGGCAATAATTAATAAGTAAAGAAGGAGAAAAAATTTTGAAAAAGGAACAAACTAAGAATCCAAAAATACTAATACTTTTCTTTTTTTAAATTTAAAAAAAAAAATTAAATGACAGTCGAAGTTAATCTAAAAGGTTGAAAAGAATTTTGAAAAAGTTTTTAAGAATTTAAAAAATCTAAGAAATAGAAATTGAAAAGTTAATAACTTATGCCTTCAGTGAAGTGACTCCAGTGTAAAGAAATCCAAAAAAAAAATTCAATCAAAAGTAAGGAATTCAAACAAGTCGAGAAAAGATAAAATATAAGACGATAACTTAATATTTTTCACAAACAAGTAACTACAAAAAATTACAAACAACGAAACATAAGAAAAATCACAAACTTTTTATCAAAATGTCCTAGGTATGTGAAAAAAAAACAGTCCTAGATATTAAAGTATTTCTGTACTTGGTGTATCACAAAATCAATACAGGAAAAAAAAAGAAAGAATGGTATTTGGAAAACCAAAATCCTGAGTAGGTACACAAATTCATGGAAAGTCTATATGTTTCCCAAAGATAAGCCCTAACGGCCGAAAAAGAAACCAATATAGACCATAATCCCACAATACAATAAGATAAGATAAGATAAATTTCCATTGTGTCCCAACCATACGGAACACCAATAGAAGCGATAAGAAGCAGTTACTACCAACTGCTCCACGATAAAGAGGTCTCACGGACCCCTATAAGATACTAAGGTCTCACAGACCTTACACGGTAATAATGTGGTCTTCCAGACCACACTAAAAATATGCCCACGGCAAACAACGATAAGTACCCACACTCAAGATTTAAAAAAATTTTTCCAAAAACCATTTTCCAAATCCTAACTGAAAGAAATGAGATAAAAAGAGAGAAAAAAAAAAGAAAAACCAAAATACACACAATAAAGTCAAGAAAAAAGACAAAAGCTAAGATAACAACGAAAAAAAAAAAAAGGACATAATGATAACACGACACAAACACTTCAAAATCTGCTAAGAAGCCGACATCAGCTAAGAAATACCTGCCTTAAGATAAGAAAGAAGCTCCCTAACACTAAATTCAATAATTAGAAAATGTTGAGGAAATATCTCAAGAGACATTCTGTATAGAAAAATCATTAAACGGAAATGCAACATAATTGTAAGGTAAAACTATTTAGTAAAGATCATAATATTCTTCGATAAATAAAACTCGATAAATTAAAAATTAAACTCGAAGTACACCAAACATTAGTGGTTAGCCTTGAATCTATCGATAATAAATTCCGACAAAACAAGTAAGATAAAAAGTGTTATTTGTTAGAAAAATATTAATAAAATATTTGCATGTCTGTATTTAAATTTGATGGAAAAAATTTAAAATTACTTAAATTAATGAAATTGTTAGAAGAAGCCTCAAAAAAAAACCAGAATTTTAGTTGGGCGCCAAATTGTAACGTACCACATACCAATTTGTAACCCAACTTTACTGTGGCCAAAACAATCCCCTTGAGAAAAAGATAAAGATAAAGGTAAAGATATATCTCAAAGGAATTGTTCAACCACGCCGGGCGCCAAATTGTAACGTACAAAGTCAATTTGTATCGTTAACTTACCCTTGCTAGCTCCAGGGATCGTGGCTTCTTTCTGGTTTTTTCCTTAACTCCCCCCAAACAAATATATAAGGGCGCCAAAATACAGACAAGCAAATAAAAGATGTTAAATCAGTGTAAATTGTTTATTGCCAAAATTAGTAATTAAAGTTATTAATGAATTATTAGAGATTAACTAATTTCTTATCTTTTTTTTTGTATCCAACTTCGGAACACGTCGGAAAGCCGGAATAAAGATGCGGATGGCAAGATGGTTTCTTTTATTTAAATGGTCTACAGATGCGGTAGGCAAGATGTTTTCTTAAAATTAAATGTTCTACAGATGTGGTTGGCAAGATGTCTTCTTAAAATTAAAGGTTCTACAGATGTTGTTGGCAAGATGTTTTCTTAAAATAGTAAGCTGGTAGATCCTGCTTACAAAGCTTCTCTCCAAAAAATAATTGTGCTATTAATAACAGCCCTATCTTGGGACCCTTCAAAATTTGGCAATGGCCCTATGAATAAAAATTCACACCGTCAAAATTCCATCTCATTAACCCTTATTTTCGATTACAATCATCCAAAGTTTCTCCAAGTTCGAGAAAAGAAAAAAGTTAATCACTTTATCTGTTTACATATTTTTAACACAATAAAAACTGATTTAAACAATGATTGTAATCGAAATAATTTAAAAGTTAGAATGATATAATTATTATAATCAATAAAATATATTCACCAAGTTTTTGACTATTACCAAAAATTTTAAACATTAATTTTTACTCACCAAATGAAGGGAGAAGAAATAAGAATAGTTCCGCAGACTATGAAGCACAAATTGTAAAGAGGATTAAGGTAGCGACACAATTTCCGAGAGAACAAAACTTCCCTTCTTCTACTGAAATCCAGTCTGCGACGACGCAACAAAACTCGGTAAATTAAAAATCAAACCTTCGTAGGCCAGGCCAAAAATATCGTAGCAAAATAGACGAGAAATTAATGAAATAAAATACTATTAGGCCAGGCCAAACAAATAACGTAGTAAACGATACAAAATGAAAAAAAAATACTATTTAAAGTAAAATTCTATGCTCAAAAATTAATTTTTGATAATAATTTGTTTAAACAATAAAAAAATTGAAAGCACAAAAAAATTGTGGGTAAACATTGTAATTTATAGTATAAAAAACAAAACCCCAAGTCGATTATATAAATTCATTAACTGTAACTCTAGTACGAGGTAAAAACCTCTAGACACTCCACTATATACCATTCTGAGGCATACTCATTATTGGATCCGCCTATTCCCTATTATATAATTCTGCGTGCTCTTTGCCTAACAATAAGGTTTAGGAAGCCTGGCATTGTAGCAGCTTGTAGCAGTTGCATAAAATGCATAAACTATGTAAAAAAATTTGGAAAGTTAGACCGAATTATCAAATAATATAAAAACTTTAAAGAAATCAAGAAAAGTTTTAATATTTAAGAAAAACTGGATTAACTAGAAACAATAAAACAGCAAAAAACTCGTAAAATTTAAAAAAAAACGTGTTTAGTTACCACATTTGACGTTTATGTATGTATGTAGTTATGGGTAACAGATACACCTGCGACCTATAAGATCTATTGTGTCTCCCGTTCGTGCTATATTTCTGATGATTGCTCAGACTTACCTATAGCAGCTCTTCTAGTCCTATCTCCCTTGAAAAGTTTAGGATATCATTGGGTTTTACATTAGGTAATTCTTCCCTTTCAATTTCTTATGACCCTAGGTATTTGACTTTAGAAGTACTTAATGCTATGCATTCTGAGAGTATGTGTATTAAGGTTTCATTTTTTACCTCACAGAATCTGCAGTTTGCTTCATCTACTAATCCTAGTTTTTTCATGTGTCCTCTTAATTTGACGTTTAACAGACTATGATTTGTCGTCGTCCCAAAATCAATACGCTTTTCTAAAACTTTTAAATGTTTTAACACATGAAAAATATTTTTTAAATGTTTATTTTTAATTATAAATATAGTAAATAGAATTACATTACATAACAAACGAGAGTCGATTATCGCTCCCAGTGGATAAATTAAACCCAGTAAACAATGTGCGGCATAAGAGCATGACACACACCAGTGAAATTTTTAAAAAAGTTGAATTTTTAACCAAAGTTAAAAAAAAATACTACATTACAAACTACGAAAGTCGATCATACCATCGACCTTGCCTAAGGAGGTACAATTCATTGGCTGGGAGTAACGTATCGTAGTTTCTTCTTAATGGGTCAAAAATTCAAAGCCAATGCGCAACGTAAATGCAAAATAAACAAAACTTAATTTGATATTTATTGGATTTTAGCCCTGCATGCTTATGCGGTGGAAACATTTATTTTTGAATAAGTGTAGAAAAACAAGTCAAATTTTTGACCAGTACAGGAAGGCAAAAAACACATATTTTATAAATCTTTGGTATTGATTGTATAATATTTACTACATATACATACAATGTAAACATACACATATGCATACAAGATTGAGTAATATTTCTTGTTCTTCTTCAAGTGATTCCTGTGTAGGCGTTTATTATTTTATATATACATATACAGTGTGTCCCAAAAAGTTTTATACAAATGGAGGAAAGTCTTATCTTGCATGTCACAAAAAAATTTTTCTTCATAAAATGCTCTGCATGACTTGGACATCCATAATCAAGTATCAAAATTTCAAGGCATTTGCTGCAATACAGGGAAAATAAAAAAAAATGATTTCTGCCGAAGAATGAATGTTCAAATTCAAATGGAGAGAAAAATGTTCATTCATCAAAATCGTGGCGTTTCTAAGCAAAAAT
Source organism: Altica lythri (assembly GCA_964028335.1). Classification (NCBI taxonomy): domain Eukaryota; kingdom Metazoa; phylum Arthropoda; class Insecta; order Coleoptera; family Chrysomelidae; genus Altica; species Altica lythri. Next base: position 24,081,403 of record OZ034803.1, on the reverse strand, counting down.
TATAAAATATTTTAATAAACACGTCAGCAATTGTTACATTATTTATAAAATAAAGCAATAAAAAAATAACTACTTCTGATAACCTTTTTATCAATGTAGCAACAATTTCATCAAAAACTAACTAATAACTTACATAAAAAGACTAATATAATTTACATGGTAACTTCAACGTATGCACCGTCCCTTTCTAAACAGATAATTGTTCTTCGATTAAATTCATTGATGACATTTCTAATTACATTGGGTGTAATACGTTCACATTCTTCTATTATTACTTTTTCTAGATGGTCAACATCTCTAAATGGCCTGTTAAGGTAAACCTTTTGTTTTAAATAGCCCCACAAATAGAAGTCCAGAGGGGTACGGTCTGGAGACCTCGGAGGCCAAAGAAAGTCCACCTCCCTATCACCCTACCATTAAAAGTGTGTAGGACAAAATCTCGTACATTTCTTGTACTATGACATGGTGCCCCATCATGTTGGTACCATAATTCTTGTCTTTCATTTAATGGTAGTACATCAAAAAAATCAGACAACTGATTATTTAAAAATTGTAGGTATCTTTCTGCATTCATGCTATTTCTAAAAAAATATGGCCCAACAATTCTGTCTTTATAAATGCCACACCAAACATTTGTTTTAAATGAATACTGATCTCGCGTTTGGATTTTGAAATTGGGATTAACATCGCTCCACCATCTGCAGTTTTGAGAACTTACAGTACCATTTGATGTAAACGTTGCCTCATCAGAAAAAAGGATGTGTCTTGTCATAAATCGGTTACCTTCCAATTCTCCTTGGATACGTGCACAAAATTCGAACCTTCGTTCGACATCTCCGTCTTTTAAAGTATGGGTAAATTGGGGTTTGTATGGTTTAAATTTATTTGATTTTAAAATTCTTGCAACTGTACTTTTACTCACTTTCAATAAATTTGATGTTTTTCGAATTGAATCTTTTGGGTTTTTAACTACCGATAGCATCACCTCATTTTCATTGTCTTCAGTTCTAACCCATTTTCTATGATTTCTTCTAAATTTATTTTCGACACTTCCACACATCTTGAATTTATTTATTATGTACCTTACAGTTGTGAAGTGTACAATTTTATCGGGATGTCTATTATTAAAGATCTCTGCTGCTTCCCTACATGTTTTATAATTATCTCCAACAATGAGAACAATTTCAATTTTATCTGCAATACTCAATTTTACAGGCATTTCTAATAGACACTAAGAATATTTTGAAGTTTATTGACAGCAACACACTAGATTACATTTCCTAACTTAAACATGCCAATCTAAATTACTGCAGCAGTTTTTAGTTATTTTCTTATTACAATGTAATAATTGCTAACGTGTTTCTTGAAATAATTTTCTGCATTCATGCAATTTTAAGAAAAAGTATTGCCCAACAAATCTGTTTTTATCCATATAGTTATTTTAAATGAATCCTAGAAACGCCACGATTTTGATGAATGAACATTTTTCTCTCCATTTAATTCAGCAGAAATCATTTCTTTTATTTTCCCTGTATTCCAGCGAATGCCTTGAAATTTTTATACTTGATTATGGATGTCTAGGTTATGCAGAGCATTTTATGAAGAATAATTTTTTTTTAACATGCCAGATAAGATTTTCCTCCATTTGTATAAAACTTTTTGGGACACACTGTATATCTATTACTTGCAGCGTTTTGCAGTGCTTGGAAATGCCAAATTCCCGCCAATTTTGTATACTTCGTAGCCAGTACATCTACGTGAACTTATTCACAAATAAATACAAGGTCGCTATTTAATATGATTTCGTCCAACTTTTTATCCAATTTTTCGAATTAGTACTTGTTCTAATTTTCATCAAATTTTATCTAGAATTCAAAGGTGCGAACCTTAACAAAAAACAACAAAAACAATTTTTGTTGCACGGATATGTTTAGTGGTTGATTTATTAATAGTTTATTGTGATTCGAAGTTAGATGTGAGTTTTTATTTCGGAAAATAAATGATGTTATTCTCAATAAACTATCCATTTACACAAAAAAATCTAGAAATCTTTAATGACTGGTCCACCATTGTAATCAAACATTTTTGTGAATTTTGATAAAAGTGTCGCTATCGTGGAGAAGACCTTGAATTTATTCGTCAACTTCTTCACAATAAAATTGTAGACGTAATACCGGTATTATGTCAAACTAGACTTTTACTTTACTTCTTCAATTTGCTTTAAATTTGAAATATTAAAACCTTTGAATATTGGTATCAAGTTAATTGGTACACAAAGTATTTATTTTTGAATTGTCCCAAAGTTTCTTTAACGGATTGCATGAGGCGGCTGCTGGTGGTTATTCGGTTACGAGTTTCTACAAAGTCTGAACTAGTTCCAGAACAAGTAACTTCATGTTGGCTGTTTTGTATGACCCACGCAATATGCATCGTCTAGTTTCCACGAATTTTTGTTCCTAGTTTAGTTGCAAACATGATTATATTATTCGTAATTATATTACTTACAATTAATAAAGTTTGTCAACATGATGCAATTTTCAATCAATTGGTGAGTTTTGAAACCTCGTAACTTTTCAGAAGGCGACAAAAAAATAGTTATTTGCTAAATTAATTTCCTTGTATAATTTGATGATTCAAATTAAAGTTGTAATATTACCTAATCATGTAGTAAAATTTAACATTATATAAAGTTACAAAAAAAGTCATCCGTACATAAAAGAATTTTTAAATTAAACCCTTCATACGCTCATTTTTTCCTTTAAATTTTTTGCAATGTTAGTATAATATTATAAGTAAACCTAAGATTAAACAAGGCATAAATGTAAATTAATCAAAAAGTCAAAAAGCATCTAACACAAAGTTCATACAGTTTATTATTGAAAATTATTCCACTGAACTGTACTGATAGTTTTCCAAAAATTTATAAGGCAACATTTTTTTAAAATCTTTTTGGCTTAATAAATCTGTACAATGAGTTCTGTTTAGGTCAAAAATAAATGTATTTTATAAGACCAATTTATTTTTATAAAATATTTATTGGATTTATTTTTCCAGGTTAGTATTGAACTCAGAAGGCAGCTATTGGTAAGTCAATTTGAAACGCCTCACAGTTTAACTATATGAAAATAATTTGTAAAGATTAGAATTCTTACAAGTATTTATTTTACACTCAAGCTCTTTAATTAAAATTATAAAGTTAACATCAACATAAATGTCAAATGACCTAAATTCAAAAATTTGACAAATTAATTTCTTTAATATTTCAAAAAACGATAATTTTCAATTTAAAAAATTTTTTAATTCAACATTTAAGTTTTGTGTTTATATCTTTTATAAAATGTGTGCTATATATCTATTTACATTACAAACAAATGTATACTGATTTACTTTACTTGTAAGTACCTACATCTTTACATTTTTAATTTTAAGCAATTTATAACCAATTTCTTTATTTATAGCCTTGAAAAAGAATTATAAATTCGAAAGCTTGGTATTTGTATATATATATATATATATATATATATATATATATATATATATATATATATATATATATATATAAGTACTTCTTAGTCGTTTGCTGATTATTTAAGACACAGTGAGGTAAATAGTGGGTATCTAGCAAAAATTAGGCGAAGTGTACTCTTTAAGATTTAATTACTTCAATATTTCGTTCAAAATATTTTAACATCTTCAGGAAGTTACTACAAATGTTACAATTCGATTAAAATAATAACTAGTTATGTTCTGATAATGTTTTACTTACTTTTATGAGGATGAAGCCAATGATGGAATTGGAAGGACGCATATTTGATGAAAATAAAATATTAAAAACAATCACTATTAATAAAACTTTTCAGAAGAAAACACAATTAGAAACACTCTACAACTGCTGAAAAATAGATTTTGAGTTAGACGTCATCGTTATGTTGGATTAACATAAAATAGAGACGTAACTACTTCGATTTTTTGAAAAAATATAAGAACAAAGCCAGGAGAGTGAGTTAATATTATTGATTTGTTAAGGTGAACTTAATAGGTCGAGGTTTATTTAGTCTGGAGATAGACAGAAAGAGCGAATGTTAAGTTTTGATGAAATAAATAGTATTTTTGGGTTTTAAATACATTTATTTTGTTAATAATTATTAAGGTCTTAGAGGATTAAATTATTATGAATGATTGGAGATGAACATAGATGTACACTTTTTTAAAGGATGAGATTATTCATTTATAGAGGAAGAACTGATATTAGATGGTAGGTGGTTATTATCTAAGTATAATAAGAAACTATAAATTTCACTGAGATGTTGTATATCAGTACGTTTGTTCATGCTGTAATGTAATCAGAAATATATTGGTCAAACTTCAAGATTTATTAAAGAAAGAATTAGCCTTCATAAAAGTGATATAAGGCTCCATCCTGAACGTTGCTTTTTAGCTGAACATGCTAACAAAACCAACCATAACTTTGACTATTCTTCTATTAAGATTCTTTCCACTTGTAATAACTACAAAAAAAGACTTTTCTTAGAGATGACACATATTTTACAAGAACCTAACAGCATGAACAAACGTACTGATATACAACATCTCAGTGAAATTTATAGTTTCTTATTATACTTAGATAATAACCACCTACCATCTAATATCAGTTCTTCCTCTATAAATGAATAATCTCATCCTTTAAAAAAGTTTACATCTATGTTCATCTCCAATCATTCATAATAATTTAATCCTCTAAGACCTTAATAATTATTAACAAAATAAATGTATTTAAAACCCAAAAATACTATTTATTTCATCAAAACTTAACATTCGCTCTTTCTGTCTATCTCCATACTAAATAAACCTCGACCTATTAAGTTCACCTTAACAAATCAATAATATTAACTCACTCTCCTGGCTTTGTTCTTATATTTTTTCAAAAAATCGAAGTAGTTACGTCTCTATTTTATGTTAATCCAACATAACGATGACGTCTAACTCAAAATCTATTTTTCAGCAGTTGTAGAGTGTTTCTAATTGTATTTTCTTCTGAAAAGTTTTATTAATAGTGATTGTTTTTAATATTTTATTTTCATCAAATATACGTCCTTCCAATTCCATCATTGGCTTCATCCTCATAAGAGTAAGTAAAACATTATCAGAACATAACTAGTTATTATTTTAATCGAATTGTAACATTTGTGGTAACTTCCTGAAGATGTTAAAATATTTTTAACGAAATATTGAAGTAATTAAATCTTAAAGAGTACACTTCGCCTAATTTTTGCTAGATACCCACTATTTACCTCACTGTATATATATATATATATATATATATATATATATATATGTCGTAGGCAATCGCCGTAATCCGTCATTCCCTAAAAAGCCTAGGCATTACAGGTACTGCCGGCAATCACTGTAATAGAATCATTATTACGGTGAATGACGGAAATTATCCGTCATTTCAGGGACTGACGCTAACGTTTTAGGCAAACGGTGCCAGTGTAACTTTCTGATTTTTTGAAAATTACGGCGTTTGACCGTTGTATAGTCCGTCAATTCTTCCGTAAATTGCGGGGTTATTAGTCCAGTCAACCTGGAGTACAGATAATATCAAAAAGGTAGAAAAAATATTAGGATATTATTGGGTCTGAGTATGATGTAGATTACGAAGTGCTTTGAAATGTTAGGGAGGGATGGAAAATTATAGTTTTCAAGTAACGGAAGACTGAAAAAGACTTATTAGGTGTGAGTGTGATGTTGATGATTACGAAGAGTCTGCAAATGTTGGGAAGGGATGGAAAATGGAATTTTAAGTAACGGTAAACTGAAAAAGACTTATTGGGTGTGAGTGTGATGTTAAAATTTCGAAGAGTTTGCAAATGTTGGGAACAGCACTAACTGCATGATACGAATTCTAAATTGACTAAACATGCATCCGGCAATCGCTGTAAAATTCAATCATTCGGGAGGTTACACCGTTTGCCTAAATGTTTAAACGTCAGTCCCTGAAATGGCGGATAATTTCCGTCAAAAAGCGTAATAATGATTCTATTACGGCGATTGCCGGCAGTACCTGTAATGCCTAGGCTTTTCAGGGAATGACGGATTACGGCGATTACCTACGACATATATATATATATATATATATATATATATATATATATATATATATATATATATATAAGACTGAGATATAAGCAATCTTCTTTAAAATTTCCTCTATCGCTCAAAAATAGTAAATTGTATCAGAAAGGAGTTAAAAACCGTGATACCTATAAATTAACAGCTTTTTTTAATAGTATACAATAATATAAGCTAAACTCCTAAAGATCTTTTAATTTTTGTGTACAAACCAGAATCTTAGTTTATATAAGGGAATATTTTTTATTGTTAAAAAAACGGTTATAATGACAAAACGAAAACCAAAAAATACGTTATAAATGAAATAGATCGTGTGCTAAAAACCTGAATAATTAATTCAAATTTTTAAATACTTGGTTTTTAAATGTGTAACCGATATATTAACGAAGTAGTGAGAGTCGCAAAAATTTATTGATAGTTTAATGCTATTTCCCCATCCAAAAGTACTTAACGTCGAATGGTCACAAACAATCCCTGTAGCGGTTTATTTATTAATTCAGTTTACTGTTACCATATTAACGCATTTTTGATTTTATACGATAACATTTGATGTTCTGAAACTATTATACTATGGTTTAGTGCAGTTATACTCCAATATGGGTTAATTTTTTGGGGTTCTTCAACATAACGAGAAAAAAAGATAATATACATTATCCATTCTCATCTTTGAGGGTGGCACAGCGCTCTCCGAGCTATATTGGCGTATAATGTGTCACGGGCTAATTTCTCACTAGCAATAATTATTTTTAATCGGTAATAAATTGAGTACTTACCTTACTAATTTCTCTAGATTTGAGGGTTCGACGACGACATTTAGTGTTATAGCCTGATTTTTCATTTATCAAAAGTTTTAATCTATTTATTGTTTTTGAGTACATATTTAGAATAATTGTTATTATTATGACAAGTAATAAGATTTGAGGTTATAAATAGATCGCTGGATCTCTTCTTCTTTTTCTGTTTATTCGGTTGTATCAGAACTATTCCGTGAGTCAAACAAAGCCGCATTACATGAACGTAGTGTTAGTAAAAGACCATCCAATAAGTAATTTAAGGCCACGACCTCTAAATTAATAATGGGATAGGTAATAAGGGTCATCTGTCATGGTACTTCCGGCCGATATGATTGATTTTCGGCCATTTTTGAGTCGACAAGCCACCGAGAATGTTTAAAGGTTTAAGATAGCAGTAAAAGTGTCACCAGGAAATTTTGTGGGTGAAGTTTTTTTATCATCGTACATCGATGGCACTAATGTGTGGCTTTTGAAACTGAACCTTTCTTTTCCAACCGAACTATTGGGTTAATCTTGACTAGTTATTATTTTGTGGATTACGGTTCGCTGGAAGTCCTCGAGTTATATACCCTTTTCCATCTAGCTGAGTTACTTTATATTTTATGACATTGTGTTAATTTTAATTTGATAACGCCATACAATTACAATCTAAATTTGCTGGGTTTTATTAGTTTTTTTTTTATTTTATTTTTCATTCACTTTTTTTTGTCCTGTGGAAAAACTAGACACCTTTCTTTCTTTTGTTCCTTCATTTGTAATGTTTAACATATTCTTTCAACAAAATTATTTAAACTGTATTAAATCATTAAGATTAGTAAATTAGCTAGTAATAATACTTTTTTTTTGTTCAATCACTTATTCTGTTAAATTCGATTACTAACTGTATTTTATCATGTAAATTTTTGTAATATGTTATAGTGTTGTTACCCGATTATTGAAACTGTAGATTCAAATATTGTTCTATACTTAATCATTATAATTCATATAATTGCTACAGTTCGTCTTTTTTTATAATTAAATGATAAATTCAATTTAATAAAGTTGTATTTAAATTAGCTGTTTTAGCATAACTTAAATTAGTAGTTTAGTTTCATTACAATCGAGCATTACTCACTTTTATTATTAGAATAAATTGAATTTAGTGTTATTATAAGATGAATCAGGTTATTGTGATATTGTAACCGTTGTATTTTGAATTTTTGTAACAAATTTAACCTCCGCGAATTGGTAAACTAATTAAACACTTTGCTAATTTAGTGTACGATTTTAGGCTCCTTGGGACAGGCTTAAATACTCTGGTACAGATTTTAATTTCCGGTACAAGCTTAATTCATTGGTACCGGCTTATTTTTTTGACGAATGCTTTTCACTGGGTTACTGAAGCTGGCTAAATACTTGAGGTATTAGCAGAATTTTGTTTTGGAGCTGTTTCAGGTTCTGTTCGGAACCAATCAGCGTTGGATTTTGGAGTCTGGAAGCTACCATCGCTAAAACAGATAAGCTATAAGCCTTTGTATTTTGAAAAAAAAGTATTTTAAAATTGTTATTAATAACTTAGTTCTAAGTCGTGCGTGTGATAACACTAAGATTTAGTGATATTTTGATGATTTTAATTTTAAGGCGCTAGTGTAACTAGTAATTTGAAGTTTATAATTAACGTCAACTACAAACGTTGTTTTTTTATTATTAAAGGAGGATCTAGTTTTGGAATTGAATTGTTTTATTTAGCTCACTTTATTTCATTTTGTGGGTTTGGGTAAGAGTTGCTAGTGCCTATTAGATCTAGGGGTTTCCGGCTTGTTCCGTCGAAGTCGGTGGTGCGGTTCACTTGTGTATCATCCCTCTACGGCTGAGCTCGGGCATAATTTGCCAGTAGAGTGACCGCTAGCAACCCTTACGCAATTCATCTAGTGGTTTGGATTTTCTTTAATACATATCTTACATTACATGAACCTTAGCAGATAGCTAAGTAAAAACTGTGGCAAATGTTTGACTAACGTCAGTGACATGTACGGTACTATTATCAATTTGACCATGAAATGCCTTCCTCTTTTTAAATCCAGAATAAAACAATTTTTGCTATATTATAGCATTTGAAGCATAAATGAATTTCTGGAATTTTAAATACTTGAAATTATTTCTCTTTATTAAAGAATTGTTTTTAAATATTTTAACATAATAGTATTGAAACACTTATGGGGGCTTTTTACACAATTTATTTACAATATTGTTAAGATACACTGAACTCTGCTGGATAACGTCTAACTACTTGACAATACAATGAACTCTTCTGAACACTTGACTCGAACTCACGTTAACTGTCCGTGCATCCCCTTATATACAACATTATTTAATCTAGTTAGTGTGTTTAGAAGTTTCTAGAATTTTCTAGAAACATTATTTAAAATGGTCAGTTGATTTTTTTTACAAACTTCTAAAAATCAACTGTCAACAACAATCTTTTAAATTAAGGTCCCTTCCTTTACGGTTATCCCGTTACAGTATATTATTCAACGAGCGGATAATAGCCATTAAACACGAATAGAATACTATACTTTGTCCACGACACAATTGCTATAATCACAACTTTAAAATTCTAAATTTACGCTATAATTAATGTAATTGAAGTTTCAAATGTATATGACTTACACTAACTACGATCTAAATTTAAAGATTATAGTGTGTAGCTTAGATGTAGTGGTAAAAGCTAGGTCGATTCTTTATACATGTGTTTTGTTTATTTACACCATTGACATATAAATACGGAATGAAATGTCAAAGGAAAATATGAAATTTGTCTGATATGAGTTATTCTCTTATAAAGTTTGGACATACGTTCTGTTGTGACGTCATGCAGTGAATAATGAACCATTATTCACTAGTGAATAATAGGTACTATTATTCTTTATAAAGCACTAGTAATGAATGTATAAAGTATAAAGCTTTCAGTTTGTTAAGGTTTTAAATATGAATAAATAAATTGAAAATTTTATTTTGGATAGTAGTGCAAATTTTTATTTCAGATATACTCGATTAATTATTGCACTAGCCTCATACATCAGAAGAAAAATTTACAATCGGTATTTAGTCAACAGAATAATTTAAATCGACTTATAATATAGTGTATAAACATTATCCTAACCAGTCACTGTATTATAATATGCTTGGTAACACTTCAATAAGCCCGATGTCAGGACGGATTATCGAAACATTAAGTGAGAATTTCTCAGAAGTGCTTAAAATGGTATGAAATTCTCTCACCTCCTTTACCAGCAAAACTGTTCCTTCAAGATCTTTACTCAAAATTTCTCACTGGAAATTATTCATAGAACGTTTCGTACATTTGAGCGGCGGTTATAGACACAAAATAAGCATCAAAGCAACTAAGTGCATTTCCGAGTTGTTCTAACTTAACTCCGTTAATTTTTCATTCTAATCTGTATTTGCTACTGAATTGTGTGGAAGACTGAGAACTGATATTTGTAAAAAAATCACTACTTTCTAAAGTAGTAGGTACAGTAGCTTACTTATTTGTAATATAAATTAATAAAATATTATATTGTAGTAGATGGATGGAATGGATGATTTGTTTTTGGGTATGCTCCAGCTTCTTGGTTAGGTTTTCTAATTTATAAGTTTCTATATTTTCCATTTTTAATTTTAATATTTTTATTTCTATTTTATTAACTTTATACTTTAATTAAAAATTATGAATATTTTTTATATAAGATTAACAAAAGTTCTTTAAATGACATTTAAATTCATATTTGTATCAAATTAAAAACAAAACAAAACTCAAAGGTAATAATAGTTTAATACTATTATAACGTTTTACAGAGTCTTTGAAAATCAAAGAACATACAGACCGTTTACTAAGAACCAACAACTACTTCGCTGGCTATATGCCACGACGGACATTGAATTACAGGTCAAATCTCCAGTCTAGATGCTCTTAGAGCTTCCTTGTACTGATGAGGCGCAATACGCCGAAACTGGTCTACAAGTGATATCCTTACGAATTGCAAACTAAAATGGTTAGTTCTATCTTGCAGATATACTACCCCGTTTAACTTTGAATTATTGTAATTCAATGTCCGTCGTGGCATATAGCTAGGGAAGTAGTTGTTGGTTCTTAGTAAACGGTCTATATGTTTTTTGATTTTTATAGACTCTGTAAAACTTTATAATAGCATTAAACTGTTATTACCTTTGACATCTATAAACACGTTTTACTGAAATGACAATTAATTAGCAGGAAACTGTAAATCAAGTAGTTAAAACAAAACTCGTCACTCTTTCATAGTCGTCTCGTACTATTTTTTATTTATGTATTAGTAAAGACACTGATATTCTAACTATATATTATATTTATTATAGTGACTATATAGACCCACATCAATATATTTTTTGGAGCATTTTTAATGTTTTTAAGCCCGCTGTCGAGCTCGACAACGTTGTGCGTGGTAGAATTGATCGTACGGGTCAGGAGATACATTTCTAATAATTTGAGATGGGTTCAAAAAATATTTGTATTGTACTTATATGAATATATATGGATTTATTTTAAAGTTTACCTATTGACTCGATGACGCATCTGTTTAATACAAATTCGTGTTTAAACCTATATATAAGTATATATAAGTATTATGACCTTATTAAAAAAAAACGTTTTTAGTTACAAGAACTGGTAACCTTGTGTTTGTGTAGGTTTAACAAAAAATTAAATAATATTTCAAATCAATATTTTAATTTTTTGCTCTATAAGAAGGGAGTTTAGAAACAAGACGCTATTGAAACATTTGTAATTTAATTGTTTGCTGTTCGTTACTACTGGTTGATTTACAATTAGAATGTCTAATGTAATTTAGAGAGTCAAAAAAAAATTAATTTTAGTACAGAAAAAATAAACATTAACTGTAAATCCCGACCAGAAGTACTAGAGGGCATCCACAAAGAAGTTTGCACAGGTAAGAGTGTGCATGTGGACGGCAAGACTGCAGCTCTTGAAGGCCTAGAAGCGCGACTTGTGCAATTGTTAACTTGCTGGAGATTAGACTGCGCAGTTTTGGTTTATTTAATCGGTTGGACGGTCACTAAGACAGCATTTCAGTTTAACCTAATAAAATCAAAAGTGATGTACGAAGTTATTCTAAGCATTTTTTAACAGAATTCATATATTTGTATAAATCTTCGCCGGCATTGTGAAATATTAAAAGCCAGAAATATTTAGATCGAAACAAAAAAACCAAACCTATACTCATATAAATAAAAAATTGAAAGTGGTAGGTAAATATATCATCCAAACAAAGTCGATGTCAATTATAAACTTGTGGCACCTAACTATTTATTTATGAATTAATTTTGAAGGTTTATTCAAATGCTACTGGAGATATGATGACAAAAAAAATTAAGTCGTTGAGTATATCTTGTCAAAAAAAAAATAATAGTAATAAGCATTTTTTGAAGTAAAACTTCTTTAGACGCGACTAGGGGTAACTCAGGTATTCTAACGGACGTGACGTCATATTCTAATGTAATGCAAAAAAGCTGATACAAAAAACCTAACACGATTCCGCCTACTATATTAAATAAAAGTTAAATCTGTAATTGTAAATAAAGGCAACATAATATACATATTTTGCTGACCTGTCAAGTTGACAGCTTGTCAACCAAAATACATTGTTGTTGAATAGTTGTACGCCTAAAATTTGTGTATAAAGTGTTTGTTTTAAATATGAATAAACAAAGTGGATTTATTAATGAAGAAAGTGATGAAAAAATATTGAATGAAAATGAGTGAGTACTCTATATGCATACATTTTATTTTTCTGTGAATCGTTAAAAAAAGTAATGTTGAAATCTTCACAAAGAATAAAAGATATAAAGTTATTTATACAAAAAATTAATGCGCTATAAAATCTATTTATAAATGTATTGAAATTTCCAGATAGGGATCTATAAATATTTAATATACAACAGGTAGTTTAAAGTATTTTAAAAGAGATACTGAAGATTTCAATATCTACTTCAAGTGACAAATTAGTCAAAAAATCGTGTTTCATAATTTCTATGGAAGATTTTGTCAAAATTAGTACACCGCCATGTGATTTATTAGTTCTATTGAAGTAACAGTAACAGAGTAATTATTAAATCGTATGTAGCCGATATTGTCATTATTGTTTCGGATAGACATAATATGTCTGTTCCATATTGCTTTAAGATTAGGATAATTCTATTAGTTTTGTTAGAAATTGATTGACAGTTAACATTTAAAATACGGAAGAAATTATCAGATTTCTCTTGATTTTCACACACACAGTTCTTTATGTTTCTACTGACTTCCTTGCGATACGTACGTCAAAACCGTTAATTTCTGTTAAAAATTTTTAAAACGTGAAAGTGAATTTAATGAATTTTAGATAAACTACAAAACAAAATAGTTGTCACTTGAATAAAATGGCGGATTCTCAAGAATATTTTACTCTTTCATCAATAAATAATAATAGTAAACGAAAAAATAAAAAACCTGTAGCTACTTGCTAATAAACATTTTGAATTTGAATTTATTTTGCGATGATACGGACGTCAAATAAGTTTTACTTCAATCGCGCGTAAAGGTTACACGCAGACTCTTTTTTTGAATCAGGTAGCAGTACCGAAAATATTTACCACTCATTCTTGTGGTACTACGAGTTATCGCAATTTGAGACAACCAAGAAACTGTTTGGATCCCAAAATATCATTTTCAGGACTCCGTAAAAACCGACGAAAATAATTATTATAGTTTCCATTTATATAATATTTCTATAACTGATCATAATTCTTTATTTTTGTAGGTTTGTGTCGAGTGAACAACATGAATATTTTATAAATGTGTTTATTAAAGAATGTCTACATCTACGATATTTTAAACTTGAGCTCAGTTTTATTATAAAAGTATAAGTTACACCATACTAGCTTGCAATGATATTCATTATTGAAATAACCCAACAATTGATCCCTAGTTTGCTTGGCGTCTGCGTCTCTGGAAATATTCATATGTCCTCTCTGTATATCAATTAAATTAGAAGCATCTGTTTTCAAACCGTTTGTATTTTTATTGTTCATGCTTCTAACAGGAGTATAGTATCTTCTCAAAAGTTATGAACTATACAATATAACATAACAACGGTATCTTAAGTTTCTATTTTAAATTAATTCTGCTATGTCAAAATTCGAAATCTGTTAGCTAAAATACCAAATGCATTCTCGACGACTTTTCCTGTCCGTGACAGATGGCAATTAAATATTTTTTATTTGTTAATTCTCTTTAATTAAATGCCTTCAAAAATGTAGCGTTAAGAAGCAGGCTTTATTATTAATTAATACATAATAAAGCATTTTATCTGAACCACTCAGACGATTTAAAACCAGAATTTGTGATGTTTTGTCTTTAGTTTAGTTGTAAAATGTCGTTTGTTCCAATAGAAATTTTCCCATTCAATTCAAATTCTGATAATATAAACTCATAATTAGCGTTTACAATTGCCGTTAAAACCACCTAAGCAATGGGGCAAGTTTCTTTTGTTTTCAAATTCATTTGCTATGTGTTATTATTTTTTCTCTGACTTTGAAATCTAAAACAAGTATATCTTTTTTATTATTACACCGACACTGCTAGAAATATGGAACTTTTAAATAATACAGGGTCTAACGTTTCAAGTTTTTTAGCTCTCTGAGTTTCGACCGACATCACAATTATTTAATAGCAATGATTCATTCAATAGAAGAATAAATTCTATTATCTAGCACAAGGAGTTTTCCACCAAGACGTACAGATGGAAAGCGTAAGAGAGACTTGGATAACACAATATCTCCTATAGGAAAAAAATATAAACAAAGCCATTTTTAAAGCAGAGTTAGGAAACATAAATGAAAACTGCTAAATACATATGTTAGCTCCAACATCTTTGAATATGGCTGTAAATCTACGTACAATTACAATACCAAAGAAACCTCGAAACTTTACAACAACTATGTCGCCACAAGCATAAATGTTACCAAAAAGCCAGTTTACTGTCTAATAAAAGAATAGGACTTCTGTTAATATTGATTTAAATGGTTTCGGTGATGCTACCTTACCTCAATATGTTTTTGATTGTAAATTGTAAGTTTTATGTAACTGACTTTATTTTTTAAATATTTGAACGGAATAAAATTCGGGAAACGTCAATTGGGCAAAATATGTTTAACAGCCATTCAGAGTGGAACTTTTATTCTATGTTGCGGAATTTTCGGTAACTGTTTGTTACTTTCATCAGCGCCTACATTAGGATTTATTATGTATATAATTTAATATATTAGTTGGACAATTGGTACTTACAAAAGAATGTGTTCAAATCAAACAACAAACCATGTGAAACATTATTTTCCAGTAATGGCAGAACATATAAACAGGTATTTTATTATTCACAATCAGTTCAAAAGGAATTTCATAGAGATGTGTTATATATATATATATATATATATATATATATATATATATATATATATATAAACAAAGTGCCAAGATAATGCGTATTAATATAAACAAAATGTCTGCGGTTACCATTCCTACTCGTGGCCTTATTGATCCTTTTTGCGTACATGCCCAATAATTTTCCCCTTTTGTTTATATATATATATATATATATATATATATATATATATATATATATATATATATATATATATATATATATATATATATATATATATATAACAAGACGCCAAGAAAACGCGTATTAATATAAAAAAAGGAGAATAACGGGAATGCAACGCAACAAGGATCATGGTTACAAGTAGGAATGGTAACCGCAGACATGCATGTTTCTGGCTCATTAGCCGTCATCAGTGCGGCATAACCAAGAAGAGTATTGCTCTTGGCTAGCAAATGTGTTGGGTACTTGGGAGCAAAGGATGTTGGGGAAACATGTGTCAAGAAACACAAAAAACACAAACACAACGAACGCTCACACAGGAGTCCTATCGCCATTTTGTGCTTTCGGCCAGCTGTGCCAATGGGTTTTCGGCTATTTATTTCATCTTCTGGGCTAGAACAACTTAAACACAATGAGTCCGTTTCGCCAACGTGGCGACGCTGGTTGCTAGCCGAAAACCCATTGGCACAGCTGGCCGAAAGCACAAAATGGCGATAGGACTCCTGTGTGAGCGTTCGTTGTGTTTGTGTTTTTTGTGTTTCTTGACACATGTTTCCCCAACATCCTTTGCTCCCAAGTACCCAACACATTTGCTAGCCAAGAGCAATACTCTTCTTGGTTATGCCGCACTGATGACGGCTAATGAGCCAGAAACATGCATGTCTGCGGTTACCATTCCTACTTGTAACCATGATCCTTGTTGCGTTGCATTCCCGTTATTCTCCTTTTTTATATATATATATATATATATATATATATATATATATATATATATATATATATATATATATATATAAAAAGGGGTAAATTAACAGGCATGTACGCAAAAGGATCATAGGATTACGAGTAAGAATGGTAACCGCAGACATGCATGTTTCTGGCTCATTAGCCGTCATCAGTGCGGCATAACCAAGAAGAGTATTGCGGTTACCATTCTTACTCGTAATCCTATGATCCTTTTGCGTACATGCCTGTTAATTTACCCCTTTTGTTTATCATAAATACGCATACTTGGCTCCCTATATATATATATATATGAGATCTACATCTTTCTTGCAACCTCTCCTCTCTTTTATATATATACGTTATGTATCATCTTTGACATTTATATATATATATATATATATATATATATATATATATATCCAAAGATGATACATAACGTATCTAATGCCATACTGTCAAAATTAATAATTTTAGTTTTAAGTTTAGCAGCCGCCAAGGAAGCATCACTTGAAAATGCCAGCTGAAATTTTGGCGAAACGTCGTGAAGACACAAACAACCAACGGATTGAAACCCGGAACACCACTACTGTTCATTCTACCATCCGTGAAACACTACATCATAACATATATATGAATAATGGTATAGTGACTGGTTCAATATAACGTGAAGTCAATAGTGAAGTTGCAGTCAATGTTATGGCCAATGTAAATGAAGAAAACTCTTTTATTTTTGTCAAGCTTTCGAATTTATTTAATTCTTTTTCAAGACATCTATAGTAAAGAAAAAATTTTTTATATAATAAAAATTTTTTTATAATGTTTTATATGTGATAACTTACTAATACGTGAGGTTATGAAAAAAGCTGCGAATTCTGTTTGATAAAATTAAAGTAAATCATATTATTAAAATACATAAAAACATATACGTTTAAAACTTATTATTTGATTGACTTTTAATATGTATTCAATTTATTTTTTATATATGTATGTTTTTTTATGTATCTATGGTATTTATTTTAACACATTCTATCATTTCAAAAATAAATATAAATAAATTTAACATATAAATTTAACTTATAAATATAAAAAAACTTTTAATAAATTAAAACAGGATTACAAACATAAAGATTAATATAATATTAAAATAAACAAAAATAAAAACATAAAAAATAACAACTTTCATTAAATTTAACATTTAAAAAAAAATTTTATATAAAAATTTTTGAAATTAAAGTTCTGTATTTCACGAATATAGTAAGTTACTTGATATAATAATAAAATCTAAATAAATTAATCATTATAATGTATTGCTTTCCTACTGTGTTAAAATAAATACCATAGATACATAAAAAAACATACATATATAAAAAATAAATTGAATACATATTAAAAGTCAATCAAATAATAAGTTTTAAACGTATATGTTCTTATGTATTTTAATAATATGATTTATTTTAATTTTATCAAACAGAATTCGCAGCTTTTTTCATAACCTCACGTATTAGTAAGTTATCACATAAAAAACATTATAAAAAAATTTTTATTATATAAAAAATTTTTTCTTTACTATAGATGTCTTGAAAAAGAATTAAATAAATTTGAAAGCTTGACAAAAATAAAAGAGTTTTCTTCATTTACATTGGCCATAACATTGACTGCAACTCCACTATTGACTTCACGTTATATATATATATATATATATATATATATATTGAGATGATATGAGTTACTATGCTATATTAAATAAGAATGTAAAATGAAAATCTTATGGAAAATAGAGTAAGGAAAATTTTCTTATTTCGGGTCAGAGCGCAAATGCAGTAACATTAGGATCAATTATCATCATCTTCTTCATAATTCCTAAAAAAGGAAAAAGAAAATAGAATAAGAAAGAAAAAATACAAATTCATTTCAAAGATTTTTATTTAAAGATTTAAAATGGATTAATCTACATTATATAAAGTTTCAATAATTATGAAATTGATAAATGGGAAAAGTAGATAATTAAAAGCTTATAAAAAATTGCCAATACATTAGTAATTAAACATTAATTTTTAAATGAATTAAGGGTATAATTAAATAAGAAAATTAAATTATAAAAATATCACAAATAATTAAACTAAATATTAAAACTTCTACTTACTTTTAAAATATACAAATTTATCAACCATATTCTAATTTATTAATAGTTCAAATGCCAAATGAAATATTCTGAAAAAGAGAAAATTATTAGTTTGTAGTGCTAGTAAATTTTATAAGAATAAAAAGAATAATCATTGTTTTAAATTGTAATATTGAATCAAGAATTAGATTTTGTTAGTAATTTTATTTAAATAAGGAATTAGTAGGCGATTAGGTGTTAAGGATGTATAGATTTAAGTTTGTTGAATTTGTCAGTTGTTTTTTTGTTGATTTGATAGAAACTCTCTTGTTTTCTGGTTCTTGAAATGGAAGTTGTATTAAAAAATTGCTCCGTAGAAATTTTGAGTTTTTTTTGAAAATATTGATAAAAGAAAGTATTAAATCAGTTTAAAGTATAAATATTATCACAAGGTAACCAGAGAAAGCAATTGGTAAGAGAAACTTATATTATTTTATGAAGAAATAGATATTTCAATTGGGGGTTGAGCAGTATATGGTATAACTGCATTTTAATTGAGTTAATGAAGATTAAACTAATATTTAACAAGAAAGAAAGTCATAATTACACTTACCAGGGGAAATAGCAGCAGTTTATCTCTTGGTTTGAAGGGGAATTGATTGTTTGATCTCTACAAAGTTTCCTGAAATCTTTGCTGTTCCGGGGAAGAAAGTAGATTGTCCTGAGAACTAAATCCTGGTTTTCCAGAAGAGGAGCGAAGCTTCGTACAAATGGTAACCACTTTTCACTCGTGACAATAAAGAGTTTTTATGTGTTTGATTTTTGTAATTTTGATGAACATTTTATTTCACTGTTTTATGTAATTAACTAGATGATTATTATTATTCACTTTTGATAAGTTTAATTCGAATTGTTTATTAACTCAAATCAGAATACTTCATTTTATATATTTGAGACATATTTGGGTTAACAACGGTTTCTTTGAAGTTTGACACATTTTGAATTAGTAAGGTTGGAAATTTATATACAATTCATGCCTAGAAAACATCATTGGTCTAGGATAGTGTGGTTTTACAGTCATTTTATTGAAAATTTGTATATTAACTGATTTTGAATCTAGTTTTGTTGAATATTTGAACTCTGACCTTGACATAAGGGAATAGCCGGTAGCATATTTAAATAATCATATTGGAAATAATTACATTAAGTTAATTCTTACCTATTCACTATTTATATTTAAAATTCAAAATTAATTCATGGTAGGGAATATTTTATAACATAGTAATTGATATAATCTAAAGAAAGTATTATTATTCTTACATCAGGTATATGTAATAATATATATATATATATATATATATATATATATATATATATATATATATATATATATACATAAATTTGGTTTTATTGGGGTGAATGGCAAACGAAAAGTGTACTCTTTTAAGTATTTATTATCCAAGCTTTCGTGAATGTATATTCACATCGTCAGGGAAGCTACAATATTAAAACATAGTTGAAACCTTGTCTATGTAAGAAGTGTTTAAAGAAAATTTTTACTTACACTTAATGGGATTATTTCGTCTATAATTGTAAAAATAAGAATAATAATAGGTACAATACATTGAACATTGAAATTATAATAAAATTAGGATATTTCTAAATTTAGACTCTTAAATTTCGTGAATTTATTATATGTTAATTGGTCATTTCATATTTGACGTTGTTTGTTAAATATGTTTATTTTTACTTGGAAACTGATAGTCAAGGTTACATCACAGAAATAGAGAATGGGAAAATTTTTAACATGTGGTCTTGATTGACTAAATTATTTATTTAATTTTATTTTATATATATATATATATATATATAGTGGTGTCTTTTCAGTGTGGACAAGAAGAGAAAAATAGATTATATTATTGAACGAACTCATAAACAATATAATCTATTTATAAGCTTGGATAATAAATACTTAAAAGAGTACACTTTTCGTTTGCCATTCACCCCAATAAAACCAAATTTATTCCTAACAAGTCGGCAAAGACTTCTTGTTCTCTCTCTCTCTCTCTCTATATATATATATATATATATATATATATATATATATATATAAATCTCAAAGATGATACATAACGTATATATATAAAAAAAGGTTGCAAGAAAAATGTAGAAGATCTCATTTCTATTTATACGTCCTTGACAAAACAAACTATCACGAAGAAAACAATTTCGGATGGAATGTTAACATTAGATAGATGTTAATTGTCATGTCAATAGTAATTTTATTCTTCTCTTTTCTTTTTACTGAACCTTTATTACACGAAGTATAGATACCAGGAGTTTAAACGTAATGTTAAACAAATGGTCTCAATTTAGGGGATAGAACTATTGCCGGTAGAGTGCGCCTGTGTTTAAGAGATACTCGTTTAAATCCTTACGCGGGAAGTTTTGTTCCTATGACATTTGAATGTCATAAATGTCATAAACATCGGTATCTCTTGATAACTCGCGCCGCCAGTGGCAAAAAATAGAACTATGATGTGGGCTGATTATTGTGACCAGAAATATTATGGAAAAGCCTATACCGTGTAGACTCCTGGTATCTATACTTCGTGCTTTATTACAAGGTAATTTTATACTAAATGAGTAAATGTTAATGTAATGCCATGTGTTTGTCACTTAATTCGTTTAAAAAAAAAAGGTTCTAAGAAAATTATGCATTAGTACCTACTTTTGGTTTTTCCCATTGTATGTTGTTTGTTCAAATTGTTGCAATAATTTTGTGGTCTCTTTATTGGGGTGTCAAAATAATAAAATACTGGTTTTTATGTTCTCCCTTTACTGGGAAATAATGATTCACATGGTTTGTTGATTGATTTGAACACATTCTTTTGTAAGTACTAATTGTACAATTAATATATCAAGTTATAAATAAAATATATCCCAATGTAGCTGATGAAGGTAACAAACAGTTCCCGAAAATTCCACAACATGGAATAAACAGTCCACACTGAATGGCTGTTTTACATCTTTTGCCCAATTGACGTTTCCCGAGTGTTATTCCGTTCCTGTACACGTTTCTGGGAGTAACATAGGCATATTTATTTTTAAAAGTAAGATCACCGATAATACTGCTGAGAAACTTGACACCACCGAAATTATGTAATGATACTCAATTAATTGTCAAATATTTACACTCAAATATCATTACAGCAACGATTTTTTTAGAATATCTGCCAGTGAAGGTGTGTTTATACCTCGCATTCGCTTAATTCCCTCCGACATGCCTTTTGAATTTACCGTTCGACTTGCATTTGCTATGACGATTAATAAGGCACAAGAACAATCGGTTCAAGGCGCTGGATTTCATTTAGAACCCTCATGGTTTTCGCAAGGTCAATTATATATCGCTTGCTAAACAGTCGGAAACCCAAAGGTTCTGCTTATGTATGCAACCAACAACGTTGTTTACCGGAACGCATTAAAATAAAAACAAAATAAACAGAAAATTGTTAGAATATATTTTAAGATGAACCGCAATATACCTATTGATAGAGCAATAAATTATTTGAAATTTTTTTTAATTATATTTATTTTCAAAGCTTGGGTGTTGTACCACTCTTTACTAACGCGCGAGCGTAGCTGCGGGTAGTAAAGTATTAGATTTATATACTAAAAAATTACAATTAAACTTTGTTTTTTTGAATATTTTCGAGGCGGACTTACATTTTCTGATCTATAAACTATGAGCTAGCAGAACAAACTGCTACAATGATTAAAAAATTTAAATCGTTTTAATAAAAATGATTTAAACGACTTATTCTTGACTTTCTGAATATATAGAAACTTCTTAAAAGAAATCGTATTACTATAAGAAGAAAATAAACGTTTTAAATGGCGCAGAATAATATCATATAAAGTTTCCAAATAAAATATTTTAAACGATTCGCTCGTATATTATATGTATAGAAAAGGAATACAATCTAAGAGACGACGACGGTAATATAGTTTCATTTTAAACTTAAATATGCCATAAGAAACTTAAATGTAGTTTTACGATATATAACGAAATAAATTTTTGTTATAATATCTGTTGCTATAGAGTACTGTTACTTTGGTATATAAATAAAAATTCATGCGCTTGCAGAAAAAATATATAGAGCTAAAACCTAAATGTAAAGTTCAGGTAAAAGCAGCAAGTAAATTTTTTTGGAAATTAACTAAAATATTAAAAGCTAACTTTTAAATTTTAATAAACAAAATAAAGGTAATTATAGACATTGTAACCTTTTTTATGAATGTTAATATAGTTAAAGTAACCCAGTAGATTATTATTAAGAAATTTAAAATTCTCCACTTTATCTAGTGACCGACAAATAAGCACAATTTACAAAAAGAACTTTTTATAATAGAAAGTTTTACTGATTTATAGGTCATATTTTGTGTCATCTCAACAATGCACAGCATCCCTGATTTTGCAAAAATATTAAGTCATACAACGCTGTGATTGATCATAGAGAAGATTGTTTTCTTGTTAACAAAATCAAGGGTAGTTGTATCTAAAAACTTTCTAAGACAGTTTATTTTATTACCAGTTAAAATAATACAAAAAAAAAGAAAAAAAACTTCTCTGTCGCGTAATCGATCCCATTATGATAACATATCAGAACTGTCACAAGTGAACTGATCCGCCGCTTAACCAACTACGCCACGAACGATTTATTTAATAACTTTCAAAATAATATTATCTATACACAACTTAGATCATGTTTAATATCAATTCGGTATAAATTTCGAAATCTATGTATATGCCCAAACACACTTGAAACATGCATTGTCATCCAGTTCTTAGCTATCCTGAAAATTTCAGAGCTCTAGGTAGTCGGGAAATAGGTTTAAATTCGATTACAAATTCCACGGAATGACACAGAGACACAGAACACGGCGAAAATATAAAAAACTTTCTAAAATAAAATAATAAAGATTATACCTACCATTGTTAACTTATCCCTTGTGGTTTGTAACAAAACTTGTTTCACAAGAAAATTAAAAATAAATCAAAATTTATTTACTTTTTCTTACTTTTCTTACATTGTGAAACAAAAATATTTAATAAAATGTACAAATGTTTATTCTGTTGCAGAATAGTTAAAAAACTTAGATATAAAAAAATACAGAAAATATTTACATTTAGTGAATTTTAAAATACCTGTAAAACACATTCAATAAGTATAAAATATTGCTGTCTATGTGTACTAAGAAGTGAAAATATACAGCTTAAAAAAATTAAAAGTTAAAAAAGTCATTCGAAATATCGTTGGTTTTACCTAACAGCTTTCGCTATTATCTTAAGTTAATTAAGTATTCACTTAAAATTATTTTTAAAAAGATACAATTACTGTTATAGGTAATAAAAATGCAAAGATTTTTTGAAAGAAAGGGACGCCACTGCCATAATAGTTATTTAAGCAACAAGTGTATTAATAAGGGCGATTAACAATCGAGATATTTTAACGCGCGAGCATAGCGAGCGCGTTAATATTCGAGATTGTTAATCGCCATTTTAATTCACAAGTTCGTTACAAAACTTTTCCGTCGACCGTACTTTTCAGAAATATCATTTTTTGATTTTTCAAATACAAAATAAAGTAAATAATGATATACAATGACAGTAATTAAATTACATTTATTTCATCCTGTCCAGTAAATACACTTCCCTATAATCAATTTGGCGCCGGTAAGTAAAACATTACGGTATCAGGTACTGTATGTGTTGCCTAGCAACGCTGCTCTGATTGCTAAAGGGAAGACAATTACTTTTAATTTTTGACATTTAAAAATATTATAATGACTATAAAATAAAAATAAAATAATTAATTACTTACTTTTACTGCCATATTTAAAAAGAAGTCAATGATATTCAATTTTATATTAACAATTAAATCTTAATAATAAAAAAATTATTTGACAGTGACAGATGGCTTTCAAGGTAATTTGACATAACTAATCAAGTTGCGAATTATTTTTAGTCAAGTTACGAACTACTGTTAAAATTTTTATAAATTTATTAATTTATAAAAACAGGATGAAATAAAATATGATACGATACATGGTCGTTAGGTGTTATTACAGTACTCGTTTTTCCTTCCAGACTCGGCTCCTACGTCGCCTCGTCCGTAAACTAACTCGTACTGTAATAAGTCACCTACCGACCTTGTAACGTATAATACTATACTAACATTGACAGTAAGTATCAAGAGGAGCTGCTTGATTTTTTGATTTTTCAAATGTACAGAATTTTAAACAATAAACTAAATAATGATAAACAGTGACAGTAAGTACTAACAATGACAGACAGGCTACTCGATTTTAAATGTTTTGGTTGAAATCGTTGATTAATAAAAAATCATTCATTAATAGGGTTTATTTTGAGTGTGTTAAAATTCATCATAAATGAACGGTCGACGGAAATAGTTAATTATGATATGAGTGTTAAAAGTGAGGTTTTATTTTGTGAGTGAAAACGTTTGTGAAATGAGCGGAGCGAATTGAACAATTTCACGAACAAAATAAAATCACTTTTAACACAAATACCATACAATGTTTTTTGTACAACTTCCCTATTTTGATAATGAAACGAGCGAATTTGCAATGACAATAAACCAAACCGTGTTAAAAGTAAACTAAACCGTGTTAAAAGTAAACTTGTTTACATGGCAACGTGTTAAAAGTATTTTTAACACGCTGCTATGTAAACAATCGTTTTTAACATTGTTTGCTATCATTAAAAGTGTCACTTTTAATGACAGTTGTACAAAAAAGTATTTTTAGCATTCACACTCATAAAAACACTGCACTTTTTTGTTTAAATAAAACAAAATCCAAAATTTCTTTCTTAGATGTACAATGAGAATTTTCATCAGTTGTATTTTTTAAATGACCAGAAACAGGTAGCCATAAAAATGGAAACAAGTTATTAAAATTTAAAAACTAATTTTAAGATTTTTTTAAATCTATAATGTGTTTTTAGAACCTCACAATTGGTAAATTTAAGGAGTTTTTGTAAGTTTTAACAATTAATTGTTCTTCATTTTTCTTTTTCTACGCAGATGTTTTGATAAAGAATTAAAATCAACTCAAAAGCTCAACAACAAAGTCAAAGTCATACATATACAGTGTGTCCAATTAAGTCGGCATCATATGAGAAACTTTTTTATTCTTAGTTTTATGAAAAAAAGTTATTCTTTATAAATAGTTGTGCATGGTCTAAACATTAAAATACAAACATTAGGTATTAATTTTTTTAAGCCGTATACGAGGTGTGTAAAAAAACATGAATTTTACTCAAGAGTAAAGTAGTGACAATTGTTAATAAGAAAAGTTGATCATAATTGAAAACTCTTGTCAGATATCCAATATTATCAATCCGCCATGAAAAACGGTCTTTAATAATTTTCGGTATAAATTATACAAATTTTGTAAATTACACACCAGCAATTTTATTGAAAAATATGACATGATAAAAAAATAACAAAATCTGTTTTCTCATGGCGGATGGATAATATTGGATACCTGACCAAAGTTTTTAATTATGATCAACTTTTCTTAATAACAATTGTCGCTATTCTCAAAAAAAGTACTTTTTACTATTGAGTAAATTTCATATTTTTTGACACACCTTGTACACGGTTTATAAAAATTGATATCTGATGGCTTTTGTATTTTAAATTTTAGGCGATGCACAACTTTTTATAAGGAATAACTTTTTTTCATAAAACTAAGAATAAAAAAGTTTCCCATATTATGATGCCGACTTAATTGGACATCCTGTGTATGGATGGACGGGTGAAACGATTGAATTCTGCGTAAAGGTTTTTGTTATACTACACACATGCTTAGAATCTAGGGATATTTAAAAATTTCATTTATAGAATGATTCAAATGTATTTATTGGAATAACTTGTGTAAGCCTGATACGCGGAAGGAGGTAAATAAACGAATAAACGAATATATCAAAATGACTCATTTTCATAAAAAAATAACAATTTAAAATGTATATAAAAAATCCGATTTTTTATAAAAATTGATTTTGGTCTTGAAAAACTCTTCGCAGTGAATATCTCATATAATGAAACGAGCTATTTCTACTTATGCCACCGTTAGGCTGCGAAACTAATATCCAATATCGACAAATTACAAAATGCAAAAAATCAAATTAAAAAAAAACAATAAAACAAAAAAAATATTAAAAAATAAAATAAAAAAACAAAATGATCCGTATTAAATAGTACAAAGTCCGCTGCGTGAGCGCCACCATAAGGTGGCGCAGTTGATATTTTTTATATTTACACAACAAAATTGTTATTCCATCAAGTACTATGACGTCACCGTATGGGGACGTAATTGATATCTCATATATGTACACAGGAATTCTTACTTAATCAAGTACTATGACGCCATCGTAAGGTGGCGCAGTTAATATACCAAAAATTAACACATCAGAAAACACATGTTAAAAACACAGGGATAGACTGGACTATACAAAAATTTACTAATGTACCAATAACAATCGCTGCTCTAATTTACAGAGAAATTTTACAATTTCTAATTATTCTTCAAAACCCTTAAATACATTACCTGTTTGGCTGTAGCCTTATTTAAATGTTTTAAATCAACAATTCTCAAGTGTAATTCTTAGTAATTGCTGTTTCTTTCTGGCTTTTATTTCGTTTGTACGAAATACATGCTTTGTTCGTTTTCAATTGAATTCCATTAGGAACAATCAAATTGTCGAAAGGGGACAATCTAGTAGCTATGTTGCTATTTGTGCAACGTGGTGCAACGAAGCAAAATGAAATGAATTGAAAAATAAGCAAAGATGATGGTTTTCAGATAACAAACATTATAAAAGGAGCTAAGTTATTTCAAGAAATATTAAAAAAACACACAAAGATTAGATGCGATGCAAAATAAGTATATATTGTGTATATAAAATTTGAAAATATCATAAATTACATACAATTTTGCAAATATATATAATTATGTAATCGTTAGTAAGTGACAGTCAAATTGTGTCAAATTAAGAAAAACTCTTTGATGTAACTGTTCAGCTTTCAAATTTGTTTATTTTATTAATAAAGACAAAAAATCAAAAAGCCGTTAACCCTGCATGCCTGCAACTTCTCACTAATTTGAGACACCAAACATTTATTTTTTCTACTGTTTTAAGTTTCTTGAGAGCAAGAAAGTACTTTTCAATCTTCTTGAAAATAAAAAAAATTAAAATGCTTTAACTTATTAACGTATTAGGTGATTTTGATGCTTAAGTCAACAATCGATGCGCATTTTAAAGTGCGGAAAATGTTATTCGTAGTGTAAAATTGATTAGTCACACAATCTGAAAAATGTGGAAAAACTTTTTTTTGCAAACTTTTTGGCAACGATTTAACCAATTTTCAAAACTGCCTATTTACCAAAATCCGGGTGAAACCAAGAACTACTCAATTCTTTTAAACAATTTTAATTTTTACTGGAGGATGATATAGAAAAAAACATTAGTTAATTTAATTTTTCTATTATGTTTAAATTTACTGGTCACAAAATTATGTTAAAAGCCATTAAATATAAACTTATACATTAAACACAATAATTTACTTGGAACTAGATCTTAAAATTATACACTTTTGGTTGATTTTCAGAATAAAACTAAAAATATATTTTTGTAAACTTTGGCTTATATTATTTAAATAATTTAAATATTTGTGCTAGTTGTCATTGTCTTATAATCTCAATGTGGTAAGCTTTGTCTTTTTTGCAAAGTATGAATATATAAATTTACAATAAATGTTATTAAATAGTAATTTGAGTGACAATACCCAGGTATAAAGGATGGGTAAAACCATTTTGAACAATTACACAGAAATCATATTAAAAAAGGTTGAGTAAAGGTAAATGATTTAAGTCTAGTTGGTCTTTTAATAATATTTGAATTTTTTCTTTTATTGATTTCTAAAGATTCTAATAGATTTAATTTAAAACTTTTATTTTCAACATGTAAAGTTTCGAAATTTGGGTTGAAGGAATGGTTTTCTTCTAATAAATGTTTTGCATAGTTTGAATCACTTTTACTTTTATCGAAACTACGTTTATGTTTTGAAATACGGGTTGTGAAATTTCTATAAGTTTTACCTGTGTATGTTTTAGGGCAATTACCACAGTTAAGTTTGTAAACACCAGATTTTTGTGATTTATTAATTTTGGATTTGTTATTTTTAATGTACATGCTTAGTTTATTAATCGTTCTATAGGATGCTGTTAAGTTGTAATTACTAAGTAAACCTTTCATCATTTTACTAGGTTTATCAAAATAAGTTAAACTACAATACTGTTTTGGAATTGATATATTAGACGGGTAAAAAAACTTCATTGACAGCGTACCTAACGAAATTGTTTCTTTTTAATCATATGATTAATTAACTCTGCATTATATCCATTATTATATGCTATTTGTTTAATTATATTCTTTACTTTATTAAAATTAGAATCCGAAAGAGGGATATTTAACAATCTATGAATCATAGAATTATATGCTGCTAGTTTATGTTGAAACGGGTGGTTTGATGTAGGTACTATGGATGGTAGTATCTAGTATCTGTATGTGATGGTTTATGGTAAATCGAAAAACTATGTTTATTATTAATTCTAGTGATCGTGACGTCTAAAAAATTAATAGAGTTGTTTTCTTCTAATTCTGAGGTGAAAGTAATATTGGGGTGTAGGTAATTAATGAATTTTTCGAAAATAATGAATTCTCTATTCGTACCTGTGAAACAACTTATAACGTCATCCACGTATCTATGCCAGTAAAGTTATTTTTTGCTTAATTGGTGTTTGACGATACTCTTCTCTAAATTATCCATAAATATTTCAGCTAAAAGTGGGCTTAACTGATTCCCCATTATCAAACCATTGGTACTATTATACAAAACATCATTCAAAGTATCACCATCTTTAATTAAAAACTGCGAATTATTGGGTGTAGAAACTGAGGTTGCTCACAGGTATACACCTAATAATACATATCCAAAACACCAAGCTTCTAACCTTATTAAAACTTCATTTTTAAAACATAAAAATTATAATCCTGAAATTAAGATTGTAAAGTCAATTAAAGAAAAAACATATAATAATTCTATATTTTTTTGATTTTGCATAACAGAACCAGTAGTTTTGTAAAGTTGTATAATGTTTTGCACCGTATATCTTCATAAATTAAAATTGTTAGTGATTTGAGCCGCAGATTTTCCTTTTAAGTACAAATGTATGATCACTTTTCTAACTTCTTTACCCCAAAAACATATTTATTCTCTGCACCACAAAGATATGTTTACATAACTATGAATGTGACTATTAGTTGATTATTAAACGTCAAATATTATTATCCGTTTTATAAAAGGCCACTTGATTTCGAAATAGTGACATGCACATTAAGTTGTTTCGATCGTGTATTTTGTTAAAACCAAATTATTTTATTAAAAGTCTGATTTGAAAGCAATTACAAATCCACATGTTTAAAAAAATATTGTAGAAATACGTAGGGGCTCGTATGTGTCAGAACAAACAAGATATCAATATATTAGAAGATATCAAGACTATTTTAGAATATTTGTACAATTCCCAATAAAACACCCTATATGTTAACCTAATATATTATGAATACCTACAAGTTAAAAGAAGTAATATTAAAAATAATAATTATTTTTTAAATTTTTCTTCAAAAAACTCTTTTCTCTTGAATAATAGGAAAACATGATTGAAGGTAATAAGAAAGCTGTTGCAATAGCTACCTGCAAGATTTCTCTATTTGATCCAATTAGAGTGTGGATGTGAACAAGTTGCATCGCAGCAGAGCGCCGTTCTCGTAACCATGACGACGATTGTGTGTAGCGTTTCGAACGAAATGGGTCTCGATGGTGACGTTGTCTGACAATAATGCGCTCCTGGTAAAAGAAATTTTGATGCTGGATGTTTTTCTTTCCCTCTCTTCAACCTTATCTCGTTTTCAATTTTAATGATATCGAGAACTCGGCAATTTACCGATCTTGACGCTTGTCTCTTCGTTATTCATCAATAGATGAATAAGTTACGAACTGAACTACTACGTCAGCAGAATATCTAATCCCAATTAAGGTCACACTTTTTTAAGGTCGACACATTAGTAACACTTCAAACGATACTTAAAGAAGTAACAGCAAAAAATTTATTTTATTTTACTGTGGTGTTTGTCTTTTTTTCATTTTCTTTAAATTTACAAAAAAAATTCAATTTCTTTGTTAAGAAAATTTTTATTAAACAAAACTAAGTTTTTAAATATATAAAACCATTTTCATTATAAGATTTATTATACCTTTCTTAAGTAATAAATTTTGTTTTTCTCCTTAAGTATTTGTTGAATGATTAGATATTTATATGATATTACTTAAATTATAAGTGTTAAAAAATATGTGTTTATTTAAGGTATATTTCCAAATAATGGATTATAATATAATAAAATCATAGCTAAGCCAATATTCCGGGAAGAAAAGCAAGCAATTTTAAATTTTGAACAATTTTTTTTTGTTTTCGTCCGAATTAATTTTTTTTATTGTTTAGCTTGGTTGTTAAACTTTATAACCTACTTCTAAGGTAAAAAGAATATATATATATATATATAGGAAAAGCGAGGAGAATATAGAAAAGGAAAAACAAAATGTTATTTTTGCCTTAAGTTTGAAAATATTATTTTTCGTTTGAATTTGATATCTTCATTTTTATTGAAGATACACAATCTTCAAGAAAACGCTAAGACTTTAAAGTAATTTAGTTTTAATCACAAAATTAAACATAACTTAATTATACAATAACACATAATAATAAAATACGTAACCAAGATTAATACCGGGTGTTACCTTCTTAAACTTGGATGACCTCATTTATTCTTCTCGGCATGATTTACACTAAACGGATTATAATCGTCTAAGGAATATATCTATTAATCCAATAGTACTCGTCGCAATTCGTTACAGGCTTCGAATTTGTCCAATGAGCATATACCAGATGTGTTCGATAAAATTTAGATTTAGACTTTGCGGTAGCTATTCTATTTGGGCGATGTTAACATTATTTAAGTATTGTCTGACTATCAGAGCTGTATGAGAACGCGCGTTATCGTGTGTTAAAAGAAAGTTAGCTTCGACCAACTCTGCGTGTCGAACAAAATAACCTGCTAACATTTTATTTATGTACCTTACAGAATTGATAGCTTCCCTGTGAACAAGATATAAAACTTTGCGTGATCTACAGATATCCCGGCTCACATCACATCTGTACCTCCTTAAAAGCTTACCCTAGGATTAAATGTACATTCAGCATAACGCTTACCTGTTCGACGCTTATCTTTCTCAGCTATCTGGAGATCGTAAGCAATATCTTGATTCGTCGGTAATTTAACACTTGCTTTTAATTACTTTCAGTCCAATTTTGGCGATCTCTAGCAAATCACAGCCAGGTGACTTGATGCTCTCTAGTAAGTTCTGGTCGTGTAGCATGTCTCATCGATATCTGATTTGCTGTATTTAATCTTCGTCTTACAGTTCGTCCACTTACGTTTACGGCCCTTACATGCTGTAAGTAATTACGGATTTATTCTGCTATTAAATGACGATTGATAATAAAAAATTTACAATAAAACGATTATCGCGATTAAAAGTCATTATACGAGAGCTTGTTCCTGGACTTTTTTTGCATGAGCCTGTCAAGAAAACGAGTGTGAACACGCTGCACTGTGCTTCGTAAACAACTAAATATATCTGTCGGCGACATAACTTTGGTTTCTACTATCTTAAGTGTAGGTAAGTAATAATCGCCGCCACAGTTTTTGGATTTAATACAATCTTTACATAAGTAACTGACAAGAACCAATAATTATGTTTTTTGAATGATATATGCAAAAACAACCATATTCCAAAGATCTGTTATTATAGGATTATTATCTGTAAAGGACTTCTTAAAATTACTGTAAATGCTGTGTATCTCCAATAAAAGAAACAAAAAACAAACTGAGAACAAAATAAGTCTTAACGATAAACATACTTTTAAAGTCATTAAATTCGGACAAACAGAAAAATGTTGTGAAACTTTAAATTTGTTCAAAATTTCAAAGTGTCTGGTTTTTCTGCCGGTGAGTGTATTAATAGACGTAATATATTACGTAAAGTTGTTAAAAAGTTACATAATTACAAACAGACTTACCTTATGAGAAATAATTTCTTAAAAAATAATTGATATAGGTACTTGTTAAATTTAAAAAACACATATCAACTCTTAAAAACAATATTTATTCGTTTAGAAAAAAATTAAAAACTTATTCGAAAATAAGATTTGTACTGGGTAAAATTATTCTTTTGTGGCACTAAATATTTACCAATACATAAAGTTTCTTGTGCAATTAATTAATTAATTGTTCTTCATTTTTCTTTTTCTACGCAGATGTTTTGATAAAGAATTAAAATCAACTCAAAAGCTCAACAACAAAGTCAAAGTCATACATATACAGTGTGTCCAATTAAGTCGGCATCATATGAGAAACTTTTTTATTCTTAGTTTTATGAAAAAAAGTTATTCTTTATAAATAGTTGTGCATGGTCTAAACATTAAAATACAAACATTAGGTATTAATTTTTTTAAGCCGTATACGAGGTGTGTAAAAAAACATGAATTTTACTCAAGAGTAAAGTAGTGACAATTGTTAATAAGAAAAGTTGATCATAATTGAAAACTCTTGTCAGATATCCAATATTATCAATCCGCCATGAAAAACGGTCTTTAATAATTTTCGGTATAAATTATACAAATTTTGTAAATTACACACCAGCAATTTTATTGAAAAATATGACATGATAAAAAAATAACAAAATCTGTTTTCTCATGGCGGATGGATAATATTGGATACCTGACCAAAGTTTTTAATTATGATCAACTTTTCTTAATAACAATTGTCGCTATTCTCAAAAAAAGTACTTTTTACTATTGAGTAAATTTCATATTTTTTGACACACCTTGTACACGGTTTATAAAAATTGATATCTGATGGCTTTTGTATTTTAAATTTTAGGCGATGCACAACTTTTTATAAGGAATAACTTTTTTTCATAAAACTAAGAATAAAAAAGTTTCCCATATTATGATGCCGACTTAATTGGACATCCTGTGTATGGATGGACGGGTGAAACGATTGAATTCTGCGTAAAGGTTTTTGTTATACTACACACATGCTTAGAATCTAGGGATATTTAAAAATTTCATTTATAGAATGA
This sequence comes from Altica lythri, assembly GCA_964028335.1. Classification (NCBI taxonomy): domain Eukaryota; kingdom Metazoa; phylum Arthropoda; class Insecta; order Coleoptera; family Chrysomelidae; genus Altica; species Altica lythri. The sequence continues at coordinate 24,047,619 of OZ034803.1, read as the reverse complement.
TTCAAATGTATTTATTGGAATAACTTGTGTAAGCCTGATACGCGGAAGGAGGTAAATAAACGAATAAACGAATATATCAAAATGACTCATTTTCATAAAAAAATAACAATTTAAAATGTATATAAAAAATCCGATTTTTTATAAAAATTGATTTTGGTCTTGAAAAACTCTTCGCAGTGAATATCTCATATAATGAAACGAGCTATTTCTACTTATGCCACCGTTAGGCTGCGAAACTAATATCCAATATCGACAAATTACAAAATGCAAAAAATCAAATTAAAAAAAAACAATAAAACAAAAAAAATATTAAAAAATAAAATAAAAAAACAAAATGATCCGTATTAAATAGTACAAAGTCCGCTGCGTGAGTGCCACCATAAGGTGGCGCAGTTGATATTTTTTATATTTACACAACAAAATTGTTATTCCATCAAGTACTATGACGTCACCGTATGGGGACGTAATTGATATCTCATATATGTACACAGGAATTCTTACTTAATCAAGTACTATGACGCCATCGTAAGGTGGCGCAGTTAATATACCAAAAATTAACACATCAGAAAACACATGTTAAAAACACAGGGATAGACTGGACTATACAAAAATTTACTAATGTACCAATAACAATCGCTGCTCTAATTTACAGAGAAATTTTACAATTTCTAATTATTCTTCAAAACCCTTAAATACATTACCTGTTTGGCTGTAGCCTTATTTAAATGTTTTAAATCAACAATTCTCAAGTGTAATTCTTAGTAATTGCTGTTTCTTTCTGGCTTTTATTTCGTTTGTACGAAATACATGCTTTGTTCGTTTTCAATTGAATTCCATTAGGAACAATCAAATTGTCGAAAGGGGACAATCTAGTAGCTATGTTGCTATTTGTGCAACGTGCTTTAACTTATTAACGTATTAGGTGATTTTGATGCTTAAGTCAACAATCGATGCGCATTTTAAAGTGCGGAAAATGTTATTCGTAGTGTAAAATTGATTAGTCACACAATCTGAAAAATGTGGAAAAACTTTTTTTTGCAAACTTTTTGGCAACGATTTAACCAATTTTCAAAACTGCCTATTTACCAAAATCCGGGTGAAACCAAGAACTACTCAATTCTTTTAAACAATTTTAATTTTTACTGGAGGATGATATAGAAAAAAACATTAGTTAATTTAATTTTTCTATTATGTTTAAATTTACTGGTCACAAAATTATGTTAAAAGCCATTAAATATAAACTTATACATTAAACACAATAATTTACTTGGAACTAGATCTTAAAATTATACACTTTTGGTTGATTTTCAGAATAAAACTAAAAATATATTTTTGTAAACTTTGGCTTATATTATTTAAATAATTTAAATATTTGTGCTAGTTGTCATTGTCTTATAATCTCAATGTGGTAAGCTTTGTCTTTTTTGCAAAGTATGAATATATAAATTTACAATAAATGTTATTAAATAGTAATTTGAGTGACAATACCCAGGTATAAAGGATGGGTAAAACCATTTTGAACAATTACACAGAAATCATATTAAAAAAGGTTGAGTAAAGGTAAATGATTTAAGTCTAGTTGGTCTTTTAATAATATTTGAATTTTTTCTTTTATTGATTTCTAAAGATTCTAATAGATTTAATTTAAAACTTTTATTTTCAACATGTAAAGTTTCGAAATTTGGGTTGAAGGAATGGTTTTCTTCTAATAAATGTTTTGCATAGTTTGAATCACTTTTACTTTTATCGAAACTACGTTTATGTTTTGAAATACGGGTTGTGAAATTTCTATAAGTTTTACCTGTGTATGTTTTAGGGCAATTACCACAGTTAAGTTTGTAAACACCAGATTTTTGTGATTTATTAATTTTGGATTTGTTATTTTTAATGTACATGCTTAGTTTATTAATCGTTCTATAGGATGCTGTTAAGTTGTAATTACTAAGTAAACCTTTCATCATTTTACTAGGTTTATCAAAATAAGTTAAACTACAATACTGTTTTGGAATTGATATATTAGACGGGTAAAAAAACTTCATTGACAGCGTACCTAACGAAATTGTTTCTTTTTAATCATATGATTAATTAACTCTGCATTATATCCATTATTATATGCTATTTGTTTAATTATATTCTTTACTTTATTAAAATTAGAATCCGAAAGAGGGATATTTAACAATCTATGAATCATAGAATTATATGCTGCTAGTTTATGTTGAAACGGGTGGTTTGATGTAGGTACTATGGATGGTAGTATCTAGTATCTGTATGTGATGGTTTATGGTAAATGGAAAAACTATGTTTATTATTAATTCTAGTGATCGTGACGTCTAAAAAATTAATAGAGTTGTTTTCTTCTAATTCTGAGGTGAAAGTAATATTGGGGTGTAGGTAATTAATGAATTTTTCGAAAATAATGAATTCTCTATTCGTACCTGTGAAACAACTTATAACGTCATCCACGTATCTATGCCAGTAAAGTTATTTTTTGCTTAATTGGTGTTTGACGATACTCTTCTCTAAATTATCCATAAATATTTCAGCTAAAAGTGGGCTTAACTGATTCCCCATTATCAAACCATTGGTACTATTATACAAAACATCATTCAAAGTATCACCATCTTTAATTAAAAACTGCGAATTATTGGGTGTAGAAACTGAGGTTGCTCACAGGTATACACCTAATAATACATATCCAAAACACCAAGCTTCTAACCTTATTAAAACTTCATTTTTAAAACATAAAAATTATAATCCTGAAATTAAGATTGTAAAGTCAATTAAAGAAAAAACATATAATAATTCTATATTTTTTTGATTTTGCATAACAGAACCAGTAGTTTTGTAAAGTTGTATAATGTTTTGCACCGTATATCTTCATAAATTAAAATTGTTAGTGATTTGAGCCGCAGATTTTCCTTTTAAGTACAAATGTATGATCACTTTTCTAACTTCTTTACCCCAAAAACATATTTATTCTCTGCACCACAAAGATATGTTTACATAACTATGAATGTGACTATTAGTTGATTATTAAACGTCAAATATTATTATCCGTTTTATAAAAGGCCACTTGATTTCGAAATAGTGACATGCACATTAAGTTGTTTCGATCGTGTATTTTGTTAAAACCAAATTATTTTATTAAAAGTCTGATTTGAAAGCAATTACAAATCCACATGTTTAAAAAAATATTGTAGAAATACGTAGGGGCTCGTATGTGTCAGAACAAACAAGATATCAATATATTAGAAGATATCAAGACTATTTTAGAATATTTGTACAATTCCCAATAAAACACCCTATATGTTAACCTAATATATTATGAATACCTACAAGTTAAAAGAAGTAATATTAAAAATAATAATTATTTTTTAAATTTTTCTTCAAAAAACTCTTTTCTCTTGAATAATAGGAAAACATGATTGAAGGTAATAAGAAAGCTGTTGCAATAGCTACCTGCAAGATTTCTCTATTTGATCCAATTAGAGTGTGGATGTGAACAAGTTGCATCGCAGCAGAGCGCCGTTCTCGTAACCATGACGACGATTGTGTGTAGCGTTTCGAACGAAATGGGTCTCGATGGTGACGTTGTCTGACAATAATGCGCTCCTGGTAAAAGAAATTTTGATGCTGGATGTTTTTCTTTCCCTCTCTTCAACCTTATCTCGTTTTCAATTTTAATGATATCGAGAACTCGGCAATTTACCGATCTTGACGCTTGTCTCTTCGTTATTCATCAATAGATGAATAAGTTACGAACTGAACTACTACGTCAGCAGAATATCTAATCCCAATTAAGGTCACACTTTTTTAAGGTCGACACATTAGTAACACTTCAAACGATACTTAAAGAAGTAACAGCAAAAAATTTATTTTATTTTACTGTGGTGTTTGTCTTTTTTTCATTTTCTTTAAATTTACAAAAAAAATTCAATTTCTTTGTTAAGAAAATTTTTATTAAACAAAACTAAGTTTTTAAATATATAAAACCATTTTCATTATAAGATTTATTATACCTTTCTTAAGTAATAAATTTTGTTTTTCTCCTTAAGTATTTGTTGAATGATTAGATATTTATATGATATTACTTAAATTATAAGTGTTAAAAAATATGTGTTTATTTAAGGTATATTTCCAAATAATGGATTATAATATAATAAAATCATAGCTAAGCCAATATTCCGGGAAGAAAAGCAAGCAATTTTAAACTTTGAACAATTTTTTTTTGTTTTCGTCCGAATTAATTTTTTTTATTGTTTAGCTTGGTTGTTAAACTTTATAACCTACTTCTAAGGTAAAAAGAATATATATATATATATATAGGAAAAGCGAGGAGAATATAGAAAAGGAAAAACAAAATGTTATTTTTGCCTTAAGTTTGAAAATATTATTTTTCGTTTGAATTTGATATCTTCATTTTTATTGAAGATACACAATCTTCAAGAAAACGCTAAGACTTTAAAGTAATTTAGTTTTAATCACAAAATTAAACATAACTTAATTATACAATAACACATAATAATAAAATACGTAACCAAGATTAATACCGGGTGTTACCTTCTTAAACTTGGATGACCTCATTTATTCTTCTCGGCATGATTTACACTAAACGGATTATAATCGTCTAAGGAATATATCTATTAATCCAATAGTACTCGTCGCAATTCGTTACAGGCTTCGAATTTGTCCAATGAGCATATACCAGATGTGTTCGATAAAATTTAGATTTAGACTTTGCGGTAGCTATTCTATTTGGGCGATGTTAACATTATTTAAGTATTGTCTGACTATCAGAGCTGTATGAGAACGCGCGTTATCGTGTGTTAAAAGAAAGTTAGCTTCGACCAACTCTGCGTGTCGAACAAAATAACCTGCTAACATTTTATTTATGTACCTTACAGAATTGATAGCTTCCCTGTGAACAAGATATAAAACTTTGCGTGATCTACAGATATCCCGGCTCACATCACATCTGTACCTCCTTAAAAGCTTACCCTAGGATTAAATGTACATTCAGCATAACGCTTACCTGTTCGACGCTTATCTTTCTCAGCTATCTGGAGATCGTAAGCAATATCTTGATTCGTCGGTAATTTAACACTTGCTTTTAATTACTTTCAGTCCAATTTTGGCGATCTCTAGCAAATCACAGCCAGGTGACTTGATGCTCTCTAGTAAGTTCTGGTCGTGTAGCATGTCTCATCGATATCTGATTTGCTGTATTTAATCTTCGTCTTACAGTTCGTCCACTTACGTTTACGGCCCTTACATGCTGTAAGTAATTACGGATTTATTCTGCTATTAAATGACGATTGATAATAAAAAATTTACAATAAAACGATTATCGCGATTAAAAGTCATTATACGAGAGCTTGTTCCTGGACTTTTTTTGCATGAGCCTGTCAAGAAAACGAGTGTGAACACGCTGCACTGTGCTTCGTAAACAACTAAATATATCTGTCGGCGACATAACTTTGGTTTCTACTATCTTAAGTGTAGGTAAGTAATAATCGCCGCCACAGTTTTTGGATTTAATACAATCTTTACATAAGTAACTGACAAGAACCAATAATTATGTTTTTTGAATGATATATGCAAAAACAACCATATTCCAAAGATCTGTTATTATAGGATTATTATCTGTAAAGGACTTCTTAAAATTACTGTAAATGCTGTGTATCTCCAATAAAAGAAACAAAAAACAAACTGAGAACAAAATAAGTCTTAACGATAAACATACTTTTAAAGTCATTAAATTCGGACAAACAGAAAAATGTTGTGAAACTTTAAATTTGTTCAAAATTTCAAAGTGTCTGGTTTTTCTGCCGGTGAGTGTATTAATAGACGTAATATATTACGTAAAGTTGTTAAAAAGTTACATAATTACAAACAGACTTACCTTATGAGAAATAATTTCTTAAAAAATAATTGATATAGGTACTTGTTAAATTTAAAAAACACATATCAACTCTTAAAAACAATATTTATTCGTTTAGAAAAAAATTAAAAACTTATTCGAAAATAAGATTTGTACTGGGTAAAATTATTCTTTTGTGGCACTAAATATTTACCAATACATAAAGTTTCTTGTGCATAATTTACAATTAAATTTATTACTAGCTGGTACTCGCGGTTTTGCTCGCGTGGAAGTTGATTATATACAAATACAAATACAAAAATATTACGTTAATTTAAAACCTCTTTTTATACCACATTTTGCTATGCAAAAATTACTAGACAGCTCGCAAAGCTCACTCTCGAACAAGCTACATAGAACTGGCCATGTGAAAAACAGTGTTCTCTTAAGTCTACTAAGGCCATTTTAAGGGTTTTACCTCAAACTTTATTAATTGTCATGACAAAGAAAACTTTAAGAGGAAACAGTATTCACTTGAACACAAAGTGATATCCTGATGGTATCAAAGATATACACCGTTTGTCCCTTAGCACAGCCAGTGATAACTGTAGCTTCTATAACGTAACCATGGAGTGCCGTTACTATTAGTTTGGTGCCGCTGCATAAATTTTAAGGTCTTAAATTCGTGAGTAACATTATCGGAGAGCCAATCTTAAGTGTGAGATCATAAAATAAAAGGTCAGCGGAATTAAGAGTGTTTAAGAATGTGACCGAATAATTTACCGCATTATCAATTTGCAGTACCATATTAACCGATTTGTAAGTACTGTATTTCTTTTCCTTGATATGAAATTTATAATTTATTATAAATTATTTGGTATTAAAGACACTTGTGGAACTGACCGATTTTGAGACTAACCTATATACGAAATATCAACCTCTATTTCACCCCTTTGGGGTAAAATATCCACAAACTTTTTTGACTACTGGGTAAAAATGAGTGGATACGTAGGTAATCAAGCGTTTCTGGATATTTTATCCCAAAAATAATGCAAGTCTTATACAAACTTTTAACCCCATTTACACATTTTATTAAGTGGAATTTCCAAAACTCCTGTAACATATTAAAACACATATGGGGACTTTAACACAACTTATTCACAAAATTGTTAAGATACACGGAACTCTGCTGGATAACGTTTAAACTGAATGTACTATTTTAAATATTTGAACTCTTTGTAACTGCTCATACATTCCCTTATATCTTTTCTCCACCCTGCCTTATATAGAACAAATGAACATTCTAGAATAGACGAGAAACATGATCGACTAATCAGTACACATTAGAAAGGTAAGAATATCCTAGAACAAATAACCTTAAAACAGTCTTTCAAGTAAAGGTCCTTTTCTTAATCAGTTAATACTAAATTAGGTGTTCCTAAGTTTAAAAATAATACATGTTCCATTCAAACTTTTATCCCCCTTTTCTTCTGTTATGAAGCAAAATTTCCAAAAATCCTGAAACACTTATCTATTTAATATATTTCATTAGCCTAAATACAACGTTTAGTGTTTCTTAGATCAAAAATAATGCAAATCCGATACAAACTTTTACCCCGTCTATTATACCTTATTAAGTAAAATTTCCAAAATTCCTAAAACACGTTTTAGGTCAGTAACCGAAATATAAAAATTTTTTTATGTAACTTTCAAAATGACGGACTTTTATACAAATTATCATCCCCTTATTTTCTAAAACCCTTTCTTACAAACCAAAATGAATATACAGTTAGAAGTTCATGTTTGTAGCCTTGATGTTTTAACCTGGGCGATGATGAATCAGTCAGGACATATTATTTTATTATGTATGGATTATAATTACACCTGATGTATAATCCTAACATAACGTAATTACACAATGCAGTGTTTACGTAATAGTCACCTTAATTTTGGCAAATGTCGGTGACAATTATTGTTAAATCATAAACGATGAAAATAATAAAAAAAATTCGAAAAGAGGTTGACCTTAAAGGCCATCCTTGCAACTTCCCGCTAGTTTGAACCGCAAAGCTATAGTAACGTGACGTATTTTGACGTTTTTGACTTTTTTTGAAATGTTTAAAAAGCCATAACTTTTTAACGCCTGATTCGATTTTGATGTTCAAGATGGCATTTGACGCAGTTTTTTGAGACCTAAAAACGTTACCGAGAATGCAAAATCGATTTGTCAAAAAATCTCAAGTTATTGAAAAAAAAACACTTTTTTTGAAATTTTTCGACAACGATATATCACGAACGAATTAACCGATTTTAATTTGCAAAACGGCATTCGACGTGGCTTTTTAAGCTTGAGAGCTGATTAGGTTATGAAATTGATCGATGCAATAGCCAAAAAGATATGCACAAAAAACATCATTTTCACCAATTGTTTTTTTCGGTTATTTTAAATTTTTTTGAAATCTACCGGCTCGAATCGGTTCAAACTTACAGGGAATCTAAGTTAGATGGAACTCTTTGGAATGCTTTTTATTTCATTCCGATCGGTCAAGCCATTCAAAAGTTATAAGAGGTTTACATACATCCACACACACACACACACATCCACACGTACATACAGACATACAGACACCCTCGTAAAAATAGTCAGGGGAGGTTCCTAAGACCTCAAAACGTTGAGATCCGATGAAAACTCGATTTTCGAAAAACGGGGTGAAACCAATAACTTCCCGATTTTAAAAAAATTTTAATTTTTTTTAGCGGGAAGTTAAAAATAAACTATATTGTAAACTTTTTCACATACAAATCAACAAAGGCATTATGTTAAAACTTAAAGCAAACATTTAGAAAATTATTGGTTTTGTATTTCTTTCTAAGTTACAAATGTTGTAACTGGGTGTTTAATTAAATATTATTCAAAAACGATCACAATGTAAACTTGTCAATGATAATTATGGATTAAAAAAACCGTTGTGTGGTTTCATTAAACCACGGTAAAAGTGAAACTTTTTTTCACACTTTAGACATTTAACTAAACTTTTCGAATAATATTCCATTAAGGGTATAAAAACCACTTTATCAATCTTAATTTTATACTTGGAAAATTGGAATGGACCGAATATAAATAAAAAAATAATTAATTTAATATTCATACAAAATAAGTTAGATAATAAATTCAAGTACTCAAAATTGAAATAAATCCATAAACAACAACATGCACCAGCAAAAGTTCTAACAATTAAACACTGACAAAAATTAAACACAAATAATATAGCGTGCAGCACTGGCACAAATGAGTAATACACTACACGGTCAGCTGCTACAAACTATAGGCCCCGCCTACTTTATACTTTATACCTACTCGGCGGTCGACCGACATGCGACATGCGCTACACATAGCAAAAAGTTTGGGACGATGTAATAAAAGTTTCACTTTAATAAAAAATAAGTTTTTTTTAAACTAACCTACTGCTAATATTTAAATATATATTCAATACGAGTAAACTTAATCCAACACTGCGATAACAGGGAACAGCAGCACAATGGATCAAAAACGTTTCACACCCTCTTCAAAATCAGTGGCTAAGGACGAACTGAAGCAGAGGAAGTTAAGAGAGCTTTTGGAAATCCGTTCGAGGAGATCGAGCATAGATGGGTCAACATTTTTTTAAAGAGAATGTGATGAATGGTTATTTGTGTTTGACTTACGTAGAATATCTGCAGACGTCACGAGAATTAGGGCGCAGAAAAAGGAACGAATGCTTTATTTGCTTTTTTTTTTAATCACCAGCTTATTTCAAATTGTGTACGGTTTCTTTACAATTCGTTGTAGTGTATTATTTTGTTTTATCACAATTAATATTACTTGTACTGTTACTTACTGACAAAAAATAGACAATTTACTAAAATTGACAGGAAAGTTAATATAATGATGATAATGATATTTATACAACGCCTGCTCTGGAAGTTGACTTTTCGAGCGCAGTATGTCATCTCCGAAGTACACAATAGTCGCATACTTGACTATATGTATTTCATAAACGCACATGTTTGGTTATGACCACATAACTACACGGATTCTGCCTAAACTATCTGTCGTTTTTATTTGACTAGAGAGACTACTCGATCAGTCCTAACCCTTTTTAATTTATGTCACAACTGTCACAACGCAACTGTATTAAACGCAAAAAGAAAGTGTAGGTATTTAAAAAAAGTGTACTATTTAAAATAATGGTCGATTTAACAAGATGTTTAACTCCACCTGAACTAGTTGAATCAGCTAAAAATGCAACAACAAATTTATTGCCAGATGTGTCAAAAGAAAAAATTATTTGTTATATTCCTCTCAAATTCTATTTCCAGAGCAGTAGTTGTATAAAGTATTGATCCTAACACTTGCGGAAATTAACTTTCCCGCACTTAAACTGCTTGCCAGATGTGTCAAAAGAAAAAATTATTTGTTATATTCCTCTCAAATTCTATTTCCAGAGCAGTAGTTGTATAAAGTATTGATCCTAACACTTGCGGAAATTAACTTTCCCGCACTTAAACTGCTTGCCCGAACTCCGCTTCGCGTCGTTCGGGCATCGGCAGTTCGCGTGCGGGAAAGTATAACTTTCCGCACTTGTTAGGTTAATAACTATATTTAAATTTTTCGTATTTAAACGTATTTATGGTATTTTGGTGTTAAACATTTACCTGTAATATGACTTTTGTTTTCTTTATATTTCTTGCAATTTTTAGGTGTTTTATTTTATGATTATGATTCTATTTTAGGACATTTTAGAACCACCTTCCTTTCCCAAATTCAGTTATCTTTGTTTTTACCTTTACCGTTGTAAACTGTCAAAAATGTTCCTACATTTCTTTTAATTTTTGTTAGTTGTTTAAGACTTATTTTGCTGCTGCTTTAAATCAAAAGAATACAAATAAAAAAACATATTATTATATATATATATATATATATATATATATATATATATATATATATATATAACTAACTTTTCCTAATTAGTTTAAAACCACTATTATTCTTATAATTCTTCACTATTATTCATACAGTCCAATCTTTAATTTTAATACAATTTTATGCTGTTTTTTTAATATTCTCTTATTTTGTACTAAAATTTGTAAAGTTGACTTAATTTGAAAGTAAGTTTTAGGGTATTAATTGTCTAATATAATAGGTTAATTGGACTTTCTGTTTATAATTTTTAAAAACTGTTTTTTTCTTTCTATTTTTTAATTAATATACTATTCAAACTGCAGCTGCCACTGTTACCACGGATTAATTTTAAGGAATGTAAAATAACAAAAAGAATTATTTTTATTTATTGTTAAATTCCAATTTAGATTTATACTATAAATTTTCTTAAATCTGTAAATACTAAGAGACTACAAATTAACAAATTATTATAATTATATATTATTATTATTATTATTACAAACAGCTCGGTAATTCTGAATGCTGCTTTTAAATCCAAAATTTTTAAATGAGTGTTAAAAAGATATTTTTTCGATAATTGGGAAACATACCTGTACCTAATGGTAAATTAAATAGAAATTTAATTGGTTTGGCTAATGTGAAAATGCAATACGCGATGAGAAAAGGTGATATCCCATCTGCATCAACATTTATTTTTCAAGGCATTTGTAATACCTGATTATTTTGATGAAGATAATTGGTATTTGCCAACAAACTACAACCGGATATAATGCGTTGAATTGTTTTCGATAATTGATGGCATTTTCTGCATTTGTCTGTATGGGTGTTTAGCTCTCTTAAAATCAATTTCTTATAGTTATTAGTATTGACTTGGTCTTAAATTGCCATGATAAACCCTTCTGTTTCAGGAAAGAGCTCGCGTCTGGTGAGCTACCTCTTGGATGACTCCTTGTGTCAATATGAGGCTAATGAAAGTATCATAAATGTCAAACCATGCTATGTCCAAATGAACAGTTTTTTATTAGGCTCACAATGATTTTTTAATTCCCATGAATGATTTGGCCGAACGTAAACTATACGCAGAGATTACCTACATTATTATCATAGTATATCAAATTTTTTATGTTAAAAATTAAACAAAATTTCTTTTAAAATTCTTTATATTTAAACTCTTCGTACTTTTTTAAATGATTAAAAATCATTTTTATAAAACCAGATATTCGTTTTAAAAATTAGTTATTAAAAAATAAAAATTAAAAAAAAAAATTATTTACTTATATTTAAAGATCTACGCCACATTTTTAAATGCCGATAAATGTATTAAAGCGATGATATAATTTGTAAGAAAGGGTTAGTTAGCATTGTTTTATTTAAACAGATAGTAAATTTACATTTAATTAAACGCAATTGTTCAGTATTTTTCTTTATTTTTTCACTATTGTTTAGCATTGTAACAAAAAGTTCAACTTGGTTTTTAACCGCCCAATCCTAGTTGACTGTTTAAAACATGATCCATTTTAAACTAGATTTTTTTAAGAGCTCGAAATAAATGAAACAATACTAATTTCAACCAAAATTTATATTAAAAACGGATTTTTAAAAATTTCATTAATAAAATTTCTTCTCCGTATCGTAAAAACCAGCTGGTCATCGCTACGTCTGTTTTATGATATTTACATGTTAAAGAGATAAATTCCAAATGCATGTTCTGAGAACATGACATGTATATTTTCTCTGTTTTTAAAAAAATATATATTGTAACGTTAAAACGTCCTAAAGTGCCTTTTATCAGTCTCTCAAACATATAATTAGGGGCACAAAAGTAGAAACTAAACAAATTATACCCGTTTATTATGAATTAAATAATTTTAAAAACCAATTAATTAATTAAATAAATAAAAATTTTAAAAACCAATTAATTAATTAAATAAATAAAAATTTTAAAAACTAAATATTATATCAAAAAGGATTAATAATGTTAATTAAGGAATTAATTTTTCTCCTAATATACTAAGTCTTCTAAAGACACGTATGTATCGGTGTCGATTATAAATGGATAATTTTTATTCCAATTTCCAAAAATCAGGACGCAATTTGAGATTAAAATTCTTTTTTTTTCTCCACAAAATGGCTGTAACTTATCAAATATAGTTGTAGTTTAATAATTTGGATGGACTTCTTCCAATAAATTTGGATGCAATCTTAAAAAATTAAAATTCAATACTTTAACGAAATTACTACTAAGTGGAATCAGTTTTTCCCATTTTATTGCGGGTAAATTAATCTTTAAAGCACGCGAAAAACCGGTCCTGACTCTGTTTCAATTTAATTAAAACCAGAAAGAGTCGATAACTTCGCTCACGGCACAGTTTTAAACTACAACTATTAAACTAAGTAATTCTTACCTCTATGGGCACGGTAACAATAGTCTGGTAAAAATATTCTTGATATAATGAGATGAGATAAATTGTTACAATATAAACATTGCGCCTGAGCTGTTAGATGTACCCAAAAAATATCTATGATCTTAAAAATTCCTGAAGAGGTACGGAAAATAAGAACTTTTTATAAAAAATACAAAAAAATCTTCTTTTTAAAATGATTCCAAGCGTTTATTCTAATGAAAATCTGTGAATCGAATTTATTAGGCAAAATAAACATATTCTTTTAAAATTTATTAAGATCATTTATTATTACAAAATGTTTACTAATGTTTCATATATATAAAAAAAGCCCGTGAAATATTTTTTGGTTATTGCCTTACATGTGAAACAAAAAAAAAAACTTTTCCAAAAAAGGACCCACACCCAATTGTATCTCACGATTTTAATATGAGAGGACAGGTGGATTTAATAGATTTCCATAGAATTAGTTCCCTCATATGTAATTTACGTTCTGCTAACTAGAAAAGCACTTTTTAAAAACAAAATCAAACTTAAATTTTGAGAACTTTATTCTACAATGAAATAAAAAGATCTGAATTTTTATTACGATTACATTAATTTATAATCTTGTATAAAATTACAACGTTAACAGTTTTTATAAGCATAGTCATCTATTTCGGTTATGTAACTCTTCCGGGGCTGGATGAGAACTATGGGGTTGAATGAAGTCCAGAGTTCGATATGTATGGAAAATCTTCTAAATTTGGTTCCGGGTTGGCCTTTGCTTCGTTACGATGTCTTTTCGATTTATGTCTGCAAATCTTGTATATTATAGTTATAAAAATAAAAACGAAAATCAAATACAGTAGAATAGTGTAAAAACTAATTTTGTTGAAATGAATTGGAGAAGGTTCCATTTTCTCCAAGGCTGATTTTTCTTCCTGTAAACTTTTGTGAATATTTTTTAGTTCGTCAAGGTTTAAAGAGTCTATTTCCAATGGCTTGAAACTAATATTACTTGTTGAATTATAACTCGCTTTTGTTTTTAAATTTGGTAGTTCGATATTTTCAAAATTTGGAGTTTTAAATTTGTAAGTCTTTAAATTAATTTTGTCTATTAAAATCTCACAATCACTAAGTTCTATTAAATAGGTACCACTGATCGGAATATTGTCAAAATCTTTACCACATTTTTGAACCGCCACTAAACTAGATGGTGATATCACAATCCACTTGTTGCCTTCTAATTTTTGAATTTTAAGGTCCTTTATTTTGACTGGAATCTGTTGACACTGGGTTACAAATTTTGAATACTTTAATAGATGTATTTCACACGGTGAATATGGTGTAATGGTTGTTGGCTGAACATCCTGGCATAAGAATTGTTCTGGTGAGACTTCTTTGCAACTGGTGTCTGTCTGTCCGTAATTTTGCTCACTAAGGAGGAGGTATTTGGAATAAGGAATTATGGCTTTAAAGTGGGTCTCATTTGGGGTTGGTAAGGAATATAAGTGATAGTAATTATAATCATTTTCCTCAACAATTGGGACCTCTAATATAAAGATAATTTTATTTTGCTTACTATAGCTTTTAATTTCGATAATTTTTTCAAATAATAAAATATTGTTTACTGATAAATCAAAAGGAAATTTTTTATTTTCTAGTTTATTATTAGCTTCTAAGATTTCGGAAGATAATTCGTTTGGATCTGCAATAGCATTATGAAGGGCATTGAGTTTAGAAAAGCTGATTGCCACCTCAATTTTCTCTAATATGTCATAAATTATTTGATAACTTATTGAAAACTGTGTGACCAATCTTTCTAGTATAAAGTAATGAAGCGTCGATACCTCAGCTAAGTTTAATTTGTTTATCATTTCTTCAATTTCCTTGATTCGAGAACTTAAAATTTCTTGGTTATGTGCTAATATATTAGAATTATTTACAAAGTTTTTTATGGATGACTGTAGTAATGTTATTTGATCGTTGACTACTGTTTTCATTTTTTTTTGATTTTCAGTTAAAGTTGTTATTGCTTTATCATAACGGATTGCATCGTCATTATCAAGATTACCAGTGAAAAATTTAATTGCAGAACCAATACCATCAAACAGTGATCTTTTTGATTTAGTTTTCCAAACAGGATTTAATTGATTTAATTGTAAAATTATCTTGTTTTCAATGATTTGAATTAAATGATATGAATTTTGAAATTCGTTAGTAAAATTGGTTATTTCAGGAGAGTTACTAATTGAAAGTTTAATTTGTCTGTAGTTTCTTTGTAGTGTCAAAAAATCTTTAGTAATGTTTGTTATGTCATAAATGTGAACAAAGGTCCAAAAATCAGTCTTGATTTGCGCCGTGCCTAATTTAAGAGGAAGGAGTCCAGGATTTTTGTTTAGGTTATGGAATTTGATTGAGTCTTTTCGGGCGTTGGCTGTCCAGAGCAAGAATCTGAAACGGGTGGTTTCTTTAATTCTTTAATATGAATAGTTTCAGTATGTTCAGTCATTTTCTTATGTTTTACTTTAGTAGAAGTTATTTCAACACGGTTTCTGTCAAGAATTTTGGTTATGGAGAATGGGCCTAAAAACGGTTTATCCTTTTTATTACGTTTTTGAGTATTTTTCTTAAAAACAATTTGGCCTAATTTGAATTCTAGGTTTGTATTTGCTTTAGTATTAAGTTTGTCTACTGTCTTGGTCTTTTTGTCTGTAAGCTTTTCTTTTATTTCGTCATACAAATGTTTTAACTTTTCTTTATGATTGTCAACGTACTCAGAATAAAAAGATTTTGATAGGAAAATTTCATTAGGATTTCGGGTATCCGTGTGACCGAAGGTCAGTTCAAAGGGGGTGAAGTTAGTGGAACTATGAATTGAATTATTATAAGCGATAACAGCATAGTCCATTAAGTCGTTCTCGTCTGGATAAATATCTTTTAGGATTCTTAAATGTTCTATGAGAGTAGAGTGTAACCTCTCTGCAATTGAATTTGATTCGTGATGGCCAGAGGTGGTAAAATGGATTTTAATTTTGTGTAAGTTTAACAGGTCCTTAACAGATTCGTTATTAAATTCTCTACCTTTATCAACAACAATTAATTGAGGAACTCCAAAAGAGGTGAAATACTTAATAAAGGCTTTTGCTACATGAATTGCGTTTTTACCGGAAATTAGATGAACCTGGGTAAATTTAGTGAAAGCGTCTGTAATTGTAAGGTAGTTTTGTCCGTCATAGAAAAATAGATCGGCGTGTACAATCTGAAAAGGTTTACTAGCTGTTTCGGTTAACATTAAAGGAGTATGAGGATTTTGTCTTGAATATTTGTTTTTCTGGCAAATGGAGCATTCATTTATAAAATCTGAAACCGAAGCTTTCATTTTTTTCCAATAATAATTTGTACGTAATTTTTCTAATGTTTCGTTGATACCTCGATGATTTGTTTTTCCCTCATGGTAGTTTCGTATTAAAAGTATCTGTTCTTCTTTATCTTTAACGGTGTTTACAAATTTCGTACATTTAATTAATTTGGGGCCACGTTCAGAAAAATGTTTTAAATACACTTTTGTGAAATCGTTAAATAATTTATCGTTATGGAAATATAAATAGAAAGTTAAACCTGGGTTTGTGAATTCCTTTAAAAAATCTAATATAAATTTTTCGTTCCTTTCAATATTTGGGATTTTTACTTTTATGATTTTATGATTTTCGTACAATTGGTGACTGATGTCGGTCTTCTGATAAATGTTTGGATAAATGAGAATTTGATTAATTTTGTTATTAATTATTTCGTCTAATATAGGTATGCCACAGTTTGTAGTTTCGTTAGCTGTCGAATGTATTGTCGAATCTGTTTCACTTCGATTGTCTTTGGGAATTTTAATGTCTGATATAATGTTAATTTTTTGTCCGGGTAGTTCGTCTATGCTAGCGGTAGGTTGTGGATCAAGTTGCATATTTTCAGCTAGGTCTTTTAAATATTCTAAAATGTCTTGGTTTACCTCGCCAGGGTTATTTACGACAGATTCGTTTTCTAAAGCATTAACTAAAATACGTGAGAGACAGTCTGCGTTAGTATTTAGTTTTCCCTTTTTGTACATTATTTGGTAATTGAATTCTTCCAATTTTAACCGCCACCGTACTAATTTAGAATTTGGTTCTTTTAAGCTAAAGAGCCAAGTCAAAGGTTTTTGGTCTGTGTAAATGACAAATTTTCTACAGAATAAGTATGCTCTAAAATGTTTACAAGCCCAGACTATGGCAAGTAATTCTTTTTCAATGGTCGAGTATTTTGTCTCAGAGTCATTTAATGTCCTTGATGCGTATGCTATGGGTCTGTCATTTGGTACCGTTCCTTGCGATAAAACTGCACCTATTGCATAATTGCTTGCATCGGTGGTTAATATAAAGGGTTGACTAAAATCGGGGTACTGTAATATGGGGTCGTTAGTTAAAATATGTTTACACGTATTAAAACAGTCTATAAATTCCCTGTCATGTATTATTTTAGAGTCCTTTTTCAAACATTTGGTCATTGGTTTTGTTATCTTCGCAAAGTCTTTAATAAACCGTCTGTAATATCCTAACAGTCCTAAAAAGCTTTTTATTTCGGTTCTTGTCTTTGGTATGGGAAAATTTTTTATAGCAGTAATTTTTTCCGGGTTCGGTTTTACGCCGTCGGGAGTAATAACGTGTCCTAAGTACATTACGGATTTATGCAAAAATTCAGATTTATCTAGTTGTACTTTAAGATTATGTTGTCTAAGTCTTTCAAACACTGTCTTAAGTCTTTCTAGGTGTTCCTGAAGGGAAGAACTGTAGATTAAGATGTCATCTAAATAAACTATACAGGTTTCATCAGTAAGTCCACGTAAGACATTGTCCATTACACGTTGAAATGTCGAAGGGGCATTTTTAAGTCCGAATGGCATTCGCTTGAATTGAAAGTGTCCCTGGGGAGTACTAAAAGCCGTTTTATGAACGTCTTGTGGGTCAACTTCGATTTGGTGGAAACCACTGGCTAAATCTAAAGTTGAAAAATAAGTTGCACGTCCAAGTCGATCTAGGATTTCAGTAATATTTGGCAAAGGATATTTGTCATCTATCGTTCGTTCGTTTAGTTTTCTATAGTCAATGACACAACGCCAAGATTTTTCGCCGGTTACAGGATTAGGACGTTTTGGGACAATCCAAAGAGGGGACGAAAAAGGAGAGTGTGAATTTTCAATTATGCCATCTTTCAGCATTTTATTAATCTGTCGTTTTACTTCTTGTCTGTGTATTTCGGGGTACCTGTATGATTTTGTAAATATAGGGGTATCGTCAGTCAATGTAAGTTTATGTTTAATCTGGTTCGTAAAACTAAGGGGTATGCCTTCGCAATAAAAAATGTCTCTGTATTGAAAGCATAAATTTTTAAGTAGTTGTTTCTCTTCACGGTTGCAATGTTCGAGACGTATGTTTTTCAGATTTTCTTTCAATTTGTTATCATATGGTTTAGAAAATTCAGTATTATCTATTTCACATTTATCAACAAAATTTACTTCTAATGGATTTAGTATTTCAATTTCAAGAGGTTCATGAATATCTAATTTCACTGGATTTTCATTACTGTTGGTAATGGTTGTAATAGCAAAATTGTTAAAAATATTTACTAGGGATTTTGGCATTTCTAAACCTTTCGAAAATAGTTGATAGTTTAGTATACCTGTTCCATTGGAGGCTTTTACTGGTAATTTAACAATTTGTGTGCAGCGTGGAGATATAACTATTGAATAAAATTTTGAATTCATTCGTTGAATGTCTTTTTCGGAAATTATGGCAATTCTTGCATTTGGTGTTATGATTTTATTTTGTTGCATGTCAACAGAAGCATTTAGTTGTTTTAGAAGATCTACGCCTATGATACCATCAAAACGATTACTGAATTGAAATAGATAAAATTTATGAAATTCATTTGAATTAAAAATAGGAAATAGTGGAATGTGCGCGACTTCGTCGTGGTATGAAATATTATGGGCCGTTTGAATATTAAAGTTTTCCTTAAAAATATATTTACGATAAAATTTGTATGCCAAATCAGGATATATTAGGGATTTTGATGAGCCGGTGTCAATTAGAAATTTCGCGTTAATCTCTGGAATTTCTATATACGGTAGAATAGCTTTCATTGCATTTATAAAAATTACGTCGGGTTTGCAGGATCTTGAACTTGAGAAAAATCCTGAGTCTGAGTTTTATTTTCTGCAAGGTGTGTGGGATCGTCATAAATGTCTTGATTTCTATTAACATGTGTTGTAGGATAACCGTTGTTATCTGCGTAATATTGAGTTTCATAATTAGAATAATAATCAGGTTGAATCTCATATGTTTCTTGATAATCGTGAGAATTTTCAAGTTCGAATGGATTATCAAATTGAAATTGTTCTTCAGATTGATTGGGGTTATCGATCATTTGATTAAATAATTGAGTCGAAGTAATTTTAGATTTAGGTTGAAGCCTTGAATTACCTGAAGATGTATCCATTGGTTCTGGTTTGTAATTTTGTGGACTATTAAAACGATTCCCAAAATTACAAGGGTTATTGACTGGAGTTTGGTTACAATTTTGTTGTCTCTGTGCAAAATTCTGGTTCTGGAAATAAGGGTGTTTTTGAGTGGGGAATTTGTTGTTTGGTCGCCAATTAAACGAATTATTAGGATTTCCAAAATTATGTTGATTTGAACCAAAAGGGCGTGGGGGAAAATGTTGTAAGATCGGAGGTCTTGGAATATTGTAATGGGAATTGATATTATTGAAATTGGGACTGAAACTTGGTAGATGATTACTGATTGGATTTCGTGCAGGGGTGATACGAACATTGGGTTTATATGATGTATTTGAATTTATATTGTTAGCACGTTAAGTTGAATACAGAAAATTATCTTCTTCAATAACGAGACTCATAGCTTTCTCTAAACTATCGGGAGATCTAAGACGAACATTTGTTTGGATAGGTAAAGGTAATCCTCTAATGAAAGTTTTTAATGCCAAATTATCGTAATTACGTACTTGAAGGGTACGTTCATTATCGGGTATGACCAAAGAATTTAGTTTCGAAATTATTAAACTGCGGGAATCTTGACACCTCATGCCAAAATTATACGGTGTTTCATTTTTGTGCGGTCTCAAATTAATAAGGTCTTGAACTAGACAATCAATACTACGTTGGTCACCAAAGCTTAAATTTAGAACGTTTTTTACTCCAGTCCAAGTTTTAAGTTCAGTTCTCGAACCAATTAGAATTTGAGCTCGTCCTGTTAATTTACCGATAATTGCTTTTAATAAAAATGTATTTAATGCAGCGTCTGTATTACTCGCAAATACTGATATTAAACTTTCACAATTACTTATAAATATCGTCAGTGTATGTGGGTTTCCGTCAAATGGGGGGATAGAGTCTAGATATAATTTTAATAATTGGTAATTTACTGTTGGGGTAGCCATATCTAAATTTTCGCTATCTGAATTATTACTACTACTATCACTACTATTATCAGTGTTATATTCTAAATTTTCTCTAAAACTAAGGTTATTTTCAATTAAATTATTTAAATTTTCAATATCGAAATTATCAGTCATTAAATTTTTGATTTATAATAAACTTATAATTACTTTCGCTTTTAGGAAAAAATAAAATAATAATAGGAAATGAAAAATAAAATAAGCTTACTCTAGTAGAATTACGATTTTCATTCTTCTTACACTAATTTCCAGGATTAGACGATTCTTGTTCTTATCCAGGATGGTTCCTTAGGACCAGACGATTTTTGTTCTGTTCCCAGTGGATTGATTCAGTACTAGACGATTTTTGTTCGTTCCTGAATTTTTGGGATTGGACGATGTTGTTCTTCTCCCAAATAGGTTGATTTTGTTTACTTCTCTTCTTAGCACTAACGTTCGGTGAAAATAACACAAAATTCGATATTCACTCGAATTTTCACGGTAAATTCACGTCAAAGTTCGGAACTCAGTTAATTCGTTAATACGAAAAATTCACCGTTCGATACGATTAAATTCTGAAGTATCCTACTGACTGCGCCATTTACGTTCTGCTAACTAGAAAAGCACTTTTTAAAAACAAAATCAAACTTAAATTTTGAGAACTTTATTCTACAATGAAATAAAAAGATCTGAATTTTTATTACGATTACATTAATTTATAATCTTGTATAAAATTACAACGTTAACAGTTTTTATAAGCATAGTCATCTATTTCGGTTATGTAACTTGTATATTAAGGAGTTGAGTTTACATCATCAGGACTATTTTTAGAAATGGCAAATAAAACGGTAGTAAAAACCAAACAAGCTTTTGGTATTTTATTTGTCGCTCTAAAATGAATTCTTGGTATTCATGGAAAAAACTTTACGACAGCATATTACTTTCCTTTCTTACCTATAATATTGGAATATGGAGTTTAAGGTACGACGACAATGTTGAAAGTAAGACTCCCAATTATACAGTACGCTTGGAAATAGACACCGTAAAAATAAGCTTTTTAATTTTTAAGGCAGCGCTTGTATGGCTTTTTAAACTTAAAACTTTGCCAAAACATAGACTGCCAAAAATATGTTTCAAACGCCTTAAGCAATTAATTAATAGTAGTCCTTTAAAATACAATTGGCTGGCACAGTTAAACCACTATTTTGACCGGTCAGGGCGTCTTGATCTCTGGAATGTTTGCCTTGAAAACTCCAACAACAAAAAAATATTAACAGATTTGCTTGAGGCTTATCTCGTTCGTCGTCTTTAGTATTGGCTAATGGTTTTTTATACAATAAACTACCGCATTATCTTACCTTTACATGCCCTATGTACCTCATTAAAATAATAGCACAGTTGCGTCTCTGCACGAAAAACTATATAAAGCTTTCTGACAAACAAAATATTCATCAGATACGCACGCAAGAAATGTGCTCGATTTGTAACCTTAACCAAAGTGAAACCATAAGGCACTTATTTTTTGAGTGCCCATTCTACAATCATCTTAGTGCAAGTCACATACCGGCAATTAATACTTTGGATGACCTTGCAGATGTTCTGGACTTACCTTCCTACGAAGTGCTCTCTTCTATTGGCAATTTTGTTACCGCTATGTTGCGAGTACGATCTTTTCTTATAAACGAGTAAAATGTTGTAGGTATATATTGTGTAAACTTTTATCATTTTAAAATTATTATCGAACTGTCAGTTTTATCTATACTTTCACTAATTCATTTAGGTGTATAACACTTTTTTTTGTTTTTTGTTAATTTCTGTTAATCATCTATTAATTAATTCAACCGCACCCTTGTAATAAGGAATTTATGTAATTCTTTTTTAAACAATAAAGAAATAATAATTTAATAGATTTCCAATATTGTCCTGACGGCGAGTATAAGTGGTTGCTAAATTATCAGTACAATGACACAAAATTCATCAGCCTCCGATTACTAAAAACTAAAAGAGCAGAGGAAGTAGCCACAAAATTGTTTAAAATGTTTGTGATTTTTGGAGCTCCTTATAAATTACAATCCGATAATAGTTGCGAATTTACGGCAAATATTATTGTGGCCTGAGGCCTGAGTGTAAGAGAATTCATGTGAGCCACAGGAGACCAGAAACACAAGGCAGTGTTGAAAGAAGTAATCAAAACATTGAAAATATGCTAAGTTTATGGATGTTGGACAACAACTTGACAAATTGGGCTTTCGGGTGCTATCGTGTGCAATAACAAAAAAATACTTAGTTTTATCGCATATATAGGAAGATCCCTATAAAGCATTATTAGGCAGTGATCCTGAAGTTGGCTTGAGCAGTTGGGATAAACCTTCTTTAATTCTTATTCTTATTAATTACAAAATTTGTTGGTACAAGAATCTATTAGTCAAAACAATCATGTTGATGCAGCTATGCAAGCTATCAAGCAAAACATACAGTTTAATTCAAATAAAGAAGAGTCACAAAGAAATTAGCAGAAGTATTATTGAACAAGCCGATTTAGAAAGTGATCAGGTGCCAAGCATTCAATTAGAATCCGTACTATGCTGCTCGAACGATTTACATGATGGATCCTCTGGCCAAGGTGAAACTAAAAAATTAGAAAATTTTGATCCTAACTGCACTTGTGCAGTATGTCATAATAAAGGTACTGGTTCGAATACTTGCAATTTATGAGCAAATTTTGTACATGTTCTCTGTGACTTATCGGATAAGATCAATAAAGGATGTGGTTCAAAGGTACTTTATGCAAAAAGTGAAAAAGATATACACCTTCAAAGAAATGAAGCTCATAAAGGAACCAAACATGCTGCCGAGAAAATCGTAAACAATACGACAAAAAAACTACTGGCATTCAAAACTGGTGAAGCTGTTATTATCAACGTACCTAAAGTTTACCATGGACCCCTGGATACCTACACAGAATATTAAAGGAAAAATTGTAGACTTTCTTAATAAAAGATACAGAGTACGAACTAAAGCATGAATCCTATAAAAAATGGTTTGCACGAAACGATTTGCAGTTTTCAACCGAATATTTTAGGGATAATGTTTCAGATGAACCAATATCGTCTAAAGAAGATGTGTCAAGGCAATCTTTATTTGGCGGTCAGGGTTTTAAAAATGTGTATGTAAACCAGCTCCAAAACAGGGTCGCACTAACCGATGTGCCTGTTTTAAAAAATATATTTTGCGGATTTAAATGCCACAATAGTTTGAGTTGCGTTAATAAATAAGAACTAACTTTATTTTGTTTTAGTGTATTAGGTTAAATTAAAAAATATATTTAGGTATTAAAGTGTCCTTATTTGTGTTTATATATTATACTTTCACTCATCTTATCAAAATACATTGTCTTATATAATACATAAAATATAGAAATTTAAGGTCCTAAAAACTAAGTAATCAGAAGATCAGGTGTACTGATTCTTAAAGATTTTGACAGAAAAAAAAAGGAAAACATAAATTTTATGTTTTGATTTCAAAGAAGAAGTAACATAAATTGGGTGTGACAATGTAGTGGAACATAAAACAATAAAAAACAGGCACAAAGAGGATCAGCCTATAGCCTATTTCTGTAAACTAGTCAATAAATACTAACAGAAAATTGTAATTTAAGTATAAGGTTAAGTACTTATTGGAAGCATAGTTATTTAAAATACATAAATATTGCACACAACAAGCAACAACAACTACCTTTTCGGATTGAAGCTTTAAATAATTGTTTTTGTCTTTTTTGCGATTATATACCAACCTTTAAAAAAATCCTTACCGGTAATTTTAGTATTTTAGTTTGTTCATTGAAGAATCAGAAAAAGGTTCTACTTTATTTGTGTTTTAAATAAATAGATCGCTAATATTTTTATTTATTTGTTTTTCTATACCAATACGGTTTTTAAAATTTATTATTTAAACTTAAAATATAAGATGGTTGTCATAGTTACTTAAGAAATTGATAAACATACACGACATAAAGGACAATCTATATAACAAGTATATGGGAACACAATTTTCTACAACAATAAACTAGAGAACAAAACATTCTACACGCGCCATTGTTCTTTTATATATTACAGATGAGTTTTTGTCGTTATATTTAAAGAACTTTAATACTTGAGTTTTGGAAAATACAGAATTATGTATTAAGCTAATTACCTAATGTCAGAGGAATTTTCATAAAATCTTTAGAAAATTGTTTTGATATATTGCTTTTTTTACATTTTTAAATTTCTATATATTATGGACTTGCTATAAAGTGTTTTAACGAGGGCAGTCTTTTTAGTTTTGCATATAGCTGCTTAGAAGGCGCCACCAATAGAATCTTTATACCCAAATCTAACCTCAACATTTTATTGACATAAATCCACAGACCAAATACAAATCCGTAGTTTCATAGCGATACAACAAGTTGTGTAGGTACAGCAAATATTTAAAAGTAGCAAGTCGGTCAAAACATGGACCTTATCTGAGAACATTTTTCAGCAATCATTTTTTACAATTTTCGGAGAGGATTATCCCAACAACAATGTCTCGCTAAAATGGTTTCTTTGTTTGGGAATAAAGCACTACACCAGTCAACTATTTCCCGCTGGTATTGCGAATTTCAACGTGGTCTCTTCAGTCTCAGTCACCCAAAACAGCAGTCACGGAACAAAACATTGAAGCGGATCGTCAGCTAATTAAGGATGGCCGCTGTGTAACGTACCGGAAGATGGAAGCATCTTTAGCCATTTTAAACCCTCGATTCGAAAGACCCCTAATGATAAACTAGGTCTTATAAAGTTGGTTTTTCGTTGAATCTCTCATTTGCTCACAAAAGACAATAAACCGGTTGGCAATTGGTATCGAAAAATATTGGAACGGTTCAATAACGGAAGCCTAAACAACGTTTTTAGTATTTTAGAAGATCAAAGAACGGTTACTTCCGATCAACAATCGAATTTATGAAGCTTCATAAATTGTTAGACCTGTATGGACCCCACCACTTCTTCATGTTTCCAAAGATCAAGAGTTTAATGCGTGGGCAGCGATTGCATTAGTCAGAAAAAGTCATTAATGCCTTTAAAACAACGATTTTGCAGATGTCTACTGACTGGAATAATTGTTTTACCAAGTGATTTGAACGTATACGAGTGTGTATCATTTTAAAAGGTAATAAAGTACTTTAAATCTATGTATTGTTTGTCTTTATGTATATACTAGCGGCCACCCGGGACTTTATCCGCGTGGACTTTAATTTTTTGCCACCTAGTTTCATACAAATTTGCAACCCCTATTTTAAACCCTTAGGGGTAAAATTTTTTACTACACCACTACGTAATAAAACAAATTTATTCTCGAATTTTCAAGACTCGACGCGTCTATCGACAGTGTCATGTCAGCCAGCAGCAGCGTGCTACCGCCTCATCGCTCCACACATCCCGCACATTAATGCGTAAGTGGTATTAGACTATTATTATTTTAAAACTATAAAAACTTCTTACATTTTGGTTGAAAAAAATACTGATAAGATTAATTTTGTTTAAAAAGATGTGTGATAAATATTTTATTTATTTGAATAAGGATTAAGAACACAGTTAAGAAAAATTATTATTAATTAGGTATGGTTTTTGCGACTTTTCTTTTGGTTAGCGTGTGTAAACAATTATGGCCTACAAAACTTCTTTGTACACAATATTTTTTACTTATCTGTCATTAGACGCTAAAACTCTCAAGCTACTATGTGAACTTATTCGTGAGCACGCAACATAAAACTGTCCATGAGAGAAGCAATGTTCTCTTAAGTCAATATCCGCAAATTTAAGAGTTTTCCCCTGAGATTTGTTTATTGTCATGGCAAAGCAGACTTTTAGTAAAAACTGTAATCGTTTAAATTCGAACGGGATATCATTCGATATGTAACCTATACCTAAACCAAACTAAAACAAAACAAATGCCAAATACAAACCAGAGTCTATAACCAAAACTACTAAACCAAAACAAAGCAAAGGCAATCAAAAATATGTCAAGAAAAAAACAGCCAAATACGTCAAATATAATCCGCTAGAAATATTTAGGTATAGTATTGTGACTCAGCTACCCCACCCCTGTTATTCTTACATAAAAAGCTATGGTTAAATTACTTGTTACCCTTAATTTATGGCCTAGATTCATCTAGTAATCCAAGTTGTATTGTTGTGGTCCCACATTCTTATTTAGAGTTTGGTATAGAAATTGTGAAATAAAAGAGTTAAATTTGACCAATTATTTATTCATTACCTAGATTCATAATTCTACCCTTATGTATTTTTATTATGAAATTTGAACCTATACAGGAGGAGCTTATTTTGATATCACTTCCTTCCACAAAACCATACAATAAAAATCGTTTTTGACTAAACTCATTTTGAGTTATATCTAATTTATCTTTGATTACTTTTTGTCGGGAATATCTTTAGGTACACTTCGTTTTACCTTTTTATTAAATGACTTATGTATTTTCTCAATACCTTTTTTATATTGATATAGTTAAGTAGATACCTGAATATTTTTGTTATATTATTTAACTTAATACCTTTATAATAGCGAAAATGGGCTAAATCAAGTGGCCTATTCCGGTCAGAAGACGCGAGAATGCATGGGATTCTTTAGCGAATTCTTACATGCACTTTCAGGGTTCTCCATATTGTTACTTCTTTGGGTTAACTGGAGTATAGGTGTAAGACTCTGTCGAACACATGCCACAGAATTTTCCCACAACACCATTATCACGGTAGTGTGTATGTGTGTATTCTGAGAGTGAAATTGCTTGCAAAGTACCAATTTAAATAATATAACTTTTGTTTTTAATTACTGCTTAGGTAAAGTGTGTGTACCTCATACTCGCTGTCTAAAAAGTATTATTGTATTTCATTTATGACTGTCGTCAACTCTTAACAAATGAAAGCGTCCCTCCACTTAAACATCTGTTGAGCCTTCGGACAGTGCCGCAAATAGAATAGAATAGAATAGAATAGAATAGAATAGAATAGAATAGAATAGAAACTGTGATTACCGCAATAATTTAGAGGAAGCAAGTGGTTTCTTTTTAAAGCACCCTGTTTACAATACCTAACTGAATAATAAAGAAATAAAATTTAAAATAGATGAATTTGAAAGCAAAATTACTGAAATAAAGAATAAAATAAAATAAAATGAATGTTATTTATATTCATTTCATCCCAGGCTTTTGGAACGATATTTTACCAAGTGTCTCGAGGTCCATAGTCACCTGTTCGGCGGGTTGGTTAACCTTACCACCGGTGGTCCTAGTCAGGGGATGGTCACCTTCCGGGCGTCCAGGTAGAGGTTCCGGGTCATCGGGTGGTCGGCGTCGGCGGCGTCTACTCTCGTCTGGGATGGTCCGTAGTCCAACAGGTGTTGAGCGTCGTGGTCTGTGGGGGTCTCGTCGGGGTTGTCGTCCGTGGTACGTGGCAGGTGTTGATCGTCGTGGCTCTCATCAGGTGTCGTCCATGGTCCACGTCAGGTGTAGTGGGTCGTAGCTGGCAGCGGCTCGGTCTTCTGTATGGCCGGCAAGGGTTGAATCACCTGGTCAACGGGGTCGTCGTGTCGCTGTCCTTGCTCCGTCGGATTATTGCGTGATAACTTCTATATCTCGCAGTATTATGCAGTGGATGTAGATTAAACCAATTTCGTTATAATCGGTGGCACTACGCAGTCAACTCTAACGAAATCAATTTCTTAATAATCTTGGCTCTACGAAGCTAACTTTGCGAAAACCAAAATCTCAATGCCTTTTCGTGTTAGAAGCTCGGTTATTTATATTGCTTCAAGTGGCGTATTCTCCCCCTTGAAATTGTCTTAATTTTTCTAACACTTTGTTTCCATAACGTCTGGTTGTCAGTGATTTGTGTAAAAGCCATTATTTTAAGACATATGGTATTTGTATCACTTTGTTTCTTGAATTTCAGATTGCCATTTATTAACTTAAAACCCATTATTGTTGCCACTTTTAAAAACGTAGTTTCCGGGCGCATTGTATTTGTAAACGCTCGTACCATTGTATAAAATTTGGGGATAGTAGGTAACGCTACATGTGCGGCCTTATTGTAATATTTAAAAGTATCTGCACTTGTTTGTGTTATAATATTATACTGATATTAATTATAAAATTTTAAATAATTTTATATGCGGCCTGGGGTGGGATAGCTTCAGTATGTACTATAAGATACGGCGGCCACTCATCAACGGGTATATGTAACTCGGTGAAAAACCAACAATAGCGCGTTTTAAAATACTAATAACGCCATCTATTGTCAACATTTAGAACTAAAAATTATTTTGTTCGTCATAATATATTCGTTAAATTAGGTATTAATAGGTTTAAACTGATACATTTACAGCATCTATAATCCCTTATTTTCTCCCCAGGGGGTTTAATTTATTAAAATCCTGTTTAAGCGGACGCCTTCATCATAGTAGCTACAATCTTTAATTTCAGTTCAATCATTCGAAAGTCTAAAAAGTTTTATACAAACTTTCATCCCCTATTTTATTCCCTTTATTTATCAAAATCCTTTCTTAGGTGATGCCTATGCCATAGTAGCTATATAATTAAAAAATTTCGGCCCGATCAGTTTAAAATTGACAGTTTCATACAAATTTTCATCCCCTTTTTTATCCCCTTAGGTGTGGAATTTATCAAAATCCTTTCTTAGGTGATGCATACATAATAGTAGCTATATGCTCGCAAAATTTTAGCCCAATCGGTTTAAAATTGACAAAGTTTCATACAAAGTTTCATCTTCTATTTTATACCCTTGGGGGTGGAATTAGTCAAAATCCTTTCCTACCTGCATACCAAATTTCAGCCCCATACGTTCAGCGGTTTGGCCTGTGCGTTGATAGATCACTATGTCAGTCAGTCACCTTTGAGTTTTATATACATATGGATCCAAAACTAAAGAGACAACCCTTGTATAATATACTGTATATATTTGAGAACAAATATGTTCCTAAGCTAACTTTTTAACAATAACAAATTTGCTATGAAAGTTTTAAATTATCTGCAACAATAAAAAAAGATAAAGTATTTAACATATTAATAGCAAAGGAAATGCTCACTTCTAATGTTTAAACATCCTGAAAGGCGTTATTTTCAAAACTAGTTTAACTAACTCGTGAGTTGCCTTTTAATAGTACCAGTCTTTTTCAAACATGCAATTACTGGCGCCAAAGTACTTACTCCACAAATTATACTTAAACCCATTTTTAAAGATTTTTTACAAAAAACTTATTTATCATCAAAAAAATTATATTAATAGAAAATAGTGAATACTTGAATTTGTTTCTAAAAAAAAAATGATTGATTTTGTTTAACATTATAAAAGAATTCTTTAGAATTTTTCGAATTGGCTGAAATGTAACAGTAACTATTCTATAGAAATGTTTTTGCTTCCAAATTCCAAATTCGGGACGAAATGTCCTAGATTCTCTTTTACTGTATTAACTCTTTTCTTTGCCCCAACAATGGCCGAAACTTATCCAATCTAGAAATTGTACAGTAATGTGTTGAACTTCTTTGATTTAATTTAGATGTACCCTTAATAGAAACGAATCATCAATAATCAATTACTTATCGAATTTACAAGCAGGTAGAATCCAGCTTCTAGCTTAATAGGATTTTTCTGTTTTATATACAGTAAATTAATTTTTAAAGCACGTGAAGAAGCTGGCCTTTGCTTTGATTAATAATACATTAAAAACTGACGCTTGACCAATTTGAATCTGGTTAACTTTGGTTAATATTAAAATAAATAAAATAATCAAAGGGACATTTATAAAATCGATTTACTAGTATTTCAATGAAACCAAACCCAAGTATTCACAAATGATAATAATAATAATAATAATAATTTTATTTAGGGACCAGCCATTTTAAAAATACATCATTATATAATAATATACATTCACATAAAATAATTCAAATATATATAAATAATAACACATAAATGTCCTTACACACATTAAATAATTTTTTGTACAACTGTCATTAAAAGTGACACTTTTAATGATAGCAAACAATGTTAAAAACGATTGTTTACATAACAGCGTGTTAAAAATACTTTTAACACGTTGCCATGTAAATAAGTTTACTTTTAACACGGTTTAGTTTACTTTTAACACGGTTTGGTTCATTGTCATTGAAAATTCGCTAGTTTCATTATCAAAATAGGGAAGTTGTACAAAAAACATTGTATGGTATTTGTGTTAAAAGTGATTTTATTTTGTTCGTGAAATTGTTCAATTCGCTCCGCTCATTTCACAAACGTTTTCACTCACAAAATAAAACCTCACTTTTAACACTCATATCATAAATAACTATTACCCACGGCTCATAAGTAAATTGCGTATTTTTTAACCTATAACTCTGTCAGTAAGTGTCAAATTTTTGAGGAGTTGTGTTTTAGTTTCATTTACTAAACTAGTGAAGTAAGTAAATAGAAACCTGTATTATTATGCTGGTTACCTACAGTTTTCATAAAATTAAACTAACATTTGACATTTCTCAGACAGGACCGTCTGCGAAATCAAATATTTTTGACAACTTATGCCAAAATTTAAATTTAATATTTGTTATTTTTAGTTTTATAAAAAACCATGTGGTAAGTCGTGGGTAAAGCATAGTACTTCACTCGAGGAACAAATTGCATATTTAGCTCGTTTCTTTAGCCCCTTCGCTCGTAAGCTCGCTCATGGGCCAAACACACTCGCTGTAATATGCAATTTACTCCACTCTTAAAGTAATATACTATAAATAAATAGATCTGTGGTCACTTTGTTTTATTTTGCTTCTAAAAGTATTAAAAGTGTTGTTAAAAAAATCAACGTCCTTACAGACTTTATTGGCTTGATTTTAAGACCTACTTATGCTGGACTGTAATCCATAATTTGTTTTATGGTACTCAACTTAAAAAATAGCATTGTTACGTAGGTCTCTTTGTGGCACATTAAAGTTAATAAGGTTCAAAAGCTCGTGACAATCAACCATTCAATTAACAATTTTTAAAAGTAAACTAAATCCAAAAATACTCTGCGCTGTTCTAGAGAAGGCAAATTTAACAGCTTCATGATATTATCATAATCGATCTCTTCAATGGGCACTCCAATTTTAAATCTTAAGAATCTTTTTTGAACCCTTACAAGCTGATGTATATATGTTTTGTGATGGGGTGACCATATCTGACAGGCATAATCTAAAATTGATCTTATATGTGAACAGTACAGAGCTTTAAAACAATTCAAATCAGAAAAATCCTGCAATGTACGCTTAACAAACCCCAGAGTCCTAAGTGATATAGTTTATATGATTATTAAAAATAAGGTCTTTATCAAAGCAAACTCCAAGATCTTTTATACAATTTACCCTTTCCAAGATTTCGTTATTAATATTATATTGAAACTCAATTGTGTTGATTTTTCGACTAAACAGTATAGATCTACATTTTTCTGTGTTAAATTTCATCCCGTTTATTTCACACCAATGAATTACTAGATCAATATCCATCTGGAGTTTATTACAATCTTCAATTGATTCGACATTTCTATATACGTTTAGGTCATCTGCGTACAGCAATACGGAAGAATGTTTGACAACCAATAAAATGTCATTAATTATGATAGATCTTTATTTAATTTAGGAACCCCTAATATACATATTGATAAATAAATACTAAGTATTACAATTAATAAAGATATAAAAAGGACTAAAACTAATAACTTTAGACACTTCATTTAAAAAATACAGAATAATATCTAATATAAAATCTAATAGTATTACTTTACGAGTGGAGTAAATTGCATATTATAGCGAGTGTGTTTGGCCCATGAGCGAGCTTGCGAGCGAAGGGGCTAAAGAAACGAGCTAAATATGCAATTTGTCCCTCGAGTGAAGTACCATGCTTTACCCACGACTTACCAAATGGTTTTTATAAAACTAAAAATAACAAATATAAAATTTAAATTTTGGCATAAGTTGTCAAAAATATTTGATTTCGCAGACGGTCCTGTCTGAGAAATGTCAAATATTAGTTTAATTTAATGAAAACTGTAGGTAACCACCATAATAATACAGGTTTCTATTTACTTACTTCACTATAGTCCGGGTTCCCACGTGGTAAAAAAGGCATAAAGAATAACCGGCTGAAACTTTCAGAATCGCTTAATTGCACTTAGACCTACAAACTTCCATAGCAACAATATCGATGGATGGAGCGTTTTTTCTTCAGCAGCGGTCAAACATGTCGAAAGATATAACCCTCCCCGGAGTGATGGATAACCGATTTATTTTTTGTGAATCAACAGTTTTTTATTATTACTACATAATAAAACACGTGACCTACAAAAAGAGGAGGGCGTTTGGCGGGGCCTACGCGCTTAACATGTAATAGTTACGACTGCCAACGACTTAACAAATAACCAGTTAACGCCCTCTTCTTTTGTAGGTCACATAAAATAATAAAAAACTGTTGATTCACAAAAAATAAATCGGTAATCCATCACTCTGGGGAGAGTTATAACCTTCGACATGTTTGACCACTGCTGAAGAAAAAACGCCCCATCCATCGATCTTGTTGCTATGGAAGTTTGTAGGTTTGTAGTGCAATTAAGCGATTCTGAAAGTTTCAGCCGGTTATTCTGTATGCCTTTTTTACCACGTGGGAACCCGGACTAATATAAATAAAACTATAACACAACTCCTCAATAATTTGACACTTACTGACAGAGTTATAGGTTAAAAAATACGCAATTTACTTATGAGCCGTGGGTAAAATAATATAACACATCATACAGAGAAAAAAACAGACTAAAACTAGGTTACATCATGTTTCGTAAGAATTGTTTCATTTTAATTTTAAAACTGTGTAACGTATTGAAACACTTATGGGGACTTTTACACAATTTATTTACAAAATTTTTAAGATACACTGAACTCTGCTGGATAACGTCTAACTACTTGACAATACAATGAACTCTTGTGAATATTTGAACTTGAACTGACATTAACTGCCCATACATCCCCTTATATACAACTTTATTTAATCTAGTTAGTGTGTTTAGAAGTTTCTAGAATTTTCTAGAAACATTATTTAATTTAGTTAGTTGATTTTTAGAAACTTCTAAAAATCAACTGTCAATAACAATCTTTCAAATTAAGGACCCTTCCTTTACGGTTATCCCGTTACACTGCCCCCTCCTTAGATTCATTCCTCCTGGAATGGTATTTCCTAAATCGGAATTCCGCACACTCCCTGA
Organism: Altica lythri; assembly: GCA_964028335.1. NCBI lineage: Eukaryota > Metazoa > Arthropoda > Insecta > Coleoptera > Chrysomelidae > Altica > Altica lythri. The sequence continues at coordinate 24,013,616 of OZ034803.1, read as the reverse complement.
GCCAGCCAAACCGTCTTCTTGGAGCTGCTGCACATTTCCACTGAGGTTTCCCTGGTAAGGCGCCAAACGATCATGATGGACCACGACGGGTATCCCTCTGGGAATTTTCACGATCCGATAAATGACATCGTTAATCTTCTTCTTGATGTTGTAAGGACCTTCCCAGTTCTTCTGTAATTTGGACAAATACCTCGACGCCGTCGGGGGTTATAAAGCCAGACTAAATCTCCAACTTGGTAACTCATTTCCATTGTCCTTGTGTCATAGTACCTCTTCATCCGATTACTTGATAATTGTAGTTTTCCACGCACCAGGTTGTGTATATTCTCCATTCGATTCTGAAGGTCGGCGACATATTGTTCACGGGCCATTTCTTCACCAGGTTTAAAACCAAACACCAAGTCACATGGTAGCCTCATTTCTCTACCGAACAGGACCTTCGCAGGCGTTTGGCCAGTTGATTCGTTGATGGCCGATCGAATTGCCATTAGAAATAGTGGAATATGTCGATCCCAATCCCTCTGACAATCTGACACCACTTTTGACAGATAGTTGGTTATAGTCCGGTTCATTCGTTCTACCATTCCATCAGACTAAGGATGCATCGCTGTGGTTCTCGTTTTGCGAATGCATAATCTTTGGCAAACGTTTTGAAACAGCTTGCTCTCAAAATTTCTCCCTTGGTCTGAGTGAAGTAGTCCATTACAACAAAGATGTATTTGTTTTCTTCATCGGTCTGTGAAAGTGGCCTTAATACATCTACTACGATTCTTTCAAAAAGACTTTCAACCAGGTATTGCTGCATTTCTGCCTTCGGTTTTCGGTGCGGACCATTACTGGCAGCACATGTAGTGCATTTACGACACCAATCTTTAACATCATTAGTGCAATTTACCCAGTAAAATCTATCTCGGATCTTTTGCAGCGTTTTCGTGATACCCAGATGTCCTCCAGAACTACCATTAGGCATCTGTTTTAGAATTTCCGGTACAGCATTTCTTGGGACCACTATTTGTTTCCTTGTTTCTGTGCCCTCGGAATTTTCTACAAGTCTTTTAACGATCCCACCGTCCAAAATTAAAGAGTTCCATTGGGACCAGTATGCTTTTAAAGCAGGAGAGGCTGAGGATATCTCTCTCCACAACGGACGACGGTCCATTCTCCTCCACTCCCGAATCTTTCTCAGAACGGTATCGTTTTTTTGTTGCTCCCTCAGCATAGAGCACCCGTCTTCTGGCACAACCTTAACTAAGGCGACTTTTTCCTCGTTCAGCTCCACTCGGGTACAATGACGACAAGTATTTCTTATGTGGCCTAGTTCTCCGCAATTCCAGCACCTCACTGGGCGCCTTCCTTTTGAAGTAAACTTCTTTAACCTCTCCACTACCGCTTCGACGTTGCTGACGGCATAAACGGCATGGTCGAAGTTACCAGTGTCTTCCATCAGTCGAGCAGCTCCATGTGAGGCCTCCGTCGCCGTATCGAACTCCAGGCCAATGGTCAAGGCGTTTACCAGAGATCTCGGTCTCGCCAGCTGTACAGCCCGTTGCAACTCGGCGGCTCGAAAACCATCGGTAAAGGTTTGGATTGCCAGGCACTCCAGAAAATCTTCTGCTGCATTTGGATACGCGAACCGTACTATTTTTTCCACTTCTGCCTTGAACTCCTGGATAGTTTCTCCATTTCCTGCTTCCGACTTTTCAACTACACTCGGTATACTGGTTGTAGATGACTTTGACCATAACGCATCTCTAGACGATTCACCAATAGCTTAAAATTGTCAACCTGATCCGGTGTCAATATATGCAGGACGTCTAAAGCCTCGCCTCGCAGAGCCATCGTTAGGAACAATGCCTTCTCCTGGGGTGACCATCCATTCACTCTGGCCACTGCGTCAAATTGTTTCAGGTAATTTGACCAGGAAGTCTTCCCGTCGAAGGTCGGGGGTTTTATCGTCATTCGTACCTGGGCCGCCTTTCCGTTTCCTCGTCGTTCGACGTCTACGTGGCCGGTTTCCCTCCTTTCTGCATTTCCGTCGCCGTGGTGGATGATTTGGTTTCGGCGACAAGCTTCCAGTTCTTGTTGAAGCTTTCTTATTTCGAACTGCATTTGCTGGTTTTCTCCTCTCGCAAGTTGGCCACTTGCTGGTTTTGCTCGTCTCGTATGTTGGTCACTTGCTAATTCATGTTGTCCACTTGCTGATTCAAGTTGTCTACTTGCTGATTCAAGTTGGCTACTTGCTGATTTTGCTCGTCAAGAAGATGTGATATTTGCTGGGAGAACTAACTAGGTAACTCATCTGATAGGGTAGACATCCGTTGTGATAGCTTCTCTTCTCTTGTTGGCTCTTCATCTGACTGGATACTGACTGGATACCTCCTCTTGCTGGCTCGTCATTCGTTGTGACAGCTGGGACAGATCATCGCGCTGGCTCTTCATCTGACTGGATAGCTCCTCTTGTTGATTCGTCATTCGTTGCGACAGCTTGGACATATCTTCGCGCTGGCTGCTTATCTGACTGGACAACTGGGAAAGTTGTTGAGTTTGTTCTTCTTGTTGGCTCGTCATTCATTGCGACAGCTGGGAAATATCTTCACGCTGGCTCTTCATCTAACTGGATAACTCCTCTTGCAGCCGGGAAAGTTGTTGCGATTGCTGAGAAAGTTGTTGGGCTAGTTCAGAATTCGCTTTTTAATTTGGGTCTTTGAACTCCACAGCATCAGGGTCCAAATTATTACTTAGGTAGTATTCACGGAGCCTCCTCAACAATACGGATTTGGTCCCAGTAGTTTCCAACTCTACTTCTTCAAGCTCTCTTCTGAGCTCAGTCACCAAAAGTTTATTTATCCTCTTTCCAGGCATTCTTGTATCTTCACCTGACACCAATTTGAAACACTTATGGGGACTTTACACAATTTATTTACAAAATTGTTAAGATACACTGAACTCTGCTGGATAACGTCTAACTACTTGACAATACAATGAACTCTTGTAAATATTTGAACTTGAACTGATGTTAACTGCCCATACATCCCCTTATATACAACTTTATTTAATCTAGTTAGTGTGTTTAGAAGTTTCTAGAATTTTCTAGAAACATTATTTAATTTAGTCAGTTGATTTTTAGAAACTTATAAAAATCAACTGTCAATAACAATCTTTCAAATTAAGGACCCTTCCTTTACGGTTATCCCGTTACAGTATTTTCATTTTTAATATTATTTGGCAAAAGATTGAATTGACTAAAGCCTTTAAAAAATAAAGAATTCATAGTACTTTTTTATGCTGTTCTTTGTATATAAATATTATTTGTACCTCTAGTGTTGTACGAGTGAATACTCCTATTGAAAGTGATATACTGCTCAAAATACTCAGGTGCTGTGCCGTTTACTATTTTAAAAACAAACACCATAGTTAAATAATACAGACGATTTTCAACCGAAAGCCAGTTAAGAGTGTTTAACATGTCTCTTATGGAGGTACGCGGATTTGTTCCAAATATAATTCTCATTCCCCTGTTCTGTAATTTTTGCAGCGCATTTATTTTATTTAGATTAAACAAAAATAACACCGATGCGCAGTAGTCAAAGTGTGGTTGAATAATTGTATTATACACTGTTATTCTGCTTTCCGTTGATAAATACTGTGAAATTCTACTGAAAAAATATATTTTTTTTGGATATAGTTGAAATGATTGTCAAAACTCAGGGTACTATCAAGCTGGAATCCTAAATATTTTAATGTTGGGACTATTTGAATTTTTTCATTATTGATGTTTATATTGTAGGTGTTTAGGTTTAATTGATCCTTTTTTTTACATTTAATTTTAATTTGTTTTTACCCAGATATTTTCTTATTGCTTCTAGAACATCATTCATTTTTAGAATGGCTCTTTCTAGGTTGATATCGCTACAAGCTATTAAAGTGTCGTCAGCAAATAGATTACTAAATTCGATTTCAATAAAAAGTTCAATATCATTAAGGTACAAGATAAAAAGAAGCGGACCCAGCACACTCCCCTGTGGTACTCCTATATTGTTTGCCCTATCTGATGAGAATTGATCTTTAAATCTGACTTTTTGTTTTCTGTCACTTAGATAGTCACTAAACCAGTCCAACACTCTACCTATAATGCCATATTGTTTTAATTTCGATAACATCATCTCTCTATCGATGGTCTCGAAAGCCCTTTTTAAGTCTTAAAATACAGCAACAACATATTTGTTACTGTCCACTTGTGACTTAACATAGCAGAGTGACAACTGTAAAGCAGACTCACAGGAGAATTTCTGACGAAAACCGGACTGATTTTTCATTAAAATTGATCTATCAACGATATGTTTTAATAACTGCTCATAAACGGCCATTTCTAATATTTTTTCAATTGGAGGTAGGATGTTAATCGGAAGAAATTCTTCGGCTTTAATGGTATGTTTTTCTTTTTGAATAGGTATGACTGTGCTAATTTTTAAAGCTTTAGGAATTTTACCTGTATTAAGTGATGTATTGACAGTTCAGTGTTTCGTGTAATAAAAATTTGTTATCTAAATTGTTTATAATTATTAAAAATATTTAACAGTAATGGGGACAGATGAGCCCCCTGAAAGACACCAGATGGTATATAAATTTGCTTTAAATGAACTCTCTTAAATTTAACAATATGTCGCCTATCAGTCAGATAACTGGTAAACCAATCAAGGAGGGTTCCAAAAATGCCAGCATGAAGCTTACTTATAAGAACTTTATGATTAACTCTATCAAAAGCTTTGGTAAAGTCAGTGTATACAGCATCTATCTGTTGCTAAGCCTCCATTGAATGAATTAGATTCTGTTTATAAACCATCAAATTTGTAACAGTTGATTTGCCCTTTTGCAAAACCATGTTGATCATATATTCCCTGAAGTTATTCACAATTAATTCAAAAATTTGGAAATAGCCCTGTAGTTACATACTTCAGATCTACTTCCATTTTTAAACAAAGGTTGTAAATATGTCAGATCCCAAACCTCAGGAAAGCCACTAGCCAAGGACTGATTAAAAAGTTTACACAACACATAGGACAGAATAAAAGCGCAAATTTTTAAAAATATCACAAAAAGGTTATCAGGGCCTACACCTAATCTACCATTTAAATTTAAACAATATAAACAGAGAAACATTGTTAAAATCGACTTATTAGTACTTCAAAGAGGCTAAAGCGTAGTATTTACAAATGAACCAGATGGTTTTGCGTACCAACTTTTAAAGAAACGAGAATTATCAAGCACGGCGAATGTATTACTTACTGCAACACCGCTCACTGCAATTTTTTTAACTACAAATCCTAATATAACTAATTCTCACCGATATAGACACAGTAACAATAGTTTAGTAAAATTGTTTATAATATAAAAGGATTATATAGATTGTTACAGACTAGGATATATGGCAATTAGCATTTTAACATAAATACACATTTAAAATTATCTGGCAGCTGAGTTTTCTTGCTTTTTATCAGTCATTTTAGTGATATGAAGATCCAAGAGGTACCAACAAGGAAACTAGAAAGTTTTAAGATTTTGTTTATAAACCTTTAAACAGCACTATTAAGGATTAAGGCAATGGTTTGTGGATTTTTTCTTTCTACGAATCATTGGCAAAAACGCAAGTAGAAGTAGAAAGCAGACGCATGTCGGTGTTTATTTTAGAGGTTGGTTGCGCTTGGTTGGTGGTAAAGGAGAGGGTCAATATCTAGGGTATCCTTATGTCCGGATATCAGACACAAAATGTTTAATGTACTCATGTAACGTCCAACGAGAGGTTAACATAACAACAGAATTATCTACGCTTTCTACAAATTTTTAATCGATCCGTTTATTTCACGTCATATGGGAATTTAAAATTTCGGTTATCAAACTATAGAGGAGCCAACTGTTTTGCGATCGATTAAATAATGAATTTAGCTTTCACGGGAGATGTCAATCAACCAGTATTGGATGATTCACTAGGGCACATTAGTAAGCAAAATAACACGTTATAAAATCAATACACAAAAAAACCTGGTTTAATAACGTTCGTACACAAATATTTTTTCCTGGCTTAATGTTTAGACTTGTTAATACTGTTAATCTTTAGTTCTTTATGACTCTTAAGAAATAGTAGCGTAAAACTGCAAGAGAATTTTAATTTAAAAATTAATAATTGCAAATGTTATACGTTGATATGGAGAATTGTGCACACAGGGATTTGTCAGGTTGATGCAAAATCCTCTATCCTGAAAATTAGACTAATCTGAGAATGTCCACTCAGGCCTTCCTTCGGGCAGTAGACAATTTAAATCCCCTTCATCAAGTTTAATCTACCACACACGCATTTGGAGACCGGTGACAAACTTATAATTGCAAATAAAGCTTATGCCGGCACAAATTATTATTTAATCCTGAAATAGTTAATTAATGTACTGCAAATTAGTTTAAAGTCAAAAATTATAAGTAAAAATATCTGCAATATTAAGTTAGATAAATTAAAAACTTGTAGCATTTTTAAAAAACTGACATTAATTTCTTATGAATAAACTCTTCTAAAAACAATGCAGTACCTAGAATGCCTACGTACAAAAGGACTCGTCTCTCTTGTCTCGTTTTTTTTGGGTGCAACACTATTATTGACTAATCAGAGTCAATTCGTGGCGTCGTCCTCTCTGTAAGGTACCTGATAATTTCCTTTTTAAACACTCCATTCAAAGCATTTTGGTCTGGCCAGAAATCAATAGTATTTTTTTTAAACTTTACCGGCTTTTTTAACTTACGTGATTGTTTGTGTTTAAAGTGATACATTGAAGGGTCGTAGTAATTCTCCTGGTGTGGTTATTAATATAACCTTCTTTAAATGTTTCTTAATTGTGACTAATAATAAATCGAATTACCTTTTCATCTTCACGTTTTATGTACGAGTGCTAAGCTTGTGAGATCTTTTTCTGGAATTATCTAAAAAGCACTTTGGAAGCAAACAGATGGTTTTACATTTATACCAATCTATTTTTGATTAAAAAGAAAATACATATAATGAAAATGCGGTCTTCTTTGACCAAGAAAATAAAGAAGTACCTATTTATTTCTGGAATTTGGTTTAGTTCGCTTAAGAACTAAAGTGTTTCTACCAGTGTGCAGCTCGAAATATTCTTGTATCCCTGTTAAAAAATCTGTGTTTTGTTTATTATAACAGTAATTGTATTAAATCTTTGTATTTTTTATTAATAACTTTAAAATAGGTACTCAATTATCTTGATCATAGATAACAATATTTTATACTTGGCTGTTATCATTAAATGTGTTTAACACTGTGTATTTTGAGATTCACTTAATGTGAATATTTTATGTATTTTGATTATGATATCTGATTGTATGTTTTTTATTTATTTACCAACTGAATAAAAATTTTACTACATATTTTCACTATTGTGTGTTGTTTAGATCAACATTTTCTTCTAACTTTCTATTAAAAAAAGGTATATTCCTATTTTGTGAATTTCCGTTTTGTGACTAGACCTTTTTGGATTAAAATTGTTCCCATTTTGTGCCTAGAGAATTTTTTACCTGTTAAAGACCCCTAATGAATTCCCATTTTGTGACTACAATAAAATGTGATTTTATGATTTCTTAAATGTTGGGTTTTCTCTAATACTGAAACGGATTAAGATAATGATAATCCCTTTAAAGATGTTTTTTTTTCAGGGAAGTTTTGCATATTATACTTCCTATTTATGGACGAAGAAGGGATAAATTGATAATATAAGTTGCAATTTTCTGTAGTTAGAAGATGGCGAAGCGAACAAAATATTGGTTTTTGCGTCGCTAAAAGCGCGACAGACACTCGTAGAAACCAATAACTTTTTCGGTGATGGGACATTTAAAAGCTGTTGTAAACATTTTCAGCAGCTTTATACAATCCACGCCGATGTTGACAGCACGGGTACTGAAACCAATATTATTCCTGTTATTTTCGCCTTGATGTCAGATAAAAATTGAAAAACATAAACCACAGTGAAAACCAAAAAACTTTAAAATTGATTTTAAAGTGGCTACCTTCCAGGCACTTGAGAAAACCTTTTCTAATATAAACATTACTGGTTGCAATTTTCATTTTAACCAATGTCTATGGTGAAAAGTACAAGAAAATGGGTTAACTTCTCTATACAAGTAAAACGAAATAGTACTTACACACATAAGGAAGTGTGCTGCATCTTCCTCCTGAAAAAGTGGTGGACGACGGTTGGATGTGAATTATGGAGAAATTTAAAAATCATCCACTTCTGGAAATATTTAATGATTATTTTATGGAACAGTGGCTTGACAACAACATTTTAGGACTGATGTGGGTGTGCTATAACCAATTCCACCGGACTACAAATTCCTTACAAGGATGGCACAACCGGCTAAATACAAAAATTGTCAGGGTAAATCCAAACATTGTCGAGCTTAAACAAGCACTTAAAGAAAAAGCATCATATTTCGACAATATAAAACTACAAGTTGAGTTACATATGACACCAAAACGAAGGAAAACCAAGTATGTACAGCTGGATGAAAGAATTCGTCGTACAGTTACAGACTACGTTGAAGATTGGACGTTGGCCATTGCTTAATAAATTTGGTATTCAATAAAAATGCAATGACAATTTTCCTTTAGCAATTATTTTACTGACTAAAAATGTGGGTAGTACCGAATTCCTAACTATGGTCAGATCATTACGATCGACCCCCTGCTGAGCTACCGGTCTCAGACCCTCTTCGTTAATCCTATGTCCGAATTCCTAACTGCATACAAATATTATTTAATTCTGAATTTAATAAATCTAAAATAGTCTTCAAAATTTTAAAAACGAAATGTGTTTTGGAAAATTTTACATTATTTTTTTATAAGATTAGATTTGAGTCGTAAAAGTATCGCGCGTTAAAATCTTGAAGTAAATGTTTTTAGTGAGGATAAACTGTATAGTAGAAGATAAACTGTAATTTTTTTTCTAATTTTGTGTGATTAATAAAATTAAAAAAAATTATATATTTATTTTTGTAATTTTTTTCTAACTTAATAAAATTAAAGAAATTTCAAAATTCTAAATATATATTTATTTTCGTTAATTTGATAAAATATGTACATACATACTTACATGTCAAAATATATAAAAAATAGTTAAAATAAATATATTCATAAATACAATCCGATTAAGAAATCTAAAGTAGTCGCCAAGATCAGGTAAAAGATATTGAGTTAGGAATTCGGACATAGGATTACCGAATTACTTACTAATCCCCAAATTTTATGACCGCGGTTAGGAATTCGTATATCCCGAAAAATGTATATAAGTTTCTCTGATGATTATTTAATGTTATATTATTTTGTAACGAATGTATTTCATATTTCATATGACTATTATTTAAATGGGTGAAATGAGAAAAGACGACTTTATAAACAAAAATAATTTTTAAGTTAAAATGATTAAATCAGGTACCTAAGTATTATGATATGTGGCTTTATTTTAGGCTAGTCACAAAATGGGAAATTTATCTTGGGTCTTTTCAGGTAAAAATTTGGCTAGGCACAGAATGGGAAAAATTTTACCTGAAAAAGGTCTAGTCACAAAACGGGAATTCACAAAATAGGAAGACACCAAAAAAAAGAGTAGGTAACTAAAATAAATTTTGTTTCTAGCCACAAAGGATAAGTTGAGGATTGTAACTTTAATCTTTTTTATTTTTGGTCACTGGCAGGGTGAAAAAAGTCACTGAATAAAGTGTGCAATTTCAAATATTTTAATATTAATTTACTGTATAACCGTATAATTGAATAATAGGGACCTTCACTTAAATGACTGTTTCATTTTATGTGTTTCAGAATCTTCTAGATGTAGTTATTGGGTTAGATCATGTTCTCGCAAAGACTAAAATATTTGTTTGTTCTATATAAAAGGATGTATGAGCAGTTAAGGGGAGTTCAAATAGTTCATTGTTATTGTAAAACTATGTACTTCTTTAGTTGGGGATCTTTTTCCACTAAAACAAACTAATAAAATTTATAAATCAATATTTTGAAAATGACCCTTGCTTATTAATCCTGATAGATATGTCAAATTTGTCAAGGGTCGTTTTTTAAAACTAAAAACGCCATTTTTTTTTAAATGACTCTGAGCTTTCGACAAACAGATCGGTTGTCGTTTTTAAAAATGATAAAAAATTATTTTGTACCTTAATGCAAGTTTGTGTTTTAATTTTTTTTTTTTATATGTTTTTTGGTTTCTATACATATATGGATTATCAACAATTTTTTATTTAGCTCGAACGAACCGACGACTCGCTCTACACAAAACAACTGAGTGCCGTTCGAATAAGTTAACCTTTATCGAGCTATTAACATCCATAAAAAACACTTTTTAAGTATGTATAATATAGAAATTCTTTTACCACCCATTTAAATCAATATTTTTTTCTCGTACCCAATAAAAAATTGATTAAAATTTTTGATAATTTTGTCATGTTTTTATATGTAATTCAATATGATCCTGCCGTTTCTGTATATCGAACATTGTCATGTATATTGTTTATGTTTTTGATTAATATCGATTGTTTATTAACTGATGTCTCTTTAGTGTGAATCCTTTTTTTCCAACACACATAAAAAATTTCTGAAGATTGTTATATTTCTAATATAAACAAATAAACCAGTAAGTTAAAGTTTTTTACTGTATGAGTACAAATTTGATACAGAAGCTGCAGTGGTGATGCAAAAAGTTGTATCTCATTAGGAGATGATCCCGTTAGTGAACAAAAAGCACTAAAGTAGTTTAAAAAATGTTCTTTCAAAGATCTTAGTTTGACCGATAAACCGCGCTCAAGGAGACCATGCACGATGAGGATCTTAGACAAGTTCCCAAATTCCAGGATAACAAACTAAGAATTAGCAAAAATGTTCAGTTTAAGTCCTAAAACTATTTGTTTTTTTGGTTAAACATACTCCCGCGTCACCCCTTACCTGAGCCCAGTAGGGTGCTAATAAAAGAGCAATAAAAGAGACCTTTTCGCCTACCCTCACCGCATGTGGTTGTATGAATTCACGATCTTACAATCTATTGTTTATATTTAACAAATATATGTGTTTAATTTTTTATAAATAAAAATAAATAAATATCAGAAACGTAAAGATATTTTTTTTCTGATTTCAACCATATATAATAATTACGCAAAATTTTATAGTTTACAGTTATGTCACCAAAATATTCTAAATTACACTGAGAAACAAACAAGAGATAATCTCATAATGTGGTACAAAAATACCCAATGATTATTAAATTTAAATCCAAAACAGCAAGGGATAATCTCATAATAATGTTTTGAAAATAATATATAAGTAATAGAATACCTTAATACTACAAAAATGCTTAATTGTCAAATTTAAATCCAAAACAGCAAGGGATAATCTCATAATGAGGTGTTGAAAATAGATAAACTTTAACAATTCCAATAACAATCAGATTGAAAGAGATTTACCCTAATTAAAATGCTATTGCATTACAAAACATCCTAATGTTTTTTTAATATCAATTTGTATTGTTCGGTTATAACAAAAAATATATAAAATGTTAGCCATTATTCACAAACAATTATTTGTGTCTTGTTTTACGCACGGTATCTATACATCATCCTATTGATTGTTCGGTAGTGATAAAAAATATATGTGTTTGTGTATGATGGAATTCCTCCGCAGTTCTACAGCTTTTAAGAATCACATAAAGGAATTGGGTTTGGTAAATTTTTTGATAGTACATGGATTTGTTTCACGTTCCAGGACATGTGTGTGTGGGAATAGAATCCAACTTGGCCAACAAAAAAGGCAAGGAAGAGAACCAAGTTATCGGTGTCGCAGACGGAACTGTTGTACTGAAACGTCCTGTAGGACAAATTCATTTCTAGATTTTTCGACACTTCCTATAGTTCAGCTGCTGATTATTTTAGTACTGTGGATTAATGAGTATCCAGTCACAGTAATAGCAGCGGAAACTGGAGTTTCCACGAAATCTGTGAGTCGCTGCCTTCAACATTTCAGAAACCTTCTTTTTCACTGGATGCTGGAAATCGATGAGCAAATAGGCGGTCCTGGACACATAGTGGAAATTGATGAAAGTGCTTACGGAAAACGAAAGTATCATCGCGGACGTCTGCAAAGGACACGGTGGGTGGTTGGAGGAATAGACCGACAAACAAAGAGAATTTTTCTTACGTTTGTGCCTAACAGAAACGCTATTACATTACAGCGTGTTATTCAGGAAAATGTTTTGCCTGGATCCATTGTAATGACTGACTCGTGGAGAGGATATACTGGTTTAAACCACCTTGGATACCATCACTATCAAGTCAATCACCAACGAAATTTTGTGGATCCAAACAATCGACTTATTCACACCCAAAATATCGAAAGTAAATGGTCTGTCATTAAGAGGAATCTTCGTCGACGATTGGGAAGGATGTGCACAACTAGATTTGAAACATATTTGGTGGAGTATGTTTGGCGTAGTCGATGCACCACACATGAAGAGCAATGGACGGATATTACCAATGCGATACAACATTTTCACCCACTGATGAACTAATCACTTTTTTACATTGACAAGTAAGTACTACTATTACATACATTTGCCAGAGGTATTTTTTTGCATGTTGGTGAGGGGTATATTTATTACTATTAATATTTAGATATGCATTTTTGGGGTATTTAAGGTTCTTTTCTATTTTGATTTCTTTTTGCATGTTGGTGATAGGTATATTTATGACTATTAATAGTATTAATATTAATTGACAAGTCCTGTTAGATACAGGCGCTAAAGGTATTTTATGTTATATTGGGTGTTGTTTGTTTCTCAGTGTAATTTAGAATATTTTGGTGTCATATCTGTAAACTACAAAATTTTGCGTAAGTATTATATATGGTTGAAATCAGAAAAAAAATATCTTTACGTTTCTGATATTTATTTATTTTTATTTATAAAAAATTAAACACATATTTGTTAAATATAAACAATAGATTGTAAAATCGTGAATTCATACAACCACATGCGGTGAGGGTAGGCGAAAAGGTCTCTTTTATTGCTCTTTTATTAGCACCCTACTGGGCTCAGGTAAGGGGTGACGCGGGAGTATGTTTAACCGTTTTTTTCTTAATCAGCTAGAAAAAGACGTGGGAGTTAAGCAAATGGGTCCCACATGAATTGACAAATTCTAACAAATTAAGTAAGTCGGCTTACTTAACTTGCGACGAAAAACAGATCTTGTATTTAAATTTAAGCGTTCATATCATTGGTTGTCGCCTACTAATTAGGTGCCAAACACGCACAAGGCTTGCTTGCACCCAAACAAGGTTTTGTTGTTTATTTGGTAAACAGCGATTGAAATTCTTTATTATGAGTTTTTGAAAAGGAGTCAAACCGTCACTTGTATTATAAGCAGTTTAAACGAGTACAAACCGCAATCATCCAAAAACAGCCTTCTTTAATTAATCGAAACAAAATGTAGAATAACGCCAATCCTCAAGCTGCAAGAGGAACTCCAAAAAAACTACTGAACTCACCTGGGAAACATAAGCGAACCTGCCAAATTGTCCTCACATTTCGGCAAGTGATTATTACCTTTTTTTGTATATTGACAACTGTATGAGGAATAGACAGTTCGGATGGAGTGACTTAAATGCAGTCCACAAATTTTTTGACTTCAAATTCGGGGAATTCAACAATTCAACATTTCTCTCTATAGCTATATACTGGCATATAATCTAAGCAATATTCGCAAGATAATTACTTATAATTTAAATAACGAAGGTTGTTTTTTTTCATGAATGTTTAGGTGATAAAATACAAAAAACTAATTATTTACCCCCCAAAATAAATTCTAAACTTGTTATAGTATACCTATAATTGCAATATGTATGGTTTCGTTCGACGCTAATTTTTCCTTTTTTTGCATTCTCACTTTATACCGACAAGGATTCATGCAGACAAAAAATGTCGACATGAAGTGGGAATCAAAAAAAGCAAAGATTAACTTTAAACGAAACTATAACTGAATCATAAACTAAAGAAATCTTTAACGTATTTTTCTAAAACGCTGATATTTATGCACTTCGAAAATTCATTATCATATTTCATGTAATAATAACATCCTTAATATTTAAATAAGGATTTTTTTATGATTTTTAAAGCTTATAAACAAGTTACTTTGTTTTTTTTTTTGGTTAATAAATTAACGATTAATTTGTTAGAACTTTCTTAAACAATTGGACAAATCTTTTATCAAATTTACGTAAAAACTGAGTTTGTACCCTTTTAAATAAGCCCTTATATTACCCTTTTGGCACCCTTGTAAGTGGAGTTATGTGGTAATAAAGGAAGAAGGGCGGTTATTTGCACTAAATTGTCAATATCTCTAGTTCAAATAGTTATTTCATGTTTACTTTATTGTTTTTTATTGGTAATCAGAATAATTTGGAACAAAATGCCTATCTTTCTTAGTTTAAGAGTTGCAACCTTTTAAACAATTAAATTGTTAATAACAAATTTCCTGGCCATTTGTCGAACGTAATAACAAGGTTAAAATATATAAGTAAAACATTTGGATAAAGCCATGATCCTATAATGACTACAACAACGTACCTGGCACCCGTACTAATGACTTATACAGTTAGACGCACAAAGAATTCATAATCCAAAAACATCACGTTTAGCGTATAAAATGTTTTGCATAGTAAATAAAACGACGTTATAACATAACACTAGTGTTTAAAATGATTTTCAAGCTTACCTATCTATAAAAGAATATATTTTCATTGATACATATTGGTAAAATTGTGTTACATTGTCCAACAAAGTTTAATGTGTAAAATAAATAAATAAATAAATAAATAAATAAATAAATAAATAAATAAATAAATAAATAAATAAATAAATAAATAAATAAATAAATAAATAAATAAATAAATAAATAAATAAATAAATAAATAAATAAATAAATAAATAAATAAATAAATAAATAAATAAATAAATAAATAAATAAATAAATAAATAAATAAATAAATAAATAAATAAATAAATAAATAAATAAATAAATAAATAAATAAATAAATAAATAAATAAATAAATAAATAAATAAATAAATAAATAAATAAATAAATAAATAAATAAATAATAACAAATGTGTTTTTTTTTCATTTCTAATAGAGAATGTTGTTATGCAAAATAATTTTTAGCAGTTTAATAATAATATAAACATGTTATTTAAAGATAAATCTTTAGAGTCAACAAAATTAAATTACGAAATACCAAATCAAGCTAGCTACTGGCCAGAATGCTTGGTATTTGGTCTTAAGTATATTTAGGCTTGTATTTCTGAATTAGTTGAGATTTTACCCTTACACTAATTGTCGAATATAA
Organism: Altica lythri; assembly: GCA_964028335.1. Classification (NCBI taxonomy): domain Eukaryota; kingdom Metazoa; phylum Arthropoda; class Insecta; order Coleoptera; family Chrysomelidae; genus Altica; species Altica lythri. Next base: position 23,998,164 of record OZ034803.1, on the reverse strand, counting down.
TTATTTACTTTAAATGCCTTTGTTGTATTAAACAATTAAGGTTATTTGCGGTAAAGAACATAATATATGGTGTTAAAGAATTTAATTTATGTACATGATTTGTATTGTATATTTAATAAAAAATTAGTTATTCCTTGGGCCTATTTTTAAATTATGAATTTTTGGTAAGTAATTTTTTGCATTTTATTATTTCAAAATGTTCAATTAGTAGTTATTAAAGAAAAAGAGGACTACCAATATAAAATGAAAATGTATAAATAAGTTTTTATTAAATCGTTATATAAAAAATTCGATATCTTTTGGGTATGTGACAAAAAAAGAATAAAAATATATATTTGTGGAAGCATTCATTTGTTGAGTAATATAACACAGAGTTATAACATTTTAATCACTTTTCTTTATTTAACTTAATTATATATAATTACACACCTATATTAATAATAAAAATATCAAACAACAAATACCTACACACTTCTTATGGTGGTAGGTGGTAGATGGAACTTTTCATCGCCCGATGAGGTTCCACCCTGCAACTCGTTAAGATGGGGTGAAATGTTCTAAACATGTTTCCCCATTTGAGTTGTAATTCGGTTCTTTCCGTTTCCTTCTCCCCTTTCCGTTTAACTCCAATTCTCTTCTTTCTCTTAACGTCTTTTTCAGAAAATACCCTGATGAGTTCTCCAACAGTTAAATGTTTCGGAAGTAAACTAGTTCCCCATTCGGATCTCCGATAAGGACAATCTCGAGGAAGTTATGATGAAAATAAAACCGCTAGAAACCAAAACGCAAAAAAGACTGCATATTAACATTCACTTACATCTGCGGGTTAAATGCCAACATTAACGCAACCCATCACTATTAAGTCCATAAAACCTCACGTTCTTGTTCTTATTCAAACACAAGTTTCTGGGAAAAATAGCCTGAATCATCTTAAATTTCCAGGTTACGAACTTTACCACAACCTTAAATGGCACGATTGTGTATGTGTTTACGTAAGAAACATACTTTCCTGCTCTGTACTACCTGCACTAGAAAACAACAGAGACAACATCGTCTGGCTAAAACTAAAACTAAAAGTCTCTAGCAAATTTATATATTGTATTTATCGGCCATCAGACTACAATTGCGACGAACTGCTAGACCATCTATCACAAAAGATCGACTATTCTGCAGAGATAATTGTGCTTAGGGACTTTAATGTTCACCACGAAAAGTGGCTTAAGTCCAACAAAACGGACACAGAAGGCAGGCTAACTGAAGAGTTTGCAATTAGCTATGGGCTGTCCCAACTAATCGACAAGCCCACTTACTTTCCCAGAGCTGCCAATCACAGTTCTAATACTAATATAATGTAAATGTTCTGTCTCCCCTAGGTAACTCTGATCATGCTGTAGTAGAAGTCAAATGTCCAATCGAACCTCACCCGTTTGAGGCACCACCCAAGAGAACTTTTTGGAACTTAAAAAAAAAACAGATTGGGAAGGCCTTTGAGACTACTTTGCAATTTTCCCTGGAATCCAGTCTGATTTATTAACAAAGATCCATCGGCAGTTTGCAACAGTATAACTGAAATCATTCAGTGTGACATGGAAGCTTACATTCCTCACTTTACCAAACGCTTAAAAGCCAAACAGAAGCCATGGTATAATAAAGATTGCGATGTAGCTCGGAAAGCTAAGATTAAGTTCCATACATTATTTATACAAAATCCATCAGAAGAAACAAAACAGGATGATATAAACGCTAGAAACAGATACAACACCACTATTTCCAATTCCAAAAGTCTCTTTGACGCTAAAATGAGAGAGAAAGTAATGTCAAACTCTAATGGAAGCCGGTCCTTTTGGACTCTCGCCAAACATGTCAACAACAATTTGACAAATAGTTCGTTTCCTCAACTCACATCAGATGACGGCTTAATAGTTACGGCCTCCACAGAAAAGGCAGTACTCTTTGCCAAAATATTCTCTTCGAACTCGACACTTAACCCACCGGACAACATGGAGCTACCTTCTATTCCACGGGCTCCTTACAAAATGTAAAATATCATATTTAGAGTTAAGCGTGTGCAGAGAGTTCTTGCTACTCTAAATAGCTACAAAGCAAGCGGCCTTGATGGAATACCTGCTACCTACTCTTAAAATGTTGTGGTCCTGAACTAGCGCCAGTTTTCACTAAGCTATTTCAATATCATATGATACTGGTATTTTTCAATAATACTGGAAAACGGCTCGAGTACAACCAGTCCCCAAGAAAGGCTGAGATCCTGAGCTACCTTGAGACACACAACCTTTTAAGTGACAGGCAATATGGTTTTCGCCAACAAAGGTCAACAGCCGATCCACTAGCATATGTAACTTATGTCTGGAGTGATGCCATACACCGCTATGGGGAGACTCAAATAGTATCACTAGACATCTCAAAAGCATTTGATCATGTGTGGCATGCAGCTCTTCTGAACAAATTGTCTTCATACGGATTCTCGTAAAACTTTGCAGATGGATATCCAACTTTCTCTCCAACAGGCACATCCAAGTTGCTGTAGATGGACATTCTTCCAGCGTCTACAAGATCAACGCTGGAGTTCTCCAAGGATCGGTTTTAGCTCCTACTCTATTTTTATTACACATTAATGATCTACTAGAAGCCACTAATAACCCAATACATGGTTTTGCAGATGATACCAACCTACACTGTAGCAAAGCGCACAACCGTCCCATACCTCTAGATATTCTGAAAGAGGACAGAAGATCCACAACGGCTTCTCTTACTCAAGATTTGATAATTGTAGACGAGTGGGGAAAAAGAATCTTGTTAATTTCAATGCTTCCAAGACAAAGAGCTTATCCAACAAGAGGCAAAGATGCGACTCATCCATTACAATCAACGACCAGACACTGGTAGCGGGCGACTTCATTACGTTGGTTGGTATAACGATCTGCCATGACTTACTATGGAACGAACATATTGCATAGCAACTGCAGCAGGAAAGAAATTAGGCTTTCTGTTTAGAACACGAAAATATTTTTCTCCATCCTACTTAGCTACTCTTTACAAAGCCCAAATACGACCTAATCTTGAATACTGCTCGCATGGTATGGGGTTCGGCAGCTTCGTCAAGGCTCAGAGTTCTTGATGCATTAGAGAAGAGCAGTTCGACTAATAAACGACACCAGTATCACCAAAAACCTAGCCCCATTATCCCACCGAAGAGCAGTGTTTTACCGACACATAAATGGATTTTGCTCAGTAGAACTCTGCTCTATAATGCCTCTAGTTGTCAGACCAGCCAGAGCAACGCGACTTGCCAACTCCATACACCCTTATACTGTTCAATGCATGACATCGAGAACGGATCGATTCGATCGTTCCTTCATCCCCAGCGTCTCCAAATTGTGGAACTCCTTACCTTTCCACGTCTTCCCCACTCGTCCTAACTTACAGGCCTTTAAATCCCAAATTAATAAATTGTCTCTTCTGCCCCAATAAATGTTCTCGGTACATTTGTATTTGGGTCTATACCTACGAAGACATCCTTAATAAAAAAAATTATCATATTTAAGCGCTAGTGGCGCTACTGAAAGATTTAAAAATTTGCGTTCTAAAACAATAATATATAAATTTCTTTAATTGGGATTAAACTTATCAGTACATAAAATACCTGCAGCTGATTGTTGGCTGTACATGGTAAATATATTAGAAAAATACATAATAGAGCGCCTTTTTATACTCTTTTCATTTCGCCTGTATGTCTGTATGTTTGTTAACTTTAATATTAGAAACGGCTTTACTGATTTGGCTGCAGTTTTCAGGTGTATATTGTGATGGGCTTCATTTAATATTTAGTAGTTTTTTTCAATTATACCGGTCAACAAATAAAGAAGTTATTTCAATTTATTGTAATATGTACCAAGTAAAATAGAGTTTGAATCTAAATGATTAATAATATTAAATAAAGTTCACTTGAGATTAGAAGCGCATCAGCTGACGCGACGCGTGAGGAGCCCAAGGGTATGTAGCGCAGGAGGCGCTCGGACAACCCGATGAGCCTAGTTGGTGAACGTATTGAATATACGAATCTTTCTGTGCCTAATGTAAAAATGTTAAATTTAATATCAAGTCCTTAATTAAAATTAACAAATGTAATCAAAAGGAGCTCCTCTATATCCTCTACATTAACTCACTACTAAAGAACAAAATACAGGGTTTCATCATCTCATACGCTGATGACACAGTTTTGATTTTTAGTGATGTAACTTGGCAAGAAGGAAAATCTAAGGCGGAATTGGGTATTGCTTTAGTTAAAGATTGGTTAAATTACAACGAACTGTCTCTTATTGTTGAAAAGACAAAGTATGTTGCATTTTCTTTCACGGATACTAACAGACCCAATTTTAGTTCAATACCAGTGCCAGGAACAGAACTAGAAGTTAAAGAGGTCAATAACATTAAATATTTAGAGGTGATAATGGACAAAAATTTAAAATGGTCGTGTCATGTAAATAGCTTAGCAGTAAAAACAAGAAGACTTGTTTATAAATTTATAAGGCACTGATTGAATGTATTCTGCAGTATGCAATAATTGTATGGGGTAGTCTGTACCTTAGTGCTCTAGAACCTTTAAATGTGGTACAGAATTACATTTTGAAGGTTATATTTTGTAAAAAAAAATCTTTTTTCTACTGATCAACTATACAGTGAGAACATTTTTAATATTCGAATGTTTTTTAAATTTTTGAATGTATGTCTAATTTTTTATAAAAGTGAGCAAAACTTGAGCACACATACCAAACGAAACAAATAACGAATCGGAATTTGGTTGTTCCTTTTTATAGGAGGGATGGTAAGCAAAGATTTATTTCAAGTTAAGGGCCCAAACTTTATAACTTGTTGCCAAAAAATACCAAAGCTATTTTAAAGTGCAAGCTTTCTGCCAAAAAATGTAAAACAGGAATCTATAATAATTATAAAAAATATCTTAGGCTTCTTTAATACTCAGCATTTTGTTTATATTAGAATTCCTATTCTTTCCTTTTTTTTTTCACTTTTTTTCTTTGCTTTTATTTTTAATTTCTATTTTTTTTAATAACTTGCAAGTTAGGTGCAATATACTCTCTTTTGGGCATTAGTTGTGAAATGTATTATTATAATTAAGTAAACGAATTTTTAAATTCATTTTATACTCTAGTCAACATCTTCAAAAACGTGAAAAATTAAAATAAAGGTCCTAAAAATATAAACAATAGCTTATTGGATTCGGAATCACCTGTAGAAAAATGTTTTTGAAGGAAAAGTGTGCAGGCGAAAAATTGCAATTGTTATTAACAAAATAAGATGAAAAAAAAACAGATGTTTATATTTTTGTTAATAACTCGAAAAATATTAATATTTAAGCAATTTTGAAAAAAGCTCGTTAAAGAGGAGGAAATTTCCGAAAAAAAAGTTTGTCCTCCCGGAACAAATTAATAAACTTTTATAAACATTTATCACAGAATCTTGTAAAGTATACATATGAAAAGGGCTCCACAAAGTTTCAAATTTTTAGGCCAATTATGTATACCTTTTATCCCATTGTTTATGTCAACAGATATTAGGAAAAAATTTGTTAGTTAACAATTGAATAACTTTTTGAAAAACAGTAATAAAACGTTTTTTTCAACTGATTTAGATTCTTTCAAGTGTTAGAAAAATACTGGAATTTTTTCAAATTTTTAAAATAACATTTTATGTCATAAAAAAAATATTTTATCTGATAAACACCGTTTAGCAGTAGCGCGCGTATGCCGTAAAAGCCGCTCAAAGCCCCATTTTCAACGTCAAATTAAAGTTATAAAGAATGGAGATAGAGTTCCGGGAGGACGGACTTTTTTTTCGGAAATTTCCTCCTCTTTAACGAGCTTTTTTCAAAATTGCTTAAATATTAATATTTTTCGAGTTATTAACAAAAACATAAACATCTGTTTTTTTTCATCTTATTTTGTTAATAACAATTGCAATTTTTTGCCTGCACATTTTTCCTTCAAAACCATTTTTCTAGAGGTGATTCCGAATCCAATGAGCTATCGCCCATATTTTTAGGACCTTTATTTTAATTTTTCACGTTTTTGAAGATGTTGACTAGAGTGTTATTTTTTTAATAAATTTTTCAACTTTGGATATAGGTATATAGGAATTAGGTACATTGGAATTATTCTACACGCCATCTACCTACTCTTTATAAACCAAATGAAAGGTATCCCTTAAGTATTTATACTAAAAAGTGTACTAGTCTGCGTAACTAGGTAAATGTTAAATTTAGTATAAAATTAACGTATTTATAATTTTTGTGCGGCTTTTACAATTTACAAATATTTTGTGTTTTATGTTACACAATTGTGATCATTTTATAAACTTTTTATAATTTATGAGATTGTATTTATATATTTATACATGTAGTTAAACAACTCACAAAAGCAGCTTTATTATAGAGTTCCGTTGTAAAAATCCCCCATTGTCTGTCCCAAAATCAAGTACACTTTATGCATTCACAGGAAACACTGAATTAAATATAGAGTTGCATAGTTAGCTTTGTAGAAAGGTCAGCTTTATTATATTATAAAAGACAGAATAAACAGAACAATAGTAGGTACCTACTTTATTTATAATACGAAGTTGGGAAAAATACAAAACAATTGTTAAATATTTTGATGTAGCTTTTTATTGTTTTAATCCAGTGCATTGTTATTAATGTCGGTTTAAAATTTACATACATTTTTAATTCAATTTACCAAATTTATAAAATACAAATATGTTGGCAAAAACTATAACACATCTTTCATCCAAAATGGTAAAAAAACTTCTTTACCAAAAATCTTAGTAGGCAAGAGTTCTTTCGAAAAGCCTTGATTAAACAATATTTTTGCCGATTTAAGTTCAGAGCGTTAGGTATCCGAATATGTGTAAATATTAGATTCTGAACAGAGAACAGAGATTGATCGCTGCTTAGTTCATAGTTTTATGTATTTTAAATGCATAAATATGACACAATGACTGTTTAAAAATCTTCGGCAAAAAAAATGGTTTCATCAACGAAATAACAAAATTTTATTTGACTAAATCTTATATACGTATTTAATTATATTTTTTATATTCTTTGCTTGTTTACTCTTTGTATTTTTGTCTGTCCGTGTGGCATTTTGAAACCGATTTTAAACTTACTTCCCGGCTAAGTACTGATCTGAAACGTCGGTCGCTTAGAACTCGATGACAATGCATGATTTAAGTGATTTTTTAGACAGATGTATTCAGGTTAAATTAAAATATAGTTCATTTCATTGTTTTTGGCCGATTTGATATTAAAAACCACTGAAATCAGATTAAAATGTCATCCAAGTTACCAATGGCGGAGAGAATTTTTTTTTTTCTAAATTAGGTCGTAAGTTTCTGAAACTATCAGTGTGGTTTGACATCTTCAAAAATATGACATAATAATTATAAAATTTAACCCTTCAACAACAAGCCGCACATGACGGTTTTTAGGAATGTAAATTAAGTAAAGACATCCGTATTGAATACTTTTTATTTAGTGGTGAATGTATGTATGTATGTATGTATGGTGTAAGGGGTGACAGATACACTGCGACCTATAAGATCTATTGTGTCCCCCTCTTCTTGCTATATTTCTGATGGTTCCTCAGACTTATAGCAGCTCTTCTAGTCCTATCTTTCTTAAAAAGTTTAGGATATCATTGGGTTTTAAATTAGGTAGTTCTTCCCTTTCTTTTTCGTATGACCCTAGGTATTTGACCCTAGAATTACTTAATGCCATGCATTCTGAAAGTAAATGTATTGAGGTTTCGTCCTCTACCTCACAGAATCTGCAGTTTGCTTCATCTACTAATCCTAGTTTCTTCATATGTCCTCTTAATCGACAGTGACCGGTTAGTATTCCTGTTATAATTCGGAGGTTTTTCTTACTTAGGTTAAGACAGCTGTGAGATCTCTTCTGGTTATAGTTTTCCAGGAGCGTCTTCGATTGTCTTAGTCCTTCTAGATCATTCCAGTACTTGGATTTTTCGCTATCCATTTTTTTCTTTAGTTTTTCTAGGATTGTACTACTGCTGATCCCACATGATGGTTCTGGTCCCAGGTATGGGGTTTCAGCTCCTTTTTTTGCCAGCTTGTCTGCTGTTTCATTTCCTTCTATTCCTACGTGTCCTGGAACCCATAGGAGGGTAACAGTGTTATTCTGTCCTAGCTCATTTAATTTGCCTAGGCATTCCCAAACCATCTTTGAATTGATTGTATCTGAGTTCAGAGCTTTGATGGCTGCTTGACTATCTGACATGATTACAATCTTCTGTCTACTATAGTTCCTTTCAATGTTAAATTCTATACATCTTTCGATGGCACGAATTTCCGCTTGAAAGATGCTTGGGTACGTACCCAAGCTTTCTGAGTATTTGGTTCTAGGTCCAAACACCCCTGCTCCTGTTCCTTTATCTGTCTTGGAGCCGTCCGTATACCATTTTATGGCGTTTTGGCTTAGCCCCAATATGGTGTTTTCGTCCCATTCAGATTTGCTTCCCAGTTTAGTGGTAAATTTCCTTACAAAGTTAAATTTCTTTGGCATGTCATCTTGGGGCATTTCCCAAGTTTGATCAAGTTGAAGTGATCGAGGTTTTTCCTTGATTATTCCTTCTTTGATCATTCTATACATTGTTTTCTTCCTAGCATTTTCTACTTGAATATGCAGTGGCGAAAGATTTAGTATTACTTCCATTGCAGCAGGCTAGTCTCTGAATCTTTGAGAGGTTTGTCCTCGTAGTGATCAGATTAGCTCTTGTGCCCCAAGCTACTGCCCCATATGTGATGATAGGTCTCACTATTGCTGTGTACATCCATTGCAATGTCTTTGGGTTACAGCCCCAATTTTTCCCAGCAATGTTTCTGCACACGATAAGGGCTTTTGTAGCTTTGTGTATTATTTCGTTTTCGTGTTTGTTCCAGAGTAACTTATTATCTAGGATTAGCCCTAGATATTTGACCTCTGTCTTCCACTCAACGGTATTTCCACCTATTTTTATAGTTTTTAGTTTAGGTTTCTTTTTCCTTGTAAAGGCTACTAACGTGGTCTTGGTGGGGTTGATATTAAGTCCCACTGAATCACACCACTGCTTTGCTGTGTTCAGTCCTCTTTGCACTATGTCGCAGAGGACGTTTTCATATTTCCCTCTTGCGAGGATAACTACGTCATCAGAGTAACCCTGGCAAGGTATACCTAATTCGGTCAATTGCCAGAGTAAACTGTCTACGGTGAGGCTCCACATAAGTGGGGATGCAACTCCCCCTTGCGGACAACCTTTGGTCGTATTGATGGAGATAGTGTCTTGGCCTACCTTCATTTCTGCGATTCTTGTAGACAGTAATTGCGACAACCAGGTGGAAGTCGTTCTATCTACTCCTCTATCACTGAGTGCTCTTTTGACAGCCTCGTGTGAAGAATTGTCAAAAGCCCCCTCTATGTCTAGAAAGGCACATACCACGGTTTCTTTTGTGTTTAGAGCGTCTTGGATTTCGTCAGTCAATTGTATCAACGCGGTCTCCGTAGATTTGCCCGTTTGATATGCATGCTGACGAGGGTGCAGTGGCACCTTCTCCAAGACTTCTGTTCTAATATAGTTATCTACAGCTTTTTCCATCGTCTTGAGAACAAACGATGTGAGGCTGATTGGTCTAAGGGATTTAGGGTGTGTAGTGTCCCGTTTCCCTGCCTTGGGGATGAAGGTGATTCTTGCCCTCCTCCACACTTCTGGTATATATCCCAGTTCAAATTTGCTCCGACTGATTCGGATCACATGAGGAATGATTGCCTCCTGCCCCTGTTGTAGTAGGGCAGGAAATATTCCGTCAGTTCCAGGGGTTTTGAATGGCTGAAAGGTGTTCATAGCCCATCTCAGCCGTTCTTCACTGCATATGTGTTTTGCCATTGCAGTGTCTTCCCTGGTTGGTCTTCTAGTTTTGTACCTCGTATTTCCTGTGGTGTTTATGCCTGCAGGAAAGTGGGTTTCTAGCAGGAGCTTTGCTCGTTCTTTTTCGCTTTCTGTGAAGCGTCCATCTGGCTTTCGCAGTGCCATTACTGTATCTACTCTTCCTTTTGCTAAGACTTTGTGTAGTCTTGCAGCAGAAGGAGTAGAGTCTATTTCTTCGCAGAATTTCCTGAAGTTGTTTCTTTTGGCTTTTCTAATTTCTTTATTGTAAGTTGTGAGTTTCTCGGTGTAGCTCTGCCAATCTCCGTTACATTTGGCTCTGTTGAAGAGCTTCCTTGTTTCGGATCTTAGGTTTGACAGATGACTATTCCACCATATTGCGTCGTTTGACTTTTTAGTCCTTTGAAGAGGACAGCTTGATTCATAGGCATCGAGTATTGCCTCGTTTAATTCTATGAGATCATTTTCCAATACCAGGTGGTTTTTGGCTTTCCCTGTGGCTCGAAGGCCTGCAAGGTTTCTGTTTAAATTAGTCTTATAGTTTTCCCAGTTGGTTTTCCTGGGGTTTCTCCTTAGTGTAGGTTCAGGAGGATTGCATTCTAGTCTGAACATGATCAATCTGTGATCAGAGAGAGACGGTTCATTCGAAACTCTCCAATCTTTTACATGATCTTTCAGATTGAATGTGCTTAGTGTTAGGTCTAGCACTTCCTTCCTTATTCTTGTTACAAACGTAGGGGTATTCCCTATATTATGTAGAATAAGATTCTTATTGAGAATAAATTCTAAGATTTGCTCACCTCTTTTATTGGTGTCTGTGCTTCCCCATATGGTGTTGTGGGCATTGGCGTCACATCCTATGAGTAATGGTAGCTTCTTGTCATGACAGTATTCTACTAGTCTTTGCAGTTCTAAAGGCGGTGCAGTCCCGTCTCCTGCAAAGTAGCATGAAACTATCATAACTTCTTGGCGTTTTTCTTTGAATTCGAGTTCAGCTTGAATCGGGACGAGATCTCTCGTCATGAATTCTGAAACACAACAATAATTAATACTGTTACTTACCAGGATGCAAGCTCTTGGTATGTCCGTATTACTTACATTGTATATCACCTTTGTATCCCTACTGGCCAGTCCTTTCACCTGCCCTTCACGAACCCATGGTTCCTGAATTAATGCAATTCCCATTTGGTTGCTGATAAACGTCCTTGATATAACCGCTGAAGCTCCTTTAGCGTGATGAGCAATATTTATTTCCATTTTTTTTTTTTTTTTTTTTTTTTTTATACCTACCCCTGCTCTTCGTCGAGGACCCCTTCCTCACTTCCAACGAGGGTGTCATCTGACTCACCCAAGAGGGTGGCCTCCTCGTCCTGCACTTCTCCGACCTCCATGGCTGCCTCATTTTCTGAGTCTTTGCCATAGAGATCGGCGACGTGGAAGGACCCGATGCTTTCCGCATCACTCAGAGTCTCTCTGGGTGAGCCACTACCACTTTCTGCTTGGGCAGTTTGCCCCTCTGGGTTTCCTTCCCCATCTTTCTTTTCTTCCCTTCTTAGACCGTGAACGGGGTTTTCCCGAACCGGTAGAAGAAGGTGAAGCCCTTGTTCTTGAGGGATTGGCAGGATAGTTCATCTATCGCTGCCCTCAAGAGTTGCCCTGTCGCCTCTTCTTTCATGCTGAGGACTTTCCATTGGTCTGTCCTCAGACCCTCGTTTTGGGCTTTAATCAGCTGAAGTAGCTTCTCAGCTGATAGATCTTTGCTCCTTGGGAGGAAGGCAGTGATGACATGCGATTTGGGGATGTCATCTCCCCTACATGTCGTCAGCTCCCTTCCTTCCCATTTCTTTAGGTGGGGTACCTTCAACCGGAGCCACTCTGCCGACTGTGGTGTTTCACAGTCGACTATGATTAGTCCCGGCTTGAAGTGTATTTCGCCGAATTGGAGCTTGTGCTCCCATCCGGCGAACATTTCCTCCACTATCGCCTCCTCCACCAAAGATTGCTCGTCCGCACTGAGGGTATTCTCAGGGAACCCTTTGGGGAGGATGGCGACTTTTTCTGTTTTAAGAGCAGTGGCGTAGCTGCTCTTACCTGAGGTGGTCTGTTTTTCCACCTCCACCTTTTTCTTTTTATTTTCTTGGGCGGGACTGATGGTGGTCTCAGCCCGCTTGCGTTTCTGTTGGGGGACAGGCTCTTTGGATTTATGCTCCATAGCCTTCCTCCTAGCTATTTCAGGTGTCATTCCCTGGTTTAGGTACCTGAGGTACCATTTGCAGCCGGACCCGCTGATTCCCCGCCTCAGAGGATCGTCTTTTCCTCCAGGTTCTCCTAATTTGGGAAGCGGAGGTTGCTTTTTTGGTATTTCTGCCGCCTGCTGAAGTGTTTTCCTCCCCTCAGATTTCCCTTTGTGGCTTGTTCCCACTCCAGGCTCTGAGGTGCCGGCGATCAGCACTGCTGTCTCCCGGGGTGTTTCCCGAGAGGCTGAAGAAGGGGAGTGTTTTCCTCCTGCCTTCTTCTTCTTTTGGTTTGTAGTTGCGGTGTATTCCCGCTGGTTTTCTTTTTTGGTTTTTTTCTTATCCATGGTTGTTCCCACGAGTAGCTAGGGAATAAACAGTCCGCTCCGACAGAGCCCCGCATGCCGGAGTAAGGCTAATTACAAGGGGGTTTCGCCTGGTGCCCCTAGGGGACCGTTCGCGACCAACTTTAACCCGTTGGCCATTCAGTACATCAGCACGGTACCTCACACTTTCACTTAGGGTTGTTTGTGTAATTATTTGCCGTAAGATGAGGGAGGGACATCAGGCCCTCTCCCAGCTTGCCGTTGCCCGGGGTGTGCCACTGGGAGGCTATTATCACCAGGGTCCTGCCGATCCAGGAGGTGGATCCAGAAGCCTAGTAGCGGTCAGCCACTCAAGCTTCTGCATCCATCCCACCCTTCACTGCACCACCCACAAGATGCAGTTACGTAAGTATTGTACTAAAAAACAAACGTCCTCATTTAAATTTCTAACTTGCCTGTATCTGAGAGAGATGTAACTCTAAATTTATTTCGAGTATGATTTCTGTCATCGGCCAAAATCGGTGAAATGGAGTATATCTATAAGTAATCCATTTTTTAAAGTCTCTAATTATCTCATAAATGGTTAATTGGCTAATATTGTGATCTCTGAACAAGTTTACAATTTCGCTTTTGGGCAACCTTTCAACTAAGCTGTAGATAATTTTGTGAATTTAAAGTGTGTAAAACATTCTTAATTATTGAAAAAAAATTGTCCCTCACTAATTACAATAATAAACGATTGTTTTACCTGCTTCATGGTAACTAGATCAGACATCAAAATCTGAAAGAAATATTAAGGCAAACTTTTTCTCAAAACTTATTTCCCGTACGTTAAGTGGTTGTGACAGACTAATAAAAAATGATGATCACATTTGGATTACAGAATTTAAAAAAAGAAAAAAATATGAATTTTAGACCAGTAACAGCATAAAAGTACAGTTTGTCCGTCGGATCTTTGCACATACGTCACAATTCATATTTATGCGAATAAAATCAAGACGGTACTTTAAACGTAGGTCGATAAGTATGATCGATGAAAGAATTCGGAAGTGGCTACTATCACATCGAACGTTTTTTTTTGAGTTGCATCTATTACCGATTAACAAATTGTTTATAAAGCGAATAAACTTAATACCTGTTCAATAAATTACTGACGAACATTTTAATTTGTTTGAAAAATTTTTCAGGACATTTCGATCGTGAGTCTTATGTTTACCGATTCTTAATTATTAGAATTAACACGTTTTATTATTATTGTTGAGTAGTTTAGTAAACTATATAATCCAAAAAGAAAAACAGAATAGTTTATAGTTGGTACTTGGAAGACTTAACTACGAAAGACTTGGTAGTCAAGCATTCAAATAAGTAAAAAGGTAATAAATAAAAAGAAGTGTGGAATTTATAGAATACCGAGGTTAGCAAACTTTTTAATGTTATTTTCTGAACTTAAAAAAATATGCCAATATACGAAAGCGGAGCCCTAATGGGCTTAACGTGTCGGAGCCCTGACGCGTGACCCAAAATTTGTTACGTACGAAAATAACAAAATGACCTCCTCGAGTCCAGGATTCCAAGATAAAAAGCTTTGCTTTAAAAATAATAAGACAAGATGTTATCAAATTAAATCGCAGAGAATACGGATATTAAGGAAATATCGAAACAATGGGAGAATAAAGAATATCAAAAATGATACTCTTACAAAAGCCAATACAAGAGGAAAGGTAGACCAAGAAAGAGATGGAAAGACAACATAAATAAAGTCTTGCAAAGAAGAAACATTGAGAAATGGAAAGACAAAGTAAATGAAAGAAAGTGGTGAAAAAAGCATAAAAAGACTTTACAAAAACAAATTGTTACTAATCTTTTTAGCACTAGGCCTCTAGCCTGTTGAGCTTTTTAAATAAATAAATGTTATCAAATTACATTGATAAATAAAGAACATTTATAACAGATAGTTTATATAAACAATATATTGTATATAAATCTAGGTTTGTAAAAAAATAGCCGTTATTATTTTTAATATATATTTAAACTTTGTACAAAATTGTTTTAAATTTTAGAATCACTGTCAGAATCAGAGCTATCGCCAATATCTTTTCTGATTGTTGGAATATCAATATCAACCATATTTTTGTCTCGGTCATACCACTTTTCAATGATTTCATGAGCATGTCTCACACATTTCTTCCAAATATTTGTATTACATTGGTTAAGTGCCTCTTGCCACATATTGATAACAGCATTATCAAAATGCCCATCCCTACTAATGTACTTATTGTAATATGATTTACAATTTCCCCAAATTAAGTCAATAGCATTAAATTCACAATGGTATGAAGGGAATCTCAACACCTCATGACCATGTTCTCGTAGTAACTCATCAATGACACACCTTTTCTTTTCCATGCATTTTTACAATCTGTAATAATTCAGGTTTTTCTTATTTTTGAGTCAAACCTGATATTGTTTGTTGTTAACCAGGTAACAATTTCATCTTTCTTTGAAGCTGTGGAAGGTTGTTTCTCTAAAAGAACACTGTGGTATGGAGCATTATCCATCACAATCAATGATGGCTCTTCTAAATTGGGAATTAATTGTGTAGTGATCCATTTTGAAACAATTTCGTTGTTCATTTCTCCATGATAATCAGCTACTTTAGATTTTTAACAGAATAATAAAGCTGCTTTAGAGACAAATCCTTTGGACGAACCAGCGTGGACTACTATAAAACGTTTACCATCATAACCTTCTGGTTTCCGTACACTTTAAATACTTTCGTCTTGTCAGGAATTTGTTTCATTTCCCTTCGAATAAATCCATGTTTCATCTAAATAAACAACTTCTCTTGGTTGCGCACTCTCAAGATTTTCCATTTTACGAAGAAATTTGGCCCTTAAAGCAGCAATACTAGTCCGTTCAATTAAAGCTCTTCGATTATCATCAGTTTTGTATTTAAATCTCAATTCTTTCAACAAAATGCTCAAAGATGTTTTGCCAATAGACACTATTTCTTTATCCCTTAATTCATTGCTCAAACGTCGCACAGTTACATGCTTCTCTAGAAAAAAATAATAAATAAAATTAAATATCGAATAAATCAGACTATGCTGATTAGTAGAATGTAAAAAAAATAGTATAATTTTTATTTTAACATTGAAAATACCTAATAAAATCGATTTAACACTGGTTCATATATTCAGCATAAATTGCTTAAATATGTTCCATTTTTTTTAACATATATTGATATAAATTATTGGTTACTATAAATTCAATTAGTACAAATTAGTACTTACTTCGTACAATGTATTCCGAACTGCCATTTGAGATCCCTCGGGTAGATCACTTGTCTTGCTTTTCGTACGAGGTATATTTTTGCCTGGACTTGAAAGGATAGGATTATTTTCCTTCCGTTTTTTTATCGTACATACTGTCCGCCTTGATATTTTCAATGCAGCGGCTACTCTTTTAAATAAAGAATTATTTAATTGTAAGTACGTTCATAAAAAATATACATTTTAAAATTTCTTCTTGAACAGATGAAAAAGGTCCTCCATTTTCTTTTTTTAATTCAAAGTATTCGTACACATTTATAACAAGTTGCTGTGCTTGGGAATTTAGTGGTTTTCCAGGCATACTCTACAAATAAAAACGCATAAAATAATATTCAAATGATTATGTTTGACGGAGTTATAGCCAGAATCACATAATTAATTGTCAATTTAAATGTTAGAAAATATTGCTTTTTATTATTAGCTTATAAATAATATATCCTTACCTTTAAAATTCGAATATTAAAATAACAGTTAAATATAGTCTTTAAAGCAATTCTTTTGAGAAAAGTTTAACTTCCAGGCTCAAAATTAAGTTCAAAACACGGATATTACAACAATCACTTATAAACACACTAAATAAACGTTGTATTTGACATTACCAAAACTAGAAATTGTCAAATCAATAAGAATCAATCATAGACCTTCGTCATACCTGCTGTCCTTGTTTAACACATTATGTTGTTCAAGGACAAGCGTCTCAATTTTATGGTTTAAGTTCTGTAAGTAGAAAAGAGACGTAATATAAAAAATAGTTCTTGAATAATTTCATGCATGTGCAAAGATCCAACGGACAAACTATATAAACTTTTTTAAAATAGGTATAAATTTTAACATATGCATGTATTATAAGAAATTTGACTGATTCTTAATTTGGTACTACTAGTTAAGTTTAAAAGCATCAAAACTTATACTATACATTCAGCAATATCTTTTTAAAATAACCTTTCTTACTTAATATATGTCAACGGTTGGTCTATGTTTAGTACACAGTACGCGTTATATTGGCTAAACTGAACAGTTTTTTAGAGAAAAGTTAAAAAACATCCAACGAATTCCACTGTAGAAAATGTGGTCTGGTTTTATAAACACTTTGTCTTGTGTGTGAAATTCAATAGTGTTGGTTCGGCCTTAAAGAAAGCTCCCAAATAATGTACATAATGCTTTTCGTTTGACCCACAATAACGTGAACAGAATAACGTAATGAGAAAGTGGAGTCTTCTCTGGTAACGGAGTATAATAATAGGGCAATTTTTTATTTTATTTTTCCTACAAACTACCCTTCCTTTGGTAGATACAAATAACTTTTAGGAACACAGTTTCGAGATTAAGGCCTTGTAATACAAGTAGGTAATGATGTAGAATATTTTAAAACAGGTGCGTCCGACGAGAGTATCATGTAAACTAATTAAACCCTTAAATCATATAGGTACTAGTTTTCCTGTGGAATAGGTGTTTTTTAACTGATATTAATAACGAATAAAATTTTTATTGTAAAAACATAATAATGCATAAGAACAAAATATAAAATGCCAAAAATTATAGATATTCCTGGTATATTCTACAACTTTACAATAATATTGCTAGGTACAGTTGTCACACTTAGCATATGTGACTGAAAAAGATCATAATTAATGTATATTAGTACCTGGGTGACTACATTCCGGACAGGTACCTACTATTTCATATACATATTGTATCCAACAACCATCCTATGTGGGAAAATGATTTTTTGTACAACTGTCATTAAAAGTGACACTTTTAATGATAGCAAACAATGTTAAAAACGATTGTTTACATAGCAGCGTGTTAAAAATACTTTTAACACGTTGGCATGTAAACAAGTTTACTTTTAACACGGTTTAGTTTACTTTTAACACGGTTTGGTTTATTGTCATTGCAAATTCGCTCGTTTCATTATCAAAATAGGGAAGTTGTACAAAAAACATTGTATGGTATTTGTGTTAAAAGTGATTTTATTTTGTTCGTGAAATTGTTCAATTCGCTCCGCTCATTTCACAAACGTTTTCACTCACAAAATAAAACCTCACTTTTAACACTCATATCATAAATAACTATTTGGTAAAAAATGAAAAAAACGAATTTTCCCAGTCGTGGTGCCCAGCTAGATCGATTTTTTGCCTCCTTGTGTACCTATATTTGAAATTTTAACGAAATTGTTAAAGCTGTTTTCGAGAATCTATAGCAATACATGCAGACGGTTGCTCGCTTTATATTGTAACGGGATAACCGTAAAAGAAAGGACCTTAATTTAAAAGATTGTTTTTCGGTTATTCTAGAAGTTTTTAAATACACTGACTAGATTAAATAATGTTTCTAGAAAATTCTAGAAGTTTCCAAACACACTGACTAGATTAAATAATGTTTCTACAAAATTCCAGAATGTACATTTGTTGTATATAAGCGGATGTATGGACAGTTAACGGCAGTTTAAGTTCAAATATTTACAATAGTTCATTGTATTGTCAAGCAGTTTAGACGTTATCCAGTAGAGTTCTGTGTATTTTAACACTTTTGTAGATAAATTGTGTTAAAGTCCCCATAAGTGTTTCAAATTGGTGTCAGGTGTGGGATGAAGATACAAGAATGCCTGAAAAAAAAACTATTGGTGGCTGAGCTCAGAAGAGAGCTCGAAGAATTAGAGTTGGAAACTACTGGAAGCAAATCCGTATTGTTGAGAAGGCTCCGTAAATACTACGTAAATAATGATTTGGACCCTGACACTGTGGAGTTCGAAGACCAAGTTTAAAAAGCAAATTCTGAACTAGCGCAACAACTTTCGCTGCAACACCAGGAGCTATCCAGTCAGATGAAAAGCCAGCGCGAAGATATGTCCCAGCTGTCGCAACGAATGACGAGCCAACAAGAAGAACAAACTCAACAACTTTCCCGGCTGCAAGAGGAGCTGTCGCAACGAATGACGAGTCAACAAGCGGAGCTATCACAACGGATGTCTACCCTATCAGATGAGTTATCCAGTTCGTTCTCCCAGCAAATATCACATCTTTGGGACAAGCAAAATCAGCAAGTAGCCAACTTGCGAGAGGAGCAAAATCAGCAAGTGGCCAACTTCAGAGACGAAAACGCTGCAAAAGATCCGAGATAGATTTTGCTAGGTAAATTGCACTAATGATGTTAAAGATTGGTGTCGTAAATGCACCACATGTGCTGCCAGTAATGGTCCGCACCGAAAACCGAAGGCGGAAATGCAGCAATATCTGGTCGGAAGTCCTTTTGAAAGAATCGCAGTAGATGTATTGGGACCACTTCCACAGACCGATGTAGGATACAAATACATCTTTGTTGTAATAGACTACTTCACTAAATGGGTTGAAGCCTATGCAGTTCCCAATCAGGAAGCCACCACTTTGGCAGATATATTAGTTGAAGAATATGTAAGCCGATTTGGAGTACCACTAGAATTACGCTCAGACCAAGGGAGAAATTTTGAGAGCAACCTGTTTTAAGAAGTTTGCCAAAGATTATGCATCCACAAAACGAGAACCACAGCGATGCACCCTCAGTCTGATGGAGTGGTGGAGCGAATGAACCGGACTATAACCAACTATCTGTCAAAAGTGGTGTCAGAGTGTCAGAGGGATTGGGATCGACATATTCCACTATTTCTAATGGCAATTCGATCGGCCGTTAACGAATCAACTGGCCAAACGCCTGTGAAGGTCCTGTTCGGTAGAGCAATGCGGCTACCATGTGACTTGGTGTTTGGTTGTAAACCTGGTGAAGAAGTGGCCCGTGAACAATATGTCTTCGATCTTCAGAATCGAATGAAGAATATACACAACCTGGTGCGTGGAAAACTTCAATTATCCAGTGATCGGATGAAGAGGTACTATGACACGCGGAGAATGGAAAAGAGTTACTAGGTTGGAAATTTAGTCTGGCTCTATAACCCCCGACGGCGTCTAGGTATTTGTCCCAAATTACAGAAAAACTGGGAAGGTGCATACACCATCAAGAAGAAGATTAACGATGTCATTTATCGGATCGTAAAAATTCCCAGAGGGAAATCCGTCGTGGTATATCATGATCGTTTGGCGCCTTACCAAGGAAACCACAGTGGAGATGTGCAGAATTTCCAAGAAGATGGTTTGGCTGTATGGACATTTAACGGCAGTTCAAGATCAAATATTTACAATAGTTCATTGTATTGTCAAGCAGTTTATACGTTATCCAGCAGAGTTCTGTGCATTTTAACAAATTTGTGAATAAATTGTTTTAAAGTCCCCATAAGTGTTTTAATATTATAAGATTTACATTACAGTTAAATTGTATTTACATTTTACTGGTAATGTTATGTTTGTGATTGAAAGATATTTTTAGGACATATTTAGCTGCTTTAATGAATACTAAAAAATAATCATTAATAGTATATTGTAATACAAGTGTTACAATGACAGGTTTCGTAGTACGAGTGAAGTTTGTGAAACGAACCGCGAAGCGGTGAGTTTCGCAAAGAACGAATACTACAAACCGTCATTGTAATTCGAGTTTTACATACTATTTTTCATAATGAACTTTTAAAAGTATAAAAAAATAAATAAAATGAGAGTTTTTCGAAATATTTATTTATGTTGGCGATCTTGACACTTTTGACACTTGACAGTTTTAATGATTTTAAATTTGAATGTTTGTCAAATTTGAATAAAATATTCTGAATTTCGCAATATCGCTGATAATGTAGTTAATACAACATAATTCTTGATTTACTACCTGAACTCTTTCATCTTTCGTTGATAATCAGTGCAGTGCAACCGATTGTGTAAAACAAAAAGTTACCAAAAACAGTGTTACAATGAATCTATTTCGATACCTACTGTTTTTAGTGTCGAAATAGACACTTTGTGAACGTGAATTATAAAAAAATTATTGTTTTATACATTAAAAAAATCTTTAGAAATCGTTTATAGTTGTAATTATAGTAAAAAAATAATTTTTTTGTTTTTAAAGTTGCTTAATCAATTAAAAAACTTACCACGTTTTAATTTTTACCCAATCTACACAATTAATTATAGGAATTCGGTATAAAGCAAAGTAGAAGAACGATTTTTTCATTTCTCCAAAAAAATGTTGATATTCGCCTCAAAATTAATTTTTCCATTGATTCATCCAAACGTATTTACCGATACTCTTAAAAGATATATGTTGAAGCATTTTTAATATTTTTTTATCTTTACCTTTTATCTACCAGTGCTGGGGTTGTAATACCTTATTTTCGATATCTAAAAAGCACTTTAAAAGCTAACAGTAAGTTTTTACCTTTATAACTAGCTATTTTTGATAATGAAGAAAATATATCCAATGAAAATGCAACGTTTGTTGAACATCTAAAAAAAACAGAGTTGCCTATTTATTTCTTTAAAAATTTTGTATTTTGTTTTATTTTATACAGCACTGTAGTGTTTTTACCAGTGTGCTTGCTGGAAATAATCTTGTAGCAGTGCTGTCTCTATCTTAATAAATGTATGTTTTTTTATCATAACAGTTATAGCTGTTCTCATAAGTGAACCTTTAATAAGCAATTAACGTCCATAAAAAAAGGTTACAATGTTCCACTGTCTACTTAGAAGGATGATCAGCAAACCAACTTCTAAAAATTATTTAATATTGCATACAATTAGTCATTACTCATTACAATAAATAAAATGCTGGTATTAGTCTAATTGTTTATCTAACCTAGTGGTTGGCACTGCTGTGAGCAATAACTGAACAAAGTGGAAGAATAATATTAACAGTGGGAAAAGAACCACAAACATATTTACAGAGAAATGAACAATGAAAATATCAATAAATAATAATAATTAATTACACTACTATAGACTAAGCTTACTAACCTAACTTTACGGTGGTACGTGACACTTACACAGGAAAGTCCGACAGAAGTCAAAACAGAACTTAGATCTACCGGTTAAAGTTTCACTCTCACAGAAAATCTCAGACCCCGGACTGCCTGTGTCTAACATCAACCGTCTTGCTCTTTATTTTATGTTTCACGTAAAAATAAAAATTATATACCTGACAAATGAAAGAAAACACTGCAGTTTTATTCACATAATGAAGACTATCTTGTAACTTGTTATTTAATTGTACATACATTGTTGCTTCAGTTGTACTTTTTCTGATATGTTTGTGTTGCTTTGTTTTCTTTTAATAACTTTGTAGTTATAACACCACAAATACTCAATGTATTCAAGAACGACTAGAGATGTGAGTTCCTCTCTGGAAACGGGTAGGTACGAATCAACCCAAGCAACCAATCCATCCAATCACAGATGATAGAGACTGAGCATGACAGAAGAGAGAAGAAACTTCATCTGAATTATTTTTATTTATGATATTTGTAGACTAAATGTTGTAAAAGTTAAATTAATTCAAATAAATTAAAAGCCAAACGTAATTTAATTAACATAAATTAAAAGCCAAACAACAACATATTTACTTGTAAATATATCACATCAATTATCATACTATTGGTGCTACTGTAGTCTCGTTGAAAATGCTGACACTTTTGTCAATATCCCCCTTTAAAGTGTAACAATTTATGTTTTTAATGCGCCAATGGTAAACTAAGCTTAACTGTTGAACATTTTTCATGTGGTTTGTATCGAACTGCCGAGTAACGCTCTTAAATTTCCAACAAGTTTTCGAATCATGTCCATGTTGAGGTTCGAGTCGTAGCCGCCATTACGACAGGAATATTGATGATGGAAAGTTCAACTGGCCACGTTAATATTTTCCGTAAAATTGATGCGACTATCGCTTTATATTTTCAAATTTTTTTCTGAAACGTCAATTTTGGTCTCACATTGAAATTATGATTGCAGTTTTTAAAATAAAGTGAGCTAAAATTGATAATTTAAATGTATAGAAATTTAGGAAACCATACAATCAAGAACATATTAAAATGACATTAAGGAAAAATTGCAAAAAAGTCGCATTCAGCAAGACTCGAATCCACAACCTTTACCTCTACGCAGTAACGCTTTAATCACTAAGCCATAGATGAATAGTAATTATTCAGGTTTTTTGTCTTTTTAGATTCAACTTATAATATGTCACATGGGACACTTACTTACGTTTTCCTTAAACACATGTATGCATGACGTTAATGAGAGAAATTATTTGTCAAATCGACTATTGAAATAGCAAACTTTAATTATAGATATATAAATATAAGACAGGACGCAAAAAGTGAATCCAATCAAAATCGTTTAAAGAAGTAAAAGAGGTCCTATCCATGGCAGAAATAAATCAGTAAAAACTAAGGATAACAAATATGTCTAGAATATCTATATATATAAAAGAAAGTCGTGTTAGTTACACCACTTATAACTCAAGAACGGCAAAACAGATTTGGCTGAAAATTGGTAGGGAGGTACCTTAGAGCCAGGAGATGGACATAGGATACTCATTGATGCCACTCGCCACCAGGTGGTGCTGCAGAGTAGCAACTTCTGTCCCGTTCAACCGATTGTCATGAAAATTGGTATGTATATGTATTTTCCACGGAGAAGGTTTGTATGATATGCTCATTGATGCCGCTCACCACCAGGTGGCGCTGCAGAGTAGCAACTTTTGCCCCGTTTAACCGATTGTCATGAAAATTGGTATGTATATGTATTTTTTTACGGAGAAGGTTTGTATGATATGTTCATTGATGCCACTCACCACCAGGTGGCGCTGCACAGTAGCAACTTCTGCCCCGTTCAACCGATTGTCATGAAAATCGGTATGATGATGTATTTTTAAGATAAATATGATATATGTATTAATTGAAGTTACCACCAGATGGCGCTTCCATGTATCAAATTCAATACTGATCAATAGATATCTATACGAATTCGTATAAATATAATTTTGAAATAGTATATTGTAATACAAGTGTTACAATGACAGAGGTTTCGTAGTACGAGTTCAGTTTGTGAAACGAACCGCGAAGCGGTGAGTTTCGCAAAGAACGAGTACTACAAACCGTCATTGTAACTCGAGTGTTACATACTATTTTTTATAATGAACTTTTAAAAGTATAAAAAAAAGTAAAATGAGTGTTTTTCAAAATATTTATTTATGTTGGCAATCTTGACAGTTTTGACACTTGTCAGTTTTAATGATTTTAAATTAGAATGTTTGTCAAATTTGTATAAAATAATCCGAATTTAGCAATAACGCTGATAATGTAGTTAATAATTTACTACAACATACTTCTTGATTTACTACCTGAACTCTTTCGTTGAAAATCAGTGCTGTGCAACCAATTGTGTAAAACAAAAAGTTACCAAAAACAGTGTTACAATGAATCTATTTCGATACTGTTTTTAGTGTCGAAATAGAAACTTTGTGAACGTGAATTATAAAAAATATATTTTTGGTGAGATAAGTAAAACAAAACTATAAACTTTCTTTTCTTTTCTATCTCTTCTCCTCTTTTATTTTTCTTAAATTTATTTTAGTTATTGGCGTAGCAACGCGCGCCGGGTTCAGCTAGTATTTTATAAAATTTTTAGGATGCATAACTGTTTTGGGTTATTTAATTTTTAAAAAAAATAATACCTCTATTCTTTATAAAATTATAAAAAAGAATAGAGAATGATAAAAAATACTTTAAAACTGCAGTTGCTTTTATATTTTATTTGAAAAATAAATCTCCTGCCATATTGTATATCTGTTAGATAATCCTTCAGGGATTTGAAAGCCGAAACATTGAACAAGTTTTGTGCGAACCATTTTGTGCAGTTTATGGAAACTCCAGATATGATTCATCGAAGTGTATTGTATAGCTGCTATATTGCCTCACTTCACTACACATGCGATAGGTATCCAAGATCTATTTGTTGTAATCTCTATTCGAAGCAGCTTTAATCCACTTAATTCTGCATTATATCGAACTGGATCATCGTACTAAGTGGACGAAAAAAACTAAAATCGAAAAAGTTAACCTAGTTAAAACGCCTCAAATTAAATCCAGAAGCGACGAGTAAGTAAATGGATTTTAGTTTTAAAAATTATAATAGAGCAAGTTTGACAAATAGATTTTTTAAAGATATTGCCTGTATTTGCAAAAAAAAGACTTTGTTTAAATCGATTATAAATTCAAATTTTAATAAACATTTTGTGAGATATGAAGTTAAAAAACAATAATAAGAAGCAAAATTTTTTAGCACCAGATTAAAAGCTATTTATGCTTATCTTAGATTTTCTCTTACAATTTTTAAATCGAAATTGGAATTTACCACTGTCTCGTAATTGTTATGTAGCATTTTTAACTTAATTTATTCCATAAAATATTCTACGTATCCACCATTTTTTAAGCCAAATTTGTTCTTTCTTGATTGTTCTAAATTATACCGTTAGATCCACTTTAGATAACTAAGACAAGCAAATATAACAAGGTGCCCCGTTTCGAAATTATTGTCTGTAATATTTCATTTCCGTGATGAATACTGAAATTCTTTTAAAAATTGGGAAGTTATTGGTTTCACCCTAATTTTAGAAAATCGAATTTTCACCAGATCTCCACGTTTTGAGGTCATTGGACGTCAACCTATCTATTCCCCTCGATGATGTCCCTATGTCTGTAGGTATTTATGTATATATACAGGGTGTCCCAGAATTAACTACGGAAACTTCGTATACGTATTCCTTGATGACAAATAAGTAGGGTCTTTCCTATAAAAAAAAAATTTTTTAGAGACTCCTGTCAGAGTTATAACCCTTTAAAGAGGGGTGGTAAAATACGGTTTTAATTTAATATCTTCTGATTGGTCCAAGATAAAAAATTAAAAATTTGGGTGAACATCATTTTTATAAAGACGCATTTCTCCTGCCACTTTTCACCTGCCCTACCCCATTCTAAGGGTGCAAATCAAGGAACCCTTTTAATATTTTTTTTGTAACTTTCTTAGCAATTAATATTTGTAATAACAAAAAATTATTTTAGGAAGTTTTGATTATTTAGAAACTTTTTTGTTCCTTGTCGTTTTTTGCGAAATCGTTTCGGTTTGGAGTAAAAAAATAAAAAGTAGGACCATGTCAATTGCGTATCGTGTATCGCTATCAAGTAGCGCACATTTTACCACCCCTCTTTAAAGGGTTATAATTTTGACAGGAGTCTCTAAAAAAATTTTTTTTATAGGAAAGACCCTACTTATTTGTCATCAAGGAATACGTATACGAAGTTTCCGTAGTTAATTCTGGGACACCCTGTATTATATATATATATATATATATATATATATATATATATATATATATATATATATATATATATATATATATATATGAATAATGGTATAGTGACTGGTTCAATATAACGTGAAGTCAATAGTGGAGTTGCAGTCAATGTTATGGCCAATGTAAATAAAGAAAACTCTTTTATTTTTGTCAAGCTTTCGAATTTAATCAATTCTTTTTCAGGACATCTGTGGTGAAGAAAAATTTTTTATATAATAAAAAATTTTTTTTATAATGTTTTATATGTGATAACTTACTAATACGTGAGGTTATGAAAGAAGCTGCGAATTTATATGTTAAATTTATTTATATTTATTTTTGAAATGATAGAATGTAACAATAAATATTACTCAGCCCTTCTATATATGATTTTCTATTAATACATGTTTCCCTTTTATCAATGTGTGTCATTTCTAAGAATAATCTTTTTTTAAGGTTCCTTGCTCTTTCTAAAATTTTTGTTTCTTCAAATTTAAAACTATGATTATTTTTGATTGCATGTTCTGTTAGTGCACAAGCATTATATTTATTATTTCTAATATCACTTTTATGCGAGATGTTCCTGCTGTGTACAGTTCTGCATGTTTCTCCAATATAAACTCTTTCACAATTAGAGCAAGTGATTTCATATACTACATTTGAAATTTCAAAATTACTAAGCGGATCTTTAGTTTTGGTGTATAATCTAGAAATAGTTTTGATATTTTTAGTGCCCATTTTGAAATTTTCATAATTTTTGAATAGTTTTAAAAGTTTAGGAGTGAGTTGAGGGATATAAGGTAAAGAACCAAAAATTGGCTGTAAATTTTCATTTGACAAGACACCATTCTTAATGTCAAATGCTTGTTGTTGATTGAAATTGTTGTTGTTATTTATTCTTGGAATGCACGTGGTACTAAAAATTAATTTATTTAATAATCCAAGAGGGTATGAATTATTTAACAGTATTTCCTTTAATTTAAGTAAACCTTGGTTTTTAAAATTTGGGTGTGATAATTTTAGAACTCTGTTTTTTAGTCCTAGAATTAGGTTAATCTTGGTTTTATGAGGGTGTTCAGAATAAAAATTAATAAACCTGTTGCTGCATATTGGTTTACGGTACCATTCTGTTTGTAAGATTTGTTAATAAATTGTGTAAAAGTCTCCATAAGTGTTTCAATATATATATATGGTTAAACATACTCCCGCGTCACCCCTTACCTGAGCCCAGTAGGGTGCTAATAAAAGAGCAATAAAAGAGACCTTTTCGCCTACCCTCACCGCATGTGGTTGTATGAATTCACGATCTTACAATCTATTGTTTATATTTAACAAATATATGTGTTTAATTTTTTATAAATAAAAATAAATAAATATCAGAAACGTAAAGATATTTTTTTTCTGATTTCAACCATATATAATACTTACGCAAAATTTTGTAGTTTACAGATATGACACCAAAATATTCTAAATTACACTGAGAAACAAACAACACCCAATATAACATAAAATACCTTTAGCGCCTGTATCTAACAGGACTTGTCAATTAATATTAATACTATTAATAGTCATAAATATACCTATCACCAACATGCAAAAAGAAATCAAAATAGAAAAACATACTCCACCAAATATGTTTCAAATCTAGTTGTGCACATCCTTCCCAATCGTCGACGAAGATTCCTCTTAATGACAGACCATTTACTTTCGATATTTTGGGTGTGAATAAGTCGATTGTTTGGATCCACAAAATTTCGTTGGTGATTGACTTGATAGTGATGGTATCCAAGGTGGTTTAAACCAGTATATCCTCTCCACGAGTCAGTCATTACAATGGATCCAGGCAAAACATTTTCCTGAATAACACGCTGTAATGTAATAGCGTTTCTGTTAGGCACAAACGTAAGAAAAATTCTCTTTGTTTGTCGGTCTATTCCTCCAACCACCCACCGTGTCCTTTGCAGACGTCCGCGATGATACTTTCGTTTTCCGTAAGCACTTTCATCAATTTCCACTATGTGTCCAGGACCGCCTATTTGCTCATCGATTTCCAGCATCCAGTGAAAAAGAAGGTTTCTGAAATGTTGAAGGCAGCGACTCACAGATTTCGTGGAAACTCCAGTTTCCGCTGCTATTACTGTGACTGGATACTCATTAATCCACAGTACTAAAATAATCAGCAGCTGAACTATAGGAAGTGTCGAAAAATCTAGAAATGAATTTGTCCTACAGGACGTTTCAGTACAACAGTTCCGTCTGCGACACCGATAACTTGGTTCTCTTCCTTGCCTTTTTTGTTGGCCAAGTTGGATTCTATTCCCACACACACATGTCCTGGAACGTGAAACAAATCCATGTACTATCAAAAAATTTACCAAACCCAATTCCTTTATGTGATTCTTAAAAGCTGTAGAACTGCGGAGGAATTCCATCATACACAAACACATATATTTTTTATCACTACCGAACAATCAATAGGATGATGTATAGGTACCGTGCGTAAAACAAGACACAAATAATTGTTTGTGAATAATGGCTAACATTTTATATATTTTTTGTTATAACCGAACAATACAAATTGATATTAAAAAAACATTAGGATGTTTTGTAATGCAATAGCATTTTAATTAGGGTAAATCTCTTTCAATCTGATTGTTATTGGAATTGTTAAAGTTTATCTATTTTCAACACCTCATTATGAGATTATCCCTTGCTGTTTTGGATTTAAATTTGACAATTAAGCATTTTTGTAGTATTAAGGTATTCTATTACTTATATATTATTTTCAAAACATTATTATGAGATTATCCCTTGCTGTTTTGGATTTAAATTTAATAATCATTGGGTATTTTTGTACCACATTATGAGATTATCTCTTGTTTGTTTCTCAGTGTAATTTAGAATATTTTGGTGACATAACTGTAAACTATAAAATTTTGCGTAAGTATTATATATGGTTGAAATCAGAAAAAAAATATCTTTACGTTTCTGATATTTATTTATTTTTATTTATAAAAAATTAAACACATATATTTGTTAAATATAAACAATAGATTGTAAGATCGTGAATTCATACAACCACATGCGGTGAGGGTAGGCGAAAAGGTCTCTTTTATTGCTCTTTTATTAGCACCCTACTGGGCTCAGGTAAGGGGTGACGCGGGAGTATGTTTAACCATATATATATATATATATATATATATATATATATATATATATATATATATATATATATATATATATATATATATGAACAGTAGTGGTGTTCCGGGTTTCAATCCGTTGGTTGTTTGTGTCTTCACGACGTTTCGCCAACATCTCAGCTGGCATTTTCAAGTGATGCTTCCTTTGCGGCTGCTCAAGTTGAGCAGCCGCAAAGGAAGCATCACTTGAAAATGCCAGCTGAGATGTTGGCGAAACGTCGTGAAGACACAAACAACCAACGGATTGAAACCCGGAACACCACTACTGTTCATTCTACCATCCGTGAAACACTACATCATAACATATATATATATATATATATATATTCTAGTTAGGGACTAGCAGGTACAGTGGTCAAAGGCAAAAAGGTTTAAAGTGAAACTCTTTTTTGATTTGTTAAGCTTTCGGAAACTTTGATTTCCTTCATCAGAACATCTGTAATGGTTTGGATATAATGTTATTTTGCAGTCATTAATTAAAATATTGAACTTACCAAGGTATAGATCACCCAACGAAAGTTTGGGACAGCCACGTGGCTTCTCGTTCAATGAGCGTTACGATAACAACGACCGTTCTGAAAGCTTGTCAGTGTGGTAGCTAGAATGGTTTTGTAGCTGTATTTAGCTACGAATATGCTGAGAGAGTTTCTGAGTTGTTGTTTAAATGTATGTATTTTTTTAGTTTAAATTAGGCAGTAACAAATTTATATAAAATAAATTCTTCTTAATTATGTTGGCATCATACATTAAAAATTAATTTAAGATGTATAATATATTTTTATTTCCGTCCGCCACTGATAGAAAGACTCCGCCCACCTGCGCCGACTAACACGTGGCTGTCACAAACTTTCGTTGGGAGACCTATAAATATGATGGTAATGAGTAAGTGCATCCAAAAGAAACATTAGAGGCAGTATTAATATATTAAAGGTACATAATGTGTTAAAGGAACATAATATTAAAAACATCCATCAGGTTTCTTGTTGGTTTGTATACCTAAACTAAATTGCAATAGTTTATAAGATCTAGAAAGAACTCACTTTTTCAGTGTTTGTGTGGTGGTGATAATTTGTTTTTCGAAAATAATTTGAACGTATTGCTACTCATCTTACTGGTAAATTGAGTTGTTTCTTCGGATTTACACAGATGTTTCTTGGTTAAAAGAACTTAAAACTAATACAGAAGACCAAGGAACTAAACAAACACAATTTTAAAAACGAAGCAGGGCACAACGTTGTGCGGCAGAACAGTTTTTTAAAAATTTTATATGAAATAATTTATAACAACACATAATCGCGATAACAATTTAAAAACCTTTTGGACGTGCGCGGTATTAAACTGTTTCTTGGTCTTTTGTACAGGATGGTCATTTTTAATTTACAATTAATTAAAAGTAATTCAGGGTATTGTAGGTATTTTTCATATGAATGTTAGAGCCTAATGGTCGGATCCTCCAAGAGACCGTTGAGAGTTTGAATATAATATATGTAGAAATATCACCAATAAACAGATTTGGGTTGTAAGTAAATAGGTTTTATTCTGAAGGTTAATATCGTGAATGCAATATATTTATGGTTGTTAGATGAGTTTATTTTTAGTTCATAGCCATGTAAATATTTTAGAAAACATTAATTTAGGGCGCAAAGTACAGACAAACAAATAAAAAGCGGTAAAATCAGTTTTAAGTTGATTTATTTAATCAATCAAAAGTTTAGAGAAAAAAAAATAATTAATTAATTTAATCTCTTATCTTTGGTTTATTTCGATTCTTCCTGTTGGAGCTTGATTTATTGTGGATCGGAACTGCTCTAAATCCAAACGTGGATGGAAGTGGGTTTTCTTTCAAGGAAACTTCCTTTGTGTCCAAACTCGGGAATGGTTTCACCTTGTGTCGACTTCTAATGATCAAAATGGCTGTCTGTAGTCAGCGAATCCTTTCTGTTTTACGGTAATCCTTAATAGGGCCCTTCTTTCTTTGATGTGGTAATAACCCTAATAATAAAATTATAATTAAAACTCCAACCTTTAAGTTATTTACTATTAAATACATTCGCTATCTGGTTCTCCAAATTTCGAGAAAAAAATAATTACATTCCATGTTTATATATTTTATCACCACAAAAAACTGACCTTTTACAATAGCATATGTATTTGATATTAAGTGTTAGTAAAATTTTTTAAAATAATAAATTCACCGCAATTTGGATAATTTAATACAAATAAACATTTATGCTGAAGCAAAAATGTACTTACTAAATGAAGGGCCAAGGTAATCAGAAAATAATTCTGCTTTTATTAAGAATTGAAGATAAAATGAAAGAATTAAAATAGTTTTCTAACGAAGTAACAAACTTTCTCCTACCAAATCGACGCGAACAAACCATCCGCACCGGCGCGATAAAATTGAAATAAATAAAAATATAGTCCGGAGGATATACTCAAAAACGAACGTTACAAGATACGGTTGTCAAAAAAATTGAAAAAGGTGTTTTTTACAATAACTTTAGGATTTTTTGACTAATCATTTTTGCGTTAAGAATAACATTTTTATTACTCAAAAAGCTGCATTGATTGGTGCCTCAAACATCAAAATCACATAAGATGTTATAGCTTTTTAAAAATTTACTGTACTATAACACAAGTGTTAAATATAATAATTTTCATTTACTTGTATATACATTGAAAGTTGAAAACTGTTGGTATCGGTAAAGAAAACTTTCAAGTTACTTATATTACATTCTCAGCATGATCCCTATTTTGTGAGGAGAGATTCAAATATGCAAAAAAATTCAACAAAATGTGTTTAAACAAACTTTAGACCACCTGAAAAATAAGTTAGAAAATACGGAGCTGCAAAAACGAGGACAAAAACTTTCATCAAAACTTGCGGCGAACAGATGATTGCTTTTATAATTATAAATATTATTGTACTTTAAAGCAAAAAAAGAATATGAAACCCACAAATATTTTAATAATAAAACACGGATTTTAAAATCGCAAACTTAAATAACTGGATTTAGGATCAGTTCAGGTGACTACTTTTTAACAGACTTTAAAAAAAGAGCAGGTTCTCAATTCTACATTTTTTTTATTGTATATGCTACGGCATATCTCCGGTATTTATAATCCGATTTGAAAAATTCTTCTTGCATTAAAAAGAGAAGAGTGTCCGTGTGGTCCCAGAGAATAACAGAATAAGCTCTGCAGTTAAGTTAATATGTTAATAATGGTGTATGCATAACATAAAAACATAATAATCAGCCCGTTACTGTCCCACTGTATAGGCAAAAGCCTCTGTTCACAAGAAGAAGGAATGAGCATGTTATCGCTAGGCTTGCTCAGTGTGGGTTGATTATTTTAGACATTAAGCCCACGTTTCATCACGATGTGCGTGGTGTCTCTAGGTGTTAGGGCATTTACTTAAGTCTTTAAAAAAACACATTGGTACATGTCGGGATTGTTGGGGACTAAACCCACAACTTTTGCATGGTATTCGGAAGGTTTTGAAGATAGTAGGGGAGACCGGGGCACAATGGTCAGTTTTTTACAAATTATTTTTTTGCTTAAAAATGACACATTATTTTGGTATTTTTTATTTGGAGGACTGAAGTTTATAGTTTTGGCTTTGAGTAAATCCCATAGTGGAAAACTTTAAGCAAACATAGCCTCAAATAAAAAATTCCAATTTTTTTTTTAAAAGTGACCACTGTGCCCCATGACCAGGGTAGAGTGGTCATATACTTGGGGCACACTGGTCACTGCTACTAGGAGAAAATATAATTAAATAAATTTTCATAAACATGTATTTTATTGTAAATGTATTTTATTACAAAGTATATAAATGTAATATCCAACACATTTTATCCTAAGTTGAAGCTCGATAAGTCGATATCAAAGTGGTATAAATCCTGAGTTCTGGCTGTTCCGCCAGACTGAGAAGGCGTGGGTAAATGTATAATTATATTAGACTTTTCCACCACAGAATCGTCTTTTATAAGGGGAAAAATAAAATTGAGTCCCCTTTTTCTTAAAAATGTTACATGAAATTCGAAAAAACTGTCAATACTTAAAACTTTGCCAACAAAATGTTTCATGGTCTTCTTACCAGGAAATTGTACTAGAATAAAACTACCTTCCTGAATATCTTCTAAATCCAAGTCTAAATCGTTTGGTTCTTGTCCGATGGGATCATAGTCTACATCATCTTCAGAATCTATAAACTTTACACTTTCCATGTCATCATCAGTATCATCAGGTGTTATGTTTTTGGCTTTTTTATTTTTTATCTTTAAGGGTGTGTTATCAGTCAACTTTCTTTTTACCATATCCACTTTAATTTTATTTTTACTATTGAAATTTTCCTCAAGTTGTTTTAAAATAGGAGTGTCTGTGAGCACAGATGTAGTTTTTTTTCCTTCGGTTCACTGAATTAGAAGACTTATGGCTACCACATGCTTTGGGAAAAGGCCGGATCATGTCTGGTGTTATCGTTTTCTGAGTTGTTTTGTTAGCTTTTAAGGTCTGCCGTGCTTCTGCTACAGCTATAGGAATCACACAACGTTCAGGAGTAATTTCTCTTATATCAATAAAGTCTTGAGTTTTAGACGGACCTGCTGTATTAACATCTTGACTAGTGCTTGCTTTGACTTCATCATTATTTATGTTATCTCTATCAGTAACAGATGCAGGAAGGAACTCATCATCCTGAAACACATTGCGGTTAAATGGGAAAATCCCCGTGCAAGTAAACGCAGACAACATATTTCCTTTTGTAAAAGCTAAGTCATAAGATTTTCCAAAAATCTCCGTGATTTCGTAGATAGAGATCCTCCTTCCAGGATTTGAAAGCAACCAAGCCCGACATTGGTCATTGTAGTATCGTTTTAACGGGCCATACACACATCTGTCTAATGGCTGCAATCGATGGCTTGTGTGGGGTGGTAGTGTTAAAAGAATTACATG
The DNA here is from genome assembly GCA_964028335.1 of Altica lythri. Classification (NCBI taxonomy): domain Eukaryota; kingdom Metazoa; phylum Arthropoda; class Insecta; order Coleoptera; family Chrysomelidae; genus Altica; species Altica lythri. Next base: position 23,963,894 of record OZ034803.1, on the reverse strand, counting down.
ATTGTCCTTAGCCAACTTCACAACTGAAAACGAAATGTGTGCTTCATGGTTATCCATGATTAAAAGCGTTGGTGATTTCTTTGATGGTTTCGCGAAATGTATGAAATGTTTTATCCAATCCAAAAAGATTTCACTAGAAATCCATCCAGACCAAGTTGCTCGTCCCAGGGTTCCAGGTGGGGCACCATTTATCATATTTGGCTTAAAGTGTACTCGTGGAAATATCATGAAAGGCAGGACAGAGTTTCCAATAGCATTTATTGCGCAACAGACAGTCACGAGAGAACCTCTTTCAGCCGAAGTAATCTGACCAATTTGTTTTACACCTTTTTCTCCAATTATTTTAGTTGGTTGCTGGACTGTAGTTAGGCCTGTTTCGTCCATATTATAGATCTGCTCAGGACCCAGTTTATATTTTTGTAAAATTTTTTCAAGATTATCATAAAAATGACCAACAACCACTTTATTAAAACCCATTGCTCTGGCTAAGGATGTTGCCTCAGGTTTTCTTAAAGACAATGTATTGTTTCTTTTTAAGAAAGCAGTTAGCCAGTCTTCACCAGCACTGCACTTATCCTTCCAACTTTGGGGGATTGTTATTTCATTACCAGCTGCAAACTCGTAAGCCAAACGCCGTGCCTCGCGAGGTGGCAATCCATGATGCAAACGGAAACATTTTTGCAAATAGTCAACTAGAAGATTTTCTTCTTTTTCAGTAAAAACTTGGCGTACATTGTAATTTGGTACCATACGGGGAACATCAGTCAAAGTTGCTTCTTCCCAGTTAATGTTCTTGTTTTTACATTTAACGATGTATCTAGTCAGTGTTGTGCGTGATATATTATAACGTAAGGCAGCTTGCTTAATGGAAAGACCACCATTCAAATGACTTTGAACCGCTGAAAACATGGTTTCTTCACTAGTACGACCAATATTGGTTTTACGGCTTCGATTTCGGACCATGTTTAACCCTGTAATGTAAATAGCTTCTATGTAAAATTTCATATAAAAATGAATGGTATATACGGGGCACAATGGTCACTACGGGAGCAGTGTCCACTGTGCCCCTGATTACAGATGACCACTGTGCCTCGAATGTAAGGGACAGGCGTTTTTATCTAACCTTAGAAAACCAAAGATGGTACTAAGATTAACAAACAACTATTAAACTCCTAAAATAGTATAAAATTGATAATCATAATTAAACTTACCTTAACTTTTAACATCTACCGATAAAAACTAAAATTATAACCAACGTAAAATTTACTTTTCACTATGTAAACATGTGGTACCTCAACAGATAAATTACTAATGATCAAAATGGTTCGTATTATGCTGCAGTCCACCAAACATGAATAGTAGCGCACCTACTAAAGAGATGTCGCGACCTATACTAAAATTATTTTAAAATTTCTGCAATGACCACTGTACCCCCTATGACCACTGAGCCCCGGCCTCCCCTACATCATAAAGTTGCGTCAACATCTGAATAAGTAGCAACTAAAATCAAAAAATTAAAAACTTAAAATAAATTGAAGCGCCTTAAAAAAAGACAATTGCACTAAAAAGCAAAAAATAAAATCTTTATTTCTAAGAAAAATTGAAAGCAACTAGGCATCTGATTTCCATTTTCTTGAACTTGGCTCCAATGGCAAATTTCTAGATTTCGAATGTTAGTAACTTAAATATATAAACCATTCGAGCTGACTTCAAGAAAATTGAAATTGATTTTTAGTGCATTTTTCGTTTTTTTTTGAAGGCGCTTTAAAAAGTTTTCATATCGTTTAAAATTATGTTTTTTAGTTACAATATTTTATCACTGACAGATGTCAATCATATTAGAAGTAGCTGTCAGCCGCGTATTATTTACATTTTAACGATAGGTCACATATCTATGAAGATTTTATTTTTATTCCGTAAGTTTTGTTTCAACCATTCTGAGCCACTTTTTGCTACTAATCAAAGCACACATGTAATTTTTTTAATAACCAACAGTTGTTTCGTCAAACAAAAACTTTAAATAAACCCAAAATTGTAAAATAAATAGAAAATCAAAAATAGAAAACACAAAAATAAAAAACAGGAGAAATTAAAAAAAAACTAAACAATGTATAAAAACTAAAACGAAGCAAAAAAAAAACGCAAAAAAAACTGAAAATCACAGGCAATTGTATTTGTTAGCAAAAAAAAAAGTCAAATAATTCATTGCTATGCGGGTCACGCTCTGTCAGTAGATTTCTGAGAATGTAGCTCAACCTTTAGTTATTGGTTTCTAGATTCAGTTATAATTTGTGTGTTAATGGGTTTTGTTTTGGTTGATATAAAGAGACTAGCTTTTACCCGCGGCTTTGCACGCGTGGAATTGGGACATTCACAAATGATATAATGACTGTCTATTTTACATATAAATATTTAAGTTTAATCATTCTGTAGGTATATCCTTAGTAAAATAAGTCTAACTACTAACTACTTAAATTTTTTTTTTAATTAAAATTTCATGTTTGTTAGTCAATCACGCTGCAACCACCAAACAGATTTTTATCTTTTAATATTGATCTATGACCGTTCTACATTGGACCTAATCATCTGTAGGATACCTATAGTAATTTGTGAGTCATTTGTATATGTACTTACAAAACAACGATAGCGCGTTTAATAACCTCTTGCGGCTTTTAGTTTCGAATATCAAAACTAAATTATAGCACGTATTTAGGCATGTTGTGTATTATTTCAGTGGTATTTTTAAATGTATCAATGAGATACTTTTATACAAAATCTGACCTCCTTTATTATGCCGTTAAAGGGGTGGGGGGAGAAATTTTTATACACCAGATGTTAAATTGAAAGCAGACAAATACATATGTAAAAACCGCATTCGAATCAAATCAGTAGCTTTCATGTGATCCGCGCACAAACAAACAGACACACAGACAGGCAAAAAAAAATAAAAACCACATTTTTTGGTTTTTATATAGATGTACCTGCGACGTCATTCGCGTGGCGTGTTGATTGTTGTATAAAAAGTAGCCTATTTCACTCTTCATGCTTTCAACTATCCCGATACAAAAATCATTCAAAAATTTTTATACACCAGATGTTAAGTTAAAAAAAGACCAATACATATGTGAAAACCGCATTCGAATAAAATCAGTAGATTTCATGTAACGCACGCACAAACATACATACAGACAAAAAAAAACTAACCACATTTTTTGAGTTCCATATCGATGTACCTCCGACGTCGTTCGCGTGGGGTGTTGATTGTTGTATAAAAAGTAGCCTATTTCACTCTTCATGCTTTCAACTATCCCGATACAAAAATCACTCCAAAATTTTTATACACCAGATGTTAAGTTAAAAGAAGACCAAATACATCTGTGACAACCGCATTCGAACCAAATGAGTAGATTTCATGTAATGTGACGTCGTTTGTAACGTCGTTTGCGTGGCGTGTTGATTGATGTATAAAAAGTAGCCTATGTCACTTTTCATGCTTTCAACTATCCCGATACAAAAATCATGCCAAAATTTTTATACACCAGTTGTTAAGTTGAAAGAAGACAAATACATCTGTGAAAACTGCATTCGAATCGAATCAGTAGTTTTCATGTGAAGCGCGCACAAACATCCAGACAGACAGACAGACAAAAAAATCTAACCACATTTTTGGGTTCTAAATCGATGTACCCTTGACGTCGTTTGCGTGGCGTAGTGATTGTTGTATAAAACGTATCCGACCTCCGTTTAACCCTTATGAAGGGGGTTGATTTCTTAAAGTACATTATAAGGACACCTCCAACCTCTAAAAAACACACATTTTAATTTTCAAGTCCATTATTTCAAAAACATAGGACTTTCATACAAATTTCCTACCCCCGTTTCACCCCCTTAGGGGTAGAGTTTCGTAAAATCCTTTTTTAGCTGACGTCTAGACTCTATAAGGAACCTACTTGCAAAATTTCAAGTTTGTAGGTCTTATAGTTTCTGAGATATGGTGATGAGTGAACTTTCGCTTTTATATATATCCCACTAAAAACATAAATGTAAAAAAGGAGAGCCAAGTTCAATACAAAAATTATGCTTGGCTGTGGGCTTCGCCGCAAAAAGAATGGAGATCTAAATGAGGGCCATGTTTTGCTTATTATCAAAGGATAATTCGCTGTATTAAATTGTAATGCACACTTCTGATTTAACTGATTTATTGAAAAAATAATAATTATATACAATAGTTTTACAATGGTTTAAAATAGACGAGAGATGTTCTTTCGTCAGTGGCTGGTGAGTGATTCTTTTACAAAATGACCCCCAAAGGCCCAACACAAGATCTGGTTTTACCTAACCCTATTGTCCAGTTTGAGAGAATTTATTACAAAAGATTAAAATAACATGTGGCAAATAAACGATAATGAATTATGGGTGTCATAAATCGCTCAAGAAATAAGGGTCTCTACAGCCCGTCACACTATAATTACAAAAATAAAATCTTAGACAAACACCATAACCAATTACCTACTTATATAATGTGTCACTTAACTAAACCTGAAATGTGAAAAATGTTAAAATATCTATTTACAATTTTAAGTTCTTGAACATTCAGCCCCCCCTTGAAAGGCTCCCTTTCAAAGAAATAGTTCGGCACTTATGCTGCTAATGGACAAAAAAAAATGAAAATCGAAATGTGAACGAACAAAATAATAATAAAACAAAAAGGTCAATTCTTAAACTAATTTACACTGCACTAAAATTTATGCACTTGATGTTGGTTATTATTGTTTTTTATTCACTGTTTTATTCACTGGTTGTCCAGTTCATTACCTGCTGGTGCAGGTTTATCTGCTGTCTTCAGCCGCTGCTGTCAATAGGTAGTCGAATGATTTGGTGACGGGTCGTAGAATCAACCCGTCAACAGTTTTGACGGATACCACCCTAACAATTTGATCCTGGCCTGGAGTGACCTCGACTATACGCCCAAGACGTCACCTAGTTGGTGGCAAGTTGTCATCTCTTATGATGACCATGACCCCCGGTTTCCATTCACCTGCAGTTGCAGTGTTCCATTTTGATCTTTGCTGCAGCCCGTGCAAATACTCCCTTTGCCACCGCTGCCAAAAATGCTGCACCATATATTGCAGATGCTGATATCGCCCCAGGTGATTTAATGTTACGTCTCGCACGTCAGCTTCTGGTAATGCCATAAGCGATTCACCGATGATAAAATGAGCAGGAGTAAGTGGAGTGAGGTCATTAACATCGTCAGACAAAGGAGACAAGGGACGGGAGTATAAACAAGCTTCAATCTGAGTAAGAATTGTATACATTTCTTTAAATGTCAATCTAGTCTCACCTATAAACCGTCTTATATGAAATTTTGCCGATTTTACCGCGCTTTCCCACAATCCTCCGAAATGAGGGGCATGTGGCGGAGTCATATGCCATGACATCTGTTCCTTTAACGCGTGTGATTGTACCTTATCGCAAAAATTTTTACTTTTTAATAAAAACCCTAATTCATTGAGTTCATTTCTCGCACCCACAAAATTTGTACCATTATTAGAATATAATTTTTGACACCTCCCACGGCGCGATACGAACCGACGCAAACAATTCAAGAAGGCATCCGTTGACAAATCATGTACTAGTTCAATGTGTATTGCCTTTGTTGCGAAACATACAAAAATACAGATATATGCCTTAATAGTTGTTTTACTGCGTGCCTTCTCCTTCAGATATAACGGACCTGCATAATCTACACCAGAAACTAAAAAGGGACGGTGTTACCCTAGAAGCTGGTAAATCCCCCATTATATATCTTGTGGAAGCTGCTTGCAACCTAACACAAATTACACATTTTTTAACGATCTTTTTAACCATGGAAGCTGCGGAAATTGGCCAATACTTAATACGCAAGGATGACATTACTGCTTGACATCCTGCGTGCATCAAGCGGTTGTGTTCGTATTGGATAATCATCCAAGTTAACTGATGATGTTTGGGTCTAAATGAGTGCCAAGTTATATGCAAAATCCAAATATGTATTTATAGGAACAAAATAATATTATGAACAAATATTAAACTCTATTTCTTTGCTTTATTGAATACCTATAATAATTATTGTTATTTAAAAATGTGAGATCTTAAAGAAGGTTAGATTTGACTTGGCCAGTTTTCATTAAATCAGTCATTTTATACGTTATTCAACATATATTTTTAAATTCTGATAAAAACTGGCGAAGTTCACTAGCCCTTTACTAACATGTATATTCCTACGCAACATAACTCGCACACCCAATTTGATCGTGATAACGTTTTCTAATCCAGCGGTTAATGATGAATTATACTCGTTTTTTTTAGCACTTCCTTTGCTCGCTTGTTTGAATACCGTGAACAGTCTATTTCATCGATTGAATTCAATTTAATTTGCGCGCCGCCGACGAGACACCGTTTGTTTTGCGCGTATACATCATTCAAAGCTTATTTTTATTAAAGTAGGCCTTGTTAGGGTGATGAATTTCGCCCTGTATATTTATTCTTATTCTCAGTTGTAAATGCGCTGTTGTCACGTCCTCAATAAAATCATAGTGTTAGTGACAATAAATAAAATAATTGTGTTCTCCATTTCAGCGCCATCAAAAATCATTAAAACTTAGTACTTTCACAAAAAAAGGAAATCAACAATTTAAATATATATATTTACATATAATGAATGCATTTACAAAATAATAGTAATTAAATAAAAGCAAACAATAAAAACATTTAGAAAAAAGTCTAGAACCAATTTTCTATGTCTATATAATAAGTTTTACAACAAACATTTAAATTGGACCAGCTATAAATGAGGAAAATACAAAATATTTTATTTTGTCGATAAGTATTACAGCAGATATATATTGAAGAGTTTTTCGTGGAGCTTTCCAGGTAGTACGGCATTATCACATACCAATTGGTTTCAGCCATTTTGATAAGTAAAACAAAGACAAAAATTCCCATAAAATGTTATGCTTCGTTATATATCTAACCTTTCAAATATTGGTAATCCATTAAAAATGTGTTTAATAGTTTCAGTGCAATTATTCAGCAGAAAAGCAGATAGGTACACTAATAGTAAAAAAAATAAAGTACAAAAGAAAATGAAACATACAAAATTAAAAAAAAAAACATATAAACAACAAAAATTGAAGCTACAGATTTGGTTAAAACTATTGTTAATCTGTTCTGTATGTATTTTTAATCCACCTCCATTATTTCATTGGATATATCAGAGTCACTATCAAATCCAAAATTGGAATCGTCAGAATCTGATTCCTCCAATGAAATAATTAAAGGAGGACTATTGTCATGTGAGCAGTTTCCCATGTAAGTAGTCCAATCTGCCAAAATAAGTCCGTCTGTATGTCTACAAAAATTTTTCCACATGTCTGGTGTACATTGTCTTAACGCTTCTGTCCAAGTTTTTTTAACCCTATCCCTGTCTGCATATACAGATGCAATATTTTTGTTATAGTACGTCTTTGTAAAGCCCCATGCCAACTCTATTGGATTATATTGACAGTGGTATAATATTTCATCTACTACATATGTCTTATCGTTACTTTTGTATGGTTGAATTATAGTGTATAATTGTTTTTTTGTCATTTTTTTGTCAAATGCGATGTTATTGCTGCTCAACCATCCCTGCATTATCTCTTTTTTTGCTGAAAATGTAGGTGGTTTGTTTAGTTGTACAGAATGGTAAGGAGCATTATCCATTACCACTACACATTTGTCTGAAAAATTGGATAAAGCAGGAATGAGTTGATTAACAATCCAGTTTTTGAAAATGTCACCGTTCATAGTTTTGTGATAGTCAATGTCAGTATTTGAAGAGTCTAACAACAAGTCACATCCCTCTAAAAACCCAGTATTTGTTCCTGCGTGTAAAATTGTAAATCGCTTTCCTTCAGATTTCAAATGCAATGGATTGCTTTTTAAATCAGATTCATGTACCCAACGACGCGTTGGAGTGCCATTTTTGTATATCCACGTTTCGTCTAAGTACACAAATCTGATTGATTCATTGCGCTTTTTTAGTTCCATAAATTTCCGAAGGAAAGCGATTTTGCTGATTTTGATATGTCTTTGCTCACTTAAAATTTGTCGTCCGTTCACTTTTTTAAATTTATATCCCATTGATTTTATAAGTGTGTATAAAGTGGTACGTTCACCCCTAAAATCCAAGTTTTGTTTCACATCAGTCAAAAGTTTGTCTAAAGTAAAACATTCGTTTTTGGAATTGTACGTCCAAATCTGCCGCTGCAAGTTTTTTTTAAAAATGAAGTTATCAAATGTATCTGCTTTATCATTCTTCCTTTTATCCGCCGCTTCTTTGCCATTAGCTAAATCTTCTTTTAAGATGTTTCGTATAGATATAACACTAACCTAAAAAAACACGAAAGATTAAAAAAATAATAAAAATTTAATTTAATGGATCAATGAATAAACAATTATTCATCTATTTGCTATCAAATTACATTTTAATTACCAAACTTTATTAATTAAAGAAAATATTTTATTTTCAAAACATTTTTAATTATGTTACATAATCTGGCAACATTGTAAAACATTGAAAAGTAGTGAGTTTTTAGGTTATGTGTATTTAATAAATAATAAGTAATTTGAATGTAAAAACTGTAAAAGTGTATTTTTTCTAACAATTATCTTCATATACAATTAATAATGCAATTAAAAATGTTTGGAACTATTTGCTAATGAAAATAATGGAATAATCGGGTATAAAACACATATAGTACTTACATTAAAAACCTCAGAGATCTTTTGTAATTATCCGTCTTCTGAAATTCTTTGGTCTTTCTTAAACATGTAATAGCATCTCTGAATGCATTTTTTTGTCTCTACACAAATTTTTTTCCGCATATTTAATTTCTTAAATACAATTGACAATTATATTTATGCAATTTGTTGTCAAGCTTGTCAAATTGTGACTTGCAATGACTTGGTAACTTTCAAATACCAACATGACAAAAACCAATACCAATGTGAAGAAATAAAAAGATAGCCTGCTAGATATAAATAAACGTTGAATCGTTAATATTTTAGTTTTTTGTATGGGGACACCACTTATTTTAGAAAGTTTTTTATATTTTCGCCGTGTTCTGTGTCTCTGTGTCATTCCGTGGAATTTATAATCGAATTTAAACCTATTTCCCGACTACCTATAGCTCTGAAATTTTCAGGATAGCTAAGAACTGGATGACAATGCATGTTTCAAGTGTATTTAGGCATAGGTATACATAGATTTCGAAATTTATACCGAATTGATATTAAACATGATCTAAGTTGTGTATAGATAATATTATTTTGAAAGTTATTAAATAAATCGTTCGTAGCGTAGTTGGTTAGTCAGTCCACTTTTGACAGTTCTGTTATGTTATCATAATGGGATCGATTACGCGACAGAGAAGTTTTTTTTTTCTTTTTTTTTTGTTCTTACATGTGAAAACAGTAATTATTATTTTAACTGGTAATAAAATAAACTGTTTTAGAAAGTTTTTAGATACAACTACCCTTGATTTTGTTAACAAGGAAACAATCTTCTCTATGATCAATCACAGCGTTGTATGACTTAATATTTTTGCAAAATCAGGGATGCTGTGCATTGTTGAGATGACACAAAATATGACCTATAAATCAGTAAAAAGCTTTCTATTATGAAAAGTTCTTTTTGTAAATTGTGCTTATTTTACTTAACTTTATTTTTATATTTCTGTTATATAGCAAATATAGCAATATACATACATATATTGGGATAGTTTCAAATACCTGCTTCTAACGGTTCCAACGCTACAATTAAAAAAATTGTTTTGTATGTATTTTTTAACTTTTTTTTATTTTTAGACTTTTTCCTATGCTTACATATAATTACCAAGCTGGATTCCAAATTTCACGTTTCTAGGTCATCTGGAAGTAAGTTAGGCTTAGGTACATACTTATGTCAGTCAGTCAGTCAGTGCTAAAATTTAAGACTTTTTGACCTTCATATCTTTATAACCGTTTAAGCTAGCTTCATGAAATTTGGGCTCCTAGATGTCCCTATGGATATAATTAAACACACGTAGTTTTATGTGTTTACGTTAAAGAGGTTTTGAGTTATAGAAGAGTCAAAAGTGGCACCAAGTGGTTCGTGTAATATTACACTTGGCGCTGGCTAGCCAGTTCCTTTGCTTAAACTTGGCTTGACACTCTACCGCATGTCTGGTTAAAGATTAAGATTGATTAAATTTCCATGAATTGTAATTTTGAGAAAATGTTATTAAAAATTTAAAAATATCACTTATTTGAAAAGAATTTTTTAAGGTAAAACAAATATATAATTTAATAACATAATATTGCACGTAAGAAAAGTAAAGAGTAAACGAAACACATGAAAAAAAATTATTTGCAAATAAACCCAAAACAGACCGACCAGAACAAAGTTTTAAAGAAAGAAGGAGCCAACAGAGGAGCAGAAAGAAAAACATGCAAAGAATTTTTTTGTGCATTGTCTTGATGAAAAAAAGGTTGTTTTCTTCTGTAAACCAGATATTTCTTACGAGTTTTTTATCCAACTGGTCCAAAAGGTCGCAATAATTAATTGTTTTACCTTTTTCAAGATAAAAAAAAAGAACAAAATCCTATCAAACTAGATCGTGATATGATGAAAAATATTCGAAGAAAAAATTATGGGTTTTATTCTTGAAAGTTATGGTAGTTCCCGGTTATATACATATACCTTAAGAAAAGTTTTGCACTCGTTAGGATTTACATATTGAACCTTAAATAAAACACAATCGATTATGAAATCACAAAAAAAATTTATGACTTACGGTACAAGGAAAACACACGATCGTTTTACATACCGAAAATAAAAAATGGTTGATACCAAATTATTTGCTGCTTTCGATCAAAAATCATCATTATCCGAAAAATGGTTTGGTTTACCAAATTTACCTCAAAATTCAGTCATATAGTGATGGACAATACTCCTTAGCATTAACGACAAATTGCAGAAATTTCGAAAAATAAATATCGAAAAAATGTTATTTCTTCGTTCCTAGATAGCATAGGGGCACCTCATTTTTTAACATCTTTAAAAAGGGTTTGCTTCTTATATTAAAATCTTTAAATGTTGAACCAAGTTATGTTGTCAATGGCATGGCTAAGCAATATGGATATAATGTTAATCGTTTACCACCTTATTATTATGTTTTTCACCCCATCAATTTGATTTGGAGCAACATTAAAAGAGAAATTAAAAAGAAAAATGTGACCACAACTTTATCAGGAAGTGTAATTGACATTATAAGAGAAGTTGTTGTAGATAATTCGAATAAATTATGGTATAACTGCGTTGGCCATGTTGATAAAATTGAATATACTTTAGAGTACTTCTGGTTCATTCATTGATTTGAATGACACATCTAGTCAGAATGATAGATCTTACGAAAATTAGTTTATTTTTATTTTTTATATAAATTAGAATCTAAATCTGTATCCTTTGGTACTCATTTTCGTTGTAGATTTAAAATCAGATTATTTCAGATTATAATTAATCTTTAAAAATTTTTTAAATATGTATTTGTAAAATTGTAAATATCGAGTATATAAATAGTATAATTTATATATGTAGTTTAACTAGCGGCCGCCCGCGAATTCATCCGCGTGGATTTTAGTTTTTTGCCACCGAGTTTCATACAAATTTGCAATCCCTATTTTAAATCCTTAGGGGTGGAATTTAAAAAAGTCAGTTCTAAGTACACCACTACGTAATAAAACAAATTTATTCTCGAATTTTCAAGACTCTACGCGTCTATCGACAGTGTCATGTCGGCCAGCAGCAGCGTGCGACCGCCTCACCGCTCCACACACCCCACACATTAAAGCGCGAGTGGTATTAGACTATTATTAGTTTAAAACTATAAAAACTTGCATGCTATATGCATGCAAAATCTTAGCCCGATCGGTTTGAAATTGACAAAGTTTCATACAAACTTTTATCCCCTATTTTATCCGTTACGGGTGGAATTTATTAAAATTCTTTCTTAGGGGATGCCTACGCCATAGTAGCTATATGCATGCAAAATCTCAGCCCGATCGATTTGAAATTGACAAAGTTTCATACAAACTGTCATCTCCTTTTTTATTCCCTAAGGGGTGTAATTTATTAAAATCCTTTCTTAAGGGAGGCATAAGTCATAATAGCTATACGCATGCAAAATCTCAGCCCGATCGGTTTAAAATTGACAAAGTTTCATACAAACTTTCATCCCCTATTTTATCCCCTTAAGGGTGGATTTTAACAAAATCCTTTTTTAGGGAATGCCTACGTCATAGTAGCTATATGCATGCAAAATCTTAGCCCGATCAGTTTAAAGTTGACAAACTTTCATACAAACTTTCATCGTATATTTTATCGCCTTAGGGGTGGAATTTATCAAAATCCTCTTTTAGGGAATCCCTACGTTATAGTAGCTACACGCATGCAAAATCTCAGCCCAATCGGTTTAAAATTGACAAAGTTTCATACAAACTTTCATCATCTATTTTATCCCTTTAGGGGTGGAATTTATTAAAAATCCTTTTTTAGGAGATGCCTACGTTATAGTAGTTATGCAAAATCTCAGCCCGATCGGTTTAAAATTGACAAAGTTTTATACAAACTTTCATTCCCTATTTTATCCCCTTAGGTGTGGAATTTATCAAAATCCTTTTTTAGGGGATGCCTACGTCATAGTAGCTATATGCATGCAAAATCCCAACCTGATCGGTTTAAAATTGACAAAGTTTCATACAAACTTTCATCCCCTATTTTATCCCTTTGCGGGTGGAATTAATCAAAATCCTTTCTTAGCGGATGCCTACGTCATAACATCTACCTGCATGCCAAATTTCAGCCCCATCCGTCCAGCGGTTTGGGCTCTACGTTGATAGATCACTATATCAGTCAGTCAGTCAGTCACCTTTGAGTTTTATATATATAGATATCGTAGTCTTTATTTCAATTTATTTTTGTACATAAGGAAAGTTTTTTTTAATAACCTGCAAGATTTCTAAATTTTAATGCCATTTTTTTCTAACCTAAACTTACTATATTTTTTCTGATCTTAATTTTAAATTTGAGTTCAAAAAAACTAGCGGCAAAAATTAACGAAAAAATAAAAATATTAATTTTCAATGTTAAAAGGTCATTTATAGACACACTGAAAAAATGTTCAGTTTCATTTATCAACTTTAGATTTGTTACGAAAACTGAAATTATTTTACATAGTTAAAACTACACAAACTGTTTAACTATATTTTACTTTCACATCTCTAAATAATTTTTTTTTGTTCATACTTTGCCCTTTGGTGTATAATATAAGATCAAATTGTTAATGTGTCCAATAAACAAACATTTTTTTTTAATTTACATTTTTCACAAATAAATCCGTGTAACAGCATAAGTAGTTTTAAGAGAGGAGAAAACCACAATAAATTAATACAATTACTATGTTTCTAGCTTGGTTCTTAATTTTTTGATGAACCTATAATTAATTACAACTTTTTTAATATAAAAAATTGCATGCTTACATATATGTACGTTCAAAGACTTTCTTACCTCCAAAGTTAGTTTAGTATTGTTGTATAAATTACGCAAATGTATAGCAACTAACAGCTTCGTGTATTCCCGGGATACAAAACATCAATTTGATGCTATTAGCGCTGCAAGGGTTGTTGATTTATTCTATTTTCGGTGGCCTAGGAAAGTTGCTTAAGTGGCTTTCATGTTGCTATTAATTATAACTTGGTCGAGATTTTCGAGCCGATTTATAGTTTACTTCGCCAGCGAACGCTACGCTGAATATTACCCCTTCCTTTTCTTCTGTCCCCTACCCGTTTTGCCGTGTATTTAACGCTGAACGGCTGAACTTTACACGCGGCTCCTTCCAAACGAAAATGGAAAAAAAGCTACGACTTTAATGATGACATATTTTGTATCCTCTCTTACGTTCAGCTTAAAATATTTGTATAATTAAGTATCCAGAACGACAGCTCGCCGTGAGCATTAAATATTAATATTGGAATACTTAAATTTTTGCAAACGTCAAAATGATAAATGCTCTGCATTTTATACATGCTATTGTAAGAAATGCACTCAATTCATATATATATATATATATATATATATATATATATATATGTATATATATATAGAATAGAAAGTAGTCTTTGCTGACTAATTAAGAATTAAATCTAAATTGGATATTGGGTATGCAGCAAATAAATATGATAAGAGTACTCTTTTAAGATTCTTTATTCCAAGCTTTCGGCTAGTATTACAGCCATCATCAGGGAGCTACAATAATGTTATTTAATAGAGATATAATATAATATTACTGGTATTTTACTTACAACTTGTTGAGGTTATTAATTTAATGATGTTGTTGAATAAATATTATTAAATGAAAACATTAAATTCACAGTTTTAAATTAATATAAAATATTAAAATTAGCACATTTTTAATATTATAAATTATGTTGAATAAAAATTGTTTGATGTTAATATTGAAGACAAATTTGACATTATTTTTTGAATGTTATTTTGAAAAATTTTGTTTTTTAAAATTGGAATCATAGCAACAGTTAATCAAGTAATGAAGTATCAACTAAGTTTTGTTATCAAGTTGTAATAAATATGAAAATAATTTCATTTAGATGACCTATATCTGATCTTCGGTTCATTGAAAAGGGGTGTTTATTGATATAAACCATTTCTAAAAAAAGCCTTTTGGCTAAGTTTGATTCATGACACAATACTTTAACATCATTATAATTAATTAAATGATCGTTATTAATAACATGTTCACCTAAAGCACATCTTTCAGGGTGAAGTCTGCAATCAGATTTATGAGATGTAAGTCGATCTTTTAAAGTCTATATTGGACAAACTTCCAGACGTTTAAAAGATCGACTTACATCTCATAAATCTGATTGCAGACTTCACCCTGAAAGATGTGCTTTAGGTGAACATGTTATTAATAACGATCATTTAATTAATTATAATGATGTTAAAGTATTGTGTCATGAATCAAACTTAGCCAAAAGGCTTTTTTTAGAAATGTTTTATATCAATAAACACCCCTTTTCAATGAACCGAAGATCAGATATAGGTCATCTAAATGAAATGTTTTCATATTTATTACAACTTGATAACAAAACTTAGTTGATACTTCATTACTTGATTAACTGTTGCTATGATTCCAATTTTAAAAAACAAAATTTTTCAAAATAACATTCAAAAAATAATGTCAAATTTGTCTTCAATATTAACATCAAACAATTTTTATTCAACATAATTTATAATATTAAAAATGTGCTAATTTTAATATTTTATATTAATTTAAAACTGTGAAGTTAATGTTTTCATTTAATAATATTTATTCAACAACATCATTAAATTAATAACCTCAACAAGTTGTAAGTAAAATACCAGTAATATTATATTATATCTCTATTAAATAACATTATTGTAGCTCCCTGATGATGGCTGTAATACTAGCCGAAAGCTTGGAATAAAGAATCTTAAAAGAGTACTCTTATCATATTTATTTGCTGCATACCCAATATCCAATTTAGATTTAATATATATATATATATATATATATATATATATATATATATATATATATATAAAATGATGAAGATATTGGGTTTAGCAGCAATACGAAAAGTGTACTCTTATAAGTTTATTGCCAAGCTTTCGATTATGATTATAATCATCTTCAGGGCGCTACAATACTTTATGGTATAATATGGACTATAAAATATATAAATATAAGTTTTTACTTACAACTTGTTGAGATTATTTTGTAAAGATGTTAATTTATTTATTATATTTGTGTAGTAGATATTGAAAAAATTATAACAACGAGAAACTTTTTAAAGCAATATTAAAAAACTGTACCATTAAGCTTTTTTAAAAAATTAATTTGATTTAATTTTTCATTCAAAAATGACTGGATGTATTTGTCATTTTGAGTTTTCACTTAGAACTGTCCTATGAAATCGAAATTTATATAAAACAAGATAGTAGGTTCATTAAGAGTATTTGACATAAAATCAAATTAAAATCGTTATTAAATTTTATAATAAAATTAAAAGTTAATATATTTGTATTAAAAATTTAAAAGTTTTATTTAAAAATTATTTAATTACTTGGTGTTGGTAGCTTGAATTTGTTTTAATATATTTTAATGATGGTTAATCTTCAAGCGTCTGCAAAGGCTCAACACTACGCTTTTCAAGAAACAACAGATAAGAAAACATTTCATTTAAGTGCCCTATATCAGTTCTATGATTCATAGAATGTGGTGTCTTATTAATATGGGTCATTTCCAAAAAGAGCCTTCTTGAAATATTATTATCACGATCCAAAACTGTAACGTTATCATAATCTATTCTATGGTCATTTTGCATTACATGGAGTCCAAGTGCACTTCTTTTAGGATGTAGTCTGCAGTCTGATTTATGTGCCGTAATTCTATCTTTTAGGCGTCTCGAAGTCTGGCCAACATAGACCTGGTTACAATCTTTACAAGGCAGACTGTACACTACATCAGTTAAGGAAAGCAATGGAGTTTTTGTTTTTAAATTTGTGAAGATTCCTCCCACAGTGAGAACAGTTTTAAAGGCAAAAGTTATTTCAGTTGTTGGTTTAAGTATTTTAACCAGGTTAGGTGTTAATTCCTTGATATATGGAAAAGAACGATAGATAATAGTATCTGGCTGATCACTAAATTGTTGTGATGTGTTCTCCCTATTGTTGATAGTATTATTTATATTTTGAGTGTTATATAATAATTTCTTGAGCAGAACCTCAGGGTAACCATTTTCTGCTCAAGAAATTATTATATAACACTCAAAATATAAATAATACTATCAACAATAGGGAGAACACATCACAACAATTTAGTGATCAGCCAGATACTATTATCTATCGTTCTTTTCCATATATCAAGGAATTAACACCTAACCTGGTTAAAATACTTAAACCAACAACTGAAATAACTTTTGCCTTTAAAACTGTTCTCACTGTGGGAGGAATCTTCACAAATTTAAAAACAAAAACTCCATTGCTTTCCTTAACTGATGTAGTGTACAGTCTGCCTTGTAAAGATTGTAACCAGGTCTATGTTGGCCAGACTTCGAGACGCCTAAAAGATAGAATTACGGCACATAAATCAGACTGCAGACTACATCCTGAAAGAAGTGCACTTGGACTCCATGTAATGCAAAATGACCATAGAATAGATTATGATAACGTTACAGTTTTGGATCGTGATAATAATATTTCAAGAAGGCTCTTTTTGGAAATGACCCATATTAATAAGACACCACATTCTATGAATCATAGAACTGATATAGGGCACTTAAATGAAATGTTTTCTTATCTGTTGTTTCTTGAAAAGCGTAGTGTTGAGCCTTTGCAGACGCTTGAAGATTAACCATCATTAAAATATATTAAAACAAATTCAAGCTACCAACACCAAGTAATTAAATAATTTTTAAATAAAACTTTTAAATTTTTAATACAAATATATTAACTTTTAATTTTATTATAAAATTTAATAACGATTTTAATTTGATTTTATGTCAAATACTCTTAATGAACCTACTATCTTGTTTTATATAAATTTCGATTTCATAGGACAGTTCTAAGTGAAAACTCAAAATGACAAATACATCCAGTCATTTTTGAATGAAAAATTAAATCAAATTAATTTTTTAAAAAAGCTTAATGGTACAGTTTTTTAATATTGCTTTAAAAAGTTTCTCGTTGTTATAATTTTTTCAATATCTACTACACAAATATAATAAATAAATTAACATCTTTACAAAATAATCTCAACAAGTTGTAAGTAAAAACTTATATTTATATATTTTATAGTCCATATTATACCATAAAGTATTGTAGCGCCCTGAAGATGATTATAATCATAATCGAAAGCTTGGCAATAAACTTATAAGAGTACACTTTTCGTATTGCTGCTAAACCCAATATCTTCATCATTTTATATTTAACAATCAGCAAATAATTTATTGGAGTTATATATATATATATATATATATATATATATATATATATATATATATATATATGTTATGATGTAGTGTTTCACGGATGGTAGAATGAACAGTAGTAGTGGTGTTCCGGGTTTCAATCCGTTGGTTGTTTGTGTCTTCACGACGTTTCGCCAACATCTCAGCTGGCATTTTTAAGTGATGCTTCCTTTGCGGCTGCTAAACTTGGAATCAAGTTTAGCAGCCACAAAGGAAGCATCACTTGAAAATGCCAGCTGAGATGTTGGCGAAACGTCGTGAAGACACAAACAACCAACGGATTGAAACCCGGAACACCACTACTGTTCATATATATATAAGAATAATTGTTAATAGCTGATCAAATAGTTACAAACAATGGAAAATAATTGGGTATACAGCTAAATGATTAAGAGTACTCTTTATACTAAAATCCAATATATTTATTCGATTTTCATCGATATCATCAGGGAAAGCTCCAATAGTGTAAGTTAGGTTTTTTTAACATAAGGTGATGTGTAGTTTACTTACTATGTGAGATTGACATCATTGTTATTAAATACATTATATAGGTATATGAGTTATAATAAACAATTTTACAATTTTTTAAATTTAGAATTACAATTTAAACGATTTTAAATATTTAATTAATTTGGTTGTTAAAATTATAAAATTATTTAGTTTAGAATTTTTTACTTGACTTTGAGATTATTTTTTTTATAATATAATGATTTGGCATTTTATAAGTCAGATTGTAGAATTACCTTAGTAGAAGTGTATTAACTAAAAACACTATTTTTAGAAAAACCGTTATAAGGGGTTTTACTATTATTTTTTGTCTAAAAAAGCAAATGTAAATAAATCTCACTTAAGTGTTGAATATCTGATCTCTTGTTGATGCAATTATCAGTCTCAGATATAAATGCCATTTCAAGAAAGTTTCTTTTGATACGGTCCCTTTCCACATCTAGAATTTTAAAAGATTTAAAATCCATTTGGTGATTATTTGCATGAACATGTGTAGCGAGTGAACATCATTCAGGTGCAATCTACAGTCACTTTTTTGGGAGGTGATCCGATCTTTAATCGATCTTAAACTCTGTCCAATGTATGCTTTGTTGCAGTTACCACAAGGTATACTATAGACTATATTTGTAGTTAATTCTTTAGGGTGTTTATCTTTTAGTTTTGAAAATATGTTATTTATTGTAAGTACTGTTTTATTAGCAATTTTAATATTAACAACATTATTTAAAATTCTTGAAATAGCTGGAGTTATTTCTTTGATGTAAGGTAGTGATAGATAAGTAGCAATATCTTGAGTTTTGTTGTGATCTACTATGCTATTTACTTCTTGGATTTTGATTTGACCAGTAGATAAAGTATTAAATAATATTCTTTTAATCTATGTAGGTGGATAGGAATTATTAATAAACAGGTTGTATAATATGTTAAGGTTCTTCTGGTGAAATGATTTGTCTGATATTTTAATAACTCTGTCTTTCATTTGTTTTACCAAGTTTACCTTAATAGAATGTTTTGTATGATTTGTTAAGAGAATCAAGGCGCAGCCGACAGAAAACTCAAAGGGATCTTACTTGAATTTTATTTTTAGGAAAATCAGTGGTGTACCTAAGTAATGTTGCTTGACTATATAATTCAAGTAAGATCCCTTTTGGGTTTTCTGTCGGCTGCACCTTGATTCTCTTAACAAATCATACAAACCAATTTTCTTACAACATACTAATGATTGAATCAAGCCAAATGCATCTTTTGAACCTCAATAGTACTACTGTTGACATGTCTAATAGACCCACACCACAATGAATATAAAAAAACACAGAAACCACAAATAAACCAAACAGGTGACTGTACTCTGGAATAATACTACGTTTCATATGAGGTTCGTTTTTAACATAATAAGCAAAATACCATAACATGCTCAAATATACTATACACTTACCTTCTAACATAACATGATCTTTAAATAAAAAGACCGAAATATCCAACAATCCAACTCTTATTAACTTTTGGCAACTGACAACTGTTTGCTTTTTTGTCCCCTCCTCGTTTCTACAAATGACTTCAACTTGTTGTCCCTAATACATAGACAACTCAACTCACAAACTGCGTAATGGATTTCCCTATAAATTGAAGCGCTGGGAGAGTAAATAAACACACAAAATATATAAATTTACACCTTTATTTTCTACTATATTTGCATAGCTATGAACTAAAAATAAACTCATCTAACAACCATAAATATATTACATTCACGATATTAACCTTCATAATAAAACCTATTCACTTACAACCCAAATCTGTTTATTGGTGATTTTTCCACATATACTATATTCAAACTCTCAACGGTCTCTTGGTGGATCTGACCACTAGGCTCTAACATTTATATGAAAACTACCTACAATACCCTGAATTACTTTTAAATAATTGTAAATTAAAATGACCATCCGGTACAAAAGACCAAGAAACAGTTTAATACCGCGCACGTCCAAAAGGTTTTTAAATTGTCATCGCCATTATGTGTTGTTATAAATCATTTCATGTATATTTTTTTAAAAACCCTTCTGCCGCACACCGTTGTGCCCTGCTTCGTTTTAAAATTGTGTTTGTTTAGTTTCTTGGTCTTCTGTTATTAGTTTTAAGTTCTTTTAACCAAGAAACATCTGTGTAAATCCGAAGAAATAACTCAATTTACCAGTGAGACGAGTAGCAATACGTTAAAATTATTTTTGAAAAACAAATTATGACCACCACCCAAACACTGAAAAAGTGAGTTCTTTCTAGATCTTATAAACTATGCAATTTAGTTTTTGTATACAAACGAACAACAAACCTGATGGATGTTTTTAATATTATGTTCCTTTAAGACATTATGTACCTTTGATATATTAATACTGCCTCTAATGTTTCTTTTGGATTAACTTACTCATTACCATCATATTTACAAACTCACCTCGGTAAGTTCAATTTTTTAATTAATGACTGTAAAATAACATTATTATATCCAAACCATTACAGATGTTCTGATGAAGAAAATAAAATTTTCCGAAAGCTTAACAAATCAAAAAAGAGTTTCACTTTAAACCTTTTTGCCTTTGACCACTGTACCTGCTAGTCCCAAACTAGAATTTATATATATATATATATATATATATATATATATATATATATATATATATATATATATATATATATATATATATATATATATATATATATATATATATATATATATACAGGGTGTTTCAGGATTATATGGTCAAATTAAAAATTTGAGTTCAGGACCCAAAAATAAGAAAAAAGTTTCATATGGAATAATATCCGGAAACGCTTCGTTAAATAGTTATGCCCCTCCAAATAAGGGGGTTGAAATTAGGTTTTTAATTTTTTACTCAAAGATAGGAAAAGCCAAAAATATGAACTTTGGTAAATATTTTGTACTGGTAGAAAGCCTTCAAAAGAATTTTTTTTAATCATCCCCTATTATCAAAAAGGGTAAGATTAGCAACCCTTAATTCGTTTTTTACTACATCTTTTATACTTGTTAAATTTTTATCATAAAAAAATACACCCTGTATAAACTAATATATTAAGAACATTTTTTTACTCTTAAAGTTTTTTAATAAAACTAATCGTTTTTTATTAAAAAAATAAAATATTCAAAACTGCACTATTACTGATTTAAAAAATTATTATTGTAACAAGACGAAAAATATCTAGTAGGCTGCTGTCAAATAATATTAGTAGAAGTGTTTCTACCAGTACAAAATATTTACCAAAGTTCAAATTTTTAGCTTTTTCTATCTTTAAGTAAAAAATTAAAAACCTAATTTCAACCCCCCTATTTAGAGGGGCATAACTATTTAACGAAGCGTTTCCGGATATTATTCCAGAAAAAACTTTTTTCTTATTTTTGGGTCCTGAACTCAAATTTTTAATTTGACCATATAATCCTGAAACACCCTGTATATGTATATAAATATATTTAAAGGTAGATAATTCACGACGTGGTATTAATAGGAATGGAATAACACGGGGGAAACGTCAAATGGGCAAAAGATGTTAAACTGCCATTCAGAATGAAACTTTTATTCTTAAATGCGAAATTTTCGGTAACTGTTTGTTACCTTCATCAGCGCCTACAATAGGATTTATTTTTATTGTCATAATGTATTAGTATATTTGGTACTTACAAAAGAATGTGTTTAAATTAAACCACAAACCATGTGAAACATTATTCCCAATAAAGGGAGAACATATAAACTAGTGTTTTATTGTTATAATACCCAACAAGAGACCACAAAAAATACTTCACAATTTAAACTAAAAGTCGATGGTAAAAGAATTAAAAGTACCAAGTATTAAAAACGTAAAACAAAGGTGTACACCTCTTATAAAAATCCCCTTTCTTTAAAATCAATTTCAATTTTATATAAAAATTAATTAAAGACCAACCAAATTGGGAAGGAATTGTATGATGCCGGATACATTTCTGAAGAAATGAAAAAAGATTTAACAACCCACGTAGGTGTCTGTCCAAAATATTATGGGTTACCAAAAGTCCATAAAGAAGGATGTCCTCTCAGACCCATCATCTCTAGCAGGAGTTCCCCACACAACCTTTGGCTGGTTTTATAGCAGGAATTTTAGATGTCTCTTTCCATTCCTTCAATAATTTCAGAGTTAAGGATTCGTTTGAATTTGCAGAGAAGATCAATGGCTTTCAACTACCTGCGGGATTCGTTTTAGTCAGCTTTGATGTGCGCTCCTTATTTACAAACATTCCACTTGAATTGGTAGTTTCACTAATATCTGACAATTTTCATCTTATTGAAAACAACACTAACATTCCTAAAACTACATTAATAAGTATAATTACTTTTTTGTACGAAAATACCTACTTCAGTTTCCAAGGCGGTTTTTTTCGTCAGATTAAAGGAGCTCCCATGGGAGGGGCACTCTCTCCATCCTTAGCTGAGATAGTCATGAACTCTCTCTTACATTACTGCCAAGAACAGGTTGACTTTCAAATTCCATTCATATACCAATACGTGGATGATTTAATTTGCGCGGTTCCCGAAGATAAAATTGACATCACTCTGGATATATTCAACTCCTATAATGCGAATTTGTCTTTTACTTGTGAAACAGAATCCGATAGAGCTGTTCCCTTTCTGGATACGCTAGTCGTCAGACATCTGGACAACACCATCAGATTGGATTGGTATAGAAAAAGCAGTTTTTCCGGTAGATACATTCCGTTTAATTCATACCATCCCTTAGATCAAAAAATCAATACAGTCCTGGCATTAAAGAATCGTATCATTCGCATTTGCCATACCTCGTTTGTTAATAAAAATTTGAACTTACTTAGGAACATCCTTCTATCCAACCAATACCCAAAGAAATTAATAGACAAACTTCTATTTGGCAATTCTCCTGGATTAAAACTAAACAGTAACCAAGATGAAGTGAAACCAGACAAAATTTATATAAAATTACCATATATTAACGATTCAACATTTATTTATATCTAGCAGGCTATCTTTTTATTTATTCACATTGGTATTGGTTTTTGTCATGTTGGTATTTGAAAGTTACCAAGTCATTGCAAGTCACAATTTGACAAGCTTGACAACAAATAGCATAAATATAATTGTCAATTGTATTTAAGAAATTAAATATGCAGAAAAAAATTTGTGTAGAGACAAAAAAATGCATTCAGAGATGCTATTACATGTTTAAGAAAGACCAGAGAATTTCAGAAGACGGATATTTACAAAAGATCTCTGAGGTTTTTAATGTAAGTACTGTATGTGTTCTATACACGATTATTCCATTATTTTCATTAGCAAATAGTTCCAAACATTTTTAATTTCATTATTAGTTGTATATGAAGATAATTGTTAGAAAAAATACACTTTTACAGTTTCTACATTCAAATTACCTACTTATTATTTATTAAATACACATAACCTAAAAACTCACTACTTTTCAATATTTTACAATGTTGCCAGATTATGTAACATAATTAAAAATGTTTTGAAAATATAATATTTTCTTTAATTAATAAAGTTGGGTAATTAAAATGTAATTTAATAGCAAATAGATGAATAAATGTTTATTCATTGATCCATTAAATTAAATTTTTATTATTTTTTAATCTTTCGTGTTTTTTTAGGTTAGTGTTATATCTATACGAAACATCTTAAAAGAAGATTTAGCTAATGGCAAAGAAGCGGCGGATAAAAGAAAGAATGATAAAGCAGATACATTTGATAACTTCATTTAAAAAAAAAAACTTTCAGCGGCAGATTTGGACGTACAATTCCAAAAACGAATATTTTACTTTAGACAAACTTTTGACTGATGTGAATCAAAACTTGGATTTTAGGGGTGAACGTACCACTATACAGGGTGTCCCAGAATTAGCTACGGAAACTTCGTATACGTATTCCTTGATGACAAATAAGTAGGGTCTTTCCTATAAAAAAAATTTTTTTAGAGACTCCTGTCAGAGTTATAACCCTTTAAAGAGGGGTGGTAAAATACGGTTTTAATTTAATATCTTCTGATTGGTCCAAGATAAAAAATTAAAAATTTGGGTGAACATTATTTTTATAAAGACGCATTTCTCCTGCCACTTTTCACCTGCCCTACCCCATTCTAAGGGTGCAAATCAAGGAACCCCTTTTAATATTTTTTTTTGTAACTTTCTTAGCAATTAATATTTGCAATAACAAAAAAATATTTTAGGAAGTTTTGATTATTTAGAAACTTTTTTGTTCCTTGTCGTTTTTTGCAAAATCGTTTCGGTTTGGAGTAAAAAAATAAAAAGTAGGACCATGTCAATTGAGTATCGTGTATCGCGATCAAGGAGCGCACATTTGCAAGGTAGGTTATAACTCTGACAGGAGTCTCTAAAAAAATTTTTTTTATAGGAAAGACCCTACTTATTTGTCATCAAGGAATACGTATACGAAGTTTCCGTAGTTAATTCTGGGACACCCTGTATACACACTTATAAAATCAATGGGATATAAATTAAAAAAAGTGAACGGACGAAAAATTTTAAGTAAGCAAAGACATATTAAAATCAGCAAAATCGCTTTCCTTCGGAAATTTATGGAACTAAAAAAGCGCAATGAATCAATCAGATTTGTGTACTTAGACGAAACGTGGATATACAAAAATGGCACTACAACGCGTCGTTGGGTACATGAATCTGATTTAAAAAGCAATCCATTGCATTTGCAATCTGAAGGAAAGCGATTTACAATTTTACACGCAGGAACAAATACTGGGTTTTTAGAGGGATGTGACTTGTTGTTAGACTCTTCAAATACTGACATTGACTATCACAACACTATGAACGGTGACATTTTCAAAAACTGGATTGTTATTCAACTCATTCCTGCTTTATCCAATTTTTTAGACAAATGTGTAGTGGTAATGGATAATGCTCCTTATCATTCTGTACAACTAAACAAACCACCTACATTTTCAGCAAAAAAAGAGATAATGCAGGGATGGTTGAGCAACAATAACATCGCATTTGACAAAAAAATGACAAAAAAACAATTATACACTATAATTCAACCATACAAAAGTAACGATAAGACATATGTAG
Organism: Altica lythri; assembly: GCA_964028335.1. Classification (NCBI taxonomy): domain Eukaryota; kingdom Metazoa; phylum Arthropoda; class Insecta; order Coleoptera; family Chrysomelidae; genus Altica; species Altica lythri. The sequence continues at coordinate 23,938,132 of OZ034803.1, read as the reverse complement.
TAGATGAAATATTAAAGCAACATGGACATGATGTACTTCGACTACCCCCATACCACTGTCAATATAATCCAATAGAGTTGGCATGCGGCTTTACAAAGACGTACTATAACAAAAATATTGCATCTTTATATTCAGACAGGGATAGGGTTAAAAAAACTTGGACAGAAGCGTTAAGACAATGTACACCAGAGATGTGGAAAAATTTTTGTAGACATACAGACGAACTTATTTTGGCAGATTGGACTACTTACATGAGAAACTGCTCACATGACAATATTCCTCCTTTAATTATTTCATTGGAGGAATCAGATTCTGACGATTCCGATATTGGATTTGATAGTGACTCTGATATATCCAATGAAATAATGGAGGTGGATTAAAAATACATACCGAACAGATTAACAATAGTTTTAACCAAATCTGTAGCTTCAATTTTTGTTGTTTATATGTTTTTTTTTTTTAATTTTGTATGTTTCATTTTCTTTTGTACTTTGTTTATTTTACTATCAGTGTATCTGCTTTTCTGCTGAATAATTGCACTGAAACTATTAAACACATTTTAAATGGATTACCAATATTTGAAAGCTTAGATATATTACGAAGCATAACATTTTATGGGAATTTTTGTCTTTGTTTTACTTATCAAAATGGCTGAAACCAATTGGTATGTGATAATGCCGTACTACCTGGAAAGCTCCACGAAAAACTCTTCAATATATAGCTGCTGTAATACTTATCGACAAAATGAAATATAGACATAGAAAATTTGTTCTAGTCTTTTTTCTAAATGTTTTTATTGTTTGCTTTTATTTAATTACTATTATTTTGTAAATGCATTCATTATATGTAAATATATATTTTTAAATTGATGATTTCCTTTTTTTGTGAAAGTTCTAGGTTTTAATGACTTTTGATGGCGCTGAAATGGAGAACACAATTATTTTATTTATTGTCACTAACACTATGATTTTATTGAGGACGTGACAACAGCGCATTTACAACTAAAAATAAGAATAAATATACAGGGCGAAATTCATCACCCTAACAAGGCCTATTTTAATAAAAATAAGCTTTGAATGATGTATATAGAAGTCCTCACTACACAAATTGCTGGGGTTTTCAAAAAACATAATATCATAGTAGCTAATTCAGCATCAAGAAAAATTGGACAGTTTTTCTTTTCAAAATTAATGGACCCTACTCCTATACTAATAAAAAGTGGTGTTCCGTGTAGTGAGTGTCCTAAAATATACTATGGTCAATCTAGCCAAAAATCATCAAAAAGACTTACTTTGCACAAGAGTGATACGAAGAGGAAGCCTACGGTTACAGCTCTCAGCCAGCACGTACATAATAATAATAATAATAATAAACACATTTATTATCCCAAATATTTACAACAACTGTTTGTAATACAGTATTTCTTCTAAAAAAAATTTATTTGGCATAAAAGGCCACCTATGCAGCTTTCCTCGCGATGGAGGGTGCTGTTGAAGCCAAATCAATTTAAGCATCGTATAGTAAAATATGGCTTAACCTAGAAAATCTTTTTACTAAATTCTATACACCAAATATAAAAATAATAAATTTAATATACTATTAAAAACAGAAAATTAAAACTTTGAAAGGAGAAGGGGAAGGAAGGTTATGCTGTAAGGTCGCACATTATGACGATGGTAATAATAATATGATGGTATATAATATTGAGGTCATCATAATTAGGTCTGGAGAAATTTACTTTTAAATTGTTTCTTAAAGGATGTAACACTAAGAGAAAAGTCGATGATTTTATATTTATTTATTAAAAAGGCAGCTTGATATGTAAAACAATTTTTAAAAAACTCTTTTTTATGTGCCGGTACAGTTAATAAATGCTGTCGACGTATGTTAATATTATGTACATCAGTACGGTAGCTGAGTTTTTGATGAAGGGCATGCGATGAACTACGACAATGTGATGGTTTTACATAATGAACAAAATCAGTTTATAAGGAATTTCATAGAGATGTGTTATATATATAACAGTGAATCAGCTATGAATTCCAAGAAAGATGTAGAAGGTCTCAGTTCTATTTACACGTTCTCATTAAAACAATCTATCACGAAGAAAATAGTTTCAGACGGAATGTTTACATTAGATAGAGGTTAACTGTCTTGTTTATAGTAATTTTCTTCTTCTTTTTCTTTTACTGAACCTTGATTACAAGGTGATTTATACTAAGTATGCAAATATCCAAGTAATGTTATGTGTTTTGTCACTTGTTTCGTTTTTAAATAACTTGTTTTAATTAATTTTTATATAAAATTGAAATCGATTTTAAAGAAAGGGGATTTTTATAAGAGGTGTACACCTTTGTTTTACGTTTTTAATACTTGGTACTTTTAATTCTTTTACCATCGATTTTTGTTTAAATTGTGAAGTATTTTTTGTGGTCTCTTGTTGGGTGTTATAACAATAAAACACTAGTTTATATGTTCTCCCTTTATTGGGAATAATGTTTCACATGGTTTGTGGTTTAATTTAAACACATTCTTTTGTAAGTACCAAATATACCAATACATTATGACAATAAAAATAAATTCTATTGTAGGCGCTGATGCAGAATAAAAGTTTCATTCTGAATGGCAGTTTAACATCTTTTGCCCATTTGACGTTTCCCGAGTGTTATTCCATTTCTCTATATATATATATATATGTATATATATATATATATATATATATATATATATATATATATATATATAACAAAAGTTATGGGATAAGTTTTCTAGGCAATATCAAAATTGAGTAACTTTGCGATAACCCTGGAATAAGGAAGGTTTATACAGAAAATGATTGTTTTAATGTGAGTGCCTTTTGTTCATGTCAAGCTTTAGCCTATGTTTTTAGGCTTGTTTAAAAACTAAAGAAACAGAGAAACATACCTTACAAAATAAAATTTAATTTACAGCTGTTATCTTACCATAATTTTACCACTAATAATCATAATTATAAGACACAAAATTATGCAAAATAAAGTTATGTTAGCCCTCGCCCATCTACCAAGCTAACAATGCTCGCTGTAGTGGCCTTATTAAACAGCATTTTCACCAAAATTTTATACAGTGCTGCGATAAAACAACGAATTGTAGACTTGCGAGAGAGTTATTACCTTATTTTGGCAAGGGAAGAGCAGACCAGACAAAATCTCCGAACAGCTGTGGGAATTTTAACAGGTCACTGCTAATTGCGACATTTTTTTGGGATGAAATTAGCAGAATCGCCGCTATGCAGATGCTGCGAACTAGAAGAGAAAACAGTAGAGCATATAATGTATAACTGCTCTGCTTTTTCTGAAATTAGAAGTTTCGTGTTGGGCGAGTACTGGCTTACTCCAGCCGATGTCAGGGGGATCCCCTTCGGAAGCCTTATCACCTATTTTAAATATCTAGGCCTGAGGTGTGAATATCCCTACACAACGGGAAGATGGACAATGTGGCTTTAGTGCTGGCAAAATACTTGCTCGCCCCTCCCCAAATTTCCAGATCCAGAAAGGTAAAGTAATAAAAAGCGACATTGATATAGTTTTATAATGTAAAAATTATCCAATTTCACAAAGCGCAAACACATTTAAAAAAACTCTTTAACGATTTTTCGCTAAACCGGCAAGAAGATTGTAAAGAGAAAGACAAATAGGGGAGACGGGGGCTTGTTGTAACGAAGGTAACTAGTAACGGCAGGTTTTATCCGTGAATGAACCTTTTATATCAAACAATAGTGTCAACTTTAAAATTTACAACACCAGACGTCACGCGAGCCTGACCAGGGTCCTGCTAGGCGGCGCGGCGTAGGGACAAGACGTGACCGCGTACTGCAATTTGGTCAGGTTACAAAAAAAAGTACTTACGTAAATTTTAAATTGTGGATACCTAAAAGAAACTTATGTCTTATTTTGTTAATAATGTTAGATTAATTATTTATTTGTCTACATAACTGTGACTTTATTTGCTATGAGAGTTTATAGATTTGAGATTTTTAAATAATCTTTTAAAATGAGCCCATGGGGCATGTTTTACCAAATCTTCGGGGTAAGTTAAAACTTGTTACAACTAGCCCTCATTATTTTATAATGTGACTAATCAATATCTTTTTTGAATGGGTTGCTGCTATAAGAAAAAGTGTAATATTAAAATTTCTGTATTAACCTTTATAGGATAAGGAACTATAAAAGGAAAACAGACAATTACATTACTGTTAAGATTGTTTGATAATTATAACCTACTTTTTCTCATCACAAGTTATTGTGGTAAGTAACTAAAAGAAAGTGTATATTGCATTTAGTGATTTTCTTTTTTGTTATTAAGACTTTTATAAAGGCTGATTAAAATTGATTAAAATGACGACACAATTTGCGATTCTGTAGTAAAAAGAAGGTTCCTTTAACTGTCATAAGAAGTAAACTATTGATTGTAAAACATATAAAGGCAGACTGATTTATAATAAGTAAAATACGTTTTTCTAAAAGTTTTTAAAAAGTATACAAACAGGAATATATCAAATGACATTAAGAATTTTAATTGTTTCAATTTACTCCGATCCTGTTTCATCTAGATCCTGGATAGGAGGGAAATTCTAACACAAGTTGTATTTTTTCTTTAAATCCATTTAAATAGGATAACAATTTAATATAATTGATATTTGGGTTCAATACTTACATAATAAAAATATCCACAAACAATAACTATTATATAAAGGGATTTAAAAATATAAGAATTATTATAAAAAATAACAATCCTTGGTCTCTTCTATTCTTTTTCTATTTTGAACCGTAGGTGGTAATGGTTAATATCCCATGTCAATTCTAATAGACTAATGGCTCAAATCCGCTCTGCGGCCATCAGTTTTTAAAGGTAAACTAACAAGCTCCTAATACTGCTTTTCCTTTAACTTGAGGGCAACCACCACAAAACAGGAAACTTTTCTCTTTTTATCAACAAGCGATTAACTGTTTTCTTTCTATTATTCTGTGGTTAAACTCAGGATATATTTTTTAAATATTTACTTATAAAAAGTTTAATAGTATATAAATGACAGAAAATAGTTATTTATGAAACAGTTCGTGAAGTATGCTTTTTGCGCACGCACGCGATGTTTAGAGCACGAGCGAAGCGAGTGCTATATATCGCGTAAGTGCAAAAAGCACTTCACGCACAGTTTCATACAATATTTTATCTACGATAATCAAATAAAAAATAATTACAAGAAAGCAATTTATTTTCAATTCATTAACAAGATACTAACAAAACTAATGCTCTCATAGCAACACCATGGCAACGCGAATGCTAAGAATATTTGATTATATGAAGGTGTGTCAAAAACAGTGCGAAAAAGTAAATCCCATTAAAATACATTGTTACTTCACGCACACTTTCAATCCTTCACGCACTGCTGTCTATAATGACAGTTTTCACGAACTAAAAATTGATACTTAATATGAGGTAGAGTGGATAAAAAACATTTTAAATTAAATTTCGGAAATTTTTGATTCAAATTTGATATCTACCTAAGATTTAGTGAATATAGAGCATCGGCAGTTCGCGTGCGGGAAAGTATAACTTTCTGCACTTGTTAGGATAATAACTATTTACATTTTTAGTTTTGTTCGTTTGTAACACATTATTCCAATAGCCCAAAAGCCATTGAATTCCATCCTTAAAATTATATTGTTTAAGCAGAATCCTGTATTTTAAAGTAATAATTTAGTTGGCCGTAAATAAAGAATCTGCATGAGAGAAAAATATTCTTTAAATTTAAATGGTACTTAAAAAATAGTTTCTCTGGCCATAACTCTGAAACGAAAAAATATATAGAATTGTGGTATTAAATTTTTTGTTGGAAATTTAATTTAGTTTATTCCTATGATATCAAATATATCTTTTCAATTTTTGCAGCAAAATTAAAAAAAATGTTTTTATTAAAAATTGCGTCCTCGTGGAAAGTTATTAAAATTTTTAAATATTAATGAATACGTCGGTTTAACATAAAACTACTTTCCTTTACCACACAATATTTTGTTCTCTAAAATCTAATAAATGCTTACGCTTCCAATATCTTCCCCCACACTGGAACCCATTAAGGTAATGGTAATAATAAGGTATACCAAGGCAGAATCAGAGCAGAACATGAAAATTTTTATTTTCAAAGGTTTTGATCAATACAATAATCTACCCAACAATGTAAAATGGTCATAAAATGTATCTTTTATATGTTAAAAACATATATTTTTTTAATATGAAAACAATCAAATATTTTTAAAAACTTATATTTCCTCTGACAAAACGTATCAATATACGAATTAGCAAAGTAATATATTTAACCTGCCATAACCAATGTAATAGTATATTGTCACATACGATAATAGGGTAGTTTAATTGTTTTAGATTTCATTGTATTATTTTGTAGTGTAATTATCCAGGCCAAAGTCAGTACGTTAGATTTCAAGGTGACCTTATATAGTTTAATTTTTATTCTCACGTAGCGTAAGAATTGGCTACAAAAGAGCGTTGTTGAGGTCGCACTCGAGTAGTTCGGAGTCTAAGGTTGTCTGTAAGGGTGACCCTTGGGTCTGGGCCGTTGTGAATCTTGACGTATTTTCGTGAGTAAGTGTGACATGCCACCATGTAGTTTATTTGGTAAGATTAGTTAAGATTTGTATTTAGTTATCCGTTATTCATTGTTTGTTCTTGTTAATATATTTGTTGTTTGTTTTCTGTTGTTTATTTCATCTTCCCCTTGGTTAGTTTTCTACCTTCAGCAGGATACCTAACCAGGGGGCGATAACCACGACCTGGGTGGGAAGTGCCTTCAGTAAGCTACCCCTCATCCAAAACATTATGGCACATTCCTTAATCCCCCCAGGCGTAACAATATTACTATACGAGTGGAGTAAATTGCATATTACTGCGAGCGTGTTTGGCCCATAAGCGACCTTGCGAGCGAATGGGCTAAAGAAACGAGCTAAATATGCAATTTGTTTCTCGAGTAAAGTACTATGCTTTACCCACGACTTACCAAGTGGTTTTGTATAAAACTAAAAATAACAAACATAAAATTTAAATTTTGGCATAAGTTGTCAAAAATATTCGATTTCGCAGACAGTTCTGTGTTCTGTCTGAGAAATGTCAAATGTTAGGTGGTTTAATTTAATGTATACAGTAGGCAACCAACATAATAATACAGCTTTCTATCTACTTACTCCACTAGTGGAGTAAATAAAACTATAACACAACTTATCAATAATTTGACACTTACTGACAGAGATATACCTAGGTTAAAAAATAGGCAATTTACTTATGAGTCAAGGAAAAAATAATTATAATTTATAAAAATAGTAATAAATATATTTTAACAAGTAAAGATAAATTTGAATTTAGTTAGAGGTGAGCTTTATAGCTTTCTTTATATCAAACAACTTACGCATGGAAGATTATAGAATGAGATAAATAATAAAACTAAGTGTTAATTGTGGAAGGATGAATTTACAAAGAATAAGTGTGGATTTACGAGGAGACGCAGAGCAAAATTCAGAGAGAGTAAGAAGTACAGTGGAAGTCGGACAGCTGAGCAAAAAAATCCATGAAATTAAGTTGAGAAGGTTTGGTGATATAAGAAGAAGAGATGGAATTTATGTGAGTTAAAAAGTAGAGGTATGTGAGATTGGGGCAAAGATGAAGAGAAGAAGACCAAAATTGAGGTGAATGGATTAAATCAAATAAATGCCCACGCAGATAGTAGTACTCTGTTTGATGAAGTAGACAAGAGAATAGTTATTTGTCAAAGACATATTATTGATTGTTTAAAAAAATTCTAAATTAGGAACTTGTAACGATCTATCTGATCGTTTTGTATTATGAATAATTTTATCCTTGCCAATGTAATTCGCTGAATTGAAATTTATAATAAAAAAAATACTACGAATAAAAGGTAACTGTGACGAAAAAAAATCGTTATAATATAATAAGCATTTTCATAGAAATAAAGTCAAGAATTTACTTGATTAAAACAATCATTTATTTAACTATTTTGACTTTGACAAATAATGTCAACACATTAAAATATTCTGATTTTAAACTCTTCTGCTTCCCTCAAAATACCTGTTAAAAGATTCAATTTTAAATTTTTGTAATTACTAATTTGTTTACTTTTTAATATAGTTTTCTGCTATGTGTTTGGTGGTTTCTCTTAGCAACGTTGTCTTGATTAAAAAAAACATTTGGCAAGTTCTTACTGTATCCGCTGGGTGCGAAGGATAGGGTGGGAGAACCACGAATCGATCGCGGCGCTCACCGTGGCTAAAAAAGGAACTTACGGCGGACGATTAATCACTTTTTACTAAGGATTTAACATGGATTTCACTTATCCATGCGTCGATTTAAAAAGTAAATAAACTTTCGTCACGAAACCTGCTGTACAGTCAACTGCAACAACAATGGCAAAAATAGTGATAAGAAATTCTATAAATTTCCACAAAAAGTTGGAAACGAGAACAACGTGTGAAGTAGTGGATAATCGCTATACAGAGGAAAAAGCTAATAAGCTAACTTAAAAAGCAACATTTTAAATATTTGCTATATTTAGTAGATACCTATGTTGTAGGAAGCATCACGTTTTATTTTTACGTCTTGCACATGTTAGGCTAAAACTAACTCTTTACCTCTGTTGGTTGTTTGATGTTGGAAAGTTATGTCGTGAGTGATTGCTTGAAAAACAGTTTTAATTATTAATTTGGCCATATTTAACTGAAAATACACAAAACGTCTGCATTATTAACGGCATTATTATCATCTATAATGCGATAATCGATTACATTTATTTATTTTTTTGACATTTTAGACGGAAAATAAAAAAGATAAATATTATTATCGACGCTATAGATTTACATGATCAATACATTTGGGTAGAAAACTAATAAATTACGATGTTTTATTGGAAATAATTATTTGTTTACTTAATTTTCGTAATGACAGTTAGCCATTTGATATTTCAAAGTCCACTGTAATTGTAAACGCAAGGTGCCGCTGTCATCGCGCACCCAGCGGATACAAGACAAACTTGGGTCGACAAAAAACAAAAAATGTATTGACTGTTAAAATTTAACAAATTATCGTATCAAGCACTAAGGAGTACACAGAATAAAAATATATATATATATATTTAGGAACCTAGAGTATGTAAAAGATAATTTAAAAAAAGAACAATATAGATGCAAATTTCCCGTTAAAATTGTATCTCAATTAGCTACATTAATTTTCTTTAGGAGTATATGTACTATTGTATTGTATTACAATACCCATAAAAAAATAAACTTCATTAGATACCTTTTTTTATAGTAACTATTTTATTGTCAAAAGATCTGCGAAGGAGATTTTGCACATTTTTTTGTGAGTGCGATGGATGATCCATTTTCAGCTACCAACAGTAATCTGTTTACATATTGATATCCCATCTTTCTTGGTAGCTCCGCTCCATTTTTTGGCGAAACCTTTCTCCCCGCTCTTCGCTGTTATCATCTTAGTTATTTGAAAAGTTATCTACGGGAGAATACAAAAAGTGTAATTTCAGATTTATTAAGCAGCCTTGATTTTTCTTTCCATCAAATTTAAGACGATTTGTTTGTAGGTAGGCCTCTGTTGATTTCCTAAGAAATTTTTAATTGCATTTTTGAAACACAATTATTCTTCTCTCTCTTTATCATTTATTTTAGTTACAAAAACCTTTTCATTTATCATCCTACGAATCTGAGGTCCATCAAAAATTCCTTTGGCATCACTTAATTTTGGAAATGAATTTCGCAGATACGCAAAAACCTACCATTTTTCTTTAATGATTTCTTCTACTAAGCTCCTATCTACATTATCCATTTACAAATTTTGCTTACGTCCTTACTTTTACTTACAAACGAATCTAATTAGGTAATCTTATTTTTCCTGAATTCGAGACAAGTAAATAGGTTTCTTGACACTTTAAACATTAGCTTAGTTAATTTTTGTCTTTTTTATAGATTTAACTTCAAACACAAGATTATTGCAAAAGTAGCAATTTTTTTTAGAAGAGGTTCCTTCCATTCTCACGTAGATGACAAATAACTAAAGTCATTACACTAAAGATCAAAGAGAAAGGTTTTACAACGACCTTAAAGAAATGGAGCGGAGGTACAAAAAAAGATGGGATATAAATATGTTAACAGATTACTGTTGGTCATTCAAAAGAGATCTGTCATTAAACTCGAAAAAACGGAAGCAAAATCCCATTCGTAGATCTTTAGACAATAAAATATTTTGTTACCATAAAAAAGAGTAATAAAGTTGACTTTGTTATGGGTTTTGTTATGGACGAAGTACATATAAGTACTACTAAATTTTAATGTATATAGGTAATTGTGATACAGCTTTAACGGCACATGATTGTATTTGCGAGTATATTGTTTTTTTACATTTCTTTTTAAATTATTTCAGCTTTCATCTAATTTTTCACTTTGTTTACTTCCTGGAGCATTAACTGACCCTGACCAAGATCCTGGCCTAGATTTAGATTCAGCTGCGATTTTTTAAACTTTATAGAGAAAAGGTGTCAAGCGGCAGAAAATCTCTCGTCACCGGAACCAGTTAGAAAGGTTTCTCATTTTACGGAAAAACGGGATAAGCTAGCTTGCGCTTATTGTGAGTTAACTAATCACAAATTAATTAAATGTTTTAAATTTAAACAACTGTCTGTTGCTCAAAGAAAGCAATTTGTTTTTTCTAAAAAATTGTGTTTAAAATGTTTTGCTCCGCATCATGTAAATCAATGCAATTGGAATAATTGTTCTGTGTGCAACAAAGAATCCGGCACACTTCGCCAGATTTTGTGTGACGAAGAAGTACATAAAAGGAGAACTCCTGATAAGTACGGCAACGTCGCACATAAGGGTGGAGTGAAGCTGCGTAGAAAAAGTGAGAAGGGGTGGTACAGGGTGGTACCTATGACGTTACTCTTTTTATAATAATATTTGTGATAATATTATAAACTTTAAATTAAACACGAAACTATTAATTAATATTTCTAAATGATAGATATTGCTATATAATAAACATTTATACAGGGTTTCCCCGATTGGACTGAAATGTAGGAAAAAAAAATTTGTTTGTTACTTTACGTAAAAATGTTATTCTTTGTAAAAGTTTTTGCTAGTCTCAAAACAAAACCCCTAAATCTGAAATAAAAACAATAATATTTAAGAAAATTATCAAGAATTTCAAGAAAACAATAATAGAAGCTAAGAAAGATACAAACACACACAAAAATGTTAGCAAAAAAGTTTCTAAGTTTCATTTTTTTGATTAAATCAGATTATCCATAGACAATTTTATTTAATCAAATTACATGAAATAATTATCCATAGATAATTTGATTTAATAAAATAAATGAAACTTTTTTTTTTTGCTTAAATTTATTTGTTTTTTGAGATATTTTGTAATTGCATTGGTTTTATTAGAGAAATCCATTTTTAGTAAAGATAAATTAGAAAAATGTTTTTATTCAAAAAGCATGAAGAAACTTGCATAGGCTATAGAGAAATTCGAGAAATGATGTCTAGACTGTCTTTTGTAAGAAAGGGATTAAAACGATAAAATAATCCGGAAACGGCTAGCGTAAGATTGTGCAAATATCTTATTAAAGAGTTCTTAAAACCCATTAGAAAATTGGTTTAGGGTATAAAACCTGACGAAAAATGAAATTCGTGTTTATTTACCGTTTTTTGTCGTGAGAGTGAAGTACGGTAAATTTTGAAAAGTTATGCGGCTAAATTTTGAAAAGTTCTTTCGGACCGTTGTTGGAAAATGGAAACGTTAAAAATTGTTAAAACATCGAAGGGAAAGCCAGTATTGATCTTTGAAAGTCATTTTTTTCATATTAGAAATGAAGGAAAGAAGGCAACGCGGTGGGGGTGTTGGAGAAAAGTTCAGAACCCAGGCCTAGCTACTCTCTATAAGGAGAATTTAAAAATTTAAACACACATTAAAATGTGTTCTGCGTTGGCCCATCTACCAATCAATTGAATTGACGACGGATGGCTCGAAATTATGAAGGAAGCTCCAGCCAACGGAAAAGTTTCGCAGTTCCAGGATTACTTCATAAAGCAATGGCTCGAAAACAGTACCTTGCCAAGAGAGTTATGGAATTGCCATAATTTAAGAAATCGCACCAACAACGCAGTGGAAGGATGGAACAACAGACTGCAGCTACGCATAAGGAATAATCCAAATGTATACGATTTAATTACATTACTTCGAAAAGAGTCTGAATTTCAAGATTCAGAGGTTCTGCGAGTGGTATCTGGCTTGTCACTTAATAAAAGGAGAAAGAGTGTGTATATAAACATTGACCAAAGAATTAAAACAATATTAGGAAAATTGTATGAAAACGGCGATGTTAATAAATGTTTAAGATCTTTAACATATGTGCAAAAAAATTTATAATGTATAAATGTAAATAATAGTTGTAAATATTTTTAGCTTTAAACGTAGTTAAATGTAATTCTACATTGTTGCAAATATTTTAACATAGTTTTAATAGAACCTCTTTAATTTTTTTCGCGTTTTTATTATAAGTTTTCCACCGAGAATACATTGCAATAAATGTATATGTTTTATATTTTAATATTTACAAAAATAACTATACTCTCCTTAATTTGTTATTTTTATATTATACCAACTTTCTAATTTTAGAATTTTTAAAAAAAAAATATTTTTTATTAATTTTACAATTAAACTTTAAATATTAGAAAAAAAAAATTTTCTTCAATATGATATAAACAAAACAAAACATTTAGACAAAGTTTTCTTTTAAATCTTAAAACATTTCAATTTTTTTAATTCTAAACCTGCATTCCAATATTCATAAAGGGATGCATTAAAAAGGCTGCATTCAGCATACCCCTTCTCTTGAATATTACATTGCGTGCGCAACTCTACTATGTAACTGGGTACCACCTTCGCCGGGCAAGGTTGCCGCATCAAAATCGTACCTAAAAAATCTGGCGAAGTGTGCCGACACCTTTTGTGTGACGTAGGTTCTCGAGTAGTTCGTTTGTCCGTTTTCTTAATTGTTCTGTTTTATGTCAATTAGCTTGAGTGTCATTTTTGTCTTGTTGAGTGAAAAGTGAAGGATTTCTCTGTTGCTTCCTGTTAAGACTTCATGCGAAGTGGTGTATAATCGATAAATCTGCTATTATTTTATTTGACCATTGTCAATCCGTTTTGGGATTTATAGATTTTCGATTAATTCAAATTTGTGCGATTACGGAAGTTTGTAGTTTTGAGGAAGTAGTTGTTTTGGATATACTCCTCATTTTGTTGTTTGGAACCGTGCACATACCTATATGGGATTTATTCGCCACCCGTAGATAAGCAATTGTACTTGGATTGTATTGAGAAACGGTGAAGCATAAAAACAAAAGTGATTTTGCCGCTGTATCTACTGGCGTGAAGCATTGAAGCATAAAAATAAAGGAAGAGATTGTCCGAACCCATTTTCTAGGAAAAGGTATGTCTATTTTGTTGTTTCTTTTATGTGTTCTATTTAATACAGGTAAAGTGGTTGTGTTACATTGTCTAATTGTTATTCAGATAGTAGGGGTCACTTTCAGTGATTATTTTTTTTATTGTTTAAGGGTTTTAGTATTGGGCCACACCCGAATTTTAGTATTGGGCCACACCCAAGTTCCAGTAGTGGGTTTAAGTATTAAGATCTGGTTTACCTCTAGTACTAAACACTTCAAGTCCGAATTCTGGGATCTTGGTGTGCGTGACTGTGATCCAGTACAATAAACGAGAATATCTTGTATTGAATTCATCCCAGGATCATAATCTAGGACTGGAACCGGTTCTACCCGAGACCGGTTGTATTCAACAAGATTCAAGGATTACAATTAAGTATTTGAGGGAGATCGGGACGTGGGTTGGAAACCCAGGGGGTTTGTTTAGTATATTTTTTTTACCTTTTTGGCACTTATATTGGATTTTGTATTTACAGTTTATTCTTCTTATATCTATTGTACGAGGTACTTTTTTTTAAATACTTTAAGGTGTTGTATTTTTATATAGAAACCATTGCACATGCGCCTACGCCTTGGTACCAAGACCTACCGTGCGAAGTGCGGAAATCTATTGAGTTCTATTTGTTTATTTTCCGTATTACTTTAAATGCGTAAGACACCTTACAGTTACCTCTTCTTAAAACGTACATCATAGTCAAGTAAGCACATAAATTTTTTTTTTTTTTGGTTAATTTGTTTAATTAGGATTAATTTTGTCAATTTGCTAAATAGATTGTATTAATAGAGAGGAACATAAGTGGAAGGTTAGTTTTTATTTTCATTCCTGCCTTTTACTGAGTTTAGGCATGGAAAACTTACATTGATAGGCCAGTGTGGAAAAATTCAGTTGGCGCCCATAATTATTTACGGTCTACTTTTGTCCGGATTATTAAAATAGGTATCCACCCCTTCTTCGATTTTGAGTTTAGTCGATGGCCAAAGGTTGTAACCGGAACAACTGAAACTTATGTAACCGAGTAGACCTGATTTTAAATATATTTTGCAGGTTTGTTATTGTTATTTTTTTTTAGAATTTTCCGAGGCAAAATATAATATACGGTTATTTCGTAATAGTTAAAATTGTAGGTTACACTAGATATAATTGTTTTAGTCTATTTTAACGATTTAACCTTAAACTGGCCTTGACTTGGAGCTATACGGATTAAAATGACTAGATTGAAACTTTTTTGTTGTGGGGCTGTGTAAGTAATACTAATAATAATTAATTCGTAATAATTTTGAAATCACAGTTTTGCCTGCTACACCAATTCGAAAATACTAACTTATAATTTAAAGGAATAAATTATTTTTTTTAATAAAATGACAAAACAAGCAACCAATAAAAAATATTGTCTGTTGCTTAAATAAATTTCTGTATTTTTTCGTGTTTAACATATTGGCCGAGTAAAGAAAATAAATTAAGTTAGTAGGTAATAACCTGTTTAAAGCTTTAAACTTCGAGGGCGCATAAATCATTTGACTTGCAATTATTCTCAGTTGTCTTATGTCAGTTTATTCGCCGCTTCTACAAAGATAAAGTGCTTTGTTCGCCGGAAAATTATATCATCTTAATTCGTGTCCTGAAATTCCCGCAAATTTGAGAAAATAAGTAATATATCAGTCCAAAATCCACATTAAACAATAAACTAAATACTATGAATGTTTTTTACTTATCTAGCTATATACGCACAAACCATGTAGAAATATCTGTAGTTTAATAAAATGAAGTAATAATTCACGAAGTCTTCATTTTTTTACATTTTAGGTAGATTTTGTTGGGTGAACAAAATATGTTTTATAACTAATTTTATCTACTCTACCTCATATTATGTATTAATTTTTGATTAGTAAAAACTGTCATTATAGACAGCAGTGCATGAAGGATTAAAAGTGTGCGTGAAGTAACAATGTATTTTAAATGGGATTTACTTTTTCGCACTGTTTTTGACACACCTTCATATAGGTAATCAAATATCCTTAGCATTCGCGTTGTTATAGTGTTGCTATGAGAGCATTAAATTTCAAAAAAAGTTATTCTGATAGTTTTGTAGTTTAAATTTTTAAATTTGAATTTGTAATTATTTTTTATTTGTTTATCGTAGATAAAATATTGTATGAAACTGTGCGTGAACTGCTTTTTGCGCACATACTTCACGTTTCATAAATAACTATTGGTAACATCTCAGAGAATCATTATTAAAATTTACTCACCTAACATCGTATTAGCTTTAGCTAATCCAGCACTAACCGTTAATACCAAATAAATTTCGATTGGTATAAGTTTTGTGTGATACTTGTTTACTAACAGATCTAAAGGAAAACCCAATAAATTCTAGTTTTTACCTCCCAAGATCTTTTTTTAATTATTAAAAACTTAAAAATATTTTTAGTTTGTAATTTGTTAGAATCGTATTACTTTCAGTAAATAATAAAAAAAACAACTGAAGATAAACCAATTTGGTATCAATTATACCTATCTGGAAATGAGTGGTCGTAACGTATGTTTAGAACCGTTATGGAATCCAAAGTAGATCCAATATTATGTAAAACTTCGAAAAACAACAATTTACATTTTATATAAAACCGGATGAAAAACTTGTAAAACATAATTGACATTGGACTATGCATTCAGATTAAGCTCAGCGGTTCTTAAACTCTCATACTTAAGAGTCAATGCATAAAATTTAAGGCGGGAGGCTAAAGGAAAGCGTATCGATGTGAGCAAGACAACCTACCCTTAGAACTCTATTCATAAAAAAGGCTTGTACACTGCAAGTCAAAAGTATGTGTAGGTAATGGTACTACATGAGAAATTCAGTTTTATACAACGCCTGCTTTGGAAGTTGACTTTTCGAGCGCAGTATGTCATCTCCGAAGTACACAATAGTCGCATACTTGACTATATGTATTTCATAAGCGCACATGTTTGGTTATGACCACATAACTACACGGATTCCGCCTAAACTATCTGTTATTTGACTAGAGAGACTACTCGATCAGTCCTAACCCTTTTTAATTTATGTCACAACTGTCACAACGCAACTGTATTAAACGCAAAAAGAAAGTGTAGGTAATTAAAAAAAGTGTACTATTTAAAATAATGGTCGATTTAACAAGATGTTTAACTCCACCTGAACTAGTTGAATCAGCTAAAAATGCAACAACAAATTTATTGCCAGATGTGTCAAAAGAAAAAATTATTTGTTATATTCCTCTTAAATTCTACTTCCAGAGCAGTAGTTGTATAAAGTATTGATCCTAACACTTGCGGAAATTAACTTTCCCGCACTTAAACTGCTTGCCCGAACTCCGCTTCGCGTCGTTCGGGCATCTGCAGTTCGCGTGCGGGAAAGTATAACTTTCCGCACTTGTTAGGATAATAACTATAGTTGCATAATGTGTTGAGTCAGTTGTATAGCGAAGTTTTTTCTTGTGAATACGTTACGTAATTTCTTTGTACGACTATTGTTAGTACATAAGAGTTAATTTAGCGGACCACATAAACACTCGGTTATGAACGTCACTCACCACATATAGCTATTCAGCTGACTAGCTCCACCCCACCGCATGCTGTAGTGGAGTGGGGTATGGACAGCCGATACGGACTTCACGATTTCCACAGTGGTATGCAATTTTGAATTTATAAAATTAATAATTAGTAAGTTAGGGAATATAAAATATGATTTAAAAAATAGTAAAGAGTAAAGGAAATTTTATTTATCGTAGGTAATTGATCTATATTTTCAAGTTTGTAAGAGTGTTGGTATGGTTGTAATAAAATGATTGTGGATAACTACAATAATTTGAGCATAGGCATTGGGAAGTTATAAAAATTGAAACTTTTTTCATGCAGAGAGCCAATTATGGTAATCTGGAACCGTATTTCAGTTTTCAGCTCTTTTCCTTTGATCATACATATTTTGCATTTTACCTTCTAGGTTCGTAATTCACGAAATATGAATGAAATAATATATACTATTATAGCTAAAATATATTGTTAGATAGGATGTTTTATAATTTCTGTTATATAATGTGCGGCGAAAAAATTAGATAACTGCTTTCTCATGTTAGTTTCCCAAAACCGGTCCAGCTTTTCAATTTTCTCTATATGGAAATTTACTGGACTCCACACCATAAAGTAACAATATTTCCTTTTGGATAAATGTAGTTGGCCCTGAATCTGATAAAAATAATTGTGGTTTTGTTTAAGGGTAATTTTACCGCTTTCATCTATTTGCAGATATTTTATTTTTCCACTACTTATTCCATCCTCCACGCTAATTTTCTTTAATACTGCAGGACATTTAACTTCTATTATTGAATCAGTACTTACAACTCCATCTGGACTTGCTCCTAAAAAATACTCATCATCATGCCCTACAAATAAACCACAGCTATTGACTGTCAGGCCAGTAACGTCTTGAAAAGTATTAATTGCCAGAGGTTCAAAGTCTAAACCGTATCTGGTACTTTTATTGCCTGTAAAAGGGTTACTGTAAAGCCTTTTTGCCAGTAAATTTGGATTAGCTTTTCTCCGTTTACAAATCAAACCGAAGTTAGAAGCAGTTAATCGGCAACTTCTTTCTTCTAGCCATCTGTGATTATTGCCTTGACCTCGAGTATTTTTTTCCAGGTCAAGTATTTCTTCTTTTGTTTTTTTCAAAATTGTTTGTAGCTTCATCTTTCTTCGTTCCAATTCCTCTGCACTTAAAGTTTCCTCAATAGCGCCATAGTCCGCGTCGGGCTCGTGGTTGGCTGATGTATGCTTATATTTTTTTGTCATTCTTTTTTCTTTGAACTGTGCTTCCCGTTTTCTTTTTAATCCTTTGCCTTTCACCAGATTATTTATGAAATGCCCCGCTTCAATACCAGCTGATTTCAATATTTCCAGTAGAAAATTATCTTTGCAATTGTATGAAATGGCTGCCAATTCACACCTCATCTCGTACGACTTTTGACCAGAAAAGTTTATCTAAAAATAAACATATTAACAGTTATAACCTTCTTTTTATTCCTAGGACTAATACTTTATCTACTAAATGGTAACTTATTCGAATAACAAAAAATGCTGCGAAACAGCTAGTAACTAACACTTAGATGCACATTGCACATGGTACTTACCCTCTTGCCTCCTACAAATTTATTGACAACAGCATTAAATTGTTCAGCTGGGTTGTTATTTTTGTTCAATAAAATCGAAGAAGCACAGCCTACAATTCTTTGTAATGCAAAACAAAATGTCCTGATACATTCCACATTCTATCAGCATTGGCACTATGTTTTCATTTTTATCTTTTTTGTCGCAAAAGTACTTATAACAATTTTTCTGTTCACCAAAAATGTGATTGGGAGAGTTTTTTAAAATCATCCACTTTTTTCAAAAAATTTGTTGGCTCTTTGTTTCTAAATTCAGCGGCTTTTTTTATGGAGGTTCTAAATTTTAAAATATTGTTTTCCAATTTTTTTCTTAACGACACCTGAATATTTTTGAGCAAAGAACTACTTCTTGTGGACTTTGTAATTTCCTTTAATTTATTACACATATTTCGTAGTAAGTGATTTACACACTCAACTTTTTCTACGAGTACAGTACAGTACAGTACGGCTTTTCTTCCAAAAGCTTTCTTGTGATGCTACTATCCCCATCACCTATCAATTTTGTGTACCTCACACCATGCATCGCTTCACTATTTTTAAATCCCTCCATTATAATTGCAGACTCCATGGACGTTGAAGATCCTGTCCAGTTTTTAGCACAAACGTGTTCTTTTCCTTTATTTCGAACACATACAATGCAAAATTTATTTTTCACTCCCATGAACAAGATCTTTTTGGTCGCTTCTCCGATGATAACGCAGCTACTCCAGATAATGCATTGTAATTGGTTTTGTACGATCTTTTAGACCAAGCTCCATCTGCAATGACAGTTATAAAAGGAACACCGTTTCCGTCAACATCACCCCTTTCAATGGCTAGCTTCTTTTCTTCTTTGCCCGCCAATGCCAGCTGTTCCATTAAAGTAGTGTGGACATTATCCTGAAGAGTTCTTTGAACCTTTGTAAATAATAAAGGCGTAATCGGAGGCAACTCCATAGTTGTGAGCATTTCATTCATTTGAGTGTAACCGGCTCAGACGGAGATCGTTCCTACAAATTAATGTAAAACAATAAAAAATATTAAAATGGAAATGGGTATATACCCAAAACTGTAGATTTGTTAACATCCGCTGATGCTGAGGGCTCTGTTGTAATTGAACTCAATTTATTGCAAACGTTGCATTTGATCTTCAATGTTGTCAATAAACCATATCTGCTTTCGTGAATAATATCACAGTCCTTTATACTACAATTGAAGAAAGGATGATGGCTGATATTTTTAATTTGATCCCAAAAATAATCTAGCTTTACAATTCTCCGTCCTGTAAATGTTGATGGAAGCACATCGCTAGTATTGATTTCAGTTACAGAACCTTCAGTAACCTCAGGCTCAGTTAATCCTGTTTCAGCGGGAATTTCATTATGGTCAGGTTGCCTCCGTTCCTTATTCCACCTGATTAACGAAGCTCTACAATACACAATAATCTTCAAACTGAAAAAAAACTTAATAATTTACTCACCTTTTTCTTGATGATTTCATGGTTTTTTCTTTTCCCATTTTAGTCCTGTAATAAACATAGCTTTTCTTTTTTTTTCAGGTACCTATATTAAAAAGTTTGTACTCACCTAGAAATATTCACACTAACTTAACTATTAATCTTAATCACTATAATGTTCCAAATATTAGTCCAAATGTCTTCTTAATAATATATAAAAAATGTCCACAAATTCAAAAATTCACTATTTAAATACGCCGGCAAACAATAGAACTGCAATCTTACACTGCAAACATATTATAAATAAATCTTACACAAAGTAAGCGCCAGACCATTCGGTTCGCCAGATAAATTATTAGAGTATATTTATATATAATAGTAGCTCATTTTCCAACTGGTCCGCTAGTTCTAACAATTCACGAGTTCTAGCACATCGGCACGGTGAAATACTCAGATTTGCGGAGTGTACAGGAATTAATCCGTATGGGGGCGCATTTATCAGTCGTTCACAAATTTGAATTTGTCCGGATCTTTGGTACCGTTTGTCTCCGTTATTAGAATGTATATTTCAATGAAATTTTGAAGGTATATTACTGGCACCTAGTTGCACAGGCTATGCATGTTTAATCCTCAATTTTTTTGAAATTAACAGAAATGGATTATCATTCGTCATCAATATAAAAAATATTTAAAATTTAAATATGCATAGCTTGTGCGCTATCGTAAACCAAATTCGTCCTGAAAATTTGAGCAGTTTTTATGGAATATTCACAGAGAAAAAAGGGTTTTTTGATAATAAGACAAAATTTCATAGATTGGTCAAATTATTTTACTATTTTCTCGGATCTATTTGTGAAAGTCCATGGATATTCACTTATTACTATCAATTATCAGCACCTTTTGTTTATATAAACATTTTATTAGCCGATATTTGATAAAATGTGGAAATGGTGAGAGCGCTAGTGCAGCGTTGACTCTTAACGCATCTCCATTTTCTTTCAAACACTTTTGCGCCTCGTATTGTACTGCGAGAATTAAGTAGTCATCAATCCGGGAAATAAAAATTAGACTAAGCAACACTGTATATCCAGGTGGTATAGTCATATACGCTTGGCGCCTCGGACGATATTTCACGAAAGATGTCAAAAGTCCTCTAATTGTCTCGAAACAAGATGCGCCGCTATAGAGAGAAGCGCGTTTACAGGTTAACCATTAGTTGAACTTAAACAACAAATTTCTAGTTTAGTGCTCTAACTCTAAATATCTTTTACGCTCTAAATATGGATAAATTTCTAATTAAAGCCAAACTAAAACTAAACAATAAAGAACCTTGTACTTTGACTGATTTACAAGAATATTACTCTAAAACCCGAAACTATGACCAAGCTTACCTAAGTTTTGGTTTAACAATCTTTAAAATTACTGGAAAAACCGGAATACTTTTAAATTATTAGCTGCTGATAGCTTTAAACCTAATAAATTAAAGAGACCCCTAGAAGAAACATTTTACCAGGAATATATTAGTAAATCGCATAAATTGTTTGAAGAAAACTAAGATCATTAAAAAACACAAGTTAAATTTTCAGAAAACGCTCGCATTGATCGAGAAAGCTTTGTTAGCATCATACAAAGTAGCTTACAAAGTAGCTAAATGTAAAAAACCACACACTAGAAACTTATTCTACAGGCTACCAAAGACATTAAAGAATTTTTTTTTGTGAAAACTATGATAAACAACTAAACAGTATTCATTTATTAAATGATACAATCTGTCAAAGAATTTTGGATATATCTGCTGGCATTCAAAAGCAGCTTGAATCTCAGCTAATGGGATAAATATTCAGATAAATTGCATGATTCATAGGGAAGATTTAGCGTCCAAGTCTCTAAGCCCTGGTCCAAATATTGTTTTGGAAGTAGGTATTATAGTAGTTAGCTACATAAAAACTAGGCCATTAAAATCAAGGATTATCCCTGCGCTTTGTACAGATATGAGAGCTAAACAAAAATCTTTGTTGTTCTATTCTTATCCAGATGGTTATCACGTGTCAAGGTTGCCAAATGTATCTACAAACTGAGAAGAGAAATAGCGGTATTTTTGAAGGCAGAAGGTCATAAGCGTTCGGCATAGTTCTGCGACAAGTTATTTTAATAAAGCTTTCCTATTTTGTAGATATCTGTGAAATACTTAATGTCCTTAATCTTTAAATAAAGAAAAAAAAATTAATGGATTTAATTTAAGTGGAAAGAATAAATCTTTTTGCAAAAAAATGCATTTATGAAAATACTGCTTTAATATGTTTCTAACGTTGTATTGTAGCGTTTTTAAAAAATCCTGATAATTAATTTTTTTAAATTTCTTTTTTAAATTAAAAGCCCGTCCTGTCTTGGTAACGTTCGATTTTGTTCGAGAAATAACTGTATTATTGGCTACGTGATCAAAGCAGCGAAGTACTTTTAAAAATAACGAACTCTTTAAAACAAAAGTATTGATTTTTTTTCTGCCCAATCATATCTTTCTGTTAAATCATATGCTCCCGTAAGAAATTTACTTACGCGGTACTTGATCAACGGTCAAGCATTTAAGGTGTGGCATTATAGTCAATAACATCTTGAGTCATTTTAGCTCCAATTTTCCCGTTTTTTTTTTTGTTTTCTGAAATTTACAAAGTAATTGTGTTTCGAGTGTCGATTAAAAGGTCGGTAATTTCTCTGAAATGGTTTTGTGAATACCACCTGTAAGTACCTGTAGATGAGACTAAAGAATACTCGAATTTTTACCGTATTTTCGAGATTAAGCTGGTTGCTGATCTATAATTCTTCCTGAGAGACGCTTCGGAGCCAATTGTAAGTTTTTTTATTGTATAGTTACTATCTTCACTACAAGAAAAAAGAGTACCTACTGTTTATTTCTTTGGAGATTGAATTTTATTGTATTCAATACTATTAATATCTACGTATCAAGATTTAAAGTCATAAGTGAGCCGCAGAACACAGTGAGTGATTTAGTTTTTTTGAGAAAGCCGGTGTTTTTTTTTTCATCTTTTTGTATTTTTATCTGTATCTCTTATTTGGATAAATAAAAACTGTAACTGGATATGTAAGTACTCTTTTAACTCGAGTTAATAAGAAAGCAAAAGGTGATTTTAATATTTTTTTTGTCTAGATTTCATTTATTTCACTTTTCGCTTCACAGGGTACACAGAAATAACAAAATAATATACATAGCTGTTCTTTTAAATGTAATAAAAAAATTGATTTTGAACTGATCATCAAGGTGATTGGTATTATGTTTTTACTGTTTTAACACTGATATCTGTCTATATGTTTCTGTTTGTCTTGTTTATTATTGAACCAAATAATAAATATTGTTTATTGTTTAAATAGATATTTTTCTTTTCCTCTCTGATGTATGTTATTCTGATCAATATTTTCAGTTAATGGAATAAGTCTAAATTTTGATTTTTCAAATATATTTTTATCTTACAAGTTTGAATTTTAACCATAAGGATAAGTAAAGAAAAGTGTAAGTATAATTATCTTATTTGTTTCATAAATAAAAGTGTGTAATTTCAATTCTACAAAGAATAATCTGCCGAGTTATCTTATCAAATTTTGTATATCTTTTATCTTTTACCTGGGTTTCTTATATTTCCCCATTTTTAGAATAAAAAAAAAATAAGTGAAGCCCATTTTCCTTTCTTTTTCACTTTTTCTTTTATTTTCTCTTTTCTGTCCCTATTAATTTTTATTATTTTATTAAATATGTTCTTTTTTATTTTTTCGATAAATTTTCATTAAGCTCGTCCAAATCCACGCTCGCTCTCCACCAACCAACTGAGTGTCGTTCGCACTAGTGAACCTTAAGATGAGCATTTACCATCTAACGATAAAAAAGGTTACAGTATAAAAAATTATAATGTTAAAAACCATTTAGAAAACCTAAATACGAATTTCCAACGATACTTTTTTTGCAGAAGAAGATATCAATTTGTCCAATTAAAATTGGGTTTGTAATCAATTTGACAGTAAACCTAACGGCAAATCACTTGAAGAAGAAGAACAACTACTAGAGTTTCGTCCAGCACTGAAAATGGATTTTAGTATAAAATTTTTAACAAATATTTGGATCGAACTTCCAAATGACTTCTCACTAATAAAAGCCAAAGCAAGATGGATTTTTTTCGTTTTCCCCACGTTCATTTTTGTGAAACAGGATTTTCTGCTGTTGCTTCGTTAAAATATAAATATCAAAATAAGCTTTAACTAGAAAAAATACTCAGAGACGCCAGTTCCAATTTCAAACTCAACTTAAAGAGATTCTATGCCACAAAGCAAGCGCCTGTTAGCTATTCCAAAAATATTTAAAACTTTAGATTTAGAATGAGTGTGTAGTTCAATATTTGATCATAAATATTTTATAAATGTGTTTCTCAATTTACTGCGCCTCCTCACCAGGTTAACACGCTCCGCCCCACAGTTTAAGAACCACTGGTATAAATATTGATATTCAAGGAAAACCTCTCAAGTTTTCTTAGTGTAAATAACTTTTTCTTATCTGCAATAGTCATCTCAGTAAGATGTGTAAAGTTTATTACACCACAAAGTTTCTGTTAACTTTCATTTAAATTATAGCAAAAGTAAAATAAAATCTACATTAGGCGTTCGTAAATATAAGCTCACAAATTCCACCAGTACAATTCGCAATGATAAGAATAAGTTTATGAGGGCCCGAAATTTTATGAATGTTATGAATTTTAAATTGCAAGAAACAAATAAAAGTAATGAAAAAAAAGCAGTTTGATTTTGATACGAAATTTTTACTTTTTGGGTAGCGTCCAAGCATAACTTTTACGGTGGCAATAAAAAATTCTATTTTCTAAAATGCGATAAGATATTTGCGGCCTTACTAGGAATGTACAAAAATATTGATTTGAATTTATTTTATTTTTTTACAAAATTTCTTCGTTAACTTATATACTTGTTTTAAGTCTTTGATTCAATTTTTTAGACGTTTTTATGTAATTCTGCTAAAATAGGACTTTACAATTTAATTCATATTTCTTTTTAGAGCAAAAGAGTTTAAATTGCGATTCATCAGTTCACTTGGATCCACTTTAAGTATAGTTCTACACCGTTCAGTTATATGAGGAATAACCAACAATTCTCTAGTACCTTCCCCCCTCATTTCCGCGATAGGCATGATCGGCGACTTCTAGTTTTAGTTTACGTTTGTTGTAGAAATAAACGACTGACTCTAAGTCTGCTTGTCGATAATGATGATAATGATGATGATGTTGATTGTGATGTGCATTTGTAGCAGCTTCGTGATATGTTAAATATGATTGTAAAATTTTGAGCATTGTTATATAAGTAGTATTACCGGTGCTATCATAAGCAGGAGCAAACTCTGGTGTTTGCATGTAAAGGAGCCTAGAAGGAGGTCCCACATTGTAAGTAAGACTATATTAAAGCTTATCTTGTACAGAATAATAAAGGTAAAGCCAACTATTCGTTCTCATTACTGATGCTTCGGCGACTCTAAGTACTTGGTTAGTGCAAACAATTACGGGCTGCTTATTACTTTCCGAACTTTCTTTAACCTATAACACACAGTGCATGCAAATGTATTTGCCATTTGCGTTTAAATTTGTCTAATAATATACAAGACCTTTTTTGTTTTGATTGAGTTACTGCAAATAAAATAATCATATATTTTCAAGAAAGTAAAAAATGTTATATGTTACAACTTAATAGCTAAATTTTAAACTTAAGTGAAAAAAAAAACAAAACAAAGTGGT
This sequence comes from Altica lythri, assembly GCA_964028335.1. Lineage (NCBI taxonomy): Eukaryota > Metazoa > Arthropoda > Insecta > Coleoptera > Chrysomelidae > Altica > Altica lythri. The sequence continues at coordinate 23,912,123 of OZ034803.1, read as the reverse complement.
TGCAATATATTGGAGATCATTAACACAAATGCTCCATATACAACAGTATTTAGTGTTGTTGATATTAACGAACTTAATTTAAAGTTTTCGGTTTAAAATGTCGCATAAGTTAGAAATAAGAAAATGTATCTTCAAGTTACATAGGCGGGTACCCAAAGCTGAAATCTGTCAAATATTCAAGAATGAAAACCCAAAATTTATTGCACAGATGTCAGAGGAATTGATGAGAAAAACAAATAGGGGAAAGTATTCTGATACGGCATAGTCACTGAGATGGCATATCGCCGATAATTTGTGAAAATCGAAAAGATATGGCAACACCGATGTTGCTTATCGTGAAGAATGCGTGTGGTGTGGGGTTGTACCGATACAATTTTTAGTTCCATTCTGTTCGTTAGCGAGTTGCCACGTAGATGTTTTTAAAAAACGACGTTTTAAACTTTTGCAGTATAAATCTTTTGGTGTTTGTTATTGGACACCAGTAGACGATATAAGGTATGTTTTAATTTATTTTGTACCTTTTGAGAATACTGTTGAAACTACTCTAGGTGGTTTTCTGTTTGTTTAAATTTTTTTAAGTTTTATTTCGGTTTGCACGTGTGTGTGAATGAGATGGCATAGGAGCAAGTTGTCTAAGATGGCATAGTATGCCATCTCATCCACCACAACTATTTTATATTAGTCTGTTTATATATTTTAACTGGCACTGTTTCAACTTTATTTCAGATATGGCTCCATATATTAGGAAATCTTCAAGGCAGTCGTGGGATGAGAACCAAATGAGAGAGGCTATCGATGCTGTTAAGAGCGGCAAAATGAGTTGGTTATTGGCGTCCAAAACGTTTAAAGTTCCTTTTACCACATTGCGCCGACGTGCTCAAAAAGGGAATACTTCAAAAGGATATCTAGGTGGGCATAAGGCGACATTTGACATCAATTTAGAAAGGGAAATAGTTAATCATTTGCAAGATTTGGAAATCAGATTCTTTGGAATGACATCGGTCGATGTCAGAAGATTGGCTTATCAAATAGCTGTTAAAAAAAAACTTCCCCATAGGTTTTCATCTGAAAAGGAAATGGCAGGTAGAGGATGGTTAAAGTTATTCAGACTAAGGAATCCTACAATATCTCTTCGCATACCGGAAGCTACTTCCGCTGCAAGGGCCCGCGGTTTCAACCGACCTCAAGTTCAAACATTTTTCCGTCGCTTAACGGAAATAATAGACAAATATAGGTTTGAGCCACAGCAAATTTGGACCGTTGACGAATCAGGGTTTAGCACAGTACCAACGCAACCCACCAAGATTTTTGCAACTAAAGGTAGAAAACAGGTTGGTGTTTTGACAAGTGCTGAGAGAGGCCATCACTTTACTTCAGTTTGCTGTGTAAACGCTTTAGGACCATACATTCCTCCTGCTTTCATATTTCCGAGAAAAAATATGAAATTAGATTTGATGGACAATGCTCCAACGGGTTCCGTAGGATTTGCCCCCAGGAAAAAGATGGATGAATGGAGAGGTTTTTCTTAAATGGTTGCAACATTTTGTCAAACACAGCAAAGTTTCACCTCAAAACAAGGTTTTGTTGCTTTTAGATGGTCATTCTAGCCACAAAAACATAGATGTTTTAACATTTGCAAAGCAGAATGGCATCGTAGTTTTCTGCTTCCCGCCGCATTGCACCCACAGGCTTCAACCGCTAGACGTAAGTTTCCTTGGGCCTTTAAACACATTCTATAATCAAGAATTGAATGTTTGGCTCAAAAGCCACCCTGGTAGAACGGTAACTCACCAACAAGTTACAGGGATATTTAAAGAAGCGTATCTTCGAGCTGCAACGGTAAAAAATGGACAAAGTGGTTTCGCGTCTTCTGGAATATACCCACTTAACGAAAATATTTTTCCTGACTGGATGTTTGCACCTGCGGATATAACTGATGTACAAGAGCCAGTGATACCTGAAGAACCAAATGAACTTTCAGTAACCGCCCAAGAACAACCTATTCCTTCAACTTCCAAAGATCCACTGGAACTTAAAGAGCCAAATGGACTGTCAGTAACCATCCAAGAACAACCTGTGCCTTCATCGTCCAAAAATCCAGAGAGGCCAAAAGAGCCAAATGAATTTTCAGTAACCATCCATGAACAACCTACACCTTGTCCGTCATCGTCCAAAGAGGCAGTGGTACCAAAAGAGCCAAATGGACTGTCAGTAACCGCCAAAAAGCAACCTGGTCCTTTATCGTCCAAGGACCTAAGTATATCCGAAATTTCGCCATTGCCAAAGGCCACTGTTACAATTAGATCAAATTGAAAAAAAGGAAAATTTGGAGTTCTAAACGCTACACCGGACATTGAAGAACTAAAGTTAGAAGTGGCTAGTAAGAAAGCTCCAGTTTTAAGAAAATCTGCTACGCGCTCGGCCAAAAGAAAAGTCCGACTGCCATCTTCTGAGAGTGAAAAAGAAGAACCGGAGTATTCTGACTCAGAAGAAGAAGATCCGGCCTGCATTTATTGCCTTTAACAATATACTATGTCACGAAGTAAAGAATGGTGGCTACGTTGCCAAATGTGCCAAAAATGGTGCCACGCCGAATGCATTGGCCTACCCAGAAGTGCAAAAATTATAATTTGCGATATTTGCAAATAAAACATTAGTTTGTAAATATATGCCATCTCACCCATAGGGGATGGATGAGACGGTTTTTGTAACAGTGTACGTTTTATTTTTTTTTAAGCGTATTGTATCTATACATTTTAATTTAGTTCTGTAAACATTTTTTGTCAAAAATGAAATATATTGTTTGCACAAATTTTTGTTTTTTCTTATCTACAAAAAATAAATTTTTTATAAATTATTTTCAAAAAGTATGCCATCTCAGAGTACTTTCCCCTAGCAGGTTGGGTTGTCAACAAGAAGTGTTAATAATGAATTTTAATTTTTACGCTGATAGCTTATGGGTTGGGGCGTTGTTTTAATTAAAAAAAAAACTTTTTCTTTGCTAGATTTGTTTTTTTTTCTTCGATATAATTTATCCAGACAGTAACATAAATATTCTGCTTTAATGATTTTGTCTTGTTTAATATAATTTATCGATATGACCTCTGTTGCTTTCCGAAAAACCGTTGTTGTGACCTCTCTTACAGATAGACGACAGCTTTTCGCTTTCTTTGACGTCGGCATTTTTTTCCCTTGTTTTAAATAATGTTTGGTCCTGAGAGTAAAATGGTGATCCAAGTGTCATTTACAGTAATAAATTGCCGCAAAAAGTCTCTTTGATTTGATTTATAGAGGGCTAAACATTGCCAAAAACAAAAATGCGCTTAAGTTTTTAATTACAATTAAGAAACCAATTATAATCCCAAGATTTTAGTTAGAAGTATGAACTCTATCTTTAAATATGAATTTCAGTTACCTACCACTGCAAATTTTAATAATGGCTTTGTGGACTTTTTACACCATTTAAAATGATTTTGTCAATTTTGGTTTACCTACGTTATAAAGATGTAAATGAAAAAGCAGATTATTTGCATGCTGCTTTTTACTTTGTCTTTATCTTTGTAAGAGTTAATTTTTTTAAACAGTAACAAAACTAGATAACTTTGTTATTTAACATAACGCAAATAATAAACATAACTAAAATTAACCACTTAACGCATAATTTTTTATTTTATATATATATATATATATTGTAGTTTATTAATGCCATTAATGCACATAAGCTACTTTTTCCAAAAAAGTACCTCTGCTCCATTTCTTTAGGTCCGACTTCTTAGGAAATTGTAAGTTTGGCACCCGATTACCTTTTATTGTAAACAGAGGTAAAATACCGTTTTTTGTTTTGAGCGGAATGGTCGTAAATCAATTATCAAAAAAAAATGTAGTTGTCGAAAGTTTCACTACGACATTACTGCTTGCTCCTAGGTTCGGCTGATCATCTGCCAGTTTAGTATTGTCGTTAAAATTTAGAAATCTTTTTACTTCTTCGTCATCGCACGGGACACGTTCAAAGTATTTAGTGAACTATTCCAGTAGGATCTGGTTAATGGAAATTAAACAATTGACATACTTATATATACAAATACAAAAAATATACTAATTCATTTTTTGAAATATAAGTCGGTTTTTCTGACCTATTTTGTACATCAAAGAGATTGGACTGCTCAATTATGTACTCAAATAGAGATTTTCTGACCCTTGAACTTTTACAAAATCTTCAGAAACACTTATAAACATATCCTATCAGTCAGGATTTTTTTCTTTGTAAATTTGATACCTGTTTTTCTTGGTTTGGACGCTGACGTGGAAGCTAGGAAAACTTGGAAGACTCATTATTTGTAAGATTTCTTTTCCATGATTTTTGTACTGTTGAAAGTAGTTATCCACTTTTATTACCACTGTAATTATCATAATTACTTACATCAATAATTATGCACTTTGTCATTGAAATATGGCTTTCAGTATTAGATAGAATCTCTGATCGGTTTTTTCTAAGAAATACATGGACTCATTATTTGGTCAACACACTCACGCTAGCTTTTGTAATCAGCACTTTCTCATTACCATAAAATTGTTATCCACCTGAAACAAGACCAAAAAATAAATAATACTTCTATACTTCAAAATGTGCAAATATGAGACATGCAAAAATATTCGTTTTTTGACACCCTTTTAGTTGGAATTATTATTTATATACTCCTACACAACAATAACAAAATTTAACCTTTACATAAAGCTTTTTATTGAAGTGATAAATTAAAAAATTTTAGCACTGTAAATAACCGACGGTAATCTCGCTCAAGTAGCAATAAATAATGGCGCCAATAGAAGTATGTATTTCACGTGGAGGGAATTCCTGTGATGTTTCATGAGGGAAGCGAACGTGCCAGATATGGAACAATGTAAATTGAAGTCTTAAACTCTTTTGAGTTTAAATAAATTTTAAGTGTGCTAATTATGGGACAGTATGCAGGATCTAATACGTCGAAACAACAATATCGGAGCTATTTGTAGGTATAGACGGAAATATCTTATCCGATCCACGTGTTACTTAAGTTGGTTTTTGAGGATATTTTAAAATTTCTTGGGTGGCCCTGTGATTTATTTAATCTTAAGTAATTTAATATATAATAGGGTACTATATAAAGTACACCTGTATGTAGTGTATAAATATAATTTTCTTAATGTCGTTACGATACTTTTCCCAATTATTCAACTATTTTCTATAAAACTCGCCATCCCGTTAACTTCGTAATAGATAAGTAAAAATAGGACAACAGTGTGATATACTAGGCACAAAATGTATTTAATTTATATTGATACAACTGACAGTTTAGTATCTCAGAAACGTTGCCACAATTAATTAAGGTTCATCCCAGAAAGGAGAGAACGATAGATTAATGATTGGAATATAAGCGCTTACTATGCCATCCACAATATCCGTTATACCCAACAATATATCCATCTTATTTGTCATTGTGGATTGATTCTAAATTCACTGTATTAATTAAATGCTTTACTACTAATCTCTTACAGTATGTTTTAAAATTACTAGTAAATATGGAGTTTAGAATTTCTGTTAAAGATTTAGTAGATTACTATATGTAGGTTTACCCAAGAGTAGCGGTTACGGGGTTAAAGAATACTGCATATAAATTATTTCTCGTTTTCGTTGTCAAAACAAGTTCATGGTGGTTTTAAGGGATCTATTTGGCTTTTTTACTCTTATATTTTAAACGTATGATCACAGCAAACAAATACTTGTTAAATCAAAATCTAGCAGCGAAGCGTTGAAAGTGATTGTCCATTAGCAAGTTATTTGCGAAAGTAACTTTTGTGAGTAGGTAGGTAGACTGAACGCAAATATTGATGCAAGTTATTTGTTACAACTACTTCGGAGAGAATTCTTTAGTTTTCTGGCGCAATAAATGTCTGAAGTGTTTACACACGTATATAAAAAATTCTGCAAGATAAGTGTAGTTTTCTTGTCAACAGAAATGTCGTTTGCATGACTAAATTGTACTGCTGCATACATAGCTCTTTTATGATAAAAAAACAAAACAAAAAGGAAATATATGGTTTAGAAACCGAATATTACGAAAACATGAACAAAAAAAGACACTAAAGAGCTTTAAAACTTCCTGCGTATGCATATTAATGATTTAAGAACTTTTAGAACTAGTCAGTCCTGTAATATCAAAAAACAATACGCAAATGCGTCGTCCTGGTTCGGCAAGAGAGCGCTTGAGTGTGACATTAAAATTTTAGTTGAACAAACGAGGGTTGTCTTTTTAGTTTTGCATATAGCATATCTATACTAATATTATAAAGAGGAAAGGTTTGATTTTTTGTTTGTTTGTTTGAAATGAATAGGCTCTGAAACTAATGGACCGATTTCAAAAATTCTTTTACCGTTGGCAAGCTACACTATTCCCGAGTGACATAGGCTATGTTTCATTTAAAAAAACAAATAGGGATCCTTACTAAAATGCCATTATTGTAACCAAAAATGACCTGAAAATCCTTACATCGCGTGCGCTGAGAATACTATTGATTATAGAATAAAATAATGTATCACGATTTTGAAGAATATATAAATAAATAATTTTTTAAAAATTTTTATCTTGGTATTAATCCTTATCAAAAAAATTTGTTTCATAATCACGACAGCTATCACAAATTTAGCATCTGCAATGGGACGAGGCTACTTATAAAGGAATTAAAGGACAATTAAGTTGTAGCAACCAATATAACCACCAGCTGGTCAACTAGCTCATACACTGAGGATACCGATGATCCCAACTGATCTACCAAATTCATTTAAATCGCTTCAATTTCCTATCAAAACATCTTTCGCTTTTACTAATAATAAGTCTCAAGGTCAAACCTTCCAATTGTAGGGATCGGTTTTCCTAAGGTGGGTCGGAGCACCTGAAAATCAATTTATTTTGCTACCAGAAAATAAAACAACATTTAATATTGTTTACAGGGAAGCGTTGACCCGAAAAATTTAATGGCTTCTGTTATTTTTCTTTAATCCCCGTGCAAAGCCGGGGCGGGCTGCTAGTATTGTTATATTGCAACAAAATATTATTATGATGTCATTTTTTTTTATTTTACACTCTTTAATCTATACAGCTTGTGATATTATTTGTAATAATACCAATATAATACATTATAATAGTATTTTGTTTGTTTGCAAGATATTTGATATTAAATATATGTGTTATTAATTAACTTGAAACAAACTTGTTTTTATTACTAATTTTTAAGTTTTTTTTTTAATAAATTTAGTTTATCTTTAAAAAAATGATAATACATACTCCGCTGGTCAAAAAACAAGATAGTTTTTTAAGCGTTCCGAAGAAAGCCATTCAATTACACTCTAAGAGCGACATCAAATGGATATACGGCCAGATATTCGACTGATATCACTTTTTGTCGTTGAATGTGTTTCCTTTTTATAAAACTTGTAATCTGTCTAAATCCTATCTCCAAGTCGCACAGACGGGTCACATTTAGAAGGGCGCTAAGAATCAAAAGTGATATGTAGCAGAGGCGTACTACAAGAAACTTACACTTTTTTAAAATATTTTAAAAATTATATACAAATACTAGCAAACCCGGCAAAATTCGTTTCGCCACCATATATGGCTTCGTTTTTTGTAACATTTTGTTTGGAGATTAAAAGATGAAGAAAAATTATTTTTGTTTGTTTTATATTTGAAAAGAAAAAAAATTATTTCACAACAGTAGGTAATGAATTCATTTCGATTACAAAAATGAAGTGTAATTAAGTTGAACTTCTCTAAGTTAAAAATGAAAGTGAATCCAAAGAAAATACTGAATCGAAGCGTTATACGTGTCCGCAAATTATCCGTTTCATTGAAGTGCTCTTTGGTAAACCACATTTTTTGTTTTTTGGTCTGACGTTAACACAAACAAAGCGGATGGTTTCCCAACTCGTGAACACACAAGATATAGCTGCCCATGTAAAAAACAATGATTTTTTAAATTTATTCTGCAAACATTATGCGATTGGCCTTGCGACTATTGCCATTGCGAACGCAAGGCGTACCGTAAATTGCAATCGTTTGAAGTCAAACAGAAGATCAGTCGGAATCATTGATATTCGAGGAATACATACATTTTCATCTGCGTACTTTCCGATAATAATGGTTGCCTCAATCAAATTCGGCATAAATCTTTTCACCGCAATTCGAGTACCTACCGTTGCAAAGTCGCGGTGGATTCAAATTACGCAATATCATAATAACTGAACCAACTTTGAATTCCAAGTTATGTGGTGGAAATCCTGGTAACTTCAGAGAGTTCAAAAACTCCGTTGGACAATTTACTACATCATCGGGATTTGTTATGGAATCAACGGATTTGTATGTCACCAAATCGCCATCGATTTTTTATTGAATGGTGAAATTCAAATCGGCAAAAGTCGTCGGTAAGAGTAATTAATCCAGCTGTCGCATTAACTGGGACTTTTCCATTTCCAACAGCTAACAATTGTTTAGAAAATTGTGCAGCATTTTGATCGTTTTGAAGTTAAACTCTTATATTAGTGTTTAGCGATAATGTTTTTACATTATTCCACAAAGGTGATGCCTTCAGGCAAGCATTCAATTCATCTGCAGGCGTTCCACGGGGAATTACTAGCAACGTCTGCCTGAAATCGCGGCCCAACAATATCATCAAGCCGCCAAAGATGTTGTTATTTCGCCGAAGATCCTTCAGTGTGAAGTTAAGTGCTTCGAGTGATTTCTTATGTGCCAACTTGCATGTCTTATGCGGCGGCCGATGTTCGCACGTCGTCCTCTCGGCATTTTGGACTATGGGCAGACTGGTGAATTTAACCTCAAATGCACGATCCACATAATTTACGCAGTTCAACTTAAAACTTAAAAGACAAATGCCTGCTGTACAATAAAAATTTGCACAATACGCGTGATTGATTTAAAGGTTTCCAATTGAACTGGTAGGAAACGAATAACTTTAACTTCAATTTCACAGTATACACAATACCAGTTTTAAATTTAAAAGAACCTGAACGTGCGCATTATAAATGTCACATGAAATTAACTGAGCAGAGTACAATGAGTAGCTGTCAAACAATGTATCACGCACCGGCGCCATATGAAAAATATGGCGCTGTATGTGAAAAATGATTTTCCCTGTTTTCCTGCTTTTCTTTTAAAATTTTTCATGAATTTTCTTTGCTATAAACCTCACGGAGCCCGAGACCTTTCCAACGAATGCAAAACCGTGGAAATCGGTTCTTGCGTTCTGGAGTTATAGCATCAGGGAGGAAAACCCGACTCATTTTTTCATATTAGATTGTGCAAAAACTAAATTTTTCTATGGCTTTAGTTTTGGCAGACTTTTCAAAAATAGCTATTGGTATAAGAAAAATAAAAAAAGTTCATTCCTATTTAGTATTTTTAATTTCGTAATATATTGGTATTTGTTTCAAACCACCGTTATAAAAACATTTCTACTTCTTAGGTTTTGTGAAATTATTTTTACCGATTATCGTAGAAATCAAGGTAAGTCCAGCGGTTCTCAAACTTTTATACCTAACTCCTCTCCATTTTATTTCAAACAATTTTGCGCCTCGCGTGGTATTGCGAGAATTAAATAGTCAACCCGGGGAATTAAAATTAGACAAAGCAACACTGTATATGCAATTATCGCGGGGAACGATAAGGTTTCGCGAAAGATGTCGAACGTCTTCGAATTGTCTTAACGCAAGATGTGCGGTTATAAATGGATACGCGCGTTTACAGGTGTAGTATTTTATTTTAAAAGGCATTACATTAACTTTACAATTGGTTAAAGTTAAACAAAAAACTTTTAAGTTTAATACTCTAATGCCGTATATTTTCTACATTGTTAATATGGATAAGTTTCTAATTGGTGTCAAACAAAAACTAAACGAGGAAGTGGTGTAAACTTGGACTAATTTTTGAGGATATAAGTTTAAAACCAGAAAATATGACCAATTTTACCCAAATTTAAGCTTTACAAATATTGGAATAAGTAGAAAAGAAAAAGCCTACTGTGTTATTCGTTTAAAAGTATTAGCTGCGGATAACTTAAAACCCAATAAAATGAAGAGTTACCTAGAAACCTTGCACAAAAAATATATATGTAAACTGCGTAAATTTTTCGGGAAAAAAACTATTGTCATTTAAAAAACAAATTTTTAGAAACCGCTCGTACTATACGATAAAGCTCTTTAAGCATTATTCTAAGTGGTTTACAAAGTAGCTAAAGGTAAAAAAACAGACTACAGCAGAGCAGCCTATGATACCCAATACCCAGACATTGTATACGAAAAGATTGTTTGGTGAAAGCTATTTTAAACAAATTGGCAGTATTCTTTGGTCACTAGTGTTAAAAGTTATATTTAAACACAATTTATTTCTGGTTGCCTTTTTTTATTAGGATATTTCTTGTTAATTGTTCTGAAAGCATTGTTAGTTGTTTAAGTTATCATTATTTTTTAATCAGACAGTGATCCAGATTACCCAAATACACCACCAGGAACAGCTAATCAAGCCAAAGAAACCTTTAAAGATTTATTACCAGTAAAATCTTAAAAGATATATGAATAATAGTACGCAAAATTATTGGATTTAAAGGCTGAAAATTACGTAATTCATTTTCGGAATCTGTGCTGCTTGCATATTTTGGATGGTTGTTAAATTTTTTTTATTAATCTACACTATGGTCCATGTACTCGATGTTGAGAATCACTTTATTGATTAAAAATAATATCGAAATCAGTAAATATCCCAAGTTACGTTCTTTTTTGAAATGAAAATCTGATGGTTTTTGTAAGTAAAAAATATAACTTTTTTTCTTTTAATGAGATACATACTTTTTTATAAAATGCACCCAACTCCAAATAGTTAATAACTAAGGTAAGTTAAGGAAGTCTTAGTTTATGGAATTTTGGTAGCTTGTCGTCCTCAGTTTATGGTGTAGAAGATACCAGCAGTATACTATTAGTTACAATACGTAACACAAAAACAAAAGTACTGTGTTCCATTTCTCTTTTTTTTTAACCTTCGTCCTTTAAATTAGAACGAAATAAATTCAAGATTCTTCATAAACTACCAAAACGAAAGGTGTACAAGACAGGTTGTAAGAATAAATAAATTTAGTAAATTTTCTATGAAAATCGCTCAATACTTAACATAAACTGGGCATTGTTTGAGTAAAACTTCCGCAACGCTGTTAGTGGATGCAGGAGGTGATTTACTTCAGTTAGCAAAGAACGGAAGCTGAAAATCTAGTAACGTTGCGGAGAAATATATAGATCAATGGGTTAACAACAAAAATCAAATACAAACAAAAATTTTACAATCCATAGCGAATACAACGCTTTCGAATTACAGCACATCTTTATCTGGAGTGATACCTAGAGTAAACAGTAAACAATATAACAGATGTGGCATCGTCTACATCAATTCATAAAAATCTGGATTCTAATAATCTTATAGATTTGCATAAAATTGTTCGAATATCACAATTAACCAATATTTAAATCATTAATAATGTTTAACGAAAGTTAATTTAAAATAATATATTTTACTTTTTTTTGTATATTATTAAGATATAAGGAGGGTTGTAGAAAAATTATAGTGTTACAATCGTTCGAAAACACTCGTAGTAAAACAATATATTTTTTTATAATAGCAATCTATTTTCATAAAATATTAATTTAATTTATTTTTCCAGGTTAGTATTCGACTCAGAAGGCAATAATTGGTAAGTCAATTTGAAACGACTATATCGCAGTATGATGTGTCCTAGAGTTAGGAATTTTAACCAGGCACAAATATATATATATATATATATATATATAAAATGTCAAAGATGATACATAACGTATCTAGTGCCATACTGTCAAAAGTAATAATTCCAGTTTTGAACTGGAATGGTGTCGGTTAGAATTTCTAACACTTTAAAATGATAAAACGAACAGATATGAGTTGAATGATATTTATATCTATTTATATCGCAGCATCCAGGTGTCTTTTAAAGTGTTAGAAATTCTAACCGACACCATTCCAGTTCAAAACTGGAATTATTACTTTTGACAGTATGGCACTAGATACGTTATGTATCATCTTTGACATTTTGTTATATTAGACTGTCACAAAACGCTCTGTTCGTTTACCTTGCCTAAGGTTATATACAAGATGCAAAGCGACCACTGAAGTACCATTTTTGGAGTGAAGATGGAGCCACTTGCGACTGTTTATCAGTTTCGCAAATTGAAATCTATAGATATTGTTCAATTTATGGCAGGGATGTCTCTTGATTAGTGACTTGAGAGACATAGCCTATACTACACTGATGAGCTTAAAATGAGAGCGAAACACGTGTCTGTAGTTTGGTTTTGCCCTGATATGAGTTGAATGATATTTATATCTATTTATATCGCAGCATCCAGGTGTCTTTTAAAGTGTTAGAAATTCTAACCGACACCATTCCAGTTCAAAACTGGAATTATTACTTTTGACAGTATGGCACTAGATACGTTATGTATCATCTTTGACATTTTGTTATATTAGACTGTCACAAAACGCTCTGTTCGTTTTATATATATATATATATATATATATATATATATATATATATAGAATAGAAAGTAGTCTTTGCTGACTAATTAAGAATTAAATCTAAATTGGATATTGGGTATGCAGCAAATAAATATGATAAGAGTACTCTTTTAAGATTCTTTATTCCAAGCTTTCGGCTAGTATTACAGCCATCATCAGGGAGCTACAATAATGTTATTGGTTTTAGGATACGAGCTAATACAATGTCAATTCCACTTCCCAACATTAATAATGTTGTCAATAATCCACAAGTACCCGTCAATAATCTTAACTCAATTTGTTATAAATCTTTACCATATATAAAAGACCTTTCTCCTAAATTAGCTCGTATCCTAAAACCAATTCCTAACATCAAAATTGCCTTTAGAACTGCCCTCACAGTCAATGGAATCTTTACTAAATTAAAAGATAAAACACCTTTGTTATCATTAACAGACGTTGTCTATAGCATACCTTGTTCCGTATGCAATAAAGTCTATATTGGACAAACTTCCAGACGTTTAAAAGATCGACTTACATCTCATAAATCTGATTGCAGACTTCACCCTGAAAGATGTGCTTTAGGTGAACATGTTATTAATAACGATCATTTAATTAATTATAATGATGTTAAAGTATTGTGTCATGAATCAAACTTAGCCAAAAGGCTTTTTTTAGAAATGGTTTATATCAATAAACACCCCTTTTCAATGAACCGAAGATCAGATATAGGTCATCTAAATGAAATGTTTTCATATTTATTACAACTTGATAACAAAAACTTAGTTGATACTTCATTACTTGATTAACTGTTGCTATGATTCCAATTTTAAAAAACAAAATTTTTCTAAATAACATTCAAAAAATAATGTCAAATTTGTCTTCAATATTAACATCAAATAATTTTTATTCAACATAATTTATAATATTAATAATGTGCTAATTTTAATATTTTATATTAATTTAAAACTGTGAATTTAATGTTTTCATTTAACAATTTTTATTCAACAACATCATTAAATTAATAACCTCAACAAGTTGTAAGTAAAATACCAGTAATATTATATTATATCTCTATTAAATAACATTATTGTAGCTCCCTGATGATGGCTGTAATACTAGCCGAAAGCTTGGAATAAAGAATCTTAAAAGAGTACTCTTATCATATTTATTTGCTGCATACCCAATATCCAATTTAGATTTAATTATATATATATATATATATATATATATATATATATATATATGTATATATATATATATATATATAAAACGAACGGAGCGTTTCTTGACCGTCTTAGAACATAAAAACATAACATAACCTGGATTTGTGTAAATATCAGTCTATACAAGGGCAAAAACGACCGTAGACACTGTGTTTCAGTACAGTATAGGCTTGTCTCTTCAGTAACTAATGAGGAATTTAAGTAAAAAATGAAATAATACAAATTCGGAATTTTTTTAAATTTTATGGCCAAGGCGTGTTCTGAACATTATCTAAATAAAAAAAAATGATATTTTTCGAATCCGATATTTCTAAAAAAAATTCTTTTTACCGAAGTGTTATATATATATATATATATACATTATATATATATATATATATATATATATATATATATATATATATATATATATATATATATATAAAGGGAGGATAACGGGAATGCAACGCAACAAGGATCATGGTTACAAGTAGGAATGGTAACCGCAGACATGCATTCCCGTTATCCTACCTTTTTTTATATTAATACGCGTTTTCTTGACACCTTGTATATATACCCAACCAGCAACGATACGTACACAAAACATTTAAAGTACGTTATCATCTGACTAAAGTTACGTCCACTATACGTACTTTACTGTACGTAGTAGGGGAAAGGTGTACAAAATGACATAGTGGGGTAAAATGAAACACTGCTTATTTACACACAAGTTTTCGTTCGGAAGTGCTCGGAAACGAATATGCCATTGTAGCATGGGTATTGGACATGCTAGAATATATTTAGTACGGCTTAGTTAGTTAGAGAGTGTACACGTATGATTATCTTGTTTTTGAAGTCAAAAAGTTTTTGTGGCCAAATATTAGAAACTGCTTTATCTTTTTACTGTGTTGAACTGGTAAGTTGAATTTTTTATGATGAAATAATGGATTATTGCTTTTAGGATTACTTGTATTAGATTTATTAAATAAGTTGTTGTTTTGTCAAAAATTTCATTTCTATATATATATGTTCATGTGGGGTAAAATGATATACTATATGAGAGGGTAAAATGACATACTATGTCATTTTACCCGACCATATATAAAAATAAATATGTGTTAATTTTTACAGATAATGCCGCGAAATTACTCAAGAAAGTCCAATAGGCAATCGTGGAATGCCGATTCTATGCTAAAGGCAATAGAAGCCGTTAAAAATGGTGAAATGGGGTGGCTCAGAGCATCAAAAAGTTACAAAATACCTCAAGCAACCCTAAGGAGACATGCTTTGAAAAAAAATAAAGTTCTAAAAATAGGCGAAAAAAGTCTGGGCAGGTTTAAGCCTACATTTTCCATAGAAGTAGAACGGCAGTTGGTAGAACATTTAAAACTGCTAGAATCAAGGTTTTTTGGATTAACAAGACGAGACGTATTGGAATTAGCTTATAAATTAGCAGTACAAAACGGGTTTGACCACCATTTTAACGACCAGAAAAAGGCCGCGGGAAAGGACTGGTTAAGAGGATTCCGTAAAAGAAATCCCGATATAACACTGCGCAAACCTGAAGCCACATCTGCGGCAAGAGCGCAGGCATTCAACAAGCCTCAAGTGGCTCAGTTCTTTAAAGTACTGGAAAAAACTATTCTGAAGGAGAGAATAGATCCTATGAAGATATATAATGCAGATGAATCTGCATTATCTACTGTACAGCGCCCGCAGAAAGTATTTGCTACAGCCGGCCGAAAACAAGTAGGCGCGATTACAAGTGCAGAAAGAGGTTCTCATGTAACAGTTGTTTGCTGCATGTGTACCAATGGCAACTTCGTTCCGCCGGCATTAATTTTTCCAAGGAAAAATATGAAGATAGAATTAACCGACCATACACCTGCAGGAACTTTATGCATTGCCCAGGAGTCTGGCTGGATGACTGGTCCAGTATTTTTACAGTGGCTTCAACATTTCCAAAAATATGTCAAGGCATCCCCCACTGAAAAAGTTTTGTTAATCGTTGATGGACATTCAAGTCATAAATATCTGGATGCTCTTGTGTATGCCAAAGAGAATGGTATTGTTCTTTTGTGTTTACCGCCTCACTGCACACATCGAATGCAACCACTCGATGTTGCATTTTTTGGGCCACTCAAAACCTATTATGACCAAGAAATAACCAAATGGCTCAAAGCTCACCCTGGCAGAGTTGTGACACAATTTCAAATTGGTGGTCTGTTGAATGAAGCGTATGGAAAGGCAGCTAGTGTCCAGAACGCTATTCATGGGTTTGCGAAAACAGGCATCTATCCAATGAACCCGGATGTGTTCCCTGACTATATGTTTCAAGCATCTGAAACTACAAACATTTTATTGGATGATAGTGTTGAACAAGCCTCAAATGTTCCTACTAATAATAGTGCGCAATCTGAAGCTTCTACTTCTGCCATAGAACCTCCCCTCGGCATTTCTACAGCGCCTCTGAAAAACTTGCATGATTCAACAACAAGTGGCATTTCAATTTTGATTACACCAGCTGATTTAAGTCCAGTCCCGGTCGGACCATTTGTTTCAGGCCAAGGAAAAAGGAAACCAAGGAAACGTCAAACTACTTCTGTCTTAAACTCGACTCCAAATTTAGAAGAGGCAAAAGAAAAAAGCAAACCGAAAATAAAGATTCCAGAAAAGAGAAAAAGGGCGGTAAGTAGAAAAGTTCTTGCAGAATCTGATTCAGAAACAGAAAAAGAACCTTACTCTGCTGAAGAAGAAGAAGAATGTGCCTGCATTTATTGCACAGAACTGTTCAAATGGTCCAAAAAAGGTGACCTGTGGCTATGTTGTTGTTCGTGTAAAAAGTGGGCACATGCCGACTGTGCTGGCGTTGACAAAAAAGTAAAAATATTTGTATGTGAGCTTTGTACCAACTAAAAGTATTTCTATGTCATTTTGCCCTACGTGTGGGGTAAAATGAATTTTTTTTCTTTATTTTTATTTCTTTGACTAAAAGTC
This sequence comes from Altica lythri, assembly GCA_964028335.1. Lineage (NCBI taxonomy): Eukaryota > Metazoa > Arthropoda > Insecta > Coleoptera > Chrysomelidae > Altica > Altica lythri. Next base: position 23,895,298 of record OZ034803.1, on the reverse strand, counting down.
CATATCTCAATTTTTAAGGTCAAATCTCTTTCGAAATGTTGCAATATGGTTACTATCAGTTTTGTTTAACTTTTATTTTATAATATTGCCATTTTTTAATAAAATTTTTGTAGTTCTATAAAATGTATGTCATTTTGTACACCCTTCCCCTACGTACACAGTACGTTTTTAGAATGTACATTTTCCACAATGCAGTATGTCTAAATTACGTACTACGTACACAAATTACATACAATAGACGTACACACATACAGCTAATCAATATTATGTATGTACATAAAACGTTTGTATTTTGTCTTGTTTGTACCAACCAGAAATATAATGTACATCCAACTGTTGTGATATATACGTACACTGTACATACAGTACACATTGTATATACACTCTACCTACACATGACTACTCATTTTTTTACCACTTAAACCAATTATTTTACAGTACATGAATATAAAACTTAAAAGATCTATTTTATATTTTTGTAATATTAGTTTAACATAGCCTGAGAAATTGTCTATCAAAAATGATAATTAAATAAAAGTCAAAATCTGCAACTTCTTTCTATATTCAATATTAATTATTTTTATTGAATGCCCTCAGCCTCTCTTGAGTTCTTCTTAGCCAGCGTGCCATCTCCTGCTCCGCTTCCTTAGCCTCTGTACATTTTTTTGATTTCAATGCTGCATCTAAAATGGGAACAAAATACATTAAAAAAATATTTGATGTAGAAAATAGTTTCTTAAATGCATGCTAACTACCAAAAGAGACAATAAATTTGCGATTCTTTATAAGTTCTAATTAGATGTTGAAAAGAAACTTGACATAAATTTCTAATCACTTGGCCCACGCGAACGGCAACTAATTTGCGGGCTCTGGTTAATAAAATGAGAAGACAGAGGGAGTGCGTGTTATACTTTTAACTGTTCTATTGTTCAAATTTAACCGCAAAAATATGCTCCCTTCTGTTATCACTACTTTGGCTACTTCATAGTCACAAAACTTTTTCTTTTCTCGCCTTCCGAGCCAACTAAATCCAACTGCCTGCTGGTTACCTATCAGGTTCCCTCATTCACCTTCTTATAAAATCTGTTAACTTTTGGTATATTAACCAACTTTAACTATTGACAATGTGTGATCTTTCCAGGGCCTTCGACTGTGTCTCACACGAACTTTTAATAAAAAAACTTGAATATTATGGAGTTAGAGGTGTACTTCTAAAATTATTTAAATCTTATTTGAAGGAAAGAAAACAATATGTCTATTTAAATAACACAACTTCTGATTTTAAAACTGTTACCCACGGGGTTCCCCAGGGATCTGTTTTGGGACCCCTTTTGTTTATAATCTATATTAATGATCTAGGGTACTATATGGCATCCAAATGCAAATCATCATCTTTTTTCGCTAATGATACATCTTTTATTGCTTTTGATACTGAACTATCACTTTTAATTGATCAAGGAGACGCATTGTTAAATGCAGCCGAAGCTTGGTTTTCGGTAAACATGTTACAACTTAACAGAAGTAAAACGCAGAGCTTGGTCATTTCCAGTAATAATCAAGTCACATCAGGAAAACATTGCAAACTGCTTGGGGTAACATTAGATGATTCTCTAAACTGGACATTTCATATAGATGAATTAAGTCATAAATTGTCTAGCGTTTTATTTTTACTTAGAAAACTCCAAAATTTAGTAAATCAGGATGTTTTAAAAACTATGTATTTTGGTCTATTTCATTCTTTGATTTCTTATGGAGCAATTTTATGGGGTAATTCTTTCAATTCGATCAAAATTTTTAAATTACAAAAGAAAGCTATCAGATTATTAGCAAAGGTTGGACCAATGGAACATTGTAAACCTTTATTTAAGAGCTTAGGTATTTTGCCGTTGCCATGTATTTACATACCACAAACATTAATTGAAACCCATTCAAGAAGACAAAATATTTCCACTGTATCTAATGTACATAAATATAATACACGACATGCTGCTGCAAATAATTTATCTTTGCTTCGTTATAGATTAGTCAAATCAGAAAAAAATTCTCTAGAATTTCATTTATATAATAAAATGCCCCTTTTTGTTAAATCTTTAAAAAAGGACACCATTTTTAAAAGTGTTCTAAAGAAAATGCTACTCCAGCATTGCTTCTATTCTGTTGATGAATATAGGCAAACAAATAACATATTCTAAATAATGCAGAAGTCCCCACCTTTGTATTACTGTTTTTATCTTTTGTTTTTATTAAACTTATAATATGTATATGTTTTTTTTATGTTTGATTTATTCTTAAATCTTGTTATATGTATGTGTTGTTATGTATCATTTTATATGATTTACTTTTTTACTAGGTCTGTTGTGATTAGCCATATTATTTGTATAGTGTTGCTATTTTTGTTTTTTTTTTAACTGACTTGCTATAAACCATGTATTTGTGTAACATAGTCAAATAAAGTATCTATCTATCTATCTATCTATCTAACCAACTACACAAACTAAACTATAGTGTCACAGCGTAATAAACACAGTTTAAACTAAGTCATAAAAAATAATAGTATTTTCAGAAACCGTATTTTATGCAAAAAGATAGTAAAAGGCCAGCATATAGGAAAACAAAGCGCCAAACCGTTCTTGTTTTGCGCGTTACTTGGTTATACATTTAAAGGTTAGGTAAATCTTCTTCTTTTTTTTTGCTAACAGTTGTGTAATATGAGAGCGGTAACCAGCTTAGGCGAGACATGTCAATACCAAAATAAACATATTTTGTACATACAGGGCACGTATACAAATTACGTTAAAATAAGTTTGTCTTAAGTACGTACTTACTGTTTATCGTATAGTACGTATAACCAATATCCTTTACTGTACGTAATTATTCTTATTATATACCTACATATACGTCTGTAAAGCTAGAAAGGTCAAGTCGGCAGAATCGCTCGTATTATATCTCAAAATTTAGTGCTAATTTAGTGCTGATAACAGAAATTTGGTGCTGTAATAGGGGGACTAAAAATGAGATCACTGCTAACTTTTCATTAAGCTAGCAGTGTTCTGTAAACCTAGAAAGGTCAAGTCGGCAGAATCACTCGTATTATTTTTCAAAATTTAGTGCTCATTTAGTGCTAATTTAGTGCTGATAACAGATATTTGGTGCTGTGATAGGGGGACTAAAAATGAGAATACTGCTAACTTTACATTAAGCTAGCAGTGTACCATTCATGACCGAGCTATGATACAGTTGGAGCGAGAGGCACATCAGCTAATAATATAGTGCTCAATTAGTGCTGCCTGTACAAGCAAACAGATTTTTCAAAAAAAAATTTTTTCAGTTTCTAGGTATAGGTAACTGCTGATATAATGATACGAGCAATCATAGAGCTGAAAGATGACTTTAAAATCGGTATTGGTGAAATTAAAAAGTGTTAATAAGTAGTGCTCAATTAATGCTACCGGTAAACCCAGAAAAATTAAAAAAAAATCATTTTTCAACTGCCCGCTAAGAAAATCGAAGATTTTCAAAAATCAAAAAGTTATGGTTATTATTCTGTATTGCAAATATTGAGTTTTCATCAGATCTTAATGTTATAACACAGGAAACTACCCTGACTCTTCTCGCGATGTAGCTGCTTTGTGTGTGTGTGTGTTAAAAATTTTTATTTTTTTTTTTCAAAGCAACTACTGCTAATATAACGACGCCAGCAGTCTTGAGAACTAGACGAAGAATCTTAAACGGAAACTAATGGAATTAAAAGACGTCACCAATTAGTGCTCAATTATTGCTGCCAGTAAAGCAAAAGATTTTTGAAAAATATTTTTTTTTAAATTCTTTTTCAAAGCAACTATAGTCCATTTCATCGTTTTTGGCCGATTTGATATTAGAAACCACTGAAATAAGATTAAACTGTCATCCAAGTTACCAATGGCGGAGAGTTTTCTTTTCTAAATTAGGTCGTAAGTTTCTGAAACTATCAGTGTGGTTTGACATCTACAAAAATATGACATTAATAATTATTAAATTTAACCCTTCAACAACGAGCCGTACATGACGGTTACTTGGAATGTGAATTAAGTCAAGACTTCCGTGTTAAGTACTTTTTATCTACTGGTGAAACAAGTTACGTAAGTGTTGTATTAAAAAACAAACAAAAATTTCTAACTTTCCTGTAAAGCTATTTATTTGAGTTCGGAGAGCTCAAACTAATACAGAAATTGTATGTTTAAACTCGAAGAGCTCAAAAACATCATATAAGTGCAATTTTGAGCGTCTAGGCCGCCGAGGTATGGAATTAGCGGGAAGTTGCAGGGATGTATGGTCAACCGTTTTTCTAATTTTTTCTCTTTTAAAGTTAATCAGAAGTAGAATACACAAAAAATAAAATTTAAATGTCAATTTTTTTATTGAATGATATTTTCGAGAAAATATTCAAAAATCTAAAAATTTTAATGAAATAAAAATTATTCTTCAAAATGGTTTGTTTTGCACTTAGAAAATTAAACAAATTATTCCGAATCACAATAAATTTTACTGACAGTTTTTATTCAAAGACAAATTTTTTGTTAACATTTAAGTTATAAAATACCAATAATACTACTTTTAATTATGTAGATTATTGTACCACCAGCCAGGTCCATTTTTTTTGCAGAGGGGAACTTCAGCGCCATTTTACTAATTAAAAAAAAAATTGTCTTAATGTTTATTTTTGTCTAGTTAATAAGTAATATAGTCCATTTCACCGATTTTGGCCGATGACAGAAGTCATACTCCAAGTAAATTTAGAGTTACGTCTCTCTCAGATACAGGCAAGTTAGAAATTTAAATCAGAACGTTTGTCTTTTCATACAACACTTACGTAACTGCATCTTGTTTCACCGGTAGATAAAAAGTATTCAATACGGAAGGAAGTCTTTACTTAATTCACATTCCTAGTACCTAATCGTCATGTACGGCTCGTTTTTAAAGGGTTGAATTTAATAATTATTAATTTCATGTTTTTGTATATGTCAAACCATACTTATAGTTTCAGAAACCTGCGACCTAATTTAGAAAAAAAACTCTCCGCCATTGGTAACTTATAAAGAACTAAAGTTTTTTAAAATAGCTTAAATTTTAGGCCGCTAGACCAGTGGGTCTTTCCCCTAAAGAAACTTTGCAAGAAAACAAAAATAAATTTAATTCTAAAAATAAACGTAATAACATTTCTTAAAACACTTTGCAAAAAAACAAAAATAAATTTAATTCTAAAAATAAACGTAATAATATTTCTATCTTGCTACAGCGTATAACATGAGCGCAATTTGCACTTCTAAACTTTTTCTTACGATTTTTTCTTTTTTTTTTGATCATCATAAACAACCCATGATCCATCTCTTCTTTTGCAAATTGCAACATAATGCCCTACTGGTTTCCAGTCTATATTATCTTCGTTTTCTTTATCATCATCCTTTTCAACATTTCTAACGTTCTTCCTCCCCATCACTTTTTTTCTTACATTCAAGCTTTGCGTTCTAGTTTTACATGCTATTGGAGGATGATAATTGATTATTCCAACAAGTTTCATATTTTTTGAATCTGTCGGACGCTTGAATTCAATCGGGATTTGCTGCAACTGCTTTATGACTGCTTCTCCGTTTTCTCGATAGGGCTCAAAGAAAACCAAATCTCCTGAAAATGTTTTGGATGTGTAAACAAAATTTGTAACCTTCTATTAATTGTAGAAAAAATAAAATTCTAATAAATACCAATTTTAACATCTTCTTTTGTCGTATACTCATTGCAGTCAACCCCATTGCATCGATATGATCGTAAAACATAGTTTTCAAATACATTCGTAAATCTATTGAAAGAATCATCTCTGATCGATATTACGGGCTGGGTTATATGTCGACTTAAACAGTTCTTTGATCATACCAATGTCTCTTCAAAACTTGGTTTTAACTTAAAAAGCTTTGCAGTAAAGCTTCCCACTTGAGCTTCGCATGAAATTTTGTCAATGTTTTGAACTGATTTCAATACTTTAAAATGTTTTAACATGATTTTCGCCCTTTGACGGTAAGAACCATTATTCAAACCATCCAACGATTTAAGGACAAATTGAAACAGTTCATCTTCTTGTTCTGTAGCCATCTATCAATTAAAAAAATGAATATTCTGTTTCGTGGACAGTAAAAGTAGTATAATTGATGCTTAATCAAATTTTTTTTGAGCTAGATTGTTTCAAGTTTTGGATTATTTAAGTACTGAAAAGACAAAATAACAAAATTGCTATATCATGAGTCAAAAAAAGATCATCGTATAGAGATAAGATTTTACGTTGAGAGAACGTAGATTAAATTAAATAATAATTTTGGAAATAAGAGCAAAAATTTTAGTCACATTTTTTTAATTACTATAAAAAACCTTTCTATATTACTTACAAAACTTTTTTATTTTCCCGCTAAAAAAATTTAAATTTTTTTTGAAAGTTATTGTTTTTACCTCGTTTTTCTAAAATCGAGTTTTCATCGAATCTTAACGTTTTTAGGTCTTTGGAACCTCCCCTGACTATTTTTACGAGGGTAGATTTCCAGAAATTTAACAATAACCAAAAAAAACAATTGGTAAAAATGAAGTTTTTTGGGCATATCTTTTTGGCTATTAAATCGATCAATTTTATAACCTAATCAGCTCTTAAACTTAAAAAACCACGTCGAATGCCGTTTTGCAAATTAAAACCGGTTGATTCATTCGTGAGATATCGTTGTCAAAAAATTTCAAAAAAATGTTTTTTTTGTTAATTTTTGACAAATTTATTTTGCACTTTATATAACATTTTTCTCAAAAAACTGCGTCGAATGCCTTCTTGAACATCAAAATCGAATCACGCGTTAAAAAGTTATGGCTTTTTAAACATTCCAAAAAAAATTTTAAAAACGTCAAAATACGTTACATTAAGATCTGATGAAATTTTAATATTTGCAATACAGAATAATAACCATAACCTTTTGATTTTTAAAAATCTTCGATTTTCTTAGCGGGCAGTTGAAAAATGTTTTTTTTTTAATTTTTCTGGGTTTACCGGTAGCATTACTTGAGCACTAATTATTAACACTTTTTAATTTCACCAATACCGATTTTAAAGTCATCTTTCAGCTCTATGATTGCTCGTATCATTATATCAGCAGTTATCTATACCTAAAAACTGAAAAAATTTTTTTTTGAAAAATCTGTTTGCTTGTACAAGCAGCACTTATTGAGCACTATATTATTAGCTGATGTGCCTCTAACTCCAACTGTATCATAGCTCGGTCATGAATGGTACACTGCTAGCTTAATGTAAAGTTAGCAGTATTCTCATTTTTAGTCCCCCTATCACAGCACCAAATATCTGTTATCAGCACTAAATTAGCACTAAATGAGCACTAAATTTTGAGATATAATACGAGTGATTCTGCCGACTTGACCTTTCTAGGTTTACAGAACACTGCTAGCTTAATGAAAAGTTAGCAGTGATCTCATTTTTAGTCCCCCTATTACAGCACCAAATTTCTGTTATCAGCACTAAATTAGCACTAAATAAGCACTAAATTTTGAGATATAATACGAGTGATTCTGCCGACTTGACCTTTCTAGCTTTACAGACGTCCTACATATTTCGATTGCTATGGGACAAGGACGTAACGGCTTAAAAAGAGCCTTAAATGTACGTATTTTGCTGTTTGGATATATATATACAGGGTGTCCCAGAATTAACTACGGAAACTTCGTATACGTATTCCTTGATGACAAATAAGTAGGGTCTTTCCTATAAAAAAAATTTTTTAGAGACTCCTTTTGTCAACTGAGTATATATATATATATATATATATATATATATATATATATATATATATATATATATATATATATATATATATATATAATTAAAGAAACGGAGCAAATTGTGACAGTCTTGTAATACAAAAAATAAAAAAATGATACAAAGTATCTCGTTTATACTGTCAAGATTTGTGCGTGGCTAGTGTTTACTAACTCACAATGCACATGATGCTGCAACGTGAAAATAAATATCAACCAGTCTATAACAGGGCAAAACAAATTGCAGACATGTTTCGATCTTGTTAGATCTCATCAGTACAGTATAGGTTGTCTCTTTAGTAACTAATGAAGAGACATCCCTGGTATAGAAAAGCTGATATATAATGTAAAACAGTTGCGAAAGTGAGTACAACTCGTAAAATTTCGCAAGTGTGCCATCTATACTCCAAAAATAGCACTGTTGTGGTCGCTTTGCATCTAATAATAAACCTATCAGGTAAATAAATAAATAATTAAAGAAACGGAGCAAATTGTGACAGTCTTGTAATACAAAAAATAAAAAAATGATACAAAGTATCTCGTTTATACTGTCAAGATTTGTGCGTGGCTAGTGTTTACTAACTCACAATGCACATGATGCTGCAACGTGAAAATAAATATCAAAATATATATATAAAATGTAAGAGATGATACAAAATGTATCTAGTGCCGTGCTGTCAATATATAAGACTGTCACAAACGCTCTTCTCCTTTTATGTTTTTACCTTGCCGAAGGTACTTTCAAGATGCAAAGCGACTGTCGTAGTTCCATTTTTAGAGTAAAGATGGGGCCACTTGCAAATAGTTTCTACTTTCGCAAGTTTACATCTATAAGGATTTATTTGATTCATACAGGGGATGTCTCTTCATTAGTGACTGAAGAGACATAACCTATACTACACTGATGAGCTCAAAAAAGAGCGAAACACGGTGTCTGTAGTTGGTTTTGCCCTTGTATGAGCTGATTAATATCGTTATACTTATGTCGCAGCATCTATCGGTGGCTTGAGTTAGAAAATCTAACCAAACACCAATCCACTTTAAAACTGGATTTATGATTGACAGCACGGCACTAGATACGTTTTGTACCATCTTTTACATCTTGTTATATAAGACTGTCACAAACGCTCTGCTTGTTATATATATATATATATATATATATATATATATATATATATATATATATATACTAAGAAGCGGATTGTTTTATTTTATATTGAAAATAGCTAGTTAACATGCAGGATAAGTAATAACATTTGATTTTTCGAAATACGTGAAACAGTATTAGTATTATTTAAGCGTTAGCTGCAAGCTTTACCTCATGTCTGATGATTTTCACACTAGAATAACTTGTTGACTTGTGTCAGGTTTCCTTTGTATCTCGAAGTGGCTTTGAAACCCCGAATTCCGTTTCATTGTACCTACTGGACGTAGCCAGCAAATGTAACGGGACCATTTGCATGCAAATTCGCTATCCTCTCAGTCAGAGCCGACTTGATACGACTGCAAATTTCCTCTCCCAATTTTCACTAGAAAACAATTTTCCGGCAAATGTCAATTTTGCGCTGCTATTTGGCCAATGATCGAATAAATCTAGAACGGCTGCCTTCACATTCGCATCGGCCTAAATGGCTATGTTACCATTTTCGTAGAGGATATTGCTTCGTAGTACCTACAGTTTATAGGTTAAACTACACGTCGGCGTCGGTGATACGAATAATTAGAGCCGTTTTTAGATTAAAGTATTTAGAATTTTCGTAGAGGATATTGCTTCGTAGTACCTACAGTTTATAGGTTAAACTACACGTCGGCGTCGGTGATACGAATAATTAGAGCCGTTTTTAGATTAAAGTATTTAGAATCTCGGGTATAGTAGAAAAGAAGAATTAGATTTTTTTAAATAAAGCTATACAGATGTAAATATTAAATTATTCTTTTAACACAAGTATTATTATAAATATTGTAATAAGAAGTGTTATACTTACTTACATAAAGTATCCACTTTTGTAAAACATCGTTAAAAATGCTTTTCTTCTTATTTAAATTGTATAACAAACAAAATACAGTAAAGCGTCGATTATCCGAACTAATTGGAGGACGAGAGTGTTTGAAAAATCTATATGTATATTGTATCTTTAACTTAGCCATCAATCTTTATGTACAGGTAAATGATAACCATATTTACATTTATATCTTTAATAAGAGAGAGGAATTAAACAAAAAAAGTGCAAACAATCTTGTAGTAAAATATTTATGTATTAGATACAATTAACGCTCAAAAAAATCTTCAATCTTCGGCTGCCGAAACAACCCTATGGTCCAGGGAAATAAGTTTTTCCCATGACTTTAAATAATCCACATATCTGAAAAGTTTTTTAGTTATTATCTACCTATACAATGAAAACTTACGTGTTTCCAACCACAAGCTCAGTGCCATTATTTTTTTATAAACAATTTAAGGCAAAAAATGCCATTTTTTTCATTTTTTTAATTATAATTCTGGGGGAATTTATCTTTAAAAAACTAAAAGTAATTTTCTTTTAGAGCATAAAAAGCAACAAAATGGTGGTTTACAAAAGTCGATAGAAAAATTTGTTGCTTAGATAATTGGAAAAAACAGCAAAATTGAAAATTATCAATAGCTAATGCAAAAATCAATCTACAATATTGCTATCGTAGGGTCTTATAAAGCTGAACAAACCCTTAAAATTTTAGATTGATCCTTAATAAAAGTAAAGTAAAGTAAAGTAATTAGAGTAAATTATTTAGAGGCAATTTTTATGCAATAACAAAAGTCTGAAAATAATAATGCTAGAACAATTCTGCCGGTTGCATTTCGCAGAGGATAAGTTATTCTATCAATTTAAACCAAAAAAAAAATCGAAAAAAAAATCACTTTTTTTCATAAAAATCTAAATTGCAATATTATTGTAATTTGACAAATTTGAACCTGTCTATTTAAAGAGATATGTTCTTGAAAATTTGTGTGATAATACTTTGAACTTTTATATTTAAAATGGCGCTTTTGAAGTTCCCAAGTTATTATAAAAAAAACTAACTTGGCTTTAAATTAACCTTGAAAACCTTTTTTTAATTTGTGTAAAAGTAACAGCTTTTCGAATCTGAAAAAAAAAAAATTTTTAAAGCATTTTTTTGTTTTGTTGGTCCAATGAACGTTGTTAGCCAACATTGTAGCGCATGAAAATTTGTTGAGAAGAGATCTGAATTCTTTGTGTTTCTGTAGATAAGACAAAATTAAAAAGTATTTTAATTTTAAATGATTAAAAAACCTAGGAATAAAGTTGGAAAAACCTGGATAAACGCGATAAGCTAAGAAAAAATAGAAACAAGAATCCATGTAACAAAAATAAATAGGAAAAATGAGATAAAAGTTGTTAAAAACCTGAATACAATTAGAATTGTAAAAAAGCATTTACAAAAAAATGAGAGCTTTAAAAACAAATAGAAAAAAAAATCAAAATAATGTAAAAAATCACAAAAAGGAAAAACAAAAAAAAAGGGTGTGGCAGTCAGTGGGACTGCCGGCAGAAGTTATACTTCTATGCACTGTTAACTAATAAAACTTAATAACTACAAACACAGGCAAGTAGAAATATTTTTTTTTTAAATTAACTGTATTCAATTAAATAAATACTAAGAAAAATAAGACCAGTTGATGTATGTCCTTACTTCAAACACGAAAACCAAACAGTAAAACGATCAATGTACAAAAAAAGTATTTACAAAATCCGATTTGCTTACCGTGGGCTATTACAGATTTTAAAACACTAGAAAACAATGCAAAACATTTTCTAACAACATATAGGTACACACTTTTACAAAATTTTAACGCACTTTGAACTGCACTTTTCAGTAACTTTGCAGGAACAGGTTTTAACTCACACGCATGTCTCCGACTCAAAAGCATAGTGAAGGATATAATGCAACCATGTGACGGTATTTTAGACTACAATACAATACTCATTACTGAATATTATTATTAATATAAAATACTAAACTTAATATGGACAGAATTATAAAATAATATGTCAAACATAATGCGATACGTCAATGTAATACAATAACAATAGCTCAGACTGTTTGTTGTATATCTATCTCTTTTCAATGCAATGAATGTTTAAACGGTATTCAACGGACTTATAATGATGACTAATAACATGTAGTAAATATTTCATCTTTGTTTTTACCGAACAATATACCTTATATGTGATTCTGTCTCTCTCTTACTCACACCATTACATATGTAATGATTTTTCCCATTTAGCTACACACTAATTCATTCCACAGAGTGTCCGAATAGAAGTATAACTTCAAAAATTAAAAAAATAAGCACAATTTAGAAAAAGAACTTTTTATAACAGAAAGTTTTTTACTGATTTATAGGTCATATTTTAAGTGTCATCTCAACAATGCACAGCATCCCTGATATTGCAAAAATATTAAGTCATACAACGCTGTGATTGATCATAGAAAAGATTGTTTTCTTGTTAACAAAATCAATGGTAGTTGTACCTAAAAACTTTCTAAAACAGTTTATTTTATTAGATACCAGTTAAAATAATAATTACTGTTTTCACATTTAAGAACAAAAAAAAAAAACTTCTCTCTTACGAGATCGATCCTATTACGATAACCCAACAGAATTGTCACAATGAACCGCTTCAACCGCTTATCCAAATAGGCCACCGCAAGCTTATATGAAGTCTTTCAAAATGATAATATGTATACATATTTAATTTAATAACAATTCAGTATAAATTTCGAAATCTATGTATATGCCTAAACACACTTGAAACATGCATTGTCATCCAGTTCTTAGCTATCCTCAATATTTCAGAGCTCTAGGTAGTCGGGAAATAGGTTTAAATTCGATTACAAAATTCCACGGAATGACACAGAGACAAAGAACACGGCGAAAATATAAAAACTTTCTAATATAAAAAACAAAGCATCGTGGATTAAAAATAAGCCGTATTTATAAAAACTGTGTAGAACTATCCTGTCTAATTTTTTGTTTAAACACTGTGCTTTATTCTATTTAAGATAACTAGGATTTATTTATTTTAATTTTATCGTAATCGTGATGTACGTTGTTGTTTGTATTTGACTCTTTAAATATAAACTTATTTAAAATAAGTGTGACATACCAAAAAGTATACACATATCAGCTTTGAAGGCAATCACTCCGATCTAGTTTAAAGAAAGTAAAAAGAAGGAGCGAGGAAGAAGTGTGGGTCACGGATGGTAAATGAGAGGTGGTACAAGGTTTGCCTTTTTAGTTTTGCATATAGCCATAAAGACAACAAGTATAGAGACTTAAAGTACTTTATTACTTTTCATAATATGTCTTACAAAGATTGATACATTTTTGCGTACGTCAAACCAATTGGAAGATCATTTATTTTAGTCTTCAGCTGCCACCTGCAAAATTGCTGTTTTAAAAGCATCAATGAATTTTTCTGGAAACTGGAATGGCGGCCCACGCATTAAATACTTGATCTTAATGAACTTAGGTTAGGACAATTCGATGTTTTAAAGTTCCAAAATCTTGATTGCGTTTTGGGCAGTGTGAGCACCTGCATTGACCTGATGTAGGAAGATTCGCCGTTGTGTGTCGCTTTGTGGGAGTTTTACGATAACTTCTGGTAAACAAACGTTTATATACAAATCGGAAATAACCGTTCTTTGATATTCGAAAGCAATTGTTGCCACATGATCATATCTCGACACAAAAGTTGCGACCACTTCCTTTAACACACTTCGAGAACTAATCACTTGGTTTTTCCGCATTGTGGAACAACCAAACCGCGGATTGGCGTTTATTTTCTGGTTCGTAGAACTAAATTCAAAATGTATCGCCACTAACAATATTTTAAACGTTTTTAAGCTTCTTTTGTTGATTCGTTTTAATGTTTTTCGACACCAATGGACGGGAACCGCTCTTCTGTAAGCAAATAAGGGATCCAACGAGAAAGCAACATCGTAATACCCAGTTCTTTATGTAGGATCTTTTGGATCGAAGTATTTGAAATGCCCAAAGTTGCCTTTATCTCTTAATATGTTACACAGTAGACATCCTTAGTTAGCTAACGAACGCATCCATTTTTTGCTGGATGACTGCTGTTTTGGGTGGATCTAGCCTGGATTCGTCGATGATACTAGAGTGATTAGGTTGAAATTCACAATGCCAACATTGCTGTTGAGATAATTCTTTCCGAAAATTTTAAAAAATTATTGCTCGAGAATTTTATTTACAATATATGTTTTATTTCAAAAATTAAAAATTAATCTCTGGCAAAGCACATGGAGAAACAGAAAAATATTTACAATTTTATATTGTGCAACAGATAAGATGCAAATTCAAAAGTGTAACGTTCGTTTTTGAGTATATCCTCCGGACTATATTTTTATTTATTTTAATTTTATCGCGCCGGTGCGGATGGTCCGTTAGCGTCGATTTGGTAGGAGAAAGTTTGTTACTTCGTTAGAAAATTATTTCAATTTTTCATTTTATCTTCGATTCTAAATAAAATCGGAAATATTTTTTGATTACCTTGGCCCTTCATTTAGGTTATTACCACATTAAAGAAGGGCCCTATTAAGGATTACCGTAAAACAGAAAAGTTTCGCTGACTACAGACAGCCATTTTGATCATTAGAAGTCGACACAAGGTGAAACCATTCCCGAGTTTGGACACAAAGGAAGTTTCCTTGAAAGAAAACCCACTTCCATCCACGTTTGGATTTAGAGCAGTTCCGATCCACAATAAATCAAGCTCTAACAGGAAGAATCGAAATAAACCAAAGATAACAGAATAAATAAATTAATTTTTTTTTTAATTTTCTCTAAACTTTTGATTGATTAAATAAATCAACTTAAAACTGATTTTGCCGTTTTTTATTTGTTTGTCTGTACTTGGTAATTTAATTTTAAAAGGTTTAATTAAGCTACAAAAGATAATCTACAGTCGTTAATAAATACTTTTTTAGGATTATAATTAGCTAGGTAGGTATCTAAATTATTAAAAAAAATAGAGAGTACAAATAAATAAGCTACAATGTACAGTTCTTTTAGTAAATGACATTTTTTTAATTTTACCCTAACGTCATTTAATATATCCTTGTTTGTATACTTTCTAAAAATTTTAAAAATGTCAAAATTTTCAAAAATGTACAACACTGTGCAAATAATGTGAACTTGGTATAATTATTTTAATATTTACTGTTTCGCAGTTAGGATTACGTTTAATTTATAATAGTTAGGGAATTTCGTCGCAGATTCTAAGATTCTCTCCAATTCTCAGTCAACAATCAGACTTAAAACCAAGTTATAAACGCGTTGGATTTCGTTTTTATTGGAGTGTGAGTGAGAAGTTATTGAATCAAGACTTCATCTCATTCTGATTTTTGAAGATGGATATTTTTTCAAAAATACGTACTAAAATTGTTACTTTGAGTGAGTCAAATAGATATTGCATACAAATGCAATGTGAGCTTGGGAGCTGTTAACAAGATTTTAAAGCAAAAAAGAAAAATTAGGACAATTGTGGTGAGCAGAAAAAAAGAAATGCCTAAGGAAAAGGAAGACAACTGAGAGGGATGAAGCATTTTTAGTGAGAGAGAGTAAATTAAAATTAAGAAAAACAAGTCAACATCTTTCACACTCACTGGAGTTATTATTCATTAGATGAGAGCCACTTTTTTGGCACAAGTATATCAATTAATTTCGTTAAAAAAAGTGCCAATAAAAAACTTACGCTGGTTCATATTAATCAAAAAGTTAAACATCCTCTAAAGAAGATGTCTTGGGAATGCTTTTCTTATAAAGATGCCGGATCCCTCGTATGAATCAAATTCTCAAATATACAAATACTTGTAAAAAAGGAGATTACAAGAACAGCTTAGAAAAGTAAATGGCTCTTTGCCAGGTCATTAGGATGATGAAGAAATATTTTAAGCATAAAAATATACCATGCCTTGAACGGCCAAGGACCTCACCGGATCTTAATCCAATTGACAATCTGTGGGCAATTGTAAAAGCTATACTGCGCAAAATGGATTGCACAACAATCGCAAAATTATTGGGGGCAATTATCCGGATACGGTTTTGGGATCTGCAAATAACAAAATACTAAAAATGTCTTTAAGAATATATTAAAGCAAAAGGGGGACATATATCATATAAAAACAATGTTTATTATATTGGTTATTCTATTTTATAAGAAATAAATGTTTATTTTTAGAATTTTACAACTGTGTTTATATTAATTTGCACAGTACTGTAGATCGTAGACCGGTGAAATAGGTTTTTAAATAGTAATAGGTCCTTATAAAATCTCATTAAATGTTATGTTTCTTATAGAGTTAGTCATTGTATGATTTAAAGCGCATTTGAATGGAAAATTCAATTTAAAATCTTTTGAAATTTCCTCGGAAATACATCAAACACAATAAGGTAGAATAATTAAAGGAAATCGTTCAATGAGGCGTTCAATTTTACGAAAGCCGTGTGTATCTATTAAGTGCACTATATTCAACAAAGGTCCATGATTCCATCAAATATGCAACAAAGAAAATAACTCATAAAGCTCTTTCTTCTTATTCTCTCTTTTTAATTCAGAAAATTATTTTAATTGCAGAATGAGGTACTTTTAGAGTTTTTTATTTACATAATCAGCAACTTTGCTGCAAATGAGAACGAGAATGAAAACTCGCCAACAAGCACAAATCACGTTGTCGGTTCTTTAATTGAAACAGATTTTCGCCTTCTGTTTACAGTGTCGTACAATAAGAATTTTTCCGTCCAGTTTTTATTATTTTTTTAGGACAAATGTTTGAAAAATGATTAAAACACAATAAAAAGGTTTTTGTCGCTATGATGTAAAATTTTAACCCTGAAGGGGTAAAATAGGGGTTGAAAGTTTGTATGGAAAAATCTTAAAATCAGTACCGATTTCTATAGAAATTAAACTTCAGACTCTTAAAGTTAAAACCGTCTTCTTTGTAAAAGATAACTTACGAGTTCATTATAAAAAACAAAAATCTTTAACGATAAAAAAAGAAGTGTAAATATTAAACTTTTCTGTGCGTGTCACCTGACCGATTTTAATGAAATTTTTTGTAAGTGTTCAAATGAATTCGACCATGGTTTAGATGTATTGTTTGCTCGACTTTAAATTGTTTTTGTAATTAATTTTTTACTTGTTTGTGTATTTAATGTTTATTTCTTTAAATTCCTAATAGACAACGGTGTAAATTAATTCATACAACTTTTCATTAACGTTTAATATTTACATTAAGTAGAAACATGGTAGATTGTGCTGTATTTTAATTTAATCTTAAAATATTTGTAAAAGTTTATGGAATGTTTAAACGGTGAGAAACAAAAATAATAAATAACGGAAAATAGAAAAAACGACAACTTAATATTCCAATACAAAGTATGTATTTATTTTATAATTTAATTAATTCGTTATAGATGGCGGTTTAAGTTAATTTGTTTAATATCTATGTGTCAGATTCCTGGAGATACGATTGTATTTTGATTTTCAAATAAATAAAAAAATGACAAACTACAGCTAAATACAAAATGGTCAAAAAACGGAAAAATTTGCGGTAAATAAAAATTAATAAAATAGTTACTAAATTAAATACTCTGACGCCACTTTAGTGAGAAGCAGTTTATATTTGATATATTTAAATTAGCAACGCTTACTTAATTAATTACTATTACGCCACCGTCAGGTGGCGGAGTCATAATCTCATATAATGAAACGAGCAGTTCTTACTAAATTAAGTAATTAAGTACTATGACGCCGCCGATGGCGTAGTTGATATCTCATATACATATTTACACAAGCAATAATTACTAAATAATATGACGCCACTGTAAAGTGCCGCAATTGATATTTTATATAAATTAAATGACATAAAGGAGAAATTGAAAAAGTGTCGTACCCAGCGATACTCGAACTCGCAACCTTTATCTCTACGCGCTGACGCTCTAGCAATTAATCTATAGGTGTTTAGCCATCAAATCGCCTAACGAACGTTAAATTCAACTCATGCCACATGTGACACTTACTTACTTTCTCCTTAAGCACATATAGCATGACGTTAATGAGAGAGAGACTTTATCAAATCGACAATTGAAACATCAAATTTAAGTCATTTTTGTAGTGCCCTGTGTTGGGTGAAATAAAGTTTGCAGGTTCAGCCAGTTTAATTACATTTGTAATATTGTTAAATATGTGTTTCTTTATTATTTGTTAAAAAAAGGAGTAATATTAATTACTTGATTTAAAAACGTAATACCTATATATCCAAACAAATAAAATTTATTTCATCCTATCCAGTAAATAAACTTCAATTCAGCGCCGGTAAGTAAAACATTATGGTATCATGTACTATAATGTGTTGGCTAGCAACTCTGCACTGATTGCTTAAGAGTAGCCAATTACTTTTATTTTTGACATTAAAAACACTATAATTACTACAAAATAAAAATAAAGTAATTAATCACTTACTTTTTATTTTAATTTAATTTAAAACACGAATTAACAATTAATACAAAAATTTTAAAATATTTGGTAGTAACTCACAGTTAAGGTAATTTGACGTAGGTAACAAGTAAAGTTACGAAATATTTTTAAATTTTTTATACATTTATTAATTTGTAAAAACAGGATGAAATAAAATACAATACCATACATGGTCGTTAGGTGTTATTACAGTACTCGTTTTTATTTCCGGACTCGGCTCCTACGTCGCCTCGTCCGTAAACTAACTCGTACTGTAATAAGTCACCTACCGACCTTGTAACGTATAATACTATTTAATGCTGTAACATTAAATGATCAGTAGTTGGTAGAAGGTAAACAAACTAACAGGACTACTACTTTTTTAATGAAGCTCATTCGTTTATTAATACAAAATCTACTTTTTAGAATGTGACAATACCAATTAGATAAGGGTCTTAAATTTGCTAAGATATGTAAATGTTGAAATTGTTGACAAAATTTTTTTTTGTAATTTATGCTCTGTTTAAACAGTTCTCGTTTAATACTTATTTTAAAAATAAACAATTATATTAAAATTAAAAAAAAAACGAAAATTTCAGAAACTGTCAACTTTTGCTGTATTTTTTTTTTTTTTTTTCGTAAAACTACTCCTTCGCAATAATAGGTATATTTTTATAGGACAAAAAATGCGGTTTACTTCTCCTTTTGGCAGTACCGACAGATGTCTTCGACTGCAAAGTTCAGCTGACTCAAGTGTTTTTTGAGATGACAATGTCCTGTCAAGAGACTGACAATTATTCTGACATCGTTTGGCCTTTGTGAAGTTTTGGTGATTGTCCTTTTATGAACACTTTGGCTTGTCGCTTGCCAGGTGATTTTTCCCACTACTCCTGGGCGTTTTTTAGCCTTCATTTTCAATAACCTTTCTAACCATGTCAGCAAGCTCGCCGAATGGTCCAGAGCCAATCATCGGAATCCTGTAATAACTCTTAGCTAATTTCTGCCTGTTCAACGCAAGTAAGGAAAAATCCATAATTTATATTTTTAAATTGTTTCATCGCTAAAAACCACTATTTTCATTTTTCTAAGGTAACTGAAATTATCTGCACCTCTTGCCTTACAACATCCCAAAAAATTACAAAAATATTCAGAATAAATAAATATATAAATAAAATAATAAAAATAACAACAGATAATAAAGTCAATGTAAGAAGTAAGAATGTTCCACCGACTTTATGCATATGCATTATATACTCGATTTCCGGAAAACTGTTAAAATTTTACTGTTAAGATTATTTAATCTGGATCAACATTTTTTCTCCATGTTAGGAGGATTTCATATATCAAATGTAACGACCCTGTGATCGTTTGTTCAACAGTTATAGCGCACATAAACGGAGGTAAAATAATTAAATATATTATACAAGTTACTAAAAACTTTTAATATTTTACCGTTAGGGTTATCCGATCTAAACTAAAATCAGTATGATTTTTTTATGATAATAGGATTCTATATAACGTTCACGAGTTAAAGCGCACACAACCGAAGGAAAATATGAGTTATATTCACAAGTTTCGAAAAACGATTAACATTTTACCGTTAGGTTTAACCAATGTAGACCAAAATGAGGATTCTACATACCAAATTTCATGACCCTGTCACTTTCCGTTCAAGAGTTATAGCGCACACGGAAAGTGGAAGGGTGGGGCGGAGCCGATCTTATTAAGTACCTTAAGGGTACCCAATAAAACAATTAATATTAAGATATTGAGTTTTAGCCAAAAGCAATTTAAAGTACTCTGTCGAGTTTTAACAGATAAAATTATGTAAAAACAGTGCGACACTGGTTGTTGTGTCTCTATTCTTTGAATTTTATTATCCTGATTTTAAAAACTTTTGATTATAATTTCTGCGAATTTTTTTAAAGTCTCATTAATGTTAATTTATGAAAGAACGAAGTTTCTCTTAATTAAACAAATAAAATTGATTTCATTCATAATTCCATATTTTAAGAACCACGTAAACTTAAATAAATTGTGTCCATAAAACTAATTGAGTATATAATACGTAGTTCACGGCTAACCAAAAATCTATTTAATGCATTTTTATTAGTTTTAATGCATTAAAAAATATAAGAAAACAACAAAAAAAAAACAAATTATTTAGTTAATATAAGAATAAAAAATCCTTAAATTTACAAATGTATATCTTTTTATTTATTTTAAAATTAACCGCATTTACAAATCTGAAAATTGACGCAATGAATAAAAAACGAACCAGAAGTATTATTTTGAGCTTATATGCTATGGTGAAGAGACCATCGCGGTTGTATCGGCTACTGCGCTTGCACGATTGTAAATACTAAATAAAATATAAAACAGAGATCTGTTTATTTGTGCATAAAACTAAAAATTGTTGATATAGGCAGAGAAGTCGTATATTTTCGGGTTTTTATAATATGAAATAAAAAAAGTGTAAATAAAAAAATGTATAGCAAGTTAAAAAAGCATATGATGTATGGTGTCAATAAATGACTTAAAAATAGGTACCAAATATATAGGAAGGAGTTAAAAAAATTATAGCCGGTAATGATGTGGGCGTAAAAATTGATTTGTAAATGTTCTTTCTTAAGAAGTAACACTCTGTATAGATACCTAAAGTCGTGCATAATGTTGGACTTAGAAAACGCAATACTGGGATTTCAAAATAGCCGTATCCTGCATGCTATGTGATTAGAGATTGGTGGATGGATGCAAAATTCATGTGTTGGCGGCGTCGGACATCCTATTATTCATGTAGAATCTTTTGAAATAAGGTCTTTGAAATGCCCAAAGATGACCCTATTTCTCTCTGTTACACGGCGGTCATCCTTAATTAGCCGCATCAATTTTGCTGTGTGATTTATGTTTTGGATGGATCTCGTAGACTGGAGCGACTACAATACAATTCGTAATACTAGCTGTAAATAGTTGACTGGTGTAGTGCTTTATTCCAAACACAGAAACAATTTGAGCGAGACGTTATTGCTCAAAAATGTTTACGGCAAAGATTCATTTTTTGACCGATTTGCTAATTTCAAAAATTTCCTGTTCCTACACGACTTGTTGTATCGCAATGAAATTTTGAATTTATGTCAGAAAAGATTAAGGTTATATTTGTGTCTGAAGGTTCTATTGGTGGCTCCTCCTAAGCGGCTATATGTAGAACTAAAAAGACAACACTCGTACTAGGATTGAAAATTTTCAGGGAGTGAAATCATAAATTGTACTATTTTATCTTATTTTTAAAATTTAATGTTTTATGCTCAATCTATGCTTTTTTATTTTGTTGTCGACACGAGTTTAAGACTTTATTTCTTTTCTTCCCTTACCTTCGATCGCGATAAACAGTGATAACAACACTTTTAAATATATACTCCCTTTTGGGGTAAAACACAAATTCGCACACATACGATAGTTTATCGCATGGTCACTGCACGTATAAATCATTAAATCTAATATAGAATTCTTTAAAAAAAATTCGGAAAACCTTAAAAAATTTGAAAATTCACGAAAAAACAGAAAACTGTTAAAAGAGTAGAACATATAATAAGACATTAAAAAAATCATAAAAAAATACTCAAAGTTGTGGGAAATTTTAAGAAATCTTACAACATTGAAAAAATCGTAAAAAATATATTTTTATTAAGAAATTTTTAAAAAATTAATAAATAAAAATGATTAAAGCAAACTCTTTAGAACATTTTTAATTACAGAATAGAATTATACTTCTTATTACTCTGGTTAACAAAACGACAAAAAAAATCAATACAGGTCACAAAAGTTGCAAGGATTGTCTAAAAACTTGCTAAAAAGAATTTTTTCTACAACCATGCGTAAAGTATTACCTTTACGCACGGTTTAAGGTTCGTAAAGTTTAACTTTTTTTTACTAGTGAAAAAAAAGTTTTTTTTTTCACTAGTGAAAAAAAGTTAAATAAACAGTGTTTTATATAAGATTATGCAAATATTTTTACGTGGGTTATTGGCCAAGATTGTAAGGTGTTTACCTTCTACCCAGATGACTCGGGTTCAACTCCGCGTAAGGAAACTTTTTTTTTATTATTTCGTTGTGTAAATTTGTGTAAATATATTTAATTGTGAAATTATTGCAATTTAATACATACAAAATTGATATTATATTAAGTAATTTTTAATTTGATTTTTAATATGACAGAAATATCAGTTCATGAATAAGGGTAAGTATTTTTATTTAAATATACGTAGGCTCTAAATGATTGACATTTCAATTAATTTATAATTCAAGCATTTCGCGTTTCTATGTACCGGTATTATAGGGTAAGATTAATTTAGAAAATAAATATTTTGTTATCTAAAATCTGTTTTAAATATAATATTTTTTTTTCGCAGTAGTGCGTAAAAAAAATCGGGCCTATACTTGTATTTCTTGTAAAGAAATTCGGTTGTAGAAAAAATATTATATGCAATTTGTGCGTAAATGTTCCTTTTTTGACTCATGTGATTGTTCACATTCGTCAAAAAAGGTCACTTTACCTACGCACTAGTTGCATAAATAACTATTAAAGGTTAAAATGCATTAATTTTTCACTTTTTTAATTAAAAAAAATAGTTTTCGTAGAGTGCATAATGTTTTGATAATTTGAACAAATTGTAAACGAATTTTGTTGCAAATAATTGATTTCAATAGTTATATAACCAAATAAAATATTAAATGCACGATAAATTCGGTGGAGTTAAATAAAAACTAATAGGTTTGAACGAATTTTCATAATATTTCATCTAAAACCAATATTTATACACATATGGTCGGCCAAGCTTTGATTAATAGAGGCAGGCATTCAATGCTGCCTGGCTGTTTTCAAAATTTCACATTTTTGGTATAATCCCCAGTGCCACAGATGATTTAATTAACTTTAACAAAATTCAGTTGGGATTTACTGTGCAGCAGACTGTCGATTGTTACGCAATTACCTGGATAATTCAAAATTTAAATATTTGCTAACCTACGCGTCAATTCACATGAATTTTACCTGAATAAACTTTACCTTTAATTAGAAATTATTTAACAATTATGTAAAAATAAAATGACAATATATCTTCCTTATATTTTATGTATCGGATATAATTATAACCAAATGTTCGAAAACAACTTTAAGAGCCTAAAAAAATTTTTTTGCTCATTTCTATATTACCTACATTAGCCTTTTCAGCTGTCTACACGTTTCTGCTCCTCGATAAGAATTATATATATTTTTTTAAGGGGCACTCTAAAAGTAGCAATAGGAGTTCTGTCAGATCTTCCCTTTTTACCATTATTGTGAAAGCCGAGGCACAGGACACAAAAAATTACAGGAGAAAATCAAACTACAAGGTTCCTAAATATTCATTACTTTTTAGGCAAGGAACAGCAAAATGTGAGTAGTTAACCTATGGCTTCGGGTCACACCTGGTTTACACATGGGTCCAAGACTAAAGAAGATTGAGAAATAAAAATTCACAACATCACCTGCATTAGCGCCTCCACACACGGATCGACGCTCGTTGTGGTTGACTCAATTCCAATCGCGTTCATCTCTCCCCTCTAATCTAGTTTCTTCGTTAAGCCATTAAGCTCCGCAGACGGAGCATTTCTGGTCATCTAGAATTGCAAAAACTTTTGCGTAATCATCATCACTTGCAGCAAACGGTAAACTTCGAGTGAGACGCACGTTTTTTTGGTGTTTTAAATTTTTTTTAAATTTTTTTTATTATTTTATTTATTTATTTACGAGAAAACCCCATTACAGTATAATTAGTCCAGCACGAATCGGCGCATGAGTACCGAAAACTATTCCACCTCAATTTTTTTATGCGATCCTCTTCAAATTGCCCTACTGATTATATAAATGTTGTCAGGGGGCAACCCCGTGCCAAATTGTTTATAACGAAATTGTTTAAACAATTACATGCAATGGTTATTTTTTCACCGGACAAATTTTTTTTATATTTTTTATTGAAATGCAAATAAAAAAGTTTCCCTGAATTTTTACGATAAAGTTAATATTTTCAGAGATATGATTTTTTAAAATTTCGAAAAATCTCAAATTTGGGAACTTTCGACCCTTGAAAAATATATTTAAAAAAATAACATATAAATAGTATACATTTTTTTAAATTCTTTATACAATAGTTAATAATGTTATTAATAGAGAATTGAAAAAATTTAATTATATATACCAGCTTTTTAATTGTTAATTTCGCGCGCTTACAAGTACGCGTCGCTTACCCTTCTGGGTCTTGAATCGTTTTTTTATCATTTATCTTAAAAACTATCAACTTTATCAAGATTGCTAGAGAAAGCAATGCAATAATTAAATTGTCTACAACTTTTTTTGTATATTTTTTTTTCTGAAATCAATTTTTCAAATGGTATTTAAGCGTAAACCGGAACATGTAATTAAAATTTCTTTTTTATCAGTTTATATTACTTTTTTGTTATTATCTTAGTAATTTATTAATTTAATTTTTTATTAATCACCAATAATAAAATTTAATGGTATTTGACCATTTTTTAAATTTACATTTATACATAATTTATAAAAATATATTGGGTACGCACTTAAATGTTGAGAAAAAACATTCAAATGAATAAATAAAATAAAAAATAATTTTATGTATATGTATTATAGTTAGTGCTTGTCAATTCTGAGCTGATTATTCATTGTTTTTCAGTCTTTATTTCTTTCAAGATTGTTAAACGTTGTTGCACCCATTACAGTGATTTTGTGTGTTATTAACACTTATAAAAGAAGATATTTTTAATTTTTGTGGTTTTTCGTTGCAATAAGTGAATGTCATGTCGTTTTTAGTTGTTCCCAAAAAAAGTAAACATTTTGATGATACCCTATCATGTAGTTTTTGTAAAGTTGGAAAAAAATGTAGTGAAAAATCCGAAGCCTGATACATATATAACTGTACAACGTGCAGCTTATCGACGAAAAGATGAGGTCGCTATCCGGTTTAAAAATTGTTTTAATTCTTCTCTTAACAAACAACCATTTTCGTGGCACAGAATGTGTTATGCAAGTTACACAAGTGAAGAAAAAATTAGGCGAAGAGAAATACAACTACATAATCAAGATGAAAATCTTCAGGAAGCCCAGTCGACAGAACCCTCAACTTCAAGTACAATTTATACTCCTCGTCGGTATAAATATCCATATTTTTTAATTAAGAGATTTTTAGTTATTTTGTTGTCAACAACTAATTCTTGATTCTCGATATAGCTGTTGAGACATTTAGTTAAAAAACTTAATTCATAGGCCGTCGAGTTGCATAAACTTGAAGTTGAGGGTTCTGTCGACTGGGCTTCCTGAAATAATACACAAAATCACTGTAATGGGTGCAACAACGTTTAACAATCTTAAAAGAAATAAAGACTGAAAAACAAAGAATAATCAGCTCAGATTTGACAAGCACTACTTATGATACATATACATACAATTATTTTTTATTTTAATTATTTATTTGAATGTTTTTTCTCAACATTTAAGTGCGTACCCACCGTATAAATGTAAATTTAAAAAATGGTCAAATACCATTTTATTATCGGTGATTAATAATAAATAAAATAAATAAATTACTAAGATAATAACAAAAAAGTAATATAAACTGATAAAAAAAGAAATTTTAATTACATGTTCCGATTTACGCCTAAATAACATTTGAAAAATTGATTTCAGAAAATAAAATATACAAAAAAAGTTGTAGACAATTTAATTAATAATAACATTGCTTTTTTTAGCAATCTTGATAAAGTTGATAGTTTTTAAGATAAATGATAAAAAACGATTCAAGACCCAGAAGGGTAAGCGACGCGTTCTTGTAAGCGCGCGAAACTAACAATTAAAAAACAGGTATAAATAATTAAATTTTTTAAAATTTCTATTAATAACATTATTAACTATTGTATAAAGAATTTAAAAAAATGCATACTATTTATATGTTATTTTTTTAAATATATTTTTCAAGGGTCGAAAGTTCCCAAATTTGAGATTTTTCGAAATTTTAAAAAATCATATCTCTCTGAAAACATTAACTTTATCGTAAAAATTCAGAGGACCTTTTTTTTGTAATTCAATAAAGAATATAAAAAAGAATTGTCCGGTTAAAAAATAACAATTGCATGTAATTGTTTAAACAATTTCGTTATAAACAATTTGACACGGGGTTGCCTCCTGGCAACATGCATTTATATAATCAGTAGGGCAAGTTGAAGAGGATCGCATAAAAAAATTGAGGTGGAATAGTTTTCGGTACTCATGCGCCGATTCGTGCTGGACTAAATATAAAAATGTAAACATAAAACATCAAAGTATCTAACTAAAATATTGAAGTAATAACAATAATAATATTAATAACAATAAACATAGAGACCAGTAATTATAGTAATATTAATCTAATCTATTAAAACCGATTTTTAATAGTTTTTTTAAAGGAGTATAGATTTACAGAAAAATCAATATCCAAGTCATTAGCCAGTCTTACCATTCTAGACAAAGGACAAAAATAAGCATAATTTGTCGACTGAAATGGAACGACAAAAAAATCATTGTTTCTTGTAAACCTTTGAGCTATTCGGAACTGAATATTTTGAAGTAACCTACCACAAGAAATTAAACCTGAAATTAATTTAAATAAGACAGTAAGATCGACAGTGGACCTACGGAATTCTAAAGACTCTAGATTTAATGACCTCTGTATATCCTCATACTCATATTCTTCGTATCGTAAACCCAATTTGTATGCAGAAAACCTCAAAAATTTATTTTGAACAGCTTCAATACACGAAATGTGAATATTATAATAGGGCGCCCAGGTGGGCAAGCCAAACTCGAGCAATGATCTGACATAATATGCACAATACACCGTCTTGATTGAAATTATTGAGAGACCAGTGGAGTTTCTTAAAATAAATCCAAGAGTTTTCAGAGCCTTAGAAGTGGTTTGATTAATATATTGGTTAAATGTCAGATGTTCATCAAAAAGTATTTCCAGGTTATCTTGGTTAATTGTTTTTGGGATTAAATAAAGCTTTTTTTCATATTAAAACACATTTTAAAATATTTAATTTTTATTTAAAATATTTTTCTCTTCAATGAAATAAAAGTTTATTAACAAATAAATAGTTTTTCGATTTTTGTAATTTGTTGAAAAACTCAGTGCAAAATTAGCTTTACTTCTTTACAGATTTTTGCATCTAATACCATTTCAATACCTTTACCTTCAAATACCTGGAGAAGATTTTTTCGGAAAATGGTTAATTTGGTTTACTGGACTATGTCGCGAGATACGATCAAGCTGAATCGACCAATGTGCGGAAGGCAAACACCCGAGTCGTACATGAAGAACATAATGTCGAACTTCGAGACGCGATTTCAAACGACCTGTGTGCGGAGGCGTTTCTATATTAATTTTTTTACTTTTTTAAAATAATCCGTAGTGCCACAGATGTACTGCCGATTGTTATGCTATTACCTGAATAATTCAAAATGTAAATATTTGCTGAAATACGTATTATTTATAGAAATACTTTTTCGTCTACATGCATATTACATGAATTAATTTTCCATTTAATAAGAAATCATTATAATAATATTAAATTTATAATAGTAAGCTTTCTGCTATTACCTAAAGTACATATTTCTTTAACCAACCCTAATATTGATAGCTCCGTTAAAAAAAATTCGAACAGACGTTGACCTTAAAGGCCATCCTTGCAACTTCCCGCTAAGCTATAGTAACGTGACGTATTTTGACGTTTTTGACTTTTTTTGAAATGTTTAAAAGGCCATAACTTTTTAACACCTTATTCGATTTTGATGTTCAAGATAGCATTCGACGCAGTTTTTTGAGACCTAAAAACGTTACCGGGAGTGCAAAATCGGTTAGTTGGTTATTGAAAAAAACACTTTTTTTGAAATTTTTCGACAACGATATCTCACGAACGAATCAACCGATTTTAATTTTCAAAACGGCATTCGACGTGGCTTTTTAAGCTTAAGAGCTGATTAGGTTATGAAATTGATCGATGCAATAGCCAAAAAGATATGCCCAAAAAACATCACTTTTACCAATTGTTTTTTTCGGTTATTTTGAAATTTCTCGAAATCTACCGGCTCGAATCGGTTCAATCTTACAGGGAATCTAAGTTAGATGGAACTCTTTGGAATGCTTTTTATTTCATTCCGATCAGTCAAGCCGTTCAAAAGTTATAAGAGGTTTACATACATCCACACACACACACACACACATCCACACGTACATACAGACATACAGACACCCTCGTAAAAATAGTCAGGGGAGGTTCCTAAGACCTCAAAACATTGAAATTCGATGAAAACTCGATTTTCGAAAAACGGGGTGAAACCAATAACTTCCCGATTCTAAAAAAAATTTTAATTTTTTTTAGCGGGAAGTTAAAAATTTACCTTAGTTCCACTATATCTTTTCCCTTATTTTCTTAATTATGTCGTTTTAAGTGATTTGGTTGAAATACTATATTTTTTATACAGAGAAAATGAAAGTAAATGCTACAATATTAAATTAGAATTGTCCTTTAAAACAAAATTAAACACAAGATTAAATGAATTAACCATTCATTTACATAAATTGTTATAATCATATTTAACTAAAAGTTTTGCGACAGTTTGAATACAGCCGAGTTCCTTAAATATACTAAAAAGTTTTTATAAACGATTATACAGTATATGAATAATTTAGCACCAATTTTTGACACACGCATTTCATTAGGTGGTGTAGTAGAAGTTGTTAAAAGCACATGTGTCAAATTCATCATGTAGCGCTACAATATCGCACAACGCGTTTATTTTGTTAAAACTTTTTACTTAAATAATGGGTCGATTGTTGCAATTATTCGGAATCTACGAGAAAATTTGCGTTTGCGGCCATACAAAATTTAGTTAACCCCATAACTCCATC
This sequence comes from Altica lythri, assembly GCA_964028335.1. Lineage (NCBI taxonomy): Eukaryota > Metazoa > Arthropoda > Insecta > Coleoptera > Chrysomelidae > Altica > Altica lythri. The sequence goes on along the minus strand of OZ034803.1, from coordinate 23,865,924 downwards.
CTAGAGACCATGAAAATCGCTGACAATACAGTCATGCAATATTGCAGTTTAATACCCAAAATAACGATTTTTACCGACAAATGATAATGAGCGCAGAAGCCCACTTCGATATGGCCGGATTTGTTAATAAGCAGAATGGCCGTATCTAAGCATTACAGAATCCTCGTGTTATCCATGAACGACCACTATATCCTCGTCGAGTCACAGATTGTTATGGTGTTTGGTATGGATGTGTCATTGGAACTTCTTTGAAGACGCTGCAGGTAATTCTGTTACTGTCACCGGCAAGCGCTACCGTGATATGGTGCAAAACTTTCTGGTTTCTCAAATTTAACAATTTAACCTGCAAACATGTTCCAACAGGACAAAGCAACTTGGTCACACAGTTAGGGAAACAATGAATCTTCTGCGTACAATAGGTATATCCGGGACGTTTAATTTCTCGATTTGGTAATGTCATCTGGCCACCAAAGTCGCCGGATTTAATGTCTCATTTTTAAAGAGAATTTTATGCTAAAAACTAAATACTATAGATCAGCTGAAGAACAATATTACGGAAACGGAAAATGTAGTCCGGAGGGTTCAGGTTTGCGCGGCTTTTAGTGGCGGACGTTTGTTTAATATTATTTTTCATACATAATTTCTTAGTTTCAATAAAGTATAAAGATGAAAAAAAAAAAGTATTTTATTTCTAGTTCAAGATTCAAATCAGTCAGTTTCATATTGCCCATCATGTAGATTTGTTCGTATAGCTTGTTAGTAAACTGTGATGTATTAATCTGGACATGGCGTATCATAGATGCGTTAGAAACTTATTTTAAACTAATCTGTCAACATTGTGGATTGCCTAACATTTTACATCAACACATCTATCTCAAAGATGCAAAACAAAATATGCATGCCTATCAAATTAGTTGCAGTTTACTGATAAATAATTCGCAAACCTTTTTGGTTGGAATGTTAGTGCAACAAGAAAACTAGGTAGGTACTTGATAACTGTTATAAACTGACGTGAGGACATGTGTAAATCATGGGTCATTTTCAGGTACAATTTTGTTAACCAGCATTGATTTCCTGGTAAGCTTTTTACATTTTTTAAAATCTAAGCTGTATCAAAACGAAATTTTGTGAATTTTTTTTAATGAAAATTGCTAAACTAAGAGGTCAACCAGTAAAGTTTAAATTTACTTTTTATGAAAATCTATGATAATAAAAAAAAAGAGTTTGCGTGTAACCTTTACGCGCGAATGAAGTAAAATAAATTCAAATTCAAAATATGTTTATTAACAAGTAGCTAAAGGTTTTTGATTTTTTATTGATGAAAAAGTAAAATATTTTTGAGAATCCGCCATTTTATTTAAGTGACAACTATTTTGTTTTGTAAGTTATCTAAAATTTATTAATTCACTTTCACGTTTTAAAAATTTTTGACAGAAATTAACGGTTAGGTTAGGTAAGCTCACGAAGACTAGATACCAGGAGTTTAAACGTAATGTTAAAAAAATTGTCTTAATTTAGGGGACAGAACTATTGCCGGTAGAGTGCGCTTGTGTTCCTAAGATTTAATTACAATATTTCAAAAGATAAATGAAAATGCACAAATTTTTTTAAATATTAGTTAAAAACTACACAAATTATATATGGCTCTGCTACTTTGCAATCGCCAGATAAATTAATTGTTTATAACACAAATTTTTAACAGATATTATTTTGATGTTATATACTCACTTTTGGTGCTTTGAATATACCCACTTTTTTACACTATCATCTGCCTTTCGGCCACTAACACAACCATAAACAGCACAATACTTTCCCATTTCTTTTTATTAATTTTATTACAAGTTATTTTAAATAAATTAATATTTAATTTAATTTCGTGAAATTTAACTGTCATAAATGTCATAAACATCGGTTCGGGTCTTAATGTTCTTCGCGCCGCCAGTGGCAAAAAATAGAACTATGATCTAGCCCGATTATTGAGACCAGAAATATTATGAAAAAGCCTATACCGTGTAGACTCCTGGTATCTAGTCTTCGTGGGTAAGCTAATCAAAAGTTTTGACGTATCGAAAATTGTATTGCAAGGAAGTCAGTAGTGTGTGAAAATCATGAGAAATCTGATAATTTCTTTCTAACAAAACTAATAGAATAGACCTAATCATAAGGCAATATGAATCAGACATATTATTACTATCCAAAACATGGTCCAATAATGACAATATCGGCTACATACGATTTAATAATTACTCTGTTACTGTTACTTCAATAGAACTAATAAATCACATGGCGGTGTACTAATTTTGACAAAATCTTCCATAGAAATTAAGAAACACGATTTTTTGACTAATTTATCACTTGAAGTAGATATTGAAATCTTCAGTATCTCTTTTAAAATACTACAAACCACCTGTTGTATATTAAATATTTGTAGATCCCCATCTGGAAATTTCAATACATTTATAGATAGACTTTCTAGTGCATTAATTTTCTGTACAAATAACTTTATATCTTTTATTCTTTGTGGAGATTTCAACATTGATTTTTTAAACGATTCACAGGAAAATAAAAAGAGTGTGCGTGTAACCTTTACGCGCGATTGAAGTAAAACTTATTTGACGTACGTATCATCGCAAAATAAATTCAAATTAAATAGTTATTTGTGACACAAGGACGGAAAATGCCATTTTGCAAGAGCGAGTAAAGTTGTGTAGCCGAGGGGCGTAGCACCGAGGCGAAACAATACAAGCACTTGCAAAACATTTTGCGGACGTGTAACACACACTATTTTTGGGTCCGACCAGTTTTTAATATTTTTAAAAGTTCAAAAACTGTTTACTTCTGGTTTACTTTGTGACATACAAGATTAGGTGTATATTGACATTATTGACATCTATTGCACGATTAAAAGAATTAGTAATACCTAAGGAATGATTTTCTGATTATCGATTTCACGATCCTTAATTTTTATACATACGAATACTGTGCTAATAAGCAGCACAGTAAAAATTGTTATATTGATAATATTAATATCTAATAATTTTATATAAAAATAGCAGAGACAATCAACTATCATAGTTTACTGAGCAATAATAAAATCGAGATATGTATTTTTATAATTCACGTTCACAAAGTTTCTATTTCGACACTAAAAACAGTATCGAAATAGATTCATTGTAACACTGTTTTTGGTAACTTTTTGTTTTACACAATTGGTTGTACTGCACTGATTTTCAACGAAAGAGTTCAGGTAGTAAATCAAGAAGTATGTTGTAGTAAATTATTAACTACATTATCAGCGTTATTGCTAAATTCGGAATATTTTATACAAATTTGACAAACATTCTAATTTAAAATCATTAAAACTGACAAGTGTCAAAACTGTCAAGATTGCCAACATAAATAAATATTTCGAAAAACTCTCATTTTATTTATTTTTTTATACTTTTAAAAGTTCAGTATAAAAAATAGTATGTAACACTCGAATTACAATGACGGTTTGTAGTACTCGTTCTTTGCGAAACTCACCGCTTCGCGGTTCGTTTCACGAACTGAACTCGTACTACGAAACCTCTGTCATTGTAACACTTGTATTACAATATACTATTTTATAATCGAATGATAAGTAGTTGTAAATTGACATAAATGTCAAATTTAAAATAAAAGTTGTGAGAGAAATTAAATGTAAGTTTGATTCCTGCTTACCTTTAGAAAAAGTTATTAGTTTAGTATATTATACGCTGTTTTTAAATAAATTTAATTAAAATTTGTAGTATTTATTATCTATTTTTGATGACTCATAGCGCCATCTCTTTAGATAATCTAAAAGCTACTTTGCCGGCCTAGGCCGGAAAATGTCATTTTCCGGACGATTTTGAAGTAATTAATAGTATTGTTTCTGGACGGAGGACCAAAAAATATGTTTATTAACAAGTAGCTACAGGTTTTTGATTTTTTTGTTTATTATTATTATATATTGATAAAAGAGTAAAATGCTCTTGAGAATCCGTCATTTTATTCAAGTGACAACTATTTTGTTTTGAAATTTATCTAAAATTCATTAATTTCACTTTCACGTTTTAAAAATTTTTGACAGAAATTAACGGTTAGGTTAGGTTAGCTAATCAAAAGTTTTGACGTACGTATCGCAAAATGTATCGCAGGGAAGTCAGTAGAAACATAAAGATTTGTGTGTGTGAAAATCATGAGAAATCTGATAATGTCTTCCGTATTTTAAATGTTAACTGTCAATCAATTTCTAAAAAAACTAATAGAATAGACCTAATCTTAAAGCAATATGAACCAGACATATTATGTCTATCCGAAACATTGTCCAATAATGACAATATCGGCTACATATGATTTAATAATTAGTCTGTTACTGTTACTTCAATAGAACTAATAAATCATATTGCGGTGTACTAATTTTGACAAAATCTTCTATAGAAATTAAGAAACACGATTTCTTGACTAATTTATCACCTCGTTTATCACTTGAAGTAGATATTAAAATCTCCAGTATCTCTTTTAAACTACTTCAAACCACCTATTGTATATTAAATATTTATAGATCCCCATCTGGAAATTTCAATACATTTATAGATAGACTTTATAGTGCATTAATTTTCTGTATATACTTTATATCTTTTATTCTTGGTAAAGATTTCAACATTGATTTTTTAAACGATTCACAGGAAAATAAAATGTATGCATATAGAGTACTCACTCATTTTTATTCAATATTTTTTTATTACTTTCTTCATGAATAAATCCACTTTGTTTATTTATTTTTATACACAAATTTTAGGCGTAAAACTATTCACCAACAATGTTTTTGGTTGACAAACTGTCAATTTGACAGGTCAGCAAAATATGTAAATTATGTTGCCTACCATAATATACAATTACAGATTTAACTTTCATTTAATATAGTAGGGGGAATCGTGTTAGGTTTTTTGTATCAGGTTTTTTGCGTTACATAGAATATGACGTCACGTCCGTTAGAATTACTAAGTTACCCCTAGTCGCGCCTAAAGAAGTTTTACTTCAAAAATTCTACAGCAACAAAATTTTAAAGTCGTCATTGCTGGCCTAATATCTTTACAGCGGTAAATATGTTAAGAACTAGAAAATGTCAGTGGACGATTCGTTCTAGAAATATGTCAAGTAAAATTTATTCTATTTAATATTTCGTTTTAAATCATTACAGGTAATTCGACTCTACGGTTAATAATAAGTATTTCAAGTAATAAAATGGTATAATTTAATAGCTTAAGGCTATTTGCTTAATGTTCTACAAACAATTCAAATTAATGACAAAAAGATACGTCCTTTTATCTACCATTTGAGGGTTTTCTTGCTGCTTATATAAATTAATTAAATATAGTTCAAAGGGCGTTTTAGTCTAACAGATTATTTAAGGCCCGTTTTTTAAATGTAAAAATGCCTAAAAAAATGCTTATTAAATGCACAAATTATTTAAATTTTACTTTTCTTACCGTTTAACAAGAATAGCCGATTTTTAAGATTTGTTTTTTATTAAAAGATAATTCACCGATGCATTAATAGGCGCTAAAGAAGGTATTACAAATAACAGTGTGATAATAAATAATATCACATATGCGGATGACAACTTAACAGTATCGAAGATCTTCAAATACTTATAAACTAAATATACCAAGCATGAGAATGCTAACAAAATAAAAATATGTTAACAAAAAGACATCTTAAATATAGCATTAGAGTGGGTAACAAACTTTTTAAAAAGTAATACTGTTTCCGCCAATAGAGACACAGTAAACGTCATATTCGATTAAAGATCGAGTTAAAGTTGTTCAAGAATACTTCAGAAATCGTGCAAAAATAAAAAATACGTATCAAACACTCTGCGAATATTTCGGTACGCAAAACCGTTGAAACGAAACAACAATTCGAGCAAATTGGCTCTGTTGGTGACCTTCCAAAGACTGGAAGTACAGAACTGTTTGTAAAACCGGAAATATCGCTGCTGTGAAGGATAGTGTGAGAGAGAGACCGAAACTCTCAGTAAGTAGTCGTTTACAAGAATTTAGCATTTCATTGACCATTATGTTTTACAAAATATTTATTTAATCTAGGCCCTGTTGTAGAGTAACTCTTTTCAGGGTATGGTTGTCTGTCTTGTCTCTTTAGAACTGCTGGGTCAGCTTGAGTTTTCTAAGCAAAGTTACCCATTAAACTTGGGTTCAGGGAAATCCCAGAAAACCTGAGCCATAACGGCGCTGCCGGAATTCCTGTCTTGTAGTCTTGCTCTCAGATGGGGCAGAGGGGAAATCTGTCAGTTGTGCTGTCATCTAAGGTCGCTAGGTGGCGTTATCGGATGCGGTGTCGTAGACAGTAGTGGTGGTGTTTGATGTCATCTGAATGTTAAGGGGGCGGCGTCAAGAAGTTCTTGAAGATGTGTTGGATATTAAGCATCTGGTGTCTGATGGGTCTTAAATGACGGCATTGTTAGTTTTCGTTCTGGTTTTCAAGGAAGTGGTTCTGGTTGGCGTTGGTTTCGTTGTTGGTCTGTCCATATTATGTCAAAGTTGTTTTGGGCGGCGGTGTTATTGTTTGCGAAAGTCCTAATGACGTATTTAATAGTGTTTTAAAGTTTAAAGAACGGTAGTCGATGATTGGTCGAATGAATGTTTTGTATGTATGTAAAAGTGTGTTAGAGGAACATTGACCTATTTTACCGCCTAAGGCCCCAATAAGAGCAGATCATCCTCTCATTTTGTTTTTTTTTAAACTTCTGTTTTCCAATTAAAAGTGCAAATTGATTGCACTTTTAAGTATTCCACACTTTTCTGAGCATTAGTTTAGTAGACTTTAAGTTTTAAGCTGGAGCTAATGCGTGGGATATAGTAGGTATAGAATTGGGGTTAAGATTGAACTTTGTAGAATTCCGGACAGTGGTGTAAATGCGTCAGATGTTAATTTTCCTATTCTTATTAGAAGTGGTACAATTCGTAAGATATGAATGGATTAGTTTGATAAATTGGAGATCAAGATCAAGTACAATTGCTAACGAGATATGGTTTTAATTGCTGCAGTGGCATGTATATAAAACTCTAAAAGATACTTTGTGTAAAATGGAAGGGGAAAAATCCGTGTTGATGTGGAGGGTGAAAATCTAAAAAATCCCAGATTCTTTGCTTAAGTAGGAGTTCTAGAAGTTTTTCTTACACGTTTATGAGTGAAATTGGTCTATAAGTTTAATGCGTAATATGCACAACGACATAAATTTTAATATCTAAAAAATACAACTGACACAAAAACTGTAGGGTATTGATTGGCTGTTTTGAAAACTGAAAAAATCATGCCGATTTCGTATCAAACATAATTTTAAGCAATGAGGCACATTTCACGTTAAATGTAACGGTAAATAATTAAAATCATTGCATTTGGAGCAAAGAAAATCTGAAAGAATATCAGGAACAACCAATGCATCCTTAAAAAGTCACTTTTTGGTGCGAGTTGTGGTCCAAAGAAAACAGACGAATTCTTCGAGTATGATACTGGAAAGGCGGTTATCATCCATTCCGACCAATATCGTAAGAAAATGGTCGGAATGGATGGTAATTTCTTTCCCAAAATTGATCGAATCGATAAGGCAAAAATTATTTTAAACAAGACAGCGCAAGTTGCGCCAGTACACGTGTTCACATTTAATTCTTGTCAACAAAATTCAAAAATCGCTTAATTTTTAGTCATCGAAATGCAAATGCACCTGTTTGTTCTTGTAAGACTTTTTATGAGGTGTTTTGAAAAGCAAAGTTTTCGCCAGCAAACCAGCAACAATTCAAGACCTGAAAGAGAACATTAAGATTTGGGCCATAAATAACACAAACTTGGAAAATGGCATCGAAAATTTCGACCATCGTATCCGTCGTATTGACGTCTGCCAAACCAGTCGTGGTTAACAGATATTATTTTGTATTTATAAATTGCATAAATAAAATTATAATAATATAAAATTTTGGACACATGATAATACATTCTAAAAACTACAAATTGTTACTAATAGAAGGACTTAAACAAATTTGGTCCTGGTAAAAAAAAAACGTTATAGCTAAAAAACTTAGGACAATTACATCGCTAACTGTCAGTGCACTACTAGAAAAAAATACTGTTATTTGCATTTTTGTTAATTAATTAGACTTCGACCATTTAACAATACGATTAAGGATGTATGTTTTTAATCTTAGCTAGTCAATAAGCTTATGAACAAATCCAGAAGATCATGTTTTTTTAGTTTCTTGGAATAGACAATACTTTGTATCAGATGAGATCCTCAGTGATAAGTGGACAGCGGAACGAATTTAGCAGCGCCAAAATATTATATTGTGTATCTAGTAGGAAAAGCGATACATTCCCGGACGACAATGTAACATTGAGAGTCCGGGAAGTTGCTTTTCCTACGAGGTACGCATACTATTTTTTCTAAAATCGCATTAAATATAATCGTAAATTATTAAGAAAGTTTTATGAATGCATAACTGTTTTTGATATCATCGTATTTTCTATGAAACCGTTTCGTTGACATTGTTTATCATTGTTGATTAGTGTCACAAAACTGTCAGTTCGGATAGTTACATATTGCTTAAAATATTTTAAATTATATTTAAAATGGACAGTGACGATGATGTCCAGAGGTGCAAAACGCCTCCAGAGTTACTAAAACACTACTACCAATGTGGTTTTAAATTTATTGCCAAATAAAATCAAGACGCTAAATATAAATTTGCTTACCTATATACGTTTTATGGATCATTCCCGTATAAAGGGAAGGAATAGTTATTTGTGACACAAGGACGGAAAATGACATTTTGCAAGAGCGAGTAAAGTTGTGTAGCCGAAGTGCGTAGCACCGATGCGAAACAATACGAGCACTTGCAAAACATTTTCCGGACGTGTAACACACACTATTTTATGGTTCAACTAATTTTTAATATTTTCAAAAGTTCAAAAACTTTTTAGTTTGTGACATACAAGATTAGATGTTTATTGACATCTATTGCACGATTAAAAGAATAAGGAATAATTTTCTGATAAATCAATTTCAAGATCCTTAATTTTTATACATACTGAAACACTTATGGGGGCTTTTTACACAATTTTATTTACAAAATTGTTAAGATACACTGAACTCTGCTGGATAACGTCTAACTACTTGACAATACAATGAACTCTTGTGAATACTTAAACTTGAACTGACGTTAACTGCCCATGCATCCCCTTATATACAACTTTATTTAATCTAGTTAGTGTCTTTAGATCTTTCTAGAATTTTCTAGAAACATTATTTAAAATGGTCAGTTGATTTTTAGAAACTTCTAAAAATCAACTGTCAATAACAATCTTTCAAATTAAGGTCCATTCCTTTACGGTTATCCCGTTACACTGCCCCATCCTTAGATTCATTCCTCCTGGAATGTTATTTTCTACATCGGAATCCCGCACACTCCCTGAGCCAGCCAAGCCATCTTCTTGGAGTTGCTGCGCATCTCCGCTGTGGTTTCCCTGGTAAGGCGCCAAACGATCATGATGGACCACGACGGGTTTCCCTCTGGGAATTTTCACGATCCGATAAATGATATCGTTAATCTTCTTCTTGATGGTGTAAGGACCTTCCCAGTTCTTTTGTAATTTGGGACAAATACCTCGACGCCGTCGGGGGTTATAGAGCCAGACTAAATCTCCAACTTGGTAACTCTTTTCCATTGTCCGTGTGTCATAGTACCTCTTCATCCGATCACTAGATAATTGTAGTTTTCCACGCACCAGGTTGTGTATATTCTCCATTCGATTCCAGGCGTTTGGCCAGTTGATTCGTTGATGGCCGATCGAATTGCCATTAGAAATGGTGGAATATGTCGATCCCAATCCCTCTGACAATCTGACACCACTTTTGACAGATAGTTGGTTATAGTCCGGTTCATTCGTTCCACCATTCCATCAGACTGAGGGTGCATCGCTGTGGTTCTCGTTTTGTGGATGCCTAATCGTTGGCAAACTTCTTGAAACAGCTTGCTCTCAAAATTTCTTCCTTGGTCTGAATGTAATTCTAGTGGTACCCCAAATCGGCTTACGAATTCTTTAACCAATATATCTGCTAAAGTGGTGGCTTCCTGATTGGGAACTGCATATGCTTCAACCCATTTAGTGAAGTAGTCCATTACAACAAAGATGTACTTGTTTCCTACATCGGTCTGTGGAAGTGGCCCCAATACATCTACTGCGATTCTTTCAAAGGACTTCCAACCAGGTATTGTTGCATTACCGCCTTCGGTTTTCGGTGCGGACCGTTACTGGCAGCACATGTAGTGCATTTACGACACCAATCTTTAACATCATTAGTGCAATTTACCCAGTAAAATCTATCTCGGATCTTTTGCAGGTGATACCCAGATGTCCTCCAGAACTATCATTATGCATCTGTTTTAAAATTTCCGGTACAGCATTTCTTGGGACCACTATTTGTTTCCTTGTTTCTGTGCCCTCGGAATTTTCTACAAGTCTTTTAACGAGCCCACCGTCCAAAACTAAAGAGTTCCATTGGGACCAGTATGCTTTTAAAGCAGGAGAGGATGAGAATATCTCTCTCCACAACGGACGACGGTCCATTCTCTTCCACTCCCGAATCTTTCTCAGAACGGGATCGTTTTCTTGTTGCTCTTCCAGCATAGAGCTCTCGTCTTCTGGCACAACCTTAACTAAAGCAAGTTTTTCCTCGTTCTGCTCCATACGGGTACAATGGGGGCAATCTGGTCGACATGGTCTTCTGGAAAGTGCATCAGCATTACGATGTCTTGTTCCAGGTCTGTGCTCGATTTCAACATCATATTCCTGCAGTTTTTCGAGCCATCTTGCTATCTGTCCTTCTGGGTTCCTAAAGCTAAGTAACCACTTTAAACTAGCATGGTCTGTTCTGATCAGGAATTTTCTGCCATAAAGATATTTATAAAAGTGATTTTACAACTGCTAACAGTTCCCTCCGAGTTACACAGTAGTTCTTTTCAGCTTTCGATAAAGTTTTGCTGAAGTAACCAACCACTCTTTCCTTACCATCTTGTAGCTGTGACAAGACGGCTCCAATTCCCACATTGCTGGCGTCGGTGTCCAGAATAAGCTTACCATCAGGAAGTGGATAAGCAAGAACAGGTGCTGACGTAAGCTGTTTCTTCAATATTTCAAACGCCTCTTGACATTCCTGATCCCAACAGAAGGACTTATCTTGTTCTGTCAAACGTGTCAAGGGTTTGGCGGTGTCTCCAAAATTCTTGACATATCGTCGGTAATAGGAACAAAGACCCAAGAAACTCCGGAGCTGATGTTTGTCGATAGGTATTGGCCATTCCTGAACGGCTTGTATCTTAGCGGGGTCAACAGCAACGCCATCCTTGCTTACGTTATGTCCTAAATAGTTGACCTGTCTCCGGAACAAGTGGCATTTCTTAACATTCAATGTTAGATTAGCGTTCTGTAATCTTTTAAAAACTTCTTCCAGGTTAGATAAATGTTCCTTAAAGGTCTTACCCATTATGATGATGTCGTCTAGATAAACTAGACAAGTTTCCCATGACAAACCCCGCAGGATGTTCTCCATTAGCCGTTCAAACGTCGCAGGAGCATTACAGAGGCCAAACGGAAGGACCGTGAATTGCCACAACCCTGATCCACTGGTAAAGGCAGTCTTTTCTTTGTCTTCAGGATTCATTTTAACTTGCCAGTATCCGCTTTTAAGGTCCAAGGTAGAAAACAAAGTAGAACCCGCCAAAGCGTCGAGGGCATCATCAATCCTTGGCAGAGGATAACTGTCCTTCTTAGTGACATCATTTAGCTTTCGATAGTCGACACAAACCGCATTGATCCGTCTTTCTTTCTCACTAATACCACAGGAGAAGCCCACGGACTACTGGATGGTTCGACTATGCCATTTTGAATCATTTCTTTAAGGGCTCTGTCTGCTTCTTCCTTCTTAACTTGAGGCATCCTTCGGGGTACCTGTCGAATCGGACGTGCATCACCAGTGTCAATTCTATGTTGTACAACATCAATTCTTCCCAGTTTACTTTTAGAACCAAATACAGGTTTATAACGGTAAAGTAGATCTCTTACCTGTTTCTTTTCTAATTTTGACAAAGAGGGATCTAATTTTGTCATTAATTGTTCAATTTCGTTGGTCTCAACTGTTTCCGTAGCGTTTACCTTGTGAATTATGGCCGTTACTGGTTCTAAACTTCCCATTTCCGTGTCCTTTCGGAGAAGAACTGGATGATCGTTCAAGTTGATAACTCGGATAGGTACCTCTTTGGCGGATCTAACAAGAGTCTTACCCACAAGGAGTCCTTTTCCCAATTCATGGTCATGGTTCTTTGGCTCTATCATGGCTGGGGCACCATCTGGCTCCAGTCCATCCAACCGCGCTGTGACGACACATTCGCAGCTTGCCGGAAGTTTGATATCATCGATTAGCTTAATCGAGGCATTGTCAACTTGTTTTCGGTGCAGGAATATTTCTTCATTACCAGTACGAAGGATACGTTGGCGAAGATCCAAATGAAAACCACAGTGGAGCATAGCATCCATGCCCAGAACAACATCTTCATCAACGTCAGCTACCAGCACTGAGTGAACAAGAGAGGTTGAACCAAACTGTAGCGTCACCTGTATCTCACCGTAGACTCTAGCAGAATCTCCGGTAGCGGTACGCAGTTTCCAACTGGTAGGCCACATCTTCTTTCGCATAATGATGGATGGTCGAACGATAGTTTTCGTAGCTCCAGTGTCTACCAGCATGCTAAAGTTCTTCCCATCAATAAGGCCATCTACATATAAGCTGCCCACGTGATGTCGCAGAATTGCCATTTTAATGGTGTGAGGGGCTTCGGGAATGTTTGGGGTCGATTTTGCCCTCCAGGAGTCGACCCGTTCTAGTTTTCCTGCTGCTGGGGTACTTCAGCAGAAGATTTTTCTTTTTGGGGGCAAGTATTTCTTATATGGCCTAGTTCTCCGCAGTTCCAGCATCTCACTGTGCGCCTTGTTTTTGGAGATACCTTCATTAACCTCTCTACTACCGCTTCGACGTCGCTAACGGAATGGAGGGCATGGTCGTAGTTAACGGTGACTTCCCTTAGTCGAGCAACTCCACGTGAGGCCTCCGTCGCCGCCTCAAACTCCAGGGCAATGGTCAAGGCGTCCACAAGGGTCTTCGGCCGCGCCAACCGTACAGCGCGCTGCAACTCGACGTCTCGAAGACCATCGGTGAAGGTTTGGACTGCTAGGCACTCCAGGAAATCCTCCGCTGCATTGGAATACGCAAGCCGTACCATTCTTGCTACATCTGCCTCAAATTCCTGGATAGTCTCTCCATTTTTCTGCTTTTGGCTCTTTAACTGCATTCGGTATACCGGTTGTAGATGAGTTTGACCATAACGCATCTCTAGACGATTCACCAATAACTCGAAGTTGTCATCTTTATCCGGTGTCAATGATTGCAAGACGTCTAAAGCTTCGCCTCGCAGAGCTACGGTTAGGGACAATGCCTTCTCCTGGGATGACCATCCATTAGCTCTGGCCGCTGCGTCGAATTGTTTCAGGTAATTTGGCCAGGATGTCTTCCCGTCGAAGGTCGGGGGTTTTATCGTCGTTCGTACTTGGGTAGTCTCCCCATTTCCTCGTCGGTCGACGTCTACGTGGCAGGTTTCCGTCCTTTCTGCATCGCCGTCGCCGTGGTGGATGGGCTGGTTTCGACGACAAGCTTCGTGTTCTCGTTGAAGCTTCCTTACTTCGGAATGCATTTGCTGGTTGATCTGGTTTTGCTCGTCTCGCAAGTTGGCGACTTGTTGATTTTGCTGGTCTCGCATGTTGGTCACTTGCTGATTCATGTTGTCCACTTGCTGATTCAAGTTGTCTACTTGCTGATTCAAGTTGGCAACTTGCTGATTTTGTTCGTCACGAAGATCTGATATTTGCTGGAAGAAGGAACTGGATAACTCTTCTGGTAGGGTAGACATCCGTTGTGATAGCTGGGACACCTCTTCGTGCTGGCCTTTTATCTGACTGGATAGCTCCTCTTGTTGGTTCGTCATTCGCTGTGATAGCTCCTCTTGTTGGCTCTTCATCTGACTGGATAGCTCCTCTTGTTGGTTCGTCATTCGTTGCGACAGCTGGGACATATCTTCGCGCTGGCTGCTTATCTGACTGGACAACTGGGAAAGTTGTTGAGTTTGTTCTTCTTGTTGGCTCGTCATTCGTTGCGATAGCTGGGACATATCTTCGCGCTGGCTAATTATCTGACTGGACAACTGGGCCAGTTGTTGGGCTAGTTCAGAATTTGCTTTTTGATTTGGGTCTTCAAACTCCACAGGGTCAGGGTCTAAATTATTAGCTAGGTTGTATTCACGGAGCCTACTCAGCAATACGGATTTGGTCCCAGTAGTTTCCAACTCCAATTCTTCGAGCTCTTTTCTGAGCTCAGCCACCAATAGTTCATTCATTTTCTTTCGAGGCATTCTTGTATCTTCACCCCACACCCGACACCAATTTGAAACACTTATGGGGGCTTTTTACACAATTTTATTTACAAAATTGTTAAGATACACTGAACTCTGCTGGATAACGTCTAACTACTTGACAATACAATGAACTCTTGTGAATACTTGAACTTGAACTGACGTTAACTGCCCATGCATCCCCTTATATACAACTTTATTTAATCTAGTTAGTGTCTTTAGATCTTTCTAGAATTTTCTAGAAACATTATTTAAAATGGTCAGTTGATTTTTAGAAACTTCTAAAAATCAACTGTCAATAACAATCTTTCAAATTAAGGTCCCTTCCTTTACGGTTATCCCGTTACAATACGAATACTGTGCTAATAAGCAGCACAGTAAAAATTGTTATATTAAAAATATTAACATTAATATCTAATAATCCCTTGCCACGTATTTGAATGAATTTAAAACATAAATCAAATTAAGAATAATATAGAAATTAACTAAAAGAAATACAGCTCCAGCTGAAATCGGTAGTGGTCTCTCTACTGGCAAATTAGTGCCCAGCTCAGCCGTAGAGGTAAGTAAACAAATACTAGTGAGTCGCGCCACCGATTTATACGGTTAAAATCGGAAACCCCTGATGTGCCAGGCACCACTTCACCCACTGGAGATAATCAAGTAAATTTAGAATATTTAACGGTCCTAACTGAATTAAATTATACCTGTAAATAATGATAAGTGAGCTAAATAAAACTAAAATATCCACTAGACTCTTCTTTAATAAATAAGTTCTAGAATACAGACTGTCAAGCCTCGTGCCTGACAACACAATTGATAACTATATAAAAGTAAATTAGGCGAACAACAATAAAAAAAATAAATTTATCCAAATGTGTGATCACACGCAACACAAAAACAAGGAAAAATAGTCTTAACTAAAACTAAGTCCGACTTAAAACTAATAGCTTATCTGTAAGTTTAAATGAATTGCGCAGTCCTAGGCTTCACCAATACTTGGGTCGATTCCAAAAATCAAGCCTTATCCAAAACCAAAAGGGCTTGCTTCAAACACAATAACCAAAGCTCGTACCAAGTATTAGGTCAGTAACCAAAATTCTGCCTGACTCAAGGACTTATGCCCGTAACTAAAAACCCTAAAATCGTAATTAAGCATTAACATTAGGTTAAAAAGATTTGAATGACTCCTTGAATTAATCTGAATTAATTACACTACTCTACTTTGCTGACTTAAATACAATTTAAACACATTGACTGATATTTGTATAACAATGAGAATAGAAGTGAATTTAAATGAGTATTACAGCATTTAGAAGCTGATTTTTCTGAATCTACAATTAATGATCAAAACTAATAATTAAAATGTGCTTAACAAACTTAATTTTGACTGGCTAGTCAGTACAAAATTATAACAATAACTTTAAATCAAAATTCACATAAAATTAATTTGTAATAGTACAAAAATCAATTTCGATAGTAAAAAAACTAAAAAGGAGTCTAGTTAAACAAAATAAAACCCTGTGGACGATACAAAAGAAATATTCATATAAAATAGGAATTTTAACCAAGATTGATTATATGGCGTCATTAATTTATTAAAAATGTAATTATATAACTTACCTATTTAAAAATAGGGTTCTTTTACTTCGTGAGACGATATCCCAGTTGATAGTTGGGTAAGTCTTAGGACAAAAGAAAACAATTTCCTCGCTGCTAAATGCAATGTCGAACAAGCTCCAACCACGATGGTTATCCAAAAAGAAAGGTTTCAAAAATACCAGACCCCGCTACTGTCTGTTTCATAAGGAACAAAAAGGAACATAAAGATCAAATAATCACATGGATAAAGAAGCATGTCTTACTTACCAATAGAAAATCTCAATAAAAATCCGGACAAGCCGAAATCTCCACCAAATTCACCAAAATCCAGCAAAATACCTTCTACACAGTTTTCGATGGAGACAGATGAAACTTAATTACGCAAATCCAACCTACGTTGCCCCCGATGTACAGGGATGCAATTAAGTTCCCAAAAATTTTCTGATTAACACGCGTTCACTACAAGAGACAGGAGTCAAAAGAAAGAGGGTTCGATTATCCAACTTCACTTAGATTTGACACACTTCAGTCAGAAACATGATGGCCTCTACTACGATACTGACAATAACCATCGTTAATTCAGCCAACCACTTATGAACAAACAGAGGTTATCTGATACATTTAATCCTATTATTTTAAGTAACTAACAATAAATAATCCAACATTACTTAGTTTCCCTATGTATTTTTGTTTCCAATAATAAAGTTAAAAATATGGCTGAACGTTGGCTGCAACCCACTACACGTCAGATTATTGACAAAAGAACGAAGTTGCACTTACAAAACAGATGCAAATGTAATGTCAATAATTCAAACCATAAACAAATAATATTAATTTTAGCAACCACTGAATATATTTATAAATTGATAACTAACTATAAATGAGCTCAAATCAACCGATTTCTTACTTGAATAAACACTACAATGGTAACAAATTAAGGTAAGCAATTTAGTTATTTTAACTATAGTAGATTTTGACCCGTGACAACATCCCCTCCTCTAAGAAAGGAGAAAATCTAACGAAGATTTTCGACGATAACGCAATTGTGCTAAATGAGCCAACAGTCACAATGAAAGGGACAACAAATCCATACCATAGCTAACGACAAATTGCTGTAGCAGCCAAGCCAATAAAACGCCATATACCATTTCGTAAGAAAATACGAACTAATTTCACCACAAAACCCAAAGAAGGAAGAAAGAGAAAAAAAAAACAAAAATTTTGAGTAATACTCGGGAACACATGCACCCAGTGCAATAAAGCTGCACCAAACTAAAACGACATTGGTCCTTCCATTTCGTTGGACCGCATTCGAAGTCCACTTAGGTAAGCGGAAGCAATGCACACTTCCAGGGGCGACCTCACGAAGGATGTTAAACGCGTCATGGTTACACACCCCTGGACCTCACACCATACAGTGTACAAAGCCCTCTCACCCAGCAGCCAACGAACACAATCCACACCCACTTCTGGACCTCCGCCGGTGAATAACAAAGGGGACAAGTTAATAGGTATCAAAGATTCCGGTACTGCTGAGACTTCCACGGGAGGCCCCGCAAGGTCATCTGACTTTGACAGCAGTAGTGAACCCCCGCATAGTGACAGTTTTCCCTCGGGTCCCTGCCGGCGAGCAATCCAATTCCCACTGACGGAGCGTAACCAATGCGGTTCCACTTAAGGCGACACCCCGTGCAGCCCCAGCACCCACCGGAGCCTAAGGCCATAAAGCAAAGAAAACACGGAGGGACATTTCGGGCCGAAGCCCGGGACCTGAAGGGACCCAGAGTGATAAAGTTCACCCCAGACTAATAACCACAAAAAAAAAGAAACCCCCCCCAAACTAACATAATTCCCTAACAACCTAGGGACTAACAAAATAAATCGTCCTAACGTACTCCTAGCACTAAACCGCAAAAAGGACACTAAAACTAACCAAGACTATCATCCAAACTAAACTGGACTAATATCCACGACACAAACCCAACAACATCATTACCCCTAAACTATAACTCGTAGGGTACCAAATTCAGGTACGGTATGCCTAATCCTCGCTCCAGACACAAATAGGGTAACGCAGTGATCAATAAAACACAAAAAAAAATACTTGGGAGGAGGAAAGAGACGGTAGCATACTGGAAATGCGGATGGAAGCAACACAATACAATTACTGATGGAAGTAACGTAAGATAATACGGATTCGGAGACTAGAAGCAAGATAAAATGGAAAACAGATAACGGAAATTCCGAATCCCGTAGTGTTAAGGTTAGGGGACTCTTACCCGCTCCGCCTGGAGTATCCTCGGGTGGTGAAATTCTTAGGCCTCCAGCCACAAGGCACAAAAAGGGTCAACGATAGTCGTGTTGAACAAGGTTTGAATCCAAATAACGAAAGTTACCGTAAGTTTACAAAACCTAAGTTCCTACCAAACAGACTGAAAATTTCCTCAATAAATCCCAACAAATGGTTTTTCCACCGGGCACTCAACAACCAATGGCCCGGTCGGAAAATAAAAGGTTTGGCTTCGAAATCCACAAAACGTGCCGTAGAACTACTACAAATATAGCCAAAACCATAAGGTCATTTTAAAGCCAAACAAGCAGGAAACGATAGAAAATAATATAGGTAAGGTAAAGATAAGTTTACTAAGGCAGAACGAAATTTGAATCCAGAAAGTGTTAAGGTTGGTGTTATAGCCCATCGCGGATTCCGATATTACGACGAAGCTCTATTTACTCAGTGTGAATTTAAATATGAATTTCCTAAGAGAATCTTTAACGGTTTGGTTTACAGTTTACGAAAGAAAGAGTATTGATAACAACATTAAAAAAAAACAGTGATTACTGATTAAACCAACATGTCTATGAAAGAAGCAATCAATATCAAGAAGCTTCCTGAGAATGAAACGTTGGGAAAAGTGACCGGTAAAGAAGACGTATTTACTCAGTGTGATTCCTAAAATATGAGTTTCCAAAGTGAATCTTTTAAATTCCACAAGATGGAATTTTTAGTGTGAGTTCTTTAGGACCGAAGATGGTAAGGAATAAAAGGAAAATTATTATTAGAATTCCCAGTATGTACTAGGTCAACCATTTGAAATAATTTCGTCTAAAATGAAAAAGAAACGACGACCAAAAGAAGGGCAGCCGGTAAAAGAGAATACGGACAGAGACTTACTGTAAATAAGAATGTCAGTAAAAGATCGCATAAATATCAAGGAACTCTTGGAGGATGGAGTTATCTTTCCTGTTTACTCCGAGCTACGAAACAGAAGTAGGAAGGGTGACCAAAAACATGGTAACCAAAACAGAGGAGACAAGGGCGCGATTGTGATTAGTTCGGAAAATCAAAAGTACACCATTGTAGATTGTAGGTGACAAGGTAACCGATATGAACTAGGGCTAACAGTGTTAAGGTTAGGGGACTTTTACCCGCTCCGCCTGGAGTATCCTCGGGTGGTGAAATTCTAAGGCCTCCAGCCACAAGGCCGACAACACAAAACACCAAACAGAAACGTGAGAACATTAAGAGAAATAACGAAAATCACAAAAGAGAAACAACCAAAGATTCAAACATACTACAAGGAATTGTCGTCTGGAGCGAGTGAGTCATAATAAGGCTTCAAATCCTGGACATGCCAAATACCTTTCGAATTCCCTAACTCGTCCTGGAGTTCATAGGACCAAGAGCCACACCTACGCTTTACAACAAAAGGACCAAGATACGCTGGCGCTAATTTTGCCGAATAGAATTTCAGAGCATCCGACAAGACTTTATTCTTCCTCCAAACCTTATCCCCACAACTAAAAGATAAAGGTCTACGTCGCAGATTATACCGATTTGCATTTTGCACTCTTGCGGACTCTATACGCTGACGAACTTGCTGATATAATTTCGCGAAACTCTCACGACGGTTTTTAGCATAATCATTGATTTCGATTGGGTCCGTCCGAAGTTTATCCTCGTAATCCGTTCCATAGAGTTTGTGTTCCCTACCAAAAAGAATAAAGTATGGACTATATTTAGTAGTTTCACTGGGCGTCGTCCTGATTGCGCAGCCGATTTCATTAAGATGCTCATCCCAAGTCCGGTGGTTGTCTTGTTTTACAAATGTACGTAACATGGTCTTAATAACTCTATTGTGCCGTTCTGTGGGGTTTGCGCGTGGATTGTAATGTGCGGTAAAGAACATCCTGATATTATATTTTTCACACAATCTCCGGAATTCGTTCGATTTCATTTGGACACCGTACCATACAACAAAAAGAAACCTTCCATAATTTCTGTCAAGTTTTTGGCAGTAGCGGTTCGACACGGATATAAGAAGACTGCCTTACTGAAACTATCAGACACTACTAGGATATATTGGTAACCTTTTTTCGATCTAGGAAGGGGTCCAATGTAGTCTAGACTTATTGCCTGGAAGGGTTCGGATATTACAGGACGATCGCCCATCAACCCTGCTGGTGCTTTTTGCTCAACTTTATTCTGTGCACAACTCTTGCAACAACGAACATACCTTGACACATCGACTTTCATTTTGGGCCAGTAGAAGTTCTGACAGATTTTCCCAAAGGTTTTATATACGCCTACGTGTCCAGCAGATGGTAAATCATGACAACGCTGTAGGATGGGGATGCGTTGGTCTTTAGGTACTACTAGTTTCCAATCGTCTGAGAGCGGAGACAAATTAAGAATATCAGGCTTCACAAATTTATACAGGGCACCGTTTTGTACGCGCCACAGCGGATATTTTAAAGGATTACTCTGTACCTTAACTAACATTCTCGCATACCATTTATCGTTGGTGGTTCCCGGTGTAACAAGACAGGAGTCTACCGTATTCAACATGTCAACAGACTCCGGCACGGATCTAGAGAGAAAATCCGGAACTACGTGATCTTTACCTTTACGATGGATGAGTTCGAAATCAAATTGTTGAAGACGTAGTTGCCAACGAGCGAGACGACCTTGGGGATCTTTCAGCCGATGTAGCAACAATAAGGATGCATGGTCTGTGATGACGATAAAGTGGACATGATCTAAATAATGCCTTAATTTCTCGACTGCCCAAATAACTGCCAAACATTCCTTCTCGGTAACTGACAATTTCATTTCCTGCCTAGTCAAGGATCTAGATAGATAACAAATAACCTTTTCACCTTCCTGATATTGTTGTGTCAACACTGCACCGAGTCCATAATTTGACGCGTCAGTCTGAAGATAAAACGTCTTTTCGAAATCTGGGGCCGTTAATATTGGTGCCGTAACCAATCGCTTCTTAAGTTCGGTGAATGAGCGCTGACAATCTAGAGTCCAGTTCCAAGTTGCATTCTTTTTTGTTAACCTCAAAATGGGTGCTAACACAGAGGAGAAATTTGGGACAAACCGCCTATACCAAGATGCTGTACCTACAAATCTACGGACTTCACCTACATTCTTCGGGGGTGGAATATTGATGATTGCTTCCACCTTCTCTGGATCTGGGCGTAACCCTTTATCATCGACTACGTAACCTAAATACTGCAACTGAGGTTTACAGAAGTGACACTTCTCTTGAGAGACTATCAGACCAGCAAGGCGTAAACGATCAAAAACCTCTTCGAGTAATCGCAGATGTTCGGCGAAGGAGTTGGTGATTACAATAATATCGTCCAGGTAAACCATGACGTTAGGCTCCAATTCGGGACCTATGATGGCATCCACAATCCTCTGCCAAGTAGCTGGTGCATTCGATAATCCGAACGGCATTCGGCAAAATTGGAATAATCCCCTACCAGGTACTGTAAATGCAGTAAACTCACGTGACGACTCCTTAAGTGGTACCTGCCAAAACGCGGATTTTATATCGATGGAACTGATAAATCGCGTATCTCGCAACCGGTCTAAGATGGTCGAAATATACGGGATCGGGTAAGCATCCTTCTTGGTGCATGAGTTCACCTTGCGATAGTCTACGCAAAACCTATATGATCCGTCCTTTTTCCTCACTAAACACACCGGACTAGACCAGGGACTCTTTGACCTCTCTATCACTCCTAATTTCAACATCTCCTCTACCTCATCGTCGATGACTTTCTGTTTATGGGGAGACACCGGATAGTAACGTTGTTTGATGGGTCTCGTTCCAGGCTCTAACTCAATTTCGTGCTCTCCTACCTTACAACAACCAAGACCTGTTCCCATAACTTCGAATTTCCGTTTTACTAATTCCGTTAGTGACTTCCTTTCCGTCGCGGTTAGTTTGACAATACTCTGAACACTGGCCAGTTCCAAATTTAGCGATTCCGAGAAATGCCAAACATCCTGCTTCAGATCCGGAATAATCTCCATGGCCTTCCAAAAATCGATTCCCAAGATGATAGTGTGGGACAATGCCGGTAACACAAGGATGTTAATTATTCGTGTTTTTCCCATTAGCGTGAGAGGAGTCTGAACGTACCCACTACTCTGACAAACTTCGCCATTAGCCACGGTACAAGAGCTCGGATCTTTTATTAACTTAAGGCCTAAACTGAGTAAAATTTCAAAACCAGGTAACCCTACTATTGTGCGACTGGCGCCGGAATCTAGTAACCCTAACAAAGAATAACCTAGTACATTGATTTGGAGATAAGGCCGTTGATCTGCCTGTGCATGGGAGATAACATAGTCTAGCAGCATCTTATGAGAACTATCCAACGTATTGGTCGTGCTAATACTGCACTGGGAGAAAAGGTCACGACCTAACGATTCTCCCGAGATCCGTTTCCCTGCTGCCTACATTTCAAACAGTCCCTCTGGGTGACATTGGGAGTACCACAGCGATAACAATGGATCTTCCGGGGATTGGGACAATTCCTACTAACATGTCCGGTATTACGACAATTCCAACAGATTGGAGATCTAGAAGGACGACCTGAGCTACTAGGGTCTGTGTCAACTCTATTTATTCCCGACTGTTGGAGATCGGGGTCTTCCCTGTGGGGTTGTGCCTCAACAAAAGCGAAATCTGGCTCAACGAATTGATTCCTCCTACGAGAAGGGGGCACGTAATTTTCTACCCGGTATTTCTTAGTCTCCAACTTCATACATTCCTCTTCCAACTCTTCGATAGAACGTACGACCGGTAATTGAGTAGCATAAAAAGGGGACAGGTTCCTAACCAACAAATCTAACTGCACTTCAGGAGCAAGACTACCATGACGCCGAAACAACGCCTTCATGCAAGACAAGTAATCGATTATCCCTTCCGTTGTGTCTTGGGTCCTCTCTAAAATCTCTTTAAATAACCTGGCACGATAATCAGGTGGTTCAAAGTGCCTCAGCAACAACTCTGACAAACTCTGCCAATCCCTAAACCTATCGACGTTGGCTCTATACCAAGTTAATGCTTTGCCAGAAAAGAGGTCTATGGCACTGGAAAATAACTGATCCTCGGTGACGTTACGAGCTACCCTAAGTTCTTGAACCCTATCTATGAAGTTGTGTACCGATGACTTGGCATCCCCAGCGAACTTCACGTTCCATTTCTCCAAATTCAATGGCTTCGATTGGGTATAATGTACCGTTCGAGTGATATTGGGGGAGTTCGACGGTGCAGAAACACGAGAACTGTTATGGACTGGTGGAGATTCCTCGTCGAGATCTTGAACAACATGACTGAGTTCCGGGTTTCGTTTAGCAGCAGTATCAACTGAATCTAGGGCGGCTAATGCCTCCATCAACACCTTGCCCCTCTCCAACCTCTCTTCGGGTGTTAATCCGGCCTCTGGAATACGTTGGGCTCGATGGTAAATGTGGACTAATTTCGACATAGAAGAGTTATATTTCCTCTCGATATTTTCGCCCTCAAAATTAAGAACCGTTTCCTCCGACAACAGCTTCCGTATCAACCCTATTTCCTCTTTAAAATCTACTACAGTATAAGGGGGTAGCGTAAAGGTGCCTGCTCTCTCCATCTTCAAGATCGGCCGCAGGGCTGTCCTCATCTGATCAACTGTTTGCCTCGAATCGACTAAGATTCCCCTAACTAAAAGTTCGTGGACCAACATGTCCTTTTTAAGGTATGAAATATCCATTTTATACTCCATGATATGATTAAAATAACAACAATTCAACAAAATTCAACAATAAACGAATAAGTGACAACTACAACCTTTTTAACAAATAATCAACAAATTGCGGTTCGGTAGCAATTAGCAACGTTGGATAATATTAAATAACTTACCAATGATATATAGATAAAAATAAGAAAGTATTCAACTATGTAAATCGTTTCACGTTTGGTGTGATCAGATGTTAATAACGCCAATAATTAAAATATATATATAAAAAAAGTTACTACTTAGCTCACTTATATACGCGATTAATAAAAAAAAACTAACAATTACTCGCCCAATTAAACAAATATAGGCCCCACGTTGGGCGCCAAAAATTTGCCACGTATTTTAATGGATTTAAAACATAAATCAAATTAAGAATAATATAGAAATTAACTAAAAGAAATACAGCTCCAGCTGAGTTCGGTAGTGGTCTCTCTACTGGCAAATTAGTGCCCAGCTCAGCCGTAGAGGTAAGTAAACAAATACTAGTGAGTCGCGCCACCGATTTAGACGGTTAAAATCGGAAACCCCTGATGTCCCAGGCACCACTTCACCCACTGGAGATAATCAAGTAAATTTAGAATATTTAACGGTCCTAACTGAATTAAATTATAACTGTAAATAATGATAAGTGAGCTAAATAAAACTAAAATATCCACTAGACTCTTCTTTAATAAATAAGTTCTAGAATACAGACTGTCAAGCCTCGTGCCTGACAACACAATTGATAACTATATAAAAGTAAATTAGGCGAACAACAATAAAAAAAATAAATTTATCCAAATGTGTGATCACACGCAACACAAAAACAAGGAAAAATAGTCTTAACTAAAACTAAGTCCGACTTAAAACTAATAGCTTATCTGTAAGTTTAAATGAATTGCGCAGTCCTAGGCTTCACCAATACTTGGGTCGATTCCAAAAATCAAGCCTTATCCAAAACCAAAAGGGCTTGCTTCAAACATAATAACCAAAGCTCGTACCAAGTATTAGGTCAGTAACCAAAATTCTGCCTGACTCAAGGACTTATGCCCGTAACTAAAAACCCTAAAATCGTAATTAAGCAGTAACATTAGGTTAAAAAGATTTGAATGACTCCTTGAATTAATCTGAATTAATTACACTACTCTACTTTGCTGACTTAAATACAATTTAAACACATTGACTGATATTTGTATAACAATGAGAATAGAAGTGAATTTAAATGAGTATTACAGCATTTAGAAGCTGATTTTTCTGAATCTACAATTAATGATCAAAACTAATAATTAAAATGTGCTTAACAAACTTAATTTTGACTGGCTAGTCAGTACAAAATTATAACAATAACATTAAATCAAAATTCACATAAAATTAATTTGTAATAGTACAAAAATCAATTTCGATAGTAAAAAAACTAAAAAGGAGTCTAGTTAAACAAAATAAAACCCTGTGGACGATACAAAAGAAATATTCATATAAAATAGGAATTTTAACCAAGATTGATTATATGGCGTCATTAATTTATTAAAAATGTAATTATATAACTTACCTATTTAAAAATAGGGTTCTTTTACTTCGTGAGACGATATCCCAGTTGATAGTTGGGTAAGTTTTAGGACAAAAGAAAACAATTTCCTCGCTGCTAAATGCAATGTCGAACAAGCTCCAACCACGATGGTTATCCAAAAAGAAAGGTTTCAAAAATACCAGACCCCGCTACTGTCTGTTTCATAAGGGACAAAAAGGAACATAAAGATCAAATAATCACATGGATAAAGAAGCATGTCTTACTTACCAATAGAAAATCTCAATAAAAATCCGGACAAGCCGAAATCTCCACCAAATTCACCAAAATCCAGAAAAATACCTTCTACACAGTTTTGGATGGAGACAGATGAAACTTAATTACGCAAATCCAACCTACGTTGCCCCCGATGTACAGGGATGCAATTAAGTTCCCAAAAATTTTCTGATTAACACGCGTTCACTACAAGAGACAGGAGTCAAAAGAAAGAGGGTTCGATTATCCAACTTCACTTAGATTTGACACACTTCAGTCAGAAACATGATGGCCTCTACTACGATACTGACAATAACCATGGTTAATTCAGCCAACCACTTATGAACCAACAGAGGTTATCTGATACATTTAATCCTATTATTTTAATTAACTAACAATAAATAATCCAACATTACTTAGTTTCCCTATGTATTTTTGTTACCAATAATAAAGTTAAAAATATGGCTGAACGTTGGCTGCAACCCACTACACGTCAGATTATTGACAAAAGAACGAAGTTGCACTTACAAAACAGATGCAAATGAAATGTCAATAATTCAAACCATAAACAAATAATATTAATTTTAGCAACCACTGAATATATTTATAAATTGATAACTAACTATAAATGAGCTCAAATCAACCGATTTCTTACTTGAATAAACACTACAATGGTAACAAATTAAGGTAAGCAATTTAGTTATTTTAACTATAGTAGATTTTGACCCGTGACACCCTTCCCTTCCCTATATATTATAAATGTGAATGTAAGTTTGTTTGTTACGCTTTCACGCGAAAACTACTCAACCGATCATCATGAAAATTTGTACACATATTCTTGGAGGTATTAGAATTAACATAGGATACTTTTTATTAAAAAAATCACAAAAACTAGCTTCTTCAACGCCATCTAGCGGTTCAGTAATGAAGTTCCAAGCCTGAGTATTCCACTGTGAGGTGGCGCAGTTAATATCTTATATATCTTAACTAGCAATTACGACTTAATAAAGTACTATGGCGCCACCGTAAGGTGGCGCAGTTAATATCACATATATTTAAACGAGCAATTCTTACTTAAGGTTTATTTTGCATAATATCTCATATATTTCAACAAATTCTTGCTAAATTAAATAATATGACGTAAGGTGCCGCAGTTGCTACCTAATATATTTAATCGATAAATTACAAAATATAATCAAAAAATAGTATACAGCTGAAAATTTACGAGAAAATATGATAAAAACGATAAAATCAAAAAAAAAAAAATTGAACCCAAAATAAAATCGTAAAAATTTGAAAAAACCAAAAAATACATCCGTTATATGCGTTACGAAGTCCGCGGGGTCTGCTAGTTTTATATAAAAATAGCACAGACAATGAAATATTTTAGGTCAATGAGCAAAAATAAAATTGAGATATGTATTTTCATAGTCGAATGATAAGTAGTTGTAAATTGACATAAATGTCAAATTTAAAATAAAAGTTGTGAGAGAAATTAAATGTAAATTAGAATCCTGTTTACCTTTAGAAAAAGTTATTAGCTTAGTATATTATACGCTGTTTTTAAATAAATTTAATTAAAATTTGTATTATTCATTATGTATTTTTGATTCATAGCGCCATCTCTTTAGATAATCTAAAAGCTACTTTGCCGGCCTAGGCCGGAAAATGTCATTTTCCGGACGATTTTGAAGTAATTAATAGTATTGTTTCTGGACGAAGGACCAAAAAAAAATATTCCCGTACACAGGTACGGAATAGTATATTGTGTATCTAGTAGGAAAAGCGATACATTTCCGTACGACAAAGTAAATTGTTGGCCGAGGCGTCTAGCCGAGGCCAACAAACATTGAGAATCCGGGAAGTTGCTTTTCCTACGAGGTACACATTCTGAAATCGCATTAAATATAGGTAATCTTAAATTAAAAAAGTTTAAAAAAGTTTTATATATACATAAGTATTTTGATTATCATATTTTCTATGAAACCGTTTCCTTGTTTGTTTATCATTGTTTATTAGTGTCACAAAAATGGACAGTGACGATGATGTCGAAAGGTGTAAAACGCCTCCAGAATTAATAAATACCGCCAGTAATGTGATTTTGAATTTATTACCAAATAAATCGAGATCAAAATATAAATTGGTGTATAAACGTTTTATGGATTATTGCCAAGAAAAAAAGACTACTTCACGATCTGAAAATGTGATTATTGCATATTTTTCCGATTTATTTACGAAGCTAAAAGCATCAAATTACCCCATGCTGAAAACTACACTGAGTACAAAAGAAGATATTGACATTACAAAATATTTTAAATTACGTGTGCTTTCCTCAAACATCAAAGCGACAATTATAGGCCGAAAAAGTCAAAAATTTTGTCAATTCAGGAAATTGAAACATTTATTAATGAAGCTCCAGATAATATATATTATATAAGGTACGCTTAGAATGTAAAAATTTGAATATTAATAAGATACGAGGATTGTTCAATTGAAACCCATCTTTGGTCCAAAAAAAAATTATTAGCAAATATATTTACAAATAATTACCACTACAATTAAGGCACATATCCCATTGTTTTACCAACCGATGTATACCCTGTTTAAAGAATTCTTGTGGCTTCTGCTTGAAGAATTCTTTCACGGCATTTTTTACTTCTTCGTTCGACTGAAAACGATTACCTTTTAACGCTTTTTTCAGTGGACCAAATATGTGAAAATCGCATGGCGATAAATCGGGACTATAGGGTGGATGCTCTTATACCCTCCATTTCTTGCGTTGTAGATTTTCTTTTACTACTTCGGCAACATGAGGCCGAGCATTGTCGTGCAGCAGAATGACACCGCGTGAGAGCTTTCCTGGCCGTTTTCGTCTTATTGCTTGGTGGAGCTTGTTCAAAGTTTCATTATACAGGTTTGCGTTGATATGCACTCTAGGTTCTGTAAACTCTATGAGCAAGGGTCCTTCATGGTCAAAGAAAAATGTTAATGACCACACGCTGATTATATTTGGACGGATTGTTAACAACAAACGCCATTTTAAAGTCGCAATACTTAAAATAGCTCTGACATACAAATCCTAGGCACTGATCAGTGTGACGTTTACAAATACAACTAACATTATAAAATGTCACTTGAATGATTACAATTGTTTCCAAGGCTAACCTGATCAAAGATGGTTTTCAATTGAACAAGCCTCGTATTTATGTAGTGTTTACTTTTTAGGTTGCTTTAATATTTGGTGTAGCAGGTGCTTGTCGGCGTGATGAACTTTATCAAATAAAGTTGAATGACATAGAAAATTTTGGCTCAAAAGAATCCTTAACAAATAAAATTAATATTGCAAATAAAATTTTTAAAGACAAAAGGGACACCGAGGATTCTGCTACTAGTAACTCAACATATAAATTTAAAGGGGGAAGTAAATTTCAATCGGCTGCTTTTACCAATTTGAACAACTGTAACATAACTGTTAATATAACAAAATAGGAACAATAAACGTTATGATGTGATTTAGTTGTTTGCGTCTGTTTATTCACTCTATAAAGTGTACAAATAACTGACCATATACACATACTATTTTTCTTTAAATCGCATTCAAAATCATTAGTACTCGAACAAGTATTTTAAAGAATTTTTGGTATTTTTCTAAATGGACGCTATGACAAGATCCAAAACTAAAAATGTTCTTAATTTCTGTATATTATTTGCCTTTATTTGCTCTATTAAACGTACATACGAAACTGAAAGAGGTACCGACTTTGAAGTGCTAGTACGGGAAAAATATTCCCGTACACAGGTACGGGAAAAATATTCCCGTACAGTACGAAAAAAGTTAGTTGCCCAGCAACGGACTAAAATACAAGAATAGTGTATTTTGCGGATCGAATTTGATCCGAGAAACTAGACATTTCAAAGCGATTCCGGAAAAAAAATATTCCCGTACAGTTGGTTGCCCAGTAACGGACTAAAATACAAGAATAGTGTATTTTGCGGCTCGAATTTGATCCAAGAAACCAGACATTTCCAAGCGATTTCAGAAAAAAGAGGTTCTAAGATAACAACAATTCGGATAATATAGTTGATGGATCGTTGTTTAATCTGGAAAGAGATTTTGTGTCTTTTTAGAATTTGAAGTCGTATCGGTTATTATAGATAGTTAACTGAAGATAAATGTGAAAATATTAATAAAAGCAAATGTAAGCATCAATTGTTAATTTAAAAAACTTGCCTATCTAAAATGGTTTTATTTTTACAATTAAAACATTGTGATACACCTGGGTGTAAAAACGAAATTAAAATAGTTATTTGAAAGATTATACAAGATGTACTATTCTGATTATGTTAAAAATGTTGTTGCGTATTATTCGGCTTAAGTCTATGTTCTGGTTTCAATTACTCATGTTTACATTTTATGTAGGCTCAGAATATATTCTTTACTTCCAACATTTGACAAACAGTTTATTACTGAAAGAATATTACGCTATTTAGTTTAAAAGATTAACGCAACTTTGATCAACAGATGCCGTTTCGTAAATATCCGTTAAAGGTGTATTTACATTTTAGAATTTAATCAAACTTACTGCCAAGTAAGTATTTACATTTAAAATTTAATCTAACTTATTTTTACAGTGCTCTAATATGAATACAAAATAAATGATGTTGAATAAATACTTTCTTGGTTGGCCTTCAACATCAATTATTTTTATATAAATTTTTTAATTTTTTAAATATTTTTCCATAAGAAACTAGATTTAGTGAAAATTTTGTATGGAATATTAAAATAATTAACACGTATGCTTATCGAAAATAGTATATTACATGCCCAGAATTGTAAGGAACTTATTACCTACTTAGGAGGAAAAATGTTTTGCACGAGCCAAGTAGCGGTGAAGATATTAATTCCGAGAGTATGTACTAAATTTAAAACTTTTTCTACAACAACATCAATTAGAATTGTATATAATATGCTGGTTTTATTAATTTTAAAGTGGCACATTATATAAACAATGAATAAATCGGAAACATTTATGTTTTAATTTAAAAATACTTTTACTAATAAGGATTTTCTTATCGGTGCAAAAATTATTCACTTATTACAATAACTAATTATAAAATTTTGACAAATTTGTGTTACATAAACACTTTTATAGGACGAGTTCTATGCTGGTATTACAGAAGATGTACATTGAGAGTGAGATGATGTGGATGGTACATCCATGGCGAACAATTGTTGTGTGTATTTTAATTTTGCTCCTGTAATTTTACAATTTTTAGTGTTTGAAAGTCGTTAATTGTATTGTGTTTTGCATTGTTTTAAAGAAAATTAACTAAGCTTTTTACGTAAGTTTGTAAATCAACAATCTTTCTGTGTTTAAAAAAGGTATTTGGACTTTTATTGCATTTCATCAGTTATTATCATTATCGTTAAATATATAAAAACTCTCAATTTTATCAGCACATAATTAACTATTTGGTAACCAGTTTTATATTATACATCAATCACAGTAAATTCCAGTGGCGGACCTGTCGGCGATGTCGAACGGAAGTAGATGCATGTATTGTGAATAGGATAGCCCAAAAGAATATGTAAGCTGTGATTGTTGTGAGAAAATTACATGAAGAAAATGCAGTGACCTTACTGAAACTAAATAGAAGATGTATAGCTCTAAAGAAGAGTGTGTTGTCATTTCTGTGTAAAAACTGCGAAAAAGGTACCTATCTTCATCATTCTGGAATTGATTAGTCAAATAAAAGATTTGCAAAATAAAGTTGTGCTATTAAAACCATCAATTCAATTAAATTCAGTCAATAATTTTGATAATAAAAGTGTTTACTCTAAAATACAAGACAGAAGCGCCAGATCTAGGAATATTATAATGTATAATGTTAACGAATCAAAGTCTAAAGATTTTAAAGTACGTATTGACAAAGACAAAAAGGTTAGTTTGGAAATCCTTGAAACATTACAAATAGCTCCTTGTGATTTCAAAGTTATACGATTAGGTAAACCAACAACTAAACCTAGACCTGACCTAGACCCATCAAAATTTCATTTCTTGATTGTCATACAGCATTGGCCTGCTTAAAAAATAAATAGTTATTTATGTATCAAGGGCGTAAAACAGGCGTTTATGGACCGCAACGTGTAAATAAGAGCCCGAGCCGCAGGCGAGGGCTATTAACACGTAAGGTCCATAAATGCTGTTTACGCCCGAAATACATACAAACTTTTATGCACGACCGTTTTAATAATCATTTATTAAAAAAATTGCACGATTGTTTTAATAATAAAACTTATAAAGGATATTTTTTATTTTTATTTTTTGTGAACAATTTAATATAAATGTCAGTTCAACTTGCATAAATTTTATACCTCGAACCCCGATATTATTAACAACTTACCCTGTATAACCATTCACCGGATAATTTGTATTCATTCGTTATTTAAAATAAATAATTTGATTAAAACTAATCTGCACAGAGGCTAGAAATAATATTTTAAAACAATAATCTATATACCTACTTATGTTCTCGTTACCCTAGCAACAAAGTCAAAATAGGTGTTGGCCATTTTTATTTAGACTCATTGTCAGTTTACATGATTGCAAGTATTTCAATATTTAAGATAAAAAATTACTTTACCGCCCGCCATTTACACTTTATCGCCCGGCGGGCGGTAAAGTAGTCCACGGCGCTAAAGTGGCACTTTACGCCCGCTAAATATATATAATAATCTGTACTTAACCGCCCGATCGTGCATAAAATAAATTAATTGTTAGCCAATCTGATGTTTGTATTAATGCTGACCTAACTCCAATGCAAAGGAAACATATCATAGAACTATACAGTGATCTTGAAAAACGCAAAAAAGGGAGAAACTGACATTTTTATTCGTTACCAGTTTGGCGTGCATCGTTTTATGAAAAAATCTGGTAATAGCTCAAAAAATTGAATAAAGAAATAATGGTTTATTGTCGAAATGTTGGTGGAATAAAATTAAAAATTCAAGAATTAAAAACTAATGTTAATGTGTCTGTCTAAGATATTATTATCTTGATTAAAACTTGGTTAGATAGAAATGTGCCTAATAGCGAACTTGGTCTTAATAATTATATTGTGTATAAGTGTGATCGCTCCAGTCAAACTAGTCAAAAAAGTCGGTGCAGTGGGGTGTTAATTGCTGTAAAAAATGGTTTTAACACCAGTAAGCTCACTATAAACCATGAAACAATTTAACATCTATTTGTTTCATTAAAATGTGGCCAGAACAGGTTTATTTTGGGGGGCTGTATACATCCCACCTAAATCTAAAATGGAGTTATACTCTGAGCATACGGACAATGTATTTAAAATGTTTGCAAACTATTCTGATTTTAAGTTTATTATATTTGGTGATTACAATATTCCAGATGCTATCTGGTTATCATCTGATAATGAGAATAGTTAAAATGTTATTAGCCCATGTACTTCGCCAGGAAATTCTATAAATAATTATTTTATTGCCATTGGTATTAGTCAAGTTAATAATATTCCTAACAATCATAATGTGTTTTTAGACGTACTTTTTAGTCACAACATTAGAGTTAGAATCATTAAGCATATTATTTTTCCGTTGTTTTAAATACTATTATTAATCTAATACTTAATATAGTCCATTTCATCGTTTTTGGCCGATTTGATATTAGAAACCACTGAAATAAGATTAAACTGTCATCCAAGTTACCAATGGCGGAGAGTTTTTTTTTCTAAATTAGGTCGTAAGTTTCTGAAACTATCAGTGTGGTTTGACATCTATAAAAGTATAATATTAATAATTATTAAATTTAACCCTTCAACAACGAGCCGTACATGACGGTTACCAGGAATGTGAATTAAGCCAAGACTTCCGTATTGAATACTTTTTATCTACCGGTGAAACAAGATGCAGTTACGTAAGTGTTGTATTAAAAAACAAACGTCCTCATTTAAATTTCTAACTTGCCTGTATCTGAGAGAGATGTAACTCTAAATTTACTTCGAGTATGATATCTGTCATCGGCCAAAATCGGTGAAATGGACTATACTAATTATTATAATTTTAAACGAGCAAACATCATCGACATCAACAAATTTTTTTGGGTCAGTAGACTGGTCTTTATTGTACAACATTAAGGATATTGATTCAGCTGTAAAAATTTTCTATGATATTATATATGAAAATATAAGCATTTTTGTTCCATTACAGAGATTCAGGTCCTTAAAGAAAATATTAAAAATTACAGAAAAATTTGTATTCAATTATCTTTACCAAAGCTTATGGATAACATCATAACAAAAAACTTAACATGGACATGTAAAAATATCATTATTCTAGAACAACATGGATTTCAGGTAGGGAAATCAACAGTAACTAATCTTATACTATATCATAATTTCATAGTTTAGAAAGGCATTTGATAGAGTCAATCATAAATCTATACTCGTAATAAATCTGTAAATATATTTTCAAAATAACTATCAGGAGTGATTAGGGATCGATACTGATGCCAAAAATGCAATCAGTAAAATTTTTGTCTGTCTGTCTGTCTGTCTGTATAACCGCTATAAAAACAAAAACTACTTGACGGATTTTAACGAAACTTGGTTCAATTATTTTTTATACTCCTGAGCGTTATAGTATACCTTTCATCACGCCGCAATCAATAGGAGAAGAGCAGTAAAGGGAAATGTTGTTAAAACGAAAGAAGTTACTCCATTTTTTAAGCTTCTGTTGCGTGTGCAACCTTAATGGGTAAAGCTATACAGAAATGATATTATTTTTATAATTTGGAGGTCAACTGTGAACGGATTTTACAAATTTTTACCCACAAGGGTGGTTGCAGGGGCGTGAAAAAAAAAATTAAAATCTCTGAGTTCTACAGGTTTGAAACTTTGCAAAATAGTTATTTTTATAATTTTGAGGTCAATTTTTAACGGATTTTCCAAATTCCATCCACAAGGGAGGATGCGGGGGAGTGAAAAATAAATTAAAATCTAGAAGTCCTACAGGTTTGAAACTTTGCACAATAGTTATTTTTATAATAATGAGGTCAATTTTTAATGGATATTAGAAAATTTCACCCACAAGGTAGTTGCGGGGGCTTTAAAAATAATCTATACATATAATAAAAGTGCACAGTAAAGATATTTAAAAATAAGTAGCGGGGGGTGTTACTACATCGATATAGAACCCAAAAATGTGGTTAGAAAAGTTATCGTTTTTTTGAAAAAACACAAGAATACTTTTTCGTTTGGAATTAAATTTTACATTAACTGTCACATTATGACAGCTGTCACATTGACAGTTTTCGAAATAAACACTATTTTGTGAATATCTCGAAAAGTTATCGATTTTAACGTGCCGGGAGTGGGTAATAAACAATACGTTTAATTATAAACGATATGAATGAAATTGTCTTAGAATTAATCTAACAATTCTTTAGATTTCACAATAGTAATTTTTTTTCCACGTTCTGAAAACAATACGTTTAATTATAAACAATATGAATGAAATTGTCTTAGAATTTTTTAGATTTCACAATAATAGATTTTTTTCCAAGTGATTGAAACAATATGTTTAATCATCAACAATATGAATACAATAAATATAATTTGAGAAATCAAAAAAACACGCTTTCAAAGCATTTCCAACTAAATAAACGAATAATGATTGAGTGACGGTCTTGTAATCGTCACAGCAAATTACCGAATCTATTGAAATAAAATAAATTACCCTAGTAGCACACTTCATTGGATTCATGTTGTTACAATCTGGTTCTAATATGGTAATGTTGGCCAATATGGGCCTTACCGAAGCGATCTGGGAACCATATGGTATTCCCACGATCAGACAATATTTGAAAAACCAGATGGCATTTATCTGGTTTTAAGATTGGTTTTTCTTCATTGGTATTTTGCGGGTTCCCCGTATTAAAACCAGATTAGAAACCATCCTTAATCCAAGGAACTCTGATGGAAAATGATTTAGATAAGATTGTTATTCCTTTATCAATTTTTTGTAGGTTTCCTATATTGGAACCAGATTAAAAACCATATTCAATCCAATCATTTTTAATGAAATATTGTTTAGAAACTGGTTTCCCTCTATTGGTTTTTTAGATATTGAAAACAGATTAAAAGCCAATCAAAATTAAATATTTTTTAACAGATATGGCTTTAAAATTAGTTTCTCATAATTGTTTTTAATATTGTTAAATCTGTTGATAAAATAATTTAAATTGTAAATTATAATTTAGTTAATAAACTAAAATTAAATCTCTAAATGAAACTAAAATTTTAATATTATAAAGGGTTTCCGATTATCGGCTTACATCTACAAGTATTCTACTTAGAAAAAAACAGTATTAGATAATTACTTAGAATACAATATTTTGGGGACCATTAGCAGGTATGATAAGTATACGAATTGGTATAAAATGCGTCGGTTTGTTATAAACTTTATCCCAGGTATAACCATACTATCTTTCCAAAAATATAAGTTATAATGTTTCGGGTTTTTTCAAAAATTTGTGTCTATTATTATAACAAGATGTTTTATGACAGGGATCGACTTTTTTGTGTAGGTAGTAACCATCTGGTGGAGAAGATAAAGATAGAATTATGTGAACTAACTATGTGTCTGAAAAGGAGAGTAAAAATATTGCAATATTTCTTAGTTTTGATTATATTTCTACTCTGGATTTTCATTCAAATTTGTGTTTTTGTGAAGTGTGATTGTAAAAAAAATCGAAGTTAAGTAAGCAAAGTAAAGAGTGTGTACGTGTAGGTACTGTGATTAAATATTTCAAAATAAAGTAAGTATTATTTATATTAGATATTAATACATATATTATATTTTATTATTTTAATTTTGCTATTTGTTTATTTGCGTTGTTGATTTTCGTTCAAAATGAGTTCCAGTTACAGTGTTCTTAAAATAAGATATATACATTAAAAAATAAAGAAGCAAAATCAATACTTGAGAAAAAAGATCCGAATTGTATCGTCAAACCAGACTTTTACTTAAATGAATTAAATGCTTCTAGTTCGAGTATCAGAAATCATTTAAATTCCCATCAAGTTTTAAATATAAATAATAATATAATCAAATTTTAAATTTTGCACAGTCATACAGGGTATTGGGCCCCTTTTAAAAGGAATAATATTGAGAATTTGCTCTATTTATCAAGTCGTACTATAAATTTAAAATTTTTGTTATAAATTATCTTTAAAAATGGGGCCCAACACCCGGAATGCCAGTGCAAAATTTTAAATCTGAATTCCTTCAAATAACTGAAATACATATAGAGGTGTAATCATCTTAAATATGACACACTGTATATGTATTATATTTGTAATACACATATTAATATTTTTTAGAAACAATACTACTTAGTTTTGAGTTTGAACAGACACAGATGATGAAGAAATTGGACAACATCGAAACACTTTTAAAAAATTTAAAATACATTGTCGACAATGACGGTATGTTCCATTCAAAAAAATCCTGATGCAAGAAACTTGTTGAATAACCTTATTTCCTGCAAATCGGTGGGGGACGTGAAAATTTTAGAAAACCATATCACAAGAGATTCTGTTTTTAAAACCGTTTTGGTAAGTATTTATATTCTATCTATACTTAGGCATTATAAATTTTATAATAAACGATATACTTAAAATATTATATTTTTTTTTTGTAAAATTAATAGTTATTTAATCCAAATTTTTGTTGCAGGAGGACACTTCATTTTTAAGTGGAGGGGATGATCTCCAGAAATCTCTTTATATGATTATGAAGAAATTAGTAACCCCGGAAGCATCCCAACATTATTCGGGAGTGGGCAAAAAGCAAAAACGTGCTTTTTGTACATTAAAACTGTACGAAGTAATAGTAGGTAAGAATAAAATATAATGATTGTTTATGTCTAACTATAATCTATTTCCCTTTGATTTCAGATGCTACCCGGCGAAGATTTCCAAATGCCACAGATATAGACATAAGAAAATCAGTTTCATTATTCCTGGCCACTACGAAGGACAGAATTTCAAAATAAAATTATACAGTATGTTTGCTAAAGTTGTAACCAAATGTTAGCAACTTTTTATTATTCATTTTACAAAAGTGTCGTAGAATATCATTACAAATAAATTTTTTTAAAACCTTTTTTCCATATTTCCAGAAATAAAGATACTTTACTCGTGAGTAAATTCATACTTTGTGACATACCTCGTACAAGAATAATAAATTTTAATCTCTGCAATTTGGGTTTTGGACCATGCAAAACTTTTTATGAAGAATAACTTTTTTTGGTACAATTAATAAGTTTTTCATATGTTGCCAACTTTAGCAGCGGCATACTGATGTATACGAATACTTATGACTTATGAAATGTAGATATAGTTATAGTTTATTTTTGTAAATATTTTAATTTGTTTTTATTAAATTTAATATTAACTTAAAAAATTTAAACTTTTTATTTAATCCCGAAGTTTAATCTAAAACCAATATTAAAACACAGTTTTAAAACTTTATTGGTATTAGGTTGTAGAACCACATTAAAACCTTATTTAAAACCCATATTGAAACTATAAATAAAACTGATACATTCCAATATCAAAACCATATTTGAAAACCAGATGGCTCCCACGTTAGTAATCTACCAACAGCTATATTAAAATCTTATTGGAAAACAATATTGGAACCTGGTTGTCAAACCATATTGGAACCTGATTGGGCAACCATGTTGGAACTAGATAGAAAACCCATATTGGAACCATAAATAAAAGCGTTACATTACCACATTGGAACCATATTCGTAAACTATATGGCCCCCATCTCAGTGTGCTGCTAGTGTTGGACTAAAAAGTAAAAAATAAATATAGTTTAAAAAAACTAAAAAACACGCTTTTATAAAGCATGTTTCTGAAAAACATCGAACTAAAAAGTTAAAAATAATTTTCAAAATAAAATTAAAACAAAAATAAATGAAAAATACTAGTATTATTGTGAAAAAAGCGTGGGCGCTGCATACCATATTTTTCGAATGTCAAGCGCCCACGCTTTTTTTACAATAATACTAGTATTTTTCATTTATTTTTGTTTTAATTTTATTTTGAAAATTATTTTTGAAAATTATTTTTAACTTTTTAGTTCGATGTTTTTCAGAAACATGCTTTATAAAAGCGTGTTTTTTAGTTTTTTTAAACTATATTTATTATCTGTCTGTTTGTATGTTTGTGCACGCATCACATTAAAATTACTGATTCGATTCAAATAAGATTTTCACCGATGTATTTGTCTTCTTTTAACTTAATACCTGGTGTATAAGAATTTTCTCCCCACCCCTTTAACGAAGTCAGGGGAGAAATTTTTATGTAACAATCAACACGCCACGCAAACGACGTCGCGGTATATATGTTTTCATTATTTATTATTGACAGCAATTGTTACTTATTAACTATTTTAATTTTTTATATGTAAGTAACGGATCCGTAAATAAATAAAAAAAAACCGTTCTTGAACATTGCTATTACCTGTATTGTTGTACATGTAGGATGCAGCAGTAGCAGAACTTTTGACGTTAAAGTTTGTTGATAATTGCTTTTAATGGATTAAATAATTTTGTTTGTTGTTAAAGTTTTATTATTTATTAAATCGTCGACATATTCTTTAGCGACTGTCGTAAAACTACAGCCGTTATCTAAAAAAATTGTAGAAGAGGTTCTTCTGAAACAGTGGCTCGTATACGTTTTTGGATCCGTCAATTTTTAATATTAAGCTATTTGTAGAGGTACAATTCCTAAGTCCAATTTTTTGATAGTTGGAAACAAAATCATTTAAACTGAGATTTATTACTTCCTGATCGAGTTTCATATATTTGTGCAAATTTGGTAGAAGATACCAGTCACTACAAACGATCTAAGTTTTTTTTTTAACTGAAATATTAATTAAAATTAATAATAATACCGAAATCATAAACATCGCCGATTTTAAAGTTTTTTAATTCTTGCTTTCTACAAGCCCTACATATTCCAATAATTTCACAACCTATAAATAAAGTGTTAATGTTTCTATACAATTTGTACTTATTAAGAAATACATACCTTTGTTAATAAGTACTGCAATTCAGAAGCTTCTTTTACAAATCTTTCTATTTGATCTGGAGTTAAAATTCTTGATTTTTTAGTTTTAAATCAATCCGATTGTCGTTTAAATATGCTTGGGATAATTTTCAATATTTACGTTGTGCTTCAAACTAATTAAACTTCTTAACATTGAGTATATTCCGATAATGATGATGATTTAAACTTTTTTGAAATTTCTCCATAATATGCCAATAAAATTTGTTTGGAAAATGAGTTTATACAATTTTCACCGCTCAAATCCAAAAATTTACGATACACATTTTCATATCTTCCTTTTGATTTTTTAGGTAATCAATTGATACAAACTTCTTCTGCAAATTGTTTAATATTGTGAGGTATATTTACTAAAGACCGGTCCTGCATCGAGATAAAGCAGACGTGTTTATAAATCGTTCCGAGATTTAAACCCAAATTGGGCAGTTTCGAGCTGATTAATAAACAAAAATCGAGGTGTAAGAGTGAGTAGTGAGTAAATAAAGAATCGTATAAAGAAAAACAAAGGTAAGCGACTTTTAAGAATAATACATAGACATTCTACCGTACTGAGAGGAACATAACCTTCGAGAAGTTGATTCGGGTTATCGTTCTTATCGCAGTGCGATAAGGTTCGTGAGCAGCAATAAAACAGAGACGGACTTGGGAAAGTTGCACATAGGAATCAAAGTAATCTAATTTAAGTAATATGAAGAGGGATAAATTGGATAAAATTTTGGAAATAATGACATCCTTAAGTCAAGAGATGAAAGATTTAAGAACAGAACACATGAATATTATGAAGGTAATGGTACAGGAAAATGAAGAAATAAAGAAGGAAAATGCAGAATTGAAAAGAAACTTGAAAGAAATCGGTAAGCAGGTGGAAGCTTTAGAAAAAGAGAAAAGAAAAAACAATATTCTGATACAAGGCATAGAGATGTATGGAAGAGATAAACAACAACTTAAGGGCGAAATTACGAACTTTATAAAAGAAAACATGGGAATGGAAATAGAAATATGCACAGCAACAAACATTGGACATAAAACATGCTTAGTACAATTAAAAAATGAAAAAGAGAAAGAGAAAGTTATAAAAAATAAAAATAAGTTGAAAAATTACAAGAAGGAGAAAGTCTATATTAACGAAGACCTGACCAAACAAGAAAGAGAAATTGGCAAAATAATAAGAACTAAAGCATGCAAAGAGTTACAGAAAGGTAATGATGTCAAAAAAGGATATCAAAAATTAAGTATCAATGAAAAAGTATTGAAATGGGATATCGAAAGTAGAACCTTTAAGATAGTAGAGGGCACAGGAGCAACATATTCAAAAAACGAGAAACTCCGCTAGAAATAGCGGAAATAAAGGAGGATACAAAGAAGATGACCGAGCGAGAACATGGAAAACGCAAACAATTTCTTAAAAACAAAACGATTACCAGTAAGATAGGGACGTGGAATATAAGAAGTATAAATGGAAAGGAAATCGAACTTGTCAATGAATTTGAACGAGCAGGACGAGAAATATTGGTATTACCGGAAACTAAAAAGAAAGGCGAAGGAGTAGCAGAAATTGAAAACCAACACCTATTAATTTGGAGCGGCGTAAAAGAAGAGAAAAGGGCACAGGCAGGAATAGGATGTGTAATTCATAAAAATAATAGAGAGCAGTTGAATACTTGGAATGCAAAATCTGAGAGAATATTACTGGTAGAATTTAAGTACGAAACACAAGTGGAAACAATTATTGCAGTATACGGACCCAGCGAAGATGGAAAAGTAGAAGATAAAGATATATTTTGGACAGAACTAGGTATAGCGGTAGAAGCAGCAAAGGGAAATATATTTATAATAGGAGATTTTAATGCTAGGGTAGGAAAAAGAGATGATGTGTATAAAGTGATTGGAAGGCATAGAGAGGATTTTAGAAATACTAACGGGAAAAGACTTTTGGATTTTTGTGTTGTATATGACCTGATTGTAGCAAACGGTTTCTACGAACACAAGGACATTCATAAATACACACGAGAAGAACCCGCAAGAAATGAAAAGTCTATTATTGATTACATATTAGTAGAAAGGGAAAACAGAATAGCAATAAACGACGTAGCGGTAAAAAGGGGCTTTGAAATACATAGTAATCATTATTTAGTAGTAACAAAGATAAAAAGACAAAAGGAACGATCAATACAAGAAAGTACAAAAGGGACTTCGGAAACAATAAAGTCATACAAACTAAAAGTGGAACAAGTAGCAAAATTGTATGAAAACAAAGTGGATAAAGAATTGGAAAAAATACAAGTTGAATTAAGCAGCTTAGAGTTGGAAGAAATGTGGGAACTGTTTAAAAATATAATTATACAAGCGGCAAGGGAGATATGCGAAACATTCAAAACAAATAATAAAAAAAAACAGACAGCATGGTGGACAGAGGAAATAAAACAGCAAGTCAAAACCAAAAAAGGAAAATGTCAAAAGTATTTAACTAACAAAACTAATATAAACTATGAAGCATATAAACAACAGCGATTAATAGTAAAAAATTTAGTTTTTCAGTCTAAACAAAAAACATGGGCTGCATTTGGTAAAAAACTAGAAAACGACAGTAAAAGTAATCAAAAACTATTTTACAGAGTGTTAAAAAAATTTAGAAATACCAACAAAACAATTGCACTAACGATTAAAAATAAAAATGGGGACATTCTAAAGAAAGAAGAAGACATAATGGAACAGTGTAAGAAATATTTCAAAGAACTGCTAAACGGGAGTGAAGAAGTAGGAAACAATGAAACAAAAGCAACAGAAAGAGAAAGGAACATAAATAACGACGGAAATAACATAACTAAAGAAGAACTATTAGACGCTATAAGAGAACTTAAGAATGGCAAATCACCAGGTGTGGACAAGATAACAGCGGAAATGGTAAAAACTATGGGAGAACGAGGATTCCAATTACTGCTTGAGATCTTTAGGCGAATTTGGATTGAAGAAAGAATTCCTAAAGAATGGGAAGTTGGTTTGATAGTACCATTATTTAAAAAAGGAGATAGCAATGATTGTAATAACTACAGGGGTATTACCTTGCTGAGTACTATTTTAAAACTGTTTGAAAAAATAATCGAAAAGCGACTAAGAGCGGAAATAGAACCAACTTTATCGGAGGCTCAGAGTGGCTTTAGAAAAGAAAGAGGTACACATGATCATATATTTACGATAAAAGAGATTACAGATAAAGCACTAATTACTGGAAGAGAAGTATACGTGGCATTCATGGACATGGAAAAAGCTTTCGACAGAGTACCTAGGAAGAACATTTGGGAATTACTGGGGGAGAGAAATGTGAGTCCAAAATTAATAGAAATTATTCAATGTATATATAAAGAAACAAGGAATAAAGTAATAAGTAGGAATTCCATGTCTACAGAATTTATCACAAAAGAGGGAGTAAGACAGGGAGGTAGTTTGAGCCCGCTGTTATTCATTGCTTTCATGGACAAAATAATAAAAGAATCCGAAAAAAGAACCAAACCGTATTATATCGAATACAGAAATTTAGAAATGATCGAAATCAGAGATTGTGCTTTTGCAGACGATGTAGCAATAATAGCCGGAAGTGAAAAAGCCCTTAGAGAAAATTTGGAAATATGGAATCAGGTTTTGCGAAATAATGGTATGAAAATGAACAAATCCAAGACAAAAGTAATGGTAATATCACAGGAAAGAAAGAACTTAGAAATAACTATAGAAAATGAACATATAGAACAAGTTAACAGTTTTCAATATCTGGGAATAACTTTAGAAGAGGCAGGAAAGCAAGAAATAGAGATAAGGAACAGAATTGAAAAAGCGAACAGAACGTATTATGCACTAAACAAGGGTATACTAAATAAAAAAGAAGTATCACGGAAAACCAAGATAAATGTTTACAAAGCTATCTACAGGCCAATTTTAACGTACGGGTGCGAGTCTTGGGTTCTGACAAAACAAGAGAAGAGACAAATTGGAGCAGTAGAAATGAAGTACTTGCGGAAAGTAAGAGGCGTGACAAAATTACATAAAATGAGAAATGAAGATATACGGAGAGATTTAGAAGTAGAACCCATTGAACATTTTATAGAAAAGAGACAGCTTGGTTGGTGGGGACATCTTCAGAGAATGAGCGATTCAGTACAAGTTAAGAAAGCATGGCAGGCAAGAGGACAGGGCAAAAGAAGAAGAGGCAGGCCAAAACAAATTTGGAATAACGTGGTAGGAAAAGTTTTAGAAAGAAGAAATTTAGAATGGAGAGAGGCAAGGATTTTGGCACAAAGCAGGAAGGACTGGAAAAAGGTCATAAGTTCATAGGGACATAAAGAAAAATTATCACCTTACACCCTACGGGTAGAAAGGTTTTGATTATGTATATATATATATATATATATATATATATATATATATATATATATATATATAACGAACAGAGCGTTTTGTGACAGTCTAAGAATGT
Organism: Altica lythri; assembly: GCA_964028335.1. Taxonomy (NCBI): domain Eukaryota; kingdom Metazoa; phylum Arthropoda; class Insecta; order Coleoptera; family Chrysomelidae; genus Altica; species Altica lythri. The sequence goes on along the minus strand of OZ034803.1, from coordinate 23,821,313 downwards.
CCAAAGATGATACATAACGTATCTAGTGCCTTACTGTCAAAAGTAATAATTTCAGTTTTGAACTGAAATGGTGTCGGTTAGAAATTTCTAACACTTTAAAAGACACCTTTGATGCGGCGATATAAATAGATATAAATATCATTCAACCTATATCAGGGCAAAACCAAACTACAGACACGTGTTTCGCTCTTAGTTTGAGCTCATCAGTGTAGTACAGGCTATGTCTCTCAAGTCACTAATCAAGAGACATCCCTGCTATAAATAGAACGATATCTATAGATGTCAAATTGCAAAACTGATAAATAGTCGCAAGTGGTTCCATCTTTACTCCAAAAATGGTATATCTTTGGATATCTTTGGATATATATATATATATATATATATATATATATATATATATATATATATATATATATATTTACTAAATACGTAAAGAAATCATTTTTAGGTACACTATTTTTAAATTTTCGCTTTGAATTTGACAGGCAGCAATAATTATTATGTTGATAATTGAATTTCTTTAATTGCTATTGTCTTTGATTTTCACATTTGCATATTAAGTGACGTTGTAAATAAGACTCGTAATTATGTATTTACTTATAAAGCTAAACCGCTACTTAATAGGTATCTTACTAGTAGGTATATGTGAAGAAAAATAGTATATGCATATGTGGGGTTTTTCTTGACTGAAGCTTGAAGAACAGGCTTCATGTCTGTGTGTTCGAATTGATAAGTCTTTCTCCAGTGTCATTGAGGTAATCTCTAGGGTTCCTCAGGGATCACATATTGGACCAATTTTATTAAATCTCTTTGTCAATGATATGAGTTACTTTATAAAATATTCTGACGTTCCAATTCATGCCAATGATTTAAGGATGTTTAAAGAGATTCATAATGAGAGTGATTGTTGCAGCAGGATCTCAATGAGCTGGTAAGGTAGTCTAAAGTGAATTCGCTTAATTTGAATGTTGCAAAGTGCTGTTTTATTACATTTTCAAGGATATATAATGTTGTTGATTCTTTCTATTCTATTGGTGACTGCTGTCTCAAGAAATGTAATTCAATTAAGGACGTGGGTATTATTATGGATACAATGCTTGACTTTTGTGAACATATTAATGCTGTTGTAAGTAAAGGTATTAAAAACTAGGGTTTTCTATTACGTAATAGTAATGACTTATAGAGTTCTTCGTGTCCTGTAGTGTGCTTTTGTCAGATGAGTATAGAATATTGTACACCAGTTTGGTCGCCTTATTACTATTGTCACATTTATGCCTTAGAGAGGGTTCAGATTAAATTCGCTCGTTATTATGCCTATCACAAAGACCGTATTACTTTTTCACAATTCTTTCATGTGAATGTCATGTCAATCATGTCATAGTTAAATATAGTAAAACTATAGAATCGCCGTATACTTTATGATTTGTGTTTTCTTTATAAACTGGAAAATGGTCACATTGATTCTCCTTTATTGTGAAGCAGTACTTGCTTGAACACTGGCTACAGCACTCGGCATTATAATTTATTTTATGTTGACTATTATTCCAGCAATTATGAATATCATTCTTCTCTTACTGGGTGTCAGAGACTTTATAATACATATCAGCCACAGATGCATACTGATATATTTAACCCTCCGGCGGGCGCGCCAGCGGCAAAATGCCGCATTTTTTATGTTTTTGTTTGTAAATACTGTACATTAAAACTGACGTCGATGTGATTGCAGGTATTCTTACAAGATACATTTGTCCCCCCAATTATATATCAAACATAACCTATTTCGGTCGGCATTACTTGCAGTGTGGCGTTTGAGTTAGGAAGTGCAATTTTTGCGGCTGATTTACCGCGGCGCGCCTGGTCATGTAAGTATAATATGTTTATGGAGTTTTTTCATTTACGATTGTTTGATGCACATTTATTATGGTTAATTGTTTATGTCCACGTATAGTATATGTGTGCGTTTGTAAGTCGCTTTTTTAGTTAAATTTTTTACAGAATTTTTCATTCTTTTCAGACATCTGGTTATAGCTGGAATAAATGCCCGTGTAATATTAAAATTTAACAATTTGGACAACAAAGATAATAGACGTGTTTTTTTAAAAAAACTGTATCTTAAACTAATTAGAGATCACTTGAAGAAGATGGCTCTGATACAATCGCTGCCTAAAGAGATTTATTTTTTTCTGTCAAAATACAGAAATGAAGAAGAGCCTGGAAGAGGTGAAGAAGGCTGGTATTTGTTTCATTTTTGGCCCTTACAAAAACAATAGAACTAACAAAAGTGTAATAAGTGTAAAAGAGGTATTTGTAAAAAGCATAGTTCCATACATATTACGTGCGCAAAATGTGGAGAAGAGGAAATGGAATTAAAATAAAGGGCTAATCTAATTATTTGTTTTTTTTTAATTTTATTATCATTTTTGCAAGTATTAGTTATAGAATTACATTTATTTTTGGTAATATGTTTAGTTTCACTTATTTAATACATTTCAAATTATTGAATGGTCTTTTTTGTAAGAAATAACATTTGCGGTGCAATAGCCGCGGTGCGCCTGTTCATGGAATCTTAAGAGGCGCGCCCGCCCGAGGGTTAATCATTCAATGCCCATCTTTAAATCTAGGATAAGATATACGTTACAGTGATGCTTATATTCTCATTGTTTAGTTTAATTATATTGTTTAGTTTTACTTTGGATTTAGTGTTATTTATTACATTTGTATGCTATTTTTTTATTGTTTTTTTTTTTTAAAATAATGGCGGATGGAAATAAATTAATAAATTAAAACTGCATAATATACCAACGTTCTAATTACCTTAGTAAAAGTCATACCAAACGTTAAATTATAAGAACTTAAAACAATATTTAGTGGTCACTAAATTTGAACAATTATTTTAAAACGAAAAACAGTATTAATTCATTTCATATAACTCAAATCTTTACAATAGAGCTTTGTACGTAGGTATCATGACAAATATTTCACCTCTGATATCTGTAGTGACAAAATAAATTATTTAAGCAGTTTATTAAGGAAAATTTTAATGTTTATATTCCATAATGTTCCTCTATAAAAGCGAAGTATATTTTTGGGATTTAGATTACACAATCAAAAGATTTTAATGAAAATTAAACAAACGCATTGTTTGTAGCCAGTCGTTCGTTCAATTTTGGAAAACACAAGAGACTAACCAGCTCAAGTAATTATAACCGCAAAATTAGATCTGGCTCTGCGTATTTCAAAACCCCTAGTAATAAAACAACGTAACAACGACTAAACAAACACGAAAGATTTAATAAAATGAAGCAATAAATTAATAAAAAACAATTAATTATTGCAAAACTTGTTATAATATTAGATTTATTAAATAGAGCTTAAGGAGTATATTTAAAAAATACCCAAATAGTGTGTAAAGGAAACTGTAGTATCAGCGTTTCGCACACCGACATCTTTAAACTTGTTTATTTTTTGATAATACGATTAAGTAATTGATTGTATATAACTACTAGTTGTACTCGCAACGTCGTTCGCGTGGCGTGTGATTGTTGTATAAAAATTTCTTACCCCACACCATTTAAGGAATGGGAGAGATATTTTTATACACCAGATGTTAAGTTAAAAGAAGACAAATACATCTGTGAAAACCGCATTCGAATCGGATTAGTAGTTTTCATGTGATGCGCGCACAAACATACAGACAGACAAAAAAATATAACCAGATTTTTGGGTTCTATTTCGATGAACCCGCGACGTCGTTCGCGTGGCGTGTTGATATTTGTATAAAAATTTCTTTCCTCACCCCGTTAAATGGGTGGGGGAGAAAGTTTTATACACCAGATGTTAGGTTAAAAAAAAAACAAATACGTCTTTGAAAACCGCATTCGAATAGAATCAGTAGTTTTCATGTGATCTGCGCACAAACATATACATTTCTACAGTTTTATTATATCTATAGATTAAAACTCGACTATTATCACCATATCTTATTAGTGATTGCCTTAGCCAATATTTTAAAGCACATTTAATGGTTACGTGTTGTATTTGTAAAACGAAATTTAAACATTCGTGTGTTAATATTTCTGCGAATGAAATACATTCTACCAGAACGTTAGAGGTCTTAAGAGTTCAATATCGTTGCTCTCACTTAAACGTAGTTAAAGCCAGAGGTGAAAATTAGTGAATAATGTCCAGACTAAATAGTAATAAGGGTTATGATTGAAATTGAGTCAAATGTAGATCTATGGGTAGTAAAATAAAGGACCTGAAAGCGCTTATTATTAAACTACAGAATGATATTAAACAATTGAAAAGGGATAAGATTTTATCTAATAATGATTCTTCTTTGAATTTTGAAGAAGTTGTATAAGAAGTCTACGAACGTCAGAAACGTGGTAATAACATTATTATTTTTAATGTAGCGGAACCTAATCATCAGGCACCTGCAACAGAAAAAGTTTGTTTTGATAATAGGAAAGTACATGATATTCTGGCCTCTGTCATTCCTGAATCGTCGCGATATAACATTAATTCTATAAGATTGGGAACGTTTTCTGGAAATAAAATCCGGTCTATTAAGATTTCACTAGATATGGAGAATGTTGTTAGAAATATTTTGAAGAATGCAAACAAACTAAAAAATCATTTTATTAAAATCTCTGCTGACAGAACAAAAAAGCAAATAGGTTACTTTTAAATGGTAAAATAAGAAATGACAGATAGAATGGCTGCTGGTGAATCTAACTTAAGGATTAAGTATGTTTATCATATAGCAAAAGTTGTTTCGGGAATCTAAACAAGTCCAATAGTAAAAGTGTAATTTCAACATTCTACCAGAACGTTAGAGGTCTTAAGAGTTAAATATCGTTGCTCTCACTGAAACGTGGTTAAAGCCAGAGGTGAAAATTAGTGAATTATTTCCAGACTTTTATGACGTTTATCGCAGTGATCGCAGGTTTGATGTCTTAAATCTAACAACTGGAGTGGTGTCTTGTTGCTGAAGTGGATATATTGGCTTGTCAATGTTACACATATCTTTGTAATTTCTATATAGTTATTGTCATGTATGCCTTCGATTTCTTTCAGTGATTATGAAACTGTATTTAAGTCTTTGGAGGCATGGGACATATTACGAAGTAATAGGGTAATTACTTTGGGTGATTTTAACTAAACTAACATGGTTGGTAATAGTTTAGATGATACTAAAACTAGTATAATAAATAATTTTCTGGTCTTTTTGGAACTCAATCAATCATTCGGACTTACAGATTTTAGGACATTTAGACATTGGGATATTCAGACATTAGGACATTATTGCATTTGGATATTCAAACATATGGATATTCAGACTTTCAAACATTCAGACTTTTGGACATTTAGACATTTGGATATTAAGGCATTCAAACTTTCGGACATTTAAATATTTAGACCTTTAAACATTTACACAATCGCCCATTTGGACATTTGGATATTTACACTTTTGGACATTCAGTCAGTTGCACATTTGGAAATTTAGACAGTTGCACATTCGGACATTTAAACATTCGGATATTCCAAGATTTAAATATTCCAATATTTGACGATGTGAAAATTCGGACATTCAATCATTCAGACTTTCTAAAATTTATACATACAGACATTGGGACTTTCAGACATTAGGACTTTCAGACATTAGGACATTCAGACATTAGGATATACAGACAATTGCACATTTGGACATTCGGGCATTCAAAGATTCTAAACTATCGGTTTCTACGGTGATATTAATACATTCTCTAGCAAAGTTGTTCAAAAATTGGGTTTTTTACCAGTTCAAATTAACACTTTTACACAAATCCTAATTTTTGTGCACTATGCACCACAAGGTTTTGCTGCGTACGTACATACCTATACATAAAGGTACTGTTTCTTGATCAGATATGTGTTAAGATTTAAAAATAAATTTTATTATTTTAAAACAAAACCACATAAGATTATACGGCAGTTTAGTTCCAGGTCAAAGTTTCTAAGCAAGCTGAAATAGTATAATTTATATTTTCATGTAAACTCTTCATGCAAACAGATTATTGGGTCTGGGCGATGTTATAGTTTAGTTGTTAAGCTTAGTTTGAATCAGTCTATCTATATCCCTATCCCTATCCCTATCCCTATATATTATAAATGTGAATGTAAGTTTGTTTGTTACGCTTTCACGCGAAAACTACTCAACCGATCATCATGAAAATTTGTACACATATTCTTGGAGGTATTAGAATTAACATAGGATACTTTTTATTAAAAAAATCACAAAAACTAGCTTCTTCAACGCCATCTAGCGGTTCAGTAATGAAGTTCCAAGCCTGAGTATTCCACCGTGAGGTGGCGCAGTTAATATCTTATATATTTAAACTAGCAACTACGACTTAATAAAGTACTATGGCGCCACCGTAAGGTGGCGCAGTTAATATCACATATATTTAAACGAGCAATTCTTACTTAAGGTTTATTTCGCATAATATCTCATATATTTCAACAAATTCTTGCTAAATTAATAATATAACGCATCCCTTCCCTTCCCTATCCCTATCCCTTCCCTTCCCTATATATTATAAATGTGAATGTAAGTTTGTTTGTTACGCTTTCACGCGAAAACTACTACATCATGAAAATTTGTATACATATTCTTGGAGGTATTAGAATTAACATAGCATACTTTTTATTAAAAAAATCACAAAAACTAGCTTCTTCAACGCCATCTAGCGGTTCAGTAATGAACTTCAAAGCCTGAGTATGCCACCGTAAAGTGGCGCAGTTAATATCTTATATATTTAAAGTAGCAATTACGACTTAATAAAGTACTATGGCGCCACCGTAAGGTGGCGCAGTTAATATCACATATATTTAAACGAGCAATTCTTACTTAAGGTTTATTTTGCATAATATCTCATATATTTCAACAAATTCTTGCTAAATTAAATAATATGACGTAAGGTGCCGCAGTTGCTACCTAATATATTTAATCGATAAATTACAAAATATAATCAAAAAATAGTATACAGCTGAAAATTTACGAGAAAATATGATAAAAACGATAAAATAAAAAAAAAAAATTGAACCCAAAATAAAATCGTAAAAATTAAAAAAAAAAAAACAAAAAATACATCTGTTTATGCGGTACGAAGTCCGCGGGGTCAGCTAGTCCCTATCCCTTCCCTTCCCTTTCCTATATATTATAAATGTGAATGTAAGTTTGTTTGTTACGCTTTCACGGGAAAACTACTTCACCGATCATCATGAAAATTTGTACACATATTCTTGGAGGTATTAGAATTAACATAAAATACTTTTTATTAAAATAATCACAAAAACTAGCTTCTTCAACGCCATCTAGCGGTTCAGTAATGAAGTACCAAGCCTGAGTATACCACCGTGAGGTGGCGCAGTTAATATTTTATATATTTAAAGTAGCAGTTACGACTTAATTAAGTACTATGGCGCCACCGTAAGGTGGAGCAGTTAATGTCACATATATTTAAACGAGCAATTCTTACTTAAGGTTTATTTCGCATATATCTCATTTATTTCAACAAATTCTTGCTAAATTAAATAATATGACGTAAGGTGTCGCAGTTGCTACCTTATATATTTAATCGATAAATTACAAAATATAATTAAAAATGAGTATACAGCTGAAAATTTACGAGAAAATATGATAAAAACGATAAAATAAAAAAAAATGAAAACAAAATAAAATCGTAAAAATTTGAAAAAACCAAAAAATACATCAGTTTTATGCGGTACGAAGTCCGCGGGGTCAGCTAGTAATATTATAAATGTGAATGTAAGTTTGTTTGTTACGCTTTCACGCGAAAACTACTTCACCGATCATCATGAAAATTTGTACACGAATCGTATTCTTGGAGGTATTAGAATTAACATAGGATACTTTTTATTAAAATAATCACAAAAACTAGCTTCTTCAACGCCATCTAGCGGTTCAGTAATGAAGTAACAAGCCTGAGTATACCAACGTGAGGTGGCGCAGTTAATATCTTATATATTTAAAGTAGCAGTTACGACTTAATAAAGTACTATGGCGCCACCATAAGGTGGAGCAGTTAATATCACATATATTTAAACGAGCAATTCTTACTTAAGGTTTATTTCGCATATATCTCATATATTTCAACAAATTCTTGCTAAATTAAATAATATGACGTAGGGTGTCGCAGTTGCTACCTCAAGAAAAAAAAAATGAAAATAAAATAAAATCGTAAAAATTTGAAAAAACCAAAAAATACATCAGTTTTATGCGGTACGAAGTCCGCGGGGTCAGCTAGTATATATATAAAAGCGAAAGTTCACTCATCCCCGTATCTCAGAAACTATAAGACATACAAACTTGAAATTTAGCAGGTAGGTTCCTTATAGGGTCTAGACTCTAGACGTCCGCTAAAAAAGTATTTTACGAAACTCTACCCCTAAGGGGGTAAAACGGGGGTTGGAAGTTTGTATGAAAGTCCTATGTTTTTGAAATAAGGGACTTGAAAATTACAATGTTTTCGTTAGAGGTTGTGGAGGTGTACAAGTTTCGTTCCAAATTAGTTAGTAATATTTGTTTTTTTCTTCGTTGATTAAAATTATGTTTATTTTAAAGTTTCATGCCAATTAGGTGCTAGCGTAGATTTGTTTATTTTTCATTGATTATACTGACGTTTATATCAAAGTGTCATATCGATTACTTACTTAAAGAAGTTTGTATTTTTCGTTAAGTAAACTTACGTTTTTTTGAAAAATAGATGAAGAAATTGTAACAGTCACAGTTAAAGGATTAGCAATCCGATGTAGAGTGACAGACATACCTGGCAATGAAACGTGTTTATTTTCATTTCTTTCTTATTTGCTTTATGGAAATATTTCAATGACTGCTTAAGTTAGAGCTAATATAGTAAGCCACGTGTCCAACGATTGGCAAAGATTTAGGTGTTTTACTATGGACCGATCCGGGAGCCCTTACGATCCAAAACGCCTTTATGTAGCCGATTTGGGTAGGTTGTATACTTATGGCACAACTTGCGAACTGAAAGCAGCTGGAGAAATATTTGCATTTGAATTCCAACTGTTTCAAGGTAGCAGACTTATTGCCAGATTTGGAAAGTCGATAAAAGGGATAAAAAGAATGCGTTTTAACTGACATTTTAACGAAGGACATTTTGACGTAGGTCACTCATCACCATATCTCAGAAACTATAAAGCCTACAAACTTGAAATTTGGCAGGTAGGTTCCTTATAGGACCTAGACGTACGCTTAGAAAGAATTTTACGAACCTCCACCCCTAAGGGGGTCAAACGGGGGTTGGAAATTTGTATGAAAGTCCTATTGAAATAAGGGACTGAATTAAAATGTGTGTTCTTTAGAGGTTGCGGAGGTGTACTTATATTGTATTTTTAGAAATCAACCCCCTTCATAAGGGTTGAACGGGAATTGGATACTTTTTATACAACAATCAACACGCCACGTGAACGAGGTCGCGGGTACATCGATTTAGAACACAAAAATGTGCTTAGAATTTTTTTGTCTGTCTGGATGTTTGTGCGCGAATCACATGAAAACTACTGATTCGATTAGAGTCTGGTGTATAAAAATTTTGGAATGATTTTTTTATCGGGATAGTTGAAAGCATGAAGAGTGAAATAGGTTACTTTTTATACCACAATCAACACGCCACGCGAACGACGTCGCAGGTACATCGAAATAAAACTCAAAAATGTGGTTAGATTTTTTATTATCTGTCTGTCTGGATGTTTTTGCGTGCATCACATGAAAGCTACTAATTCGATTTGAATGCGGTTTTTACAGATGTGTTTGTCTTCTTTTAACTGAACATCTGGTGTATAGAAATTTCTTCCCCACCCCTTTAACCGGACAATTGAGGGGGTCAGATTTTGTATAAAAGTATCACATTAATACATTTAAAAATACCACTAAAATAATACACAACATGCATACATACGTGTTATAATTTAGTTTTGATATTCAAAACTAGATGACGCAAAAGGTTATTAAAACGCGCTATCGTTGTTTTTTATTGCAAGTACATATACAAATGACACACAAATTACTATATCTTACAGATAATTAGGTCCAATGTAGAATTGTCACAGATCAATATTATAAGACTAGCAGCCCGCCCCGGCTTTGCACGGGGATTAAAGAAAAATAACAAAAGCCATTAAATTTATTGGGTCAACGGTTCCCTGTAAACAATATTGCATGTTGTTTTATTTTCTGGCAGCAAAATAAATTGATGTTCATGTGACCCGACCCGCCTTAGGCGGTTGGCCATGAAGAAAACCGATCCCTACTATTTGGACGGTTTGACCTTGGGACTTATTATTAGTAAAAGCGAAAAATGTTTTGATAGGAAATTTATGCGGTTCAAATGGATTTGGTAGATCAGTTGGGATCATCGGTATCCTCAGTGTATGAGCTAGTTGACCAGTGGTCGGTTTGTTAGATTGGTTGCTACAACTTAATTGTCCTTTAATTTCTTTATAAGTAGCCTCGTCCCATTGCACATGCTAAATTTGTGATATCTGTCGTGATTATGAAATAAGTTATTTTGATAAGGATTAATACCAAGATAAAAACTTTTAAAAAATAAAAAATTAGTCATTGTGACGTTACTATAACAGTTAGACATATGCTGTCGCGCCTTTTTTTGTAGATATTTATATATTCTTTAAACTCGTAGAACATTATTTTATTGTATAATCAATAGTATTCTCAGCGCACGCGATGTAAGGATTTTAAGGTCATTTTTGGTTACATTAATGGCATTTTAGTAAGGATCTCTAATTTTTTTAAAAATGAAACATAGCCTATGTCACTCGGGAATAGTGTAGCTTGCCAACGGTGAAAGAATTTTTGAAATCGGTCCAGTAGTTTCGGAGCCTATTCATTTCAACCAAACAAACAAACAAACAAACAAAAAATCAAACCTTTTCTCTTTATAATATTAGTATATAGATAGTCATAATGGGTGTTGTATGATTTATTATTACCGAAATCTGTTCAGTGGTTACAGCGTGATTGATTGACAAACATGAAATTTTAAATAAAAAAAAAATAAAAAAAAAAGTATGTACAGACTTATTTTACTAAGAATATACCTACATAATGATTAAAATTAAATCTTTATATGTAAAATAGACAGTCATTAAATCATTTTTGAATGTCCCAATTCCACGCGAGCAAAGCCTCGGGTAAAAGCTAGTTTATTTAATATTTGTTATTTATTCTTATTATCCGCATATACTCATGTTTTGTTTTTTTTACTCTTGTATATATTTTATATATGTTTGAGTTACTGCCCCATATGAAACTCCTACGGCACACCCCATTCCCAGAGCAACACGCCCGGGGACAATAAGAGTGTACTTTGAGGAGTAGCTCTAGTAGAAGCACTTTTTACCGGCGTCGTGGTTATACAACCATCTGGTTGGTATCCTGTTAAAACAATTACCCAACCAAGTAAAAGATGAGATAAATAACAGAAAACAAACAACAAATACAGAAAAGTATAACGGAAAACAACAATGAAGAATAAATAAGTATACACACAAATACAAACTGATCTTACCAATTAAACATGTCAACCTTATACTCAGAACAATGTCAAAAATTAAAAAGGGTTGTTTTTTAAAAAAAATTTACTTTAAATTCTTTTAAATAAATGCTTTTGTACATATAATACGGCCCAGTTGCTCAAAATTTTTCGTAACTTCTTAAAATAATACAGTATAGAATGCATATTATCCATTCACTTCTTATTCCAATCTCAGTAGACTATGCATTTTATTTCTTGGATTGGCACTTCATTTTGTTGGGTTGGTACCTAAACTGAAAACGTCCTGTCCTACTGTCGAAATATTGACAGCTCATATTATCAAAGGTTAAATTTTTTAAATATAGAAATATTCAATAAGTAATGCCAAAAAATCAGTATAGAACTACATAACAACATCATTAAATGTTATGGTATGTTTAAGAAATAAAGCAACAGCAGCGAAAGTGCTCAGATCTTTAAGGTAAGTGCCTACCATTTCGCTATTTCTTTTAAATGAATCCTAGTTTGTGACAGCTAACATAAAGTTATATATTTTGCATTAGATTAATTGAAAGAGGTTTTTGTAATGATTTTATAAATATGTATCACTTTTTAAATAAAATTTATATTATTAACATAATACATAACTGTTTTTGACAGATATCATAATAAGTTATGAACAACGTTGTCAGATTTCACATTTCTAAATTAAACATTTTGTAACTATAATTTAATTCAAAATTTTGTTAAATATTTTTAAATCTCATATCTACCTTTGTGTAACTGAGGTATATTTTTTAAAACTAATATGACAAACATTCTAAATGCTTAATTTTTTTAGATTAGTGTTTGGAAAATACGGAGAATTATTTAGAATTGAAAAATAATGAGAAAGTCGCAGATAAAGGAAGTAAAACTGATACATAGAAGTTTATTTTAAAAAAGACTTACAGCGACATATTTGGATCTACCATTCTAAAAATGAACATTTGACTTTGGACTGATGCTATGATGCTAAACAGAATTTTGATTTTAAAGGGGGACGCACTACACTATACAAACTTATAAAATTAATGGGATACAAATTTAAAAAAGTATAGGCGGAAACATATTATCAAAACGTGACACGACGCCACGTCACTCGACACATGTTAGTCCATATATTTATGTTGCGGCGTGTGGTCACATAGCGTGTTGTCTATGTGCTTCTAACTGTATTAAATATATGGAATTGATAAGTACTGACATGCGTCGGGTGGCGTGGCGTCGTGTCACGTTTTGATAGTATGTTTCCGCCTTAAATGGACGACATATTTTATGTGAACAACGACACGTTAAAATTAGTAAAATCACTTTCATTCGGAAATATAAACAACTAAACAATCTTACTGAGAGAGTTACATTCCTGTACCTAGATGAAACATGGATCTATCAAAATGGTAGCTCAGTGCGTCAGTGGGTACACGATTCTGACCTGAAAAGTAATCCAGCTCGTGTAAAATCCGAAAGAAAGCGATTTATTATTTTACACGCTCACACGACACTGGATGATTTTTGGAAGGATGTGACTTGTTACTAGAGTCTTCGAATACAGACTTTGACTATCACAAAAGTATGAATAGTGACCTTTTTAAAAACTGGGTTGTTAATCAACACATTCCTGCTCTATCTGTATTCCAAGAAAAATGTGTGGTGGTCATGGACAACGCGCCATACCATTCAGTTTAACTTAACAAACCACCCTATTTTAGCGAAAAAAGCGATGTTGCAGGAATGGTTGATTAACAATAACATTATGTTTGACACAAAAATGACAAAGAAACAACTGTACTCAATAATCTTACCTTATAAAACTGACGAAAAGATATATGTAGCGGATGAAATTTTAAAACAACGAGGACATGAAGTACTTCGACTACCACCATACCATTGTCATTACAATCCAATAGAACTAGCATGGGGGTTTACTAAGACATATTATAACAAACATATAACATCTACTTATCTTAACCAGTTAAAAAAACGTGGACAGAAGCATTGACTAAATGTACACCAGACATGTGGCGAAATTTTTGTAGATATACAGACGAACTTATTTTGGCAGATTGGACTACCTACATGGGAAACTGCTCACATGACAATATTCATCCTTTAATTATTTCATTGGAGGAATCAGATTCTGACGATTCCGATTTTGGATTTGATAGTGACTCTGATTCTTCCAGTGAAATAATGGAAGCGGATTGATCATACAAATACACCGAAAACATTTACACGTTACATCTAAATCTGCATCTGTATTTGTTTTTATTTGCTTTTATGTAATTTATTAAAATATTTTTTCATTGTATCGGTTTGAAAAATTTCTGAAGAATTTCTGTTATAAAGAACATTATTAAAACATCTGCATATATAAGTCAACTGCGCACTCCACTTGAGGCGGACCAGGAAAATCAAATTTGTAGATTTGTACTGGAGTAGTTTCCTTAATTAACCCATTGGATGTGAAATTTTATTACCCTACAGCCACTATTACAATAATCTACAATGCCATTTGGTTGGATGTAAAATAGTAGACTTTAAAAAAGATGGATATAAAATTTGAGTACTGTGTTTTTATGTCAAACTCAAAAATGATTAAATAATTTTTTTACCACTACTTGAATAATTTAAAAGTTTTATTATACATTTGTAAAAATGTTTTTTTTTTACTTTTGCTTGATTAATTTAAAAGTTGTAATTAAATTAATTGTACCGACCCTTACTACTTGCAAGTTCATTTTTATTTGGAATACCTAATAAAAGTAATAAAAAACTCTATGTTTTTTATATATAACTTTCACTATAATTAAAAAATTTTTAAAATGACATGTTTCGCTGAACTAGCATCATCAGATTGACATATAAAGTTATATGTCAATCTGATGATGCTAGTTCAGCGAAACATGTCATTTTAAAAATTTTTTAATTAAAGTGAAAGTTATATATAAAAAACATAGAGTTTTTTATTACTTTTATTATTCCAAATTAAAAGTTGTATTAAACGTTTTTAGTTAATATATGTATATGTGCTACATTTTGAATTGTACTTATTTACTTGTAATAAAATGTAAATATAAAAGTACCTATATCTTTGGTTATAGACCAATAAAATAATAATTGACTATAAACAGGGATCTGTTCTGTGTAAAGGAATGTGTTATTTTGAGTATTAGTCAAAATTCATGTGAATTCAAATAGACCATTCTTGGTATTAATACTACTTGCAGCGAAAACTGACATATCTACTTTTGTATTTAATTTAATATTAAATATATTGACTTATTTCCTGCAAGTTCTAAATTTGGTTTGCAAATTTAATTACTTAAGATATTTGTACTGAATACACATATTTTTATTGAAGACGTGACAACATTGTACTTACAATTAACAAGATCACAGAACAGTAAACTCAGACGTGTATTATACAGAGCGAAATTCATGTTACTAACAGAGCCTACTGAGATTGGAATAAAAAGTGAACGGATTATATGTAACCAAAGACATAGGTGCGATTCGGGTGCAAAACAATAGTTGACCAATGGGAGGCATTTTTTACTCGTACGGTTCGTAAAATTTATGTGTTTAAATACACTTTATTGTTAATTATCGTTTTATATTTATTTTTTGTCTATGAAAGCTTCAGTGGTAATTGATACCTTTTCTAGAATAATCGAATAAGCACTCTTTAAGAGTTCCGTTAGTTTTTTATATCTTTACCTTTTTCTGATCATTAGAAAAAAAAACAAATAAAATAACTTTCCTTAAACATCTAAGAAAAGTAGCATCTATTTATTTCTGGGGAATTTTTTCTTTGGTTTTATTTTATATTTTTATTTGTGTGCAGCGCTGTATCTTTTTTTAAAAAAATAGTGTTTTTTATTTTACCTGTAATTGTATTTACTTTTTGTATTTTTTAACTTTACATTTCAAATAGGTACTCATTCAACTCGACCTAATAGTAAATGCTATAAAGTGAAATCAAAGAATTTTTAATTTTTTCTAATTTTTTTAATAAAATTAAATGTTCACTTTTTATTTTTTATGAGAGTACACATATGTAGATGGCAATCTATCATACCTGTTATTAGTAAATGTATTTTTGAGATTTACTGATGTAAATATTTTATTATAATTATTTTTATATGTAGTTTTGTTTATTTATTTACCCACGACTCATAAGTAAATTGCCTATTTGTTAACCTATATCTCTGTCAGTAAGTGTCAAATTATTGAGGAGTTGTGTTATAGTTTTATTTACTGCACTAGTGGAGTAAGTAGATAGAAACCTGTATTATTATGTTGGTTGCCTACTGTATACATTAAATTAAACTAACATTTGACATTTCTCAGACAGAACTGTTTGCGAAATCGAATAGTTTTAACAACTTATGCCAAAATTTTAATTTTATGTTTGTTATTTTTAGTTTTATACAAAGCCATTTGGTAAGTCTTGGGTAAAGCATAGGACTTTACTCGAGTAACAAATTGCATATTTAGATCGTTTCTTTAGCCCATTCGCTCGCAAGCTCGCTCATGGGCCAAACACACTCGCTGTAATATGCAATTTACTCCACTCGTAAAGTAATATACTATTATTTAGTAACTATAAAAACTTTTTTAATGTTATTAATATTACATTACTTTACGAGTGAAGTAAATTGTATATTACAGCGAGTGTGTTTGGCCCATGAGCGTGCTTGCGAGCGAAAGGGCTAAAGAAACGAGCTAAATATGCAATTTAGTCCTCGAGTGAAGTACTATGCTTTACCCACGACTTACCAAATGGTTTTGTATAGAACTAAAAATAACACACATAAAATCTAAATTTTGGCATAAGTTGTCAAAAATATTTGATTTCGCAGTTGTCTAATCACCAATGTCAAATGTAAATTCAGTGCATAATACAGGTTTCTATTTACTTACTCCACTAGTGCAGTAAATGTAAATATAACACAACTCCTCAATAATTTGACACTTACTGACAGAGATATAGGTTAAAAAATTCGCAATTTACTTATGAGTCGTGGGTAAATATTTTTATTTCTCTTTAGTGCATGTTGTTCCGATTATTATTTTTTTTACATTTTATCAAAAAAACTATAACCAAATTTTGATTTATCTTAAATTTTGGTGTAAAACAAGTCTTGTTTTAAACCACAAAAAATAAGTTAAAGATAGTAAGTATTTTCTTTCTTATTTTTATTTATTGTTCTCCACTTACACTTTTAATTTGACGTCCGTTTTTAACATCTTTTCCACAATTATTTATTTAGCTTTAACGTACCAATGCTCACTTTCCACCAAACCGTGCCGTTCGAATCAGTTAACCTCTTATCGAGCAAATAACATCAATAAAAAAACCTCGAACTCTTTGTGTCCAAACTTATCGATATTTTTTTATAGTTAATTTGTATTTTATGTAAAAAGTAAAAACATACTGACTTTTGCCCGACTGATTACAATACAAAATAATACAATACATCTGGCAAAATCGGTGTATTTTGCCATCTTCTCGTTGCGTTTATTCAAAACGATGACGTTGGTATTATTTGACACATCAACATCCACTTAATGTACTAAGTAAGACTTTGTATCCACTACCACAATATCTGGACGATTATGCTTCACCTGTCTATCCGTGATACATAATCTGCCTATCGTAGTAGAGTCTAAAATTAGCATTCTCAAGAACTATTTGTAAAAGTAGTGTATATTCTAAGTAATTTTAATTTATTGGCCACTTTCTTGTGTATGATCTTGCACACTAGGTTGAGTTTGCGTATGTAATCGGTGCCAGCTAAGGTTGAACGTGTTACGTGTTGTATGGTTTCCGTGGTTTGTTTGCACTTTTTATATTGGTTCGATGCACAATTTGGATCACCCATAATATTTTTTTTAGAATTATTAGTAATAATGGCCTGATCCTATTTTAAAATTATTAATCCTTTCGTCTAAGGGAACAATGAGAACTTAGAAAGCTACCTATTTGACTCTTCCTTGTCAATGTGGTGTTGGTTTACGTCATGGTGGTGTCCATGTAGTGCTTTCTGGGCCTATTTTTACTACTTATTACAGTCTGACACGATTTCTACATCTACGTCTGCGTTTGCGAGGTAGGTATAGACAGCAGTAGGTCTAGGTATTGTTATTATTATTATTACCTTTAACTTTATTCAAGTTTATAACTTTAAACTGTATCAGTTTCAAAAAATTAAATATTCAGTACCTAGGTCTCAGCAATTTACATATAAACACTATGTAAATATAAAAAGATTAGAATCAAAGAGTTAAAGCTTATATTCAATTAATTTTAATTGTAAAATACTAATACATTAAAACAATATTTTTAATATTAATGCATAACCCAGACAAACGAGTAAACAATTTAACTCTTTTAAGTTAAGCCAAGCGTGAAAAATTAAGAAGGACCAAATTTACAAAAAAAGTGTTTATTTTATTTGACTTGAATAATGATATTTCGGCAAGCATAAAATCATAAATTTTAAGCTGGACCTTGAAAGGAGAATCGTTTGAGGGGTTGGCGTAATTAAAGTTGGTAAAAGGCCGTTCTTTTAGCAGTCGGGCCGTTTCAATATAGCTAGCAAAACAGCGACGTGGACATCATAAAATTTTAGGAATTTTTAAATAAAAAAAATTGACAAAAACAAATATTTAAAAGCATAAGCAAAAAAAATGATTATATAAGAAAACTCGCTAAAATGTAGAAACTGTTTAACTTTGGTTGTTAACAATTACTGATATCAATGATATTTAAAAACATTTGAATAAAAAATATTAATGAATATAATGGACTATTATTTATTAAGACTATGTCAGAACTCGTAAATATATAACTTACAATATGCAAACTTAAAAACTTATGAGGACTTTAACACAATTTATTCACCAAAATTGTAACCGATTCCCAAGAACTCTGCTGAAAAACGTCTAAGCAATACTACAATGACAAAACTTTCCTCACCTGCTTATATAATATTCTACTATTTTCGAGAAACATGATCTACCTACCTAATTGCTACATACTAAAAGAACCTAGAATATTCTGGAACACATTAAGCGAAAACGCTACAATCGCTACAATCGATGAAATGCTATTAGGCTTTAGGGGCAGGTGCGGTTTCAGACAAGACATACCCAGCAAGTCAAACAAATACGGTATAGAAATTGTTTTTGTTTGTTTAGATTCAAAAACGTTCTACACATTGAATTTAGAAATTTACGTGGGACAGCAACTTGATGGACCATTTTTAGTAAAAAATGAGTCATTAAGTATAGTGAATAAGTTCCATATCGGGAACAGGACGCAATCTTAAAAACTTTATTTTGATCGATTACTTATTACTAAATTTCAGGCTGACATACGTTGACACAGTACGAAAAAATAAAAGAGAAATTCTTCCCGGATTCTTGAACACAAATATCGGACAAATACTACTCTGCTTTCCGGGGCAAAAGAGTCTTCGTAGCATGTAGACTTCATTATGATGATAGTATTGATTTAGTATCATGAGATAAAAATGAACCTAAAATTATAACTTTTTATAATTCGCCTAAAGTTGAAGTCCACACAGTAGATCTTCTGTAGTTCAATTACAACGTTGTGCGTAAAATAGGACGGTGACCTATGGTGATCGTTTATGCACTAATGAAAGTGACCGGAATTAATGCACAAATAATACACAGCGCTTATAATTCAGATTCAAAATTAATTCGACGCAAGTTTGTGAAGTTAATCTCAGTGTCATTGGTAGATAATCATCTAAAACGCCGTTCTTTGGCAAAAAATTTACCAATTTAAATTCAAGAGAGACGCCAAAAAGTTGTTGGAAACTCTACTGGCTCAAGTGTCGCAATGATAGCAAAACTAGGTACCATATTCTACTTGTATTTATTGTAAATTTTTTTTATCTACTCATTTGACAGTAAATGTGATTTATACTCATTGTCACCATGCAGGGTAAGTAAGCTATAACGCACAGTTGTGCGTAATGAAACGTCAAGTTGGAACGCGTATTTATGCATGCAAATCAAAATATTTTGCTGTTTTAAATAATTGTTACATAAAAAAATGCTTTTTCAGCAAATATCTAACCCTCACAATATTATAAATTAAAGATTTATATTAGTTTTCATTAAAAAGTTAAATAAAATTAAAACTGATTTAGGCAACATATATTACATTTTAAATTATTATTATTTAATCTAGTATGTTACTTAATGTCACTACTTTGGTAAATGTTATTTTAAACGTTAAATTTCGTCATATATTCTTTTAGAGATGTCAAATATTTTGAATTAAAATTAAAATATTGAGTCGTAGATAAAGCATAGTACGTAACTCGAGTGGTAAAAGGTATTACGTACTCGTGTAATTACGCACTCGCCGCTACGCGGCTTCGTGCGTAACTTTTCCACTCGTACGTAATGTCCTACTTACCACTCTTGATACGTAATATACTATTAAACACGTTCCATTTCAAAATTATTTGTTGTAAATGTATTGAAAAACTTTAAAATCAAGACCATTAAGTTGTTTTAGTTTATAACTTATAATACTTTTTTTAAAACCGGCCAGAAATTAATACTTTCCGGTTTATTTTTAGGTCAGAAAAACTCATTTTGTCGGACAAGGCCAGAAAATAAAAATGAGTCCGGTAAAAGCTTTTACCGGACGCATCAATACATAGTATAAAACAAAGTCGCTTTTTCTGTCCCTATTTCCCTTTGTATGCTTAAATCTTTAAAAATACGCAAAGGATTTTGATGCGGTTTTTTTAATAGATAGAGTGATTCAAGAGGAAGGTTTATATGTATAATAACATCCATTAAATAGTAAGGAAATACTGTTATTTTTGAGGTTTCTAACGTGATGTCGTTAATTATTAATTTTTTTCCGCTTACATTGCAAACGCAGGCTGAACCCTACGAGATTTATCAAAATAATGTACTAATTATTTGTACACATTGAAAAGGTCTACAGAATACTCCGCGATGGTATATGTCTTTTTTTTATGGATATCCCACAATAACATTTTTTTGTCATTGACTTTTAACGACAAATAATGGCTAATTTTCGAAGCGATTTTAACCAATACAGCATTAATCCTTATTCAATTTAATAGCTTAAATACATTGTTGATTTAATATAGATCTATATGGTCCTTTACAGCACAAGATTTAAATGAATATTTTCGAAGATATTACAGATTTAAAATTGCGGGACGTAGCGCTTGCGGTGGTACTGGCCGGCCGGGGCGGCGGTAACGTGCCTTTAAATAGCGCATCGGAGGCCACGATTTTCCTTATAGCACTTTGAATTTTGCAGCGATCGGACGCGTTTATTACGAAATTAATCATTATGACGCTACCCTAAGGTGGCGCAGTTGAGATGTTACAAATTTACACCTGTAATTCTTACATAACTAATTACCATGAAGCCATCGTAAGGTGGCGCAGTTGATATCTCATATATTTAAAAGAGCAAAACTTACTTACCTAAGAAATATGACGCCACCGTTAGGTGGCGCAGTTAATATATAATATACCTATCCGATAAGTTACAAAGTACTATAGATAATAAAACTGGTAACTAACGAGAAAATATGATAAAAAATACAAAAAATTAATCGTAAAAATAAAAAAAAAAATGGAAAAAACATTAGTGTTAGGCGGTGTGAAGTTCGCCGGGTCCGCTAGTTTACAATAAAATAGTTAGTCTAATATAGCGGTCAATTCTATGGTAACCGAGTTTTGTATATATTTAAAATTATAAAATAACTTGACATATTTTGACGTTTAGTTGAAAACGTGAAATTTATTATAAAATGGATATTTAAAATGTTGCATTTGATTGTGAATTAATGGAAGATGAAATTATACCCGATGAAATTGTTAAGGCGGCCACTCAAGCAAGGTTTGTTAAAAAAAATGTTAAAATTAGTTATTGACATATTTTGACGTGTAGTTAAAAACGTAAAATTTATTATAAAATGGATATTTAAAATGATGAAATTGATTCTGAATTAATGGAAGATAAAATTATACCAGGGGTGGGATTCATGACTGCATAAAAATTCATAAAAAAATCGTCTTTGTTAAAAAATTGGTAAAAACTTTTTCTATTAATGCGATTTTAACACAGTTTGGTAAATAACTAGTGAATACCTTCTACTTGAAGATAACGAAAGTAGTTTTTTAATATTCTCATTACTATAAAAGTTATACGACGTGCGCTTCATAATTGCATTAAAATGTATAAAAAAAATCGTCTTTGTGGAAAAATTGGTAAAAAATATTTCTAGTAATGCGATTTTTACACAGTTTGGTAAATAACTAGAGAATACCATCGACTTAAACATAACGAAAGTTGTTTTTTAATATTGGCATTGTTATAAAAGTTATACGAGGTGCGCTTCATAAATGCATTAAAACGTATAAAAAAATCGTCTTTGTGGAAAAATTGGTAAAAAATATTTCTAGTTACGCGATTTTTACACAGTTTGAGGAATAACTAGAAAATACCATCGACTTAAACATAACGAAAGTAGTTTTTTAATATCCGCATTACTATAAAAGTTATACGAGGTGCGCTTCATACATAAATTAAAATTCATAAAAAAATTGTATCTATGAAAAAATTTATAAAAAGTATCTTTAGTTATGCGATTTTTACACAGTTTGGTAAATAACTAGAGAATACCTTCGACTTAAACACAACGAAAATAGTTTTTCAATAGTGGCATTACTATAAAAGTTATACGAGGTGCGCTTCATAATTGCATTAAATGTATAAAAAAATCGTCTTTGTGAAAAAATTGGTAAAAAATTTTTCTATTAATGCGATTTTTACACAGTTTAGTAAATAACTAGAGAATTCCTTTTACTTGAAGATAACGAAAGTAGTTTTTTAATATTCTCATTACTATAAAAGTTATACGAGGTGGGTTTTATAATTGAATTAAATGTATAAAAAAAATCGTCTTTGTGGAAAAATTTGTAAAAAATATTTGTAGTAACGCGATTTGTACACAGTTAGTAAATAACCAGAGAATACCTTCTACTTGAGCATAACAAACTTAGTTTTTTAATATTCGCATTATTATACAAGTTATACGAGGTGCGCTTCATAATTGCATTAAAATGTATAAAAAAAATCGTCTTTGTGTAAAAATTGATAAAAAATATTTTTAGTAATGAGATTTTTAAACAGTTCTGGTACCCAAGCAAGGTTTGTTAAAAAAAAATTTTAAAATTAGTTAATAAAGAGTTCTTGTTATAAAAATTTAAACTGAATAATATGAAGTTTATGGTACAACAATGGCCGTTTTAAAAAAATATTGTACGTTATATGTCTTAAAATTGCTTTTACTGGACTCGCAGGCTCGCCCTGCAATTTGCCTACTCGCCCAGTAAAAGACCACTTTCAGGACTTGTTACGTAAACTACTATTACCATGTAAATTTTTTTATTTGTAGAATATATACATTTTGCATTATTTTTATTTTACTACAAAAAAAGCACCTTTACAAACATTTTCCGTAAAGTTATAGTAAAAGACAAATCAAAACTTTTCTAGGTAATGTATACTAACTTTATATAAAATTTGCTTACATGAAATAATAAAAATAACAGTGGTTTATCTAATTAGATATATTTTTATTAACGGGTTTATCAGAGCCGGCGCTACAAAAACAGGGCGCAACTAGTGCAAGGTTCATTTTAAATCTCGCAAAATGAATTAAGAAAAGTCTTACACAAATATGTTTATATTAATTAAATAAGCAAGTAACATTCTTACACATATTTTATAATTTACACATTTAAAGTGGCAAAAAGGTTCCCAACTAATAGAACATTGCAGAAATTGATACAACAAAGAACATTCAGAAAATAATTTAAATATGAATTTTACTTTTTTACGAAAATAAAATAATATTTAAATAAATACATGCGTTAAAAATACAAAATATCGGAAATATATGTATCTGTATCGAGATAGCCACAGTTTAAAATGTATCATAATATTTGTTAAAGGGATTAATATTGAACTGTAAACATCGATCTGATTAAATATATATAAATAAATAGTAGCACTCATTTAGCCTAAATATAACACTGAAAATAAACCAATAATATACTTGAATTCGTTTATTGTTATTATTCTTTATTTAAACATAAATACCTAATAAACATGCAAGTATAGGCTTTGTGCGTTTTTTTTACACTGGAATTAAACAATACTTTTTTAATAATATTTTCTTTTTAATCTGTTTATCTATACTTATAATAAATCTGTAGAGAGGTCAATTCTGTACATGAAATATAATTCCAAAATAACTATCAGGGAGTGATTAGGGATCGATACTGATGCCAAAAATGCAATCAGTAAAATTTTTGTCTGTCTGTCTGTCTGTCTGTATAACCGTTATACAAACAAAAACTACTCAACGAATTTTAACGAAACTTGGTACTATTATTTTTCATACTCCTGAGCTGGTTATAGTATAAGTACTTTTCATCACGCTTAAATCAATAGGAGCAGAGCAGTGAAGGGAAATGTTGAGAAAACGGGCAAAGTCACTCCATTTTTAAGCTTCCGCTGCGTGTGCAACCTTAATGGTTAAAGCCATACAGAAATCATGTTATTTTTATAATTTAGAGGTCAACTGTGAACGGATTTTACAAAATTTCACCCGTAAGAGGGGTTGCGGGGGGCGTGAAAAATAAAATTTTAAATCTATAAGTCCTACATGTTCAAAACATTGCAAAATAGTTATTTTTATAATTTACAGGTCAACTGTGAACGGATTTTACAAAAGATCACCCACAAGGGAGGTTGAGAGGGCGTGAAAAATAAAAAAAATTCTTTTTTAATATATGAGTCCTACGGGTTTGACACTTTGCACAATAGTTAATTTTATAATTTTGAGGTCAATTGTGAACGGATTTAAAAAAATTCCACTTACAAGGGGGTTGTGGGGGCACAAAAAAAATAAAAATCTATAAGTCCTACAGGTTTAAAACTTTGCAAAAATGTAATTTTTTAATTTTAAGGTCAATTGTGAATGGATTTTAGAAAATTCCACCTACAAGAGGGGTTGCAGGGGCGAGAAAAATAGTCTATACATAAACTGTAAAAATGAAAATTCTGTACATTAAAGATATTTAAAAAATAGTAGCCGTGAGTGTTACTACATCGATATAGAACCCAAAAATATGGTTAGATTTTTTTATCTGTCTGTCACTGTCTGTATGTTTGTGCGCGCATCACATTAAAACTACTAATCCGATTCAAATGCGGTTTTCACAGACGTATTTGTCTTCGTTCAACTTAACATCTGGTGTACAAAAAATTTTCCCCCACTTCTTAACGAAATCGGGGGAGAAATTTTTAAATAACAATCAACACGCCACGCGAACGACGTTGCGGGTACAGCTAGTTTGTAATATAAGTGTTTTAATGTAAAGACTGTAAGAGTATTTTTCTTTTTTTGTGAAAAGCATATTTAATATAATATAAACTCATGGACAAAATTAAAGTACCATTTTTTTGCTTTAAATTTCAAAATATAGATGGTTCTTCTCTAATAATGTCATAATTTTAAGTTGTGTTAAAGGTTGAGTACATTTTCGTTTCAAAAATTGTTAACTAGAAAAGATCAAATTATCTGTGTTTTTAGTAGTGGTTGTTATAAAAGTTTTAGTCTTAGAAAATGAATCGTGGCACAGATTTATCAGTAAATAACACGGTAAAGGTACCAACTTTACTGGCAACTTTACTCTATGCGTTATATTGTTAATGTGTTAGGAAGAAAACATTCTACTATAAGTCGTAAGGTTAAACGCAGACCAGGGCAAGAGCGCAAAAGGTCTACAGATGCAAGATATAACCGCTTCCTGCGTATGTCTGTTCTTCGAAAAAGGATAGTGACTGGTACAATGTTACGAAATAAGTTGGCTATTGCTCACAATGTACTGATATCCTCTTAAACAGTAAAAAGACGTGTAAATGAAGCTGAAGTAAACAGTAAAAGAAACCTTTGTTTACCAAAGCATACAAAGTTGCAAGTTCGCTCATTATCATCAAACTGGACAGTTAAGGATGGGAAAAGAGTTTTGTTCTCAGATGAAACTAGGATCAACAATTTTTGGATGAACGTAAGAACATTTTTGCAAACGCCTGGAGAGTTTTGCTAGCTGCAATATAGGTCACAAAATTTCATTGGGTGGAGGCACTGTAATGTTTAAGGGAAAAATCTGTTTTAATGGCCGCACAGAATTTGTTCCTATTCACATGATTGCGGCCTATTATCTCGAAAATATGGTTCTTAAACATGTTATGCCATTTGCTTTATTTTGTATTTATGCAAGCTAATGCTGGGGAACTTGTTAAATGCAATTGATCTTGAATTAATGATATGGCCAGCCATATAGGACCTATGGGACATTAATAAAAAAAAGTTCGCAGTCATAGGTCATCACCTGTTAGCCATAATCAACTGTTAGATGCAGTTAAAGCAGAGTGGGAGAGTATTCTTCAAGATGTTATTAAAATCTGATCTAAAGTATACCAAGGCGAATAATTGCAGTAATTAGAAGTAAAGGAAGCCATACTCGGTACTAGGCACAGTTAAACAATTTAGTTCAACTATTTATTTTTTTTGTGTGAAGTTAAAGTTTGGCGAGTTGTTTATGTTAATAATTAATTAATAAAAATAATTTAAAATACGGTCTTCTCTTGCCGATTTCTGTTTGAAACAATTGATTTGCTTCATTTACAAGTTTTGAAAAGCTACTAAACATATGAGTCAAATACAGGACAACTTGAGCTAATTTAGTTAAGTGGTCCTTTTAGTTATATCCTTTTTATGCACAAATGTTGTTGTGATACACATTTTAAGACAGTTTCTTATTAGCATAGTAAATATTCTTTATAACCATCTATGACTAATATATGTTAGTCAACTGTAGTTTTAAAAACATCGAGAAAAATCTTCTTCCATATATTGTTTGAGTATTCGTTTGACTATTGAACGGTGAACAGGTGCTTCGAGTGCTCTCTCATTGTAAATTAATGTGATAAGGATATCATACCGGCGAGTGATATCCGGCGGCCGTGTCAAGGTCGTTTAAGTTATCGTGCGATATAGTAAATAAATTCCTAGGTGAATAAAATAAAAAAGGATGGCTTTTTATCAGCCACCAGCAACGCCGACGGAGGCATTATTTAAGGAAAACTATCAACGTACGCAAAATGAACAGATATTGTATAACAGCTGGAAATCAGCCGAGAATGAAAAAATAAATGCCACATTTAAGGTGGACCAACTACAAATCCAATTGGATAAAATACGTGTAATGTATGAAGAACTGAACAAAAAATATTCAGAGGTAGAAAAGAAACTGTCTAATAACACCGAAGAAAAAGCGACAGTTGAATACAACACCGATGAAGAGGAGCTAGCGCATGAGACAGGGTGGATACGTGCAAAAAACAGGAAGAAAAGGAAAATGGATACATCGCTCTCACCACCACAACAACAACAAATAAATAGGCCTAACGTAGAAAAGCCTAAAAAAATACAAGTGCCTCCGCCTATCATAGTGGATAACATTAATAATTTTAATGAACTTCATGCTCTTGTGAGCCAACTTCCTGGCGCTCAGATTAAAGTCATTCATGACAAAAATATTAAAATAAATCTCCAGGACGAGACAAACTATAAAATGCTTACTGCAACACTAAATGAAAAAGAATATTCTTGGCATTCCTATGAGAATAAGCAGAATAGGCCAATTAAAGTTATGGCTAACAAACTGCATCATTCCATGGAACCAGAAAAAATAGTCCAGGAAATGAGAAAACGTGGCTACAAACTTATCGAAGCCACTCCTAAATTAAAATATAAAACAAAACAACCTCTAAACATGTTCATGCTTTCATTCAGACATGACGAGAATATTGACAAGATTTACGGAATAACTGATATATTAGGGATCAGAGTTGAAATTCTGCCATTAAGAAAATCCAGGCTTGTGCCACAGTGCAAAAAATGCCAAGCATATGGACACACGCAAAAATACTGTGCCATGGAACCACGATGCGTCAGATGTACTGGTAAGCACCTAACACTGGAGTGTGAAAAACCAAAGAATGCAAAACCAAAATGTGTTCATTGTGGTGAAGGGCATCCAGCCAACTACAGAGGATGCATGGTTGCAAAAGAAATGCAAAAATTAAAAGATAAACGCACCAAGAAACCAGTTCCTCCTAAGCAGCCACAGAGGAATAACCAACAAGTCCCAATAGACAACATAAGTGCAGGACAAAAAACCTACAGTCAAGCAGCTACTGGTAAGCCTGAATTTATTAATAATAAAAAACAAACTCAACAACAAGACCAAAACGTTTTCATTCAAAACTCTCTTCAACAAATAATGGAGAAATTAACAAAAATGGATGAACGCATTAGCAGACTAGAGTATGGCGCTAAGGGAGCTATTCCAAAAAAATCGCAATGTCAAGTAGCCTTAGGATAATGGAGTGGAATGCCAATGGACTCTTGCAACACCAACAGGAACTGCAAGCAGTCCTAGATATAGAGAACATTGACATATGCCTTATTGCTGAGACTCATTTTACTAATGAATCATTCATTAAATTCAAGGGATATAAAACATATCACACTGTACATCCAGAAAATGCAGCCAAAGGTGGTAGTGCTATCGTAATTAAGGAATCAATTAAGCATCATCAAGAAATGGGATATAAAACAGAACAGTTCCAAGCTGCTTCTGTAAAGGTGAAAACCAAAACATATGAGATCATTGTCTCTGCAGTTTACTGTCCGCCTAGACATGCTCTCAAAAAAGAACAATATTTAGATTTTATAAATAATCACGGATAAAGATTCATCATAGGTGGTGATTTCAATGCCAAACATATCCAATGGGGATCTAGGTTAACGAATGCAAAAGGAAAAGAACTTCTTAAAGCAGTCAATCGACTAAAGTGCGAAACATTATCAACTGGCAAGCCAACATATTGGCCTATAGACCCAAATAAAATCCCAGATCTAATTGATTTCTTCATAACTCGAAATGTATCAGTAAACTATATGAAGGTGGAAGAAGCTTGGGATATGAACTCTGACCACTCTCCCATTTTACTCACGCTCAGCGACAGCATTATACAAAATGAGTTAGCTCCTAGATTGGTAAATAAACTGACAGATTGGAAAAGCTTCGAATTAAAACTTGAAGAGAATATCAATTTGTCAGTGCCTCTACGAAATGAAGAACAACTAGATAATGAAGCGGAATCATTTGTTAATGTTATCCAACAAGCTGCATGGGATAATACTCCAGACATTATTCTAAGAATCAAAGGTAACAATTACCCCAAAGAAATTAGAACCCTTATTTCTGAAAAAAGAAGGCTCAGAAGAATCTGGCATCAAACTCGATCACCAGCCGATAAAACTGTATTAAATAATACCACACAACGACTCAAAAGAGAGATTCAGAAAATCAAAGATAACTCTATTAGTGACTACCTAAGTGAACTGTCAAATGATAGTAAAACTGACTATTCACTCTGGAGAGCTACCAAGAGGCTAAAAAGACCAATCCTGCAGAATCCACCAATTAAAAATTCAGACGGTACGTGGGCAAAAAGTAATATACAAAAAGCCAACAGATACGCTGAATATCTTGAAGAAACTTTTCAGCCAAATCATGGAGAAGATATTCTCGACTGGGAGAATCTTATACAGGAAGAAGGTGCAATCAGACCTGCTACTCCAAAAGAAATAGCAAGAGAAATTAAAGAAAACATTAACCCGAAAAAAGCTCCAGGGTTTGACCTAATTACGGGTGAAATCCTAAAACAACTCCCACGTAAAGCAATTGTAAAACTTACCTATCTTATTAATGCATCCTTTAGACTAAAATATGTACCCAAAATATGGAAAGTAGCAGAAATGATAATGATTCCTAAACCTGGAAAACCACCAAATGAAGTTTCGTCTTACAGGCCAATCTCCTTGCTCCCTGTAATTTCAAAACTATTCGAAAAAATACTTCTTAAAAGATTAAAACCAGTTATTGAAGACAAAAATATAATCCCAGACCATCAGTTTGGCTTCAGAGAGAGACACTCAACTATAGACCAGGTCCACAGGATCACAGACACAATTGAAAAGTCATTGGAGGAAAGAAAAGTTTGTTCTACCGTCTTTCTTGATGTAGCTCAGGCTTTCGATAAAGTGTGGCACGAGGGACTATACTATAAATTAAGCAAGCTCTTGCCTAACCAGTTCTCACAATTATTGAAGTCTTACATCTCAGATCGAGCTTTTAGAATTAAGCAGGAAGACGCTTACTCTGAACTTAAAGAAATTAAGGCAGGAGTACCGCAAGGCAGTGTATTAGGGCCAGTCCTTTACCTACTATACACCAGTGATATTCCTAAACTACAGCATGACAAGATGGCCACCTTTGCTGATGACACTGCTATAATGGCTGTAGGCAAAGACCACGAAGAAGCGGCAATAAATCTGCAAACATCAGTTAACAAAATTAATAACTGGACTAAGCAATGGCGAATCAAATTAAATGAGGCTAAATCTGCCCATGTCAATTTTACAAACAAAAGAGACCAACATATCCCTGTTAGCATAAACAATATCCAAATACCATATGCTAATACAGCAAAATATTTGGGTATAACACTGGACGCTAAGCTACGCTGGAGAGCTCATGTCAAAAAGAAAAAAGAAGAATTAGACATCAAATTTAAAAAAATGTATTGGCTGCTTGGACGAAATTCCACTCTGTCAACATATAACAAAGTACTTCTGTACAAACAAACTCTGAAGCCCGTATGGACATATGGCATCCAGCTGTGGGGTTGTGCCAGTAAGAGCAATTTAGAAATAATCCAGCGATTCCAAAATAAAGTACTAAGGAGCATTGTCAATGCCCCCTGGTATTGCAGAAATAGTGACCTCCATAGGGACATGGAAATGGACACCGTTAGCCAGGTCATTAGCGAATTCGCCAAGAGTCATGAACAGCGACTTCTTCATCACGTCAATGTCGAAGCCATCCAGCTCCTTGACAATACGAACCAGACCAGAAGACTCAAGAGGATCAAACCCTTCGAGCTAGTGTAATTTGTGTTAGTGCAAAAGCAGAGAACAGTGCTAGCGTACACATCAATATAAGTGTAATTATGTTATTAGAAAATAAGGAACCCTAGTGAGTGAGTTCTTAGATTTAAGTTTCGAAGCTGTAGTAAATTAGGTTTGAAAAATATTACTCATTGATCAGAGTCATGATCAGATTGTAATTTGAATAAATGCCAATAGGGGTGTTTGTATTAAAAAAAAAAAAAAAAATATTGTTTGAAATGAAACAATAATAATATTATTTTCTAATCATTTCCTGTAAGCAGTTCAACATGCTTTGGAATATGTTTATTTACCATGTTTGAAGTATAATATTGTAACGAAACTACGCCACTGGGTGAATGTTTAGCTTATCCGGAACTCTCTAGAATCGAGAATAATCCGGACACCCTCTGCAGCGAATATTCTGGTACCAAAAACAATGAAGGACTCTGTTCTCGAATTCTCTGGTCCTCGAACGTGAGATGGCGCCGCTATATAAATAAAGCAGATTCGAATGCGGACAGTTAGTATCCAGTGTAGCGCGAATATTTAAGCTTTCGAATAGTGCAAATAAATTGTGAATTTAGTATTTAGCAGTGTTATAGTTTGTGTAGTTATTCGTTAGAAAATAAATCAATTTAAAAATAAATCGAACCCGTGTATTAATTTGTTAAAAACGTTACAATTGGTGTCAGAAGTGGGATATTTTAATTTAATTAGTGGACTTTTCGAGTGCAGTTTTGATAATTTTGTGATAAAATTTTTCCGGTTTCGGTATTGACTTTTAGACATTTTGGACAGTTCTTTTTCGAAGTGCTAATTAAGATAATTCGAAATGAAATTAACACAGTTAACGGTTAAACAGTTAAAAGAACAACTAGAAGAACGTGATAAAGACACTGCGGGCACCAAAGCCACCCTTGTGCAAAAATTGAGGGAAGCATTAACCCAAGAGGGACTTGACCCAGAAACTTTCGAATTCCCTTCCACCGAAGAATCACTC
Organism: Altica lythri; assembly: GCA_964028335.1. Taxonomy (NCBI): domain Eukaryota; kingdom Metazoa; phylum Arthropoda; class Insecta; order Coleoptera; family Chrysomelidae; genus Altica; species Altica lythri. The sequence continues at coordinate 23,789,493 of OZ034803.1, read as the reverse complement.
TTGGCGAAGATGGAGGAAAATGCTAAGAAAGTTGAAGAAAAAATGGAGGAAAATGCTAAGAAAGTTGAAGAAAAGATGGAGGAAAATGCTAAGAAAGTTGAAGAAAAGATGGAGGAAAATGCTAAGAAGGTTGAAGGAAAGCTAGAAGAAGTTGTTAAAACGGTTGACCATAAATTTAAACAAGTCGAAGAAAAGTTTGGACAAGTCGAAGAAAAGATTGAACAAGTCGAAGAAAAGTTCGAATGCTTAGAAAACAAAATCAGACAATTAGAAAACATGGTCACCAACACTAACATCGCCGAACAGGACGTAAAAGTTATTGAAACTACAGACAAGAAAGAATTAGTATACGAGGAATGTGGCGGCGGTATGAAATTCAAACTGCCGAATTTCGACGGTAAATCGTCCTGGTCCACGTATGTCAAACAGTTCGAAGCAATCGCGATGGCCAATCGATGGACAGAATAACAAAAAGCCATATCATTGACAGCTGCTCTGCGAGGTGACGCCGCAGATATTTTGAGATCAATACCAAAAGATCAAGAGTACTGCTATCAGACGCTTTTCTCCAGATTGGAAAACCGCTACGGAGATAGCCACTTACAGCAAGTTTATAAAGCCCAATTGCGCACCCGAAATCAACGCGCAACCGAGAACTTGCAAGAATTTGAGGCGGACATCGCGCGTATGGTCCGGTTGGCATATCCTATAGCGCCCGATAGTTTTCTGGAAGAAATAGCAGTCGACACTTTTGTAAATGGCTTGAGGGACAACGATTTACAGAAAGCTTTGAAACTGGCTCGACCGAAGCTACTAGATGAAGCTCTCGCTATAGCGCTAGAACATGAAACGGCGAGCCAAACTTCGCGGGGTCACCGTTTAAGAACGATTGGAGAAGAATCGGAGACTGAAAGCCTCGAAGAACTGGTAAGAAGAATTATTCGTAAAGACAAAATGGAGACGAGACGGGAACCAAGGTGCTGGAATTGCGACGAGTTCGGTCACCTACGCCGCAATTGCAAGAAACAGCCGTCGGAAAACTAAACCGGGTCGACATGAAGGGGCGAGCGTCGACCCTGGAGAGTAAAGCCCCTGTAGTCACGGTCAACGTAACATCTTCTGGTGGAGTCCCCAGTTTGTACATCGACGGACTTGCAAACGAGAGGAACACTTCTATGTTAATAGACACGGGAGCAACAAAAACCATTACAAGACCAGAGTTGGTGGAAGAGCAATCTCTATTATCGCCGACACCAGTAAGATTGAGAACGGCTACGGGCGAGATAATAAAGACGTATGGAGAAGCCAATATGCTCATAAAGCTAGGAAAGACCAGTGTTAGACATCGAGTATTAGTAGCCGAGATAGCAGACCAGTTCATCCTCGGTATGGATCTTTTAAAAAAACTGGGGGCCATAGTAGATGTCAAAAATGGCTCTCTTAGGGTCGGCGAAGAAGAGCTCCCCTTCCATGACGAACAAGAAGATGTTGTCCGTTTAATAACTACTTGTGACATTATAATACCAGGCCGTAGCGAAAAAATCCTAATGACCAGTCTTGATGGGTATTGCAGGGACGGTAGCCTGAGAATAATTGAAGAAGCCAACAACAAAGACCTATTAATCGCCAAAGCTCTAATAAAGGTCAAAGACACTATTCCAGTGAGAGTAATGAATTTAAAAGAGAATCACATCAAGGTGAATAAAGGTACCGTGGTAGGACAGTGTGTTCCTGTATCAGCGATATGTTCTGCTATCATCACAAAGCCACCAGGAGCAAAGTTTCCTCAACAACTTGTCGATACGGTCATTAGTAACTGCCCAAATTTAGACCCGAAACAAGAACAAGAGGTGAAAGCTATGCTTGTGGAATATCAAGATGTGTTTGCCCTGAATGACAAAGACAAGGGCAAGACAAGCATTGTTTCTCATAAAATAAATACCGAAGATGCTCATCCGATTCGACAACAACCGAGAAGACTTCCTTGGGCCAAACGAGAAGAGGCTGAGGGTATCATCGCAGATATGAAGGAACAGGGGGTGATTGAACCATCAAACAGTCCATGGACCTCACCAGTGGTATTGGTAAAGAAGAAGGATGGTTCCACAAGATTTTGCATTGATTACCGTCAGCTAAACTCACTTACCAAAAAGGACAGCTATCCCCTGCCCAGAATAGACGACACACTAGACACTCTCTCCGGTTCCCGATGGTTCTCTACGCTTGATTTGAAGAGTGGCTATTGGCAAGTAGAAATGGATCCAGCCGATCGAGAAAAGACTGCTTTTTCCATAGGGTCAGGCCTCTGGCAATTTACAGTCATGCCTTTTGGGTTATGTAATGCCCCTGCTACATTCGAGAGACTGATGGAGGCAGTCCTGAGAGGATTAACTTGGCAAACTTGCCTGGTCTATTTGGATGATGTCATCGTGATTGGGAGATCGTTCGAGAAACATTCGAGGAATTTGAGAGAGGTACTTCAGCGACTACGTCAAACCAACTTAAAATTGAGTCCAAAAAAATGCCACCTGTTCCGAAGAGAAGTTAAATATTTGGGTCATATTGTGTCCAATGATGGTGTAACAGCGGACCCTGAGAAGATCGCCGCAATAAAGGAATGGCCCATACCAAAAGATAAGCATGAGGTAAGAAGTTTCCTCGGCTTGTGTACTTATTATCGGCGGTTCGTTAAATCATTCGCCCATATCGCCAAACCATTGACCAAACTGACGGAAGAAGGCAAGGAATTTTGCTGGGACGAAGATTGTCAGAAGGCTTTTGAACATCTGCAAGAAGCTCTCATCAGCGCCCCGATTTTGAGTTATCCTAGGCACGACGGAAAATTTGTGCTGGATACGGATGCTAGTAATACTGCCATTGGAGCTGTGTTATCACAAATCCAAGATGGACAGGAAAAAGTCATCGCTTACTTTAGTAAAGTCTTGTCCAAGCCAGAACGGAATTATTGCGTGACCAGAAGAGAACTCCTAGGGGTGGTTAGGGCTTGCGAGCACTTTCATAAGTATCTCTATGGCAGAAAGTTTTTACTGAGAACCGACCACGCAGCTCTAAAGTGGCTAATGCAATTCCGAAACCCCGAGGGTCAAGTGGCCAGATGGTTGGAGCGAATGCAGGAATATGACTGTGATATCGAGCATAGGGCAGGAAAAACTCATCTCAACGCTGATGCATTGTCAAGAAGACCGTGCAAAGAAAGCTGCACTCATTGTTTGCGATTAGAGGAAAAACTCTGCCCTATACGACGGACCACTGTCGTTAACGAGAGCTGGCAACCCCAGGAGCTCCGGAAATCTCAAGAAGAAGATCCATGCTTGAGAATTGTGTTGGGTTGGAAACGTCACGGTGAAAGACCTCCTTGGCAAGAAGTAAGCGCACAAAGCCCAGAAGTTAAATCATATTGGAGCCAATGGGATAGCCTAGTGATGCGGAGCGAAGTACTGTATCGAACTTTCGAGAATGAAGATGGTACCGAGTCCAGATTGCAGATGGTGGTACCAAGAAGCAAAGTGCCGGAAATTCTACGTCAAATGCACGATGGTACGTCAGGAGGGCACTTCGGAATAACGAAGACCTTGCAGAAAGTTCGCGAGCGATTTTATTGGGTGAACTGCAAGGATGATGTGAGACGCTGGTGCCGGAAGTGCGAGTTGTGTGCTGCAAGTAATGGAACCGTTGGCAAGAAACGAGCTCCCATGAGGCAGTATAACGTGGGAAGTCCAATGGAAAGAGTGGCGATAGATGTCGCAGGACCCTTTCCGGAAACGAACGATGGAAATAAATACATTCTGGTAGCCATGGACTATTTTACGAAGTGGACGGAGGCTTACGCGATCCCTAACCAAGAGGCTGCGACCGTTGCGGAAGTGTTGGTCAAAGAGTTCTTTAGTCGGTTTGGTGTGCCTTTAGAAATTCATTCGGACCAAGGCAGGAACTTCGAGTCGAGCCTCTTTCAAGATTTATGCCGTTTGCTAGGTGCTCATAAAACCAGAACAACGCCTCTGCATCCTCAGTCAGATGGCATGGTCGAAAGGATGAATCGAACGATGGGAAAACATCTATCGAAAGTGGTATCGGAGCACCAGAAAGATTGGGACCAATACCTACCCATGTTCCTGATGGCATACCGATCAGCAGTTAATGAAACCACCGGCCAGACACCTGCCTGTCTCATGCTTGGACGTGAATTACGCCTACCATGCGACCTTGAATTTGGCAGCAAACCTTCAGAAGAGGGCGTCGCTGGTGAAGGCTACGCAGACCAACTTAAGCTGAAAATGCATCAGATCCATGACATCGCCCGGAAGAACATTCAGATTGCTAGCGATCGCATGAAAAATCAATATAACGTCAGGTCAAATAACAGGATATTTGAAACAGGAGACCTTGTATGGCTTCACAACCCACAGCGACGCAAGGGTTTATGTCCCAAGCTGCAGAGACAATGGGAAGGCCCGTATGAGATTAAGAAAAGGATAAACGACGTAATTTATCGAATTCAAAAACTGCCTAGAGGAAAGCCGAAAGTGGTCCACATAAATCGACTTTCACCTTACGAAGGCTCTAATAATGTCGAGGAAGCTAGGGCCGTTTCGCAGGAAGCAAGCATCGAAGAGAATCGGCCTGACTTTGACAGATTCATTACCGATTACACCAACCGAAAGAAAATTAGGTTTGGCGTTACTGCAGAAGTACTGTGTGTCTCAAGATCTTAGTATGGAAAGAGGCATAGCGTCCGTCTTCAAGAAGAAATTTGGACGTTTAGATGAACTGCTCAGTAGTGTAACAATGTCGGAACTGGATCACTTGACCTTGAGTTAACCTGGAGTTTTTCCCTTGAGGAAAATGACTTTGTAGAGTTTGATGATTTTGAGGTTATTGAACCTTTGGAAAAATTATTTTAGTGAAATAAAGTGTCAGTGAACCTTTTCCAATTGAATTGAGTGATTAGATTAGTTTTCCTATGAGGAAAATGATTGGGAAATGACTTTTTTAGTTTTAATGATTTTGAGTTTATTGAACTTTTGGAACTAATTATTTGAGTAAACCTTTAGTGAAATAAAGTGTCAGTGAACCTTTTCTAATTGAATTGAGTATTTTCCCAAAATATATTTGTATTATTTTAGAGATATTACCCTTTTAAAAATAAATGTGGTCCGGCCGTGGCGGAAGCTGAGATGTATATGCCCGGTATTTTGGAATACTGATTCCTTTTAAGTCAATTAAACCGGATTTTGAACTTGATACATCGCCTGGTATGAGAGAAACAAGAAACAATTATAATAGCATTCTGTAGTGGTAGAGGTCAGTTATGTTTTATACTTGATTTACTCGTCGATGCAATTAAAATGTTTTATAAAATATCAATTGGTATGAATTGACCTTGAAGACATTAATTAAGAAACATTCACTATGAGTTTTAGCATCCGACAACTGAGGTTTATATAAGAATGCAAGAATTATAGCATTTCGGAATAATAATTGTCTGATATCTTTACAAAACAAAAAGTCAGTAAACAAGTTTGGATGCAGGATGACTGTGCAAATATATAAGTAATTGATTGCATTAAATGGGTTAAGCAAGGACAGTGCTGGATGTTTTTGTCCAAAATGATAATCAACATTTAACCTTAATATTCAGCAATATTTTTTTAAATTTGTACACAAAAGTAATTTTGTCAAGGCAACTGTCTGATGTGTTTACTTATACGATTGTATAACCTATATTCCTATGTAGATGCTGTATAAAGTTGTATAAAAAATTTCCCACTATTGTAATTAACTGAAAACCTGTCTGAAAATTTTATCAGTGGGATATTCTCTTATAAATATACCTCGAGTTGTATCGTAGATTCACTGCCATTTGTAAGAATGGGTAAAACTATTAAGATGTTGAGTAATGTGCAAGTTAAAAAACCAAAAATGGAAAAAATAGTAAAGAAATCGAAAACAAGTGAAAATCAAAAAAATAATTCAGTAAGTAAAGAAGTATAGTTATATTTTATATATTTATATGCATTATTTATGTTTTTGTAAGACAGTGGAAAGACAAATTCTAACTATGTAAAATTAGGTGAAACTTTTATTAATTGATATTAATTCTTTATAGATTGAGTTTGCAAAGGATACCGGCGACTTGTTGGAGAGATTATTAAATGAATTAGAAAATCCGACTACATCATCATCAGAATCCATGGAATCAGAGATAGTAGTTATTCCACCTACACCAGCGTCAATGAGATATTCTACATCCAGACTATCCAGAGCAACCACTCCCCCGCCACTTAAGAACGTATCATCTATTGACTGGACAGTAGAAACAATGTCATCATTCGCCACCCATTTACAGCAAAATTATACCTTCTTTTATGAACATTACCAAGCAGTAATGCTTAACATCAATAAATTCTGTACGGATAAAAAACAAGATGAAGAAATTGTTGAGAAAATATCCCAAATTGATAAACAAGCGCGCCAACTGGAAACTGAGAGACAAACTCTATTGGAAACTAAACGAAAACATGAAGAAACAAAGCAGCAGGTTATAAAAGATATGATATGCATGTATGATTCATATTTAAAAAATAAAAGATAAAATTAAAAGTAGTATTGTTTTTTTATTTCAAAGAAGTAAAAAAAAGATTAGGAACTAGAAGGAAAATAGTTTATCGTTGTTACAATTATAATTTAACGATATTCATACAATAAGTTTGAAAAAAAAGGAAAATACATTAACCTTAAAATTAATTAAGCGTGAATTCTATAAGTCATTTTGCAGATTTAACAATTTGGTTACATCAAAAATTACCTTTAAAAGTTTAAAGATTGTATTTGAATAAAAAATAAAAAAAGTAAAAGTAATTACTGTTTTGTATTTTCAAGGAAATAAAAGTCGAGAAACTAAAATTAATATATATGTTGAAAAAATAATTGGTTTAAGTAAGTATATTCTTGAAATAAATTTAAAAAGAAAAAAAACATTAACTTGTGGATATAACAATTTAGTAAGTAAGAATATATTCCGGAAGTAAGTGAATTTGCACATGGTTTGTTACAATTATGATTTAAAGAATAAGTGTAAGATAAGTTTAAAAAAGAAAAATACATTAAGATTTACTGTAAAATTTAGTTAAGCAAAGATGATCCAAGTTCTTTTACAGATATGACAATTTCTTTATCCACAATTCAAGTAGAATTTATATAAATTAGGTAATTTTTTAAAAGAAAAAATAAACGTAAATTTTTTAATATTTATTTAAACCACTGTTTTGAACAAGTTCTTCACATTTTTGTAACCCTAATTTGCAAATGTGACAGTTTCTTTGCGATTGCGCAGGACCATCCACATGTGACGTCCACTCAGGACGATTATGATGCACAAAACAAGGAAGACGTATTCGCAACTCAAAATCTAATTTGTATTCTGATGGTAATTTATACCAAACATGTAATAATTCTTCCGGTTTGACATACATTCTTAAATAGCGTATGGAAAAACATTTTAATTCATCAACACTAAAATCACTTAACTTCTTTTTACGATTAATATATGCCAGAACAGATTCCATTATACATATATATATATATTATAACATATATGAATAATAATAATATATTTTGATATGTTTTGATAATATCACTCACTATGTTATAAAATATTCCTTACCTTTAATTAATTTTAAATTTTAAATATAAATAGTGAGTAGGTAAGAATTAACTCAGTGTAATTATTTTCCAATATGATTAATTAAATATGCTACCGGCTATTCCCTTATGTCAAGGTCAGAGTTCAAATATTCAACCAAACTAGATTCAAAATCAATTAATACACAAATTTGCAATAAAATGACTGTATAACCGCACTATCCTAGACCAATTATATTTTCCAGGCATGAATTGCATATAAATTTCTAACCTTTCTAATTCAAAATGTGTCAAACTTCAAAGATACCGTTGATAAACCCAAATATGCATCAAATATATAAAATGAAGTATTCTGACTTGAGTTATTAAACAATTTGGATTAAACTTATCAAAAAGTGAATAAAAATAATTTAGTTAAATACATAAAACAGTGAAATAAAAATGTTCATCAAAATTTCAAAAATCAAACACATATAAAACTCTTTATTATAACGAGTGCAAAGTTGTTACCATTTGTGTGAAGCTTTACTCCTCTTCTGGAATCAGGATTCAGTTCTTAGGACAATCTACTTTCTTCCTCCAATACAGCAAAGATTTCAGGAAACTTTATGAAGATCAAATAATCACTTCCTCTTCAAAACCAAGCGATGGATGACTACTATCTTCTCTGGTAAGTGTAATTATGACTTTCTTTCTTGTTAAATATTAATTTAATCTTCTTTAACTCAATTAAAATACAGTTATACCATAAAGTGCTCAGCCCCATAAATTGAAATATCTATTTCTTCATAAAATCATATAAATTTCTCTTACCAATTGCTTCCTCTGGTTACCTTGGGATATTCTTTATACTTTAAACTGTTTTAATACTTTCTATTATCAATACTTTCAAAAAAAACTCAAAATTTCTACGGAGCAAATTTTTAATACAACTTCTCTTTCAACAACCAGAAAACAAGAGACATATCTTCTACAAACTTCTTAACTAATTATTTATAATATAAATCTTACTAATCTCCTTTTAACTTTCTTTTAACATCATAATTTTTACAAAAAATCTTCATCGAAACTTTTTACATCCTTCCTCTTCAGAAGGTCCAAAACAAGAGAGATTCTATCAGAATCAACAAAAAAACAAATGACAAATTCAACAAACTTAAATCTATACATCTTTTCCATCTACTCGCCTACTAATTTCTTATTCAAATAAAATTTTTAACAAAATCTAATTCTTGATTCAATATTACAATTTAAAACAATGATCATTCTTTTTTTATATTCTTATGAAATTTACTAGCACTACAAACTAATAATTTTCTCTTTTTCAGAATATTTCATTTGGCATTTGAACTATTTATAAATTAGAATATGGTTGGTAAATACGTATACTTTAAAAGTAAGTAGAAGTTTTAACATGTAATTTAACTATTTGTGATGTCTTTTTTTTTATAATTTAATTTTCTCATTTACTTACACCCCTAATTCATTTAAAATTAATGTTTGATTACTAACGTATTGGCAATTTTTTATAAACTTTTAATTATCTACTTTACCCATTTATCAATTTCATAATTATCAAAACTTTATATAATGTAGATTAATCATTTTTGAATCTTTAAATAAAAATCTTTGAAATGTATTTGTATTTTTTTTCTTATTATTCTATTTTCTTTTTTCTTTTTTAGGAATTATGAACAAGATGATGATAATCAATCCCAATGTTACTAATTTTGCGCTCTGACTCGAAATAAGAAAATCTCCTTTCTCTACTTTCCATTAGATTTTCCTTCTACATCTTATTTAATATAACATAGTAACTAATATCATCTCAAATCCCCCAATTAAAATTTTTACATCAAACATTTCATTGATGTTGGATTAAAAATTATAATTTGAATCTATTTTTTTTTTTTTTTATAAATAAACACTCATTTTACAAAAACTTTAGCCTCAATTAATATTATTTGCACAGATTGTATAAACCTTTTTTTTTTTATAAAACCATTCAATCTTAATATGATATTTACATCTTAATACTATTATTTACAAAACTTTGCTATTAATATCATCTACCTAACATCTTTATGAATTTTTTTAATTTGTAAAATTCTGTTAATCTCAAATTCCTTCCCCCTTTCTAACATTCATTCAAATATAACTTAATTTTTCTACTTTTAAACTTGTTCCCCCTTATTTAATATATTTCCTATACATTTAATTTTCCGATACACCTAAATATCTTGCCTCTTTCCTGATATTTCCAAATATACCTAATACCTATTATAGATTTAAATTTCTTCCCCCTTTCTTGGTAATTTCCTATATACCTAAAAACTATTATAAATTTAGTTTTCTTCCCCTTTTCTTTATATTTCCAAATGTACAATTTTTCCAAGAATGCTACTTGCTTTGCTTTATATCCATCTACAAATTTCTTAATAGTCTTCTTCCTTTCTTCATCTATTTTATTTGTGTCTTCCTCTATGCTCTTCAAATTATCTTCCTTCATATAGTTTATTTGTCTTATAAATGTCTTAGTATCTTCTTTTATTTTCTCCAATCTTTTATTAGTCTGCTTCATTTTATCATTATTCTTTTGAAATTTTCCTTCTAATTCCATATTTATATGTTTCCTCATATCTTCGTTTATTTCTTCAAATCTTTCTTTAGTCTCATACAATTTTTTATTCTTCTCTTTAAATTTCTCTTTAATTGCTTCATTCATATTCATAATATTTTTATCCATGGTTATCATAATACTTTTATTCATTTCTTCAAACTTCTTATCCAACTCTTTTATAATATCTTCCTTCCTTTCATCCAATTTTTCATTCTTTTCTTCAAACTTCTCTTCAAATTCCTTATTTATAATTTTTTTAATACCTTCTGTCATTTGATCCAATCTTTCATTAGTCTCATCCAATTCTTTATTGTTTTCCTCTGGTTTATTATTCATATCTTCTTTTACTTCATCTAATCCTTCATTATTTTCTTCTATTTTGTTATTCACATCTTCCTTTTTTATATTTTCTTTCATATCTTCTTCTCTTTTCTCCAATATTTCGTTTGCTGTCTCCTGGATTTCCGTTCTCAATTTCTTGTTTTGCTGTTCTATTTTCTTGTCACATTCCTTTTTAATTATTTTAACTTCTTCTCTGGTCTTCAAATTGTCTTCTTGAATATTGTTAATTTCACTTCTACCATTATTATCATAATTCCTATTCCACCTATCTCCTGTGCCTCTATATCTATCAAAATTATTATTGTTTGTATTATCCCTATTTCTCCTATCAAAATTCCGATTCTCCCAATTTCTACTATTCCTATTGTCAAATTCCCTATTGTCATTCCTGTAACCATTTCCTCTAATTTCTCTCCTATTAAAATTACTATATCCCCTATTAAATTCCCTATTCCTATCATTGAATCTGTCATTACCATAATTCCTATTTTCATCCCTATTTCTATCATTAAATCTATTCCTTTCATTGCCTCTTTCATTCCCACTATATCTGTTCTCACTCATCAAAATTCTCTCTAATCTCTGCAGATAATTTGATAGATTTTCCATAGTTTTAATGTTCTGTAAAGCTACTGTTTCTGCTACTTTATTATTAAATTGTCTCGCAATATACAAAACTATTTCCTCTTCCCTCATCGCAGGTTCCAAATATTGTGCATTATTATATAGTTGCATTGCATATGCATTAAAATTTTTTTCTTTATTATAGTCATATTTTCCAAAATACAGTTTTTCTCTAAAGGTAGCTTGTTGAATTTCCCCCCAGAAATATCTACAAAATTGCTCTTCGAAATCTTTTATTGACGACATTTGATTTTCTTTATTGCAGAACCATAGTAAAGGATGTCCTGTTAGCATATTATAGATCAACAATTTTTGTTCCGAGAAGTCACTTATATACTTTATTTCACTTTTTACAATATTTACAAAGACTTTTGGATGTAGGTGGTTTATGTTTCCATCAAATTTAATTCCAGCATTGTTATAGTGTGACATACTATTAGGAAGAAATCCCCATGCATTTCCTCTTACGTTATTATCCATAGTTATAATTTAAATTTTCCAGAGATATATACAAATAATATCCAAATTTTTTTTTTTTTTTTAATAAAAATACCTTTATCAAATAAAAATTTACCAAGCAAATACCTTTTAATTATTTTTCATTCTGATTAATCAGAATCACAAAAAAAAATTACCAAACAAAGTTTTCTTGACTAGTGTTTTTAATATCCGAAAATCCTAAAGTTTCTATTCTTTAAAAAGGCTCTAAGTTTTGATTGTTTAGAGCAAAATAATGAAAAAAAAAAATTTTAACAAAATTCTCAAGTTTTAAGTATTTGAATAGGCTCCAATTTTGATTGTTTAGAGCCCCACGTTGGGCGCCAAAATTTATAACATATATGAATAATAATAATATATTTTGATATGTTTTGATAATATCACTCACTATGTTATAAAATATTCCTTACCTTTAATTAATTTTAAATTTTAAATATAAATAGTGAGTAGGTAAGAATTAACTCAGTGTAATTATTTTCCAATATGATTAATTAAATATGCTACCGGCTATTCCCTTATGTCAAGGTCAGAGTTCAAATATTCAACCAAACTAGATTCAAAATCAATTAATACACAAATTTGCAATAAAATGACTGTATAACCGCACTATCCTAGACCAATTATATTTTCCAGGCATGAATTGCATATAAATTTCTAACCTTTCTAATTCAAAATGTGTCAAACTTCAAAGATACCGTTGATAAACCCAAATATGCATCAAATATATAAAATGAAGTATTCTGACTTGAGTTATTAAACAATTTGGATTAAACTTATCAAAAAGTGAATAAAAATAATTTAGTTAAATACATAAAACAGTGAAATAAAAATGTTCATCAAAATTTCAAAAATCAAACACATATAAAACTCTTTATTATAACGAGTGCAAAGTTGTTACCATTTGTGTGAAGCTTTACTCCTCTTCTGGAATCAGGATTCAGTTCTTAGGACAATCTACTTTCTTCCTCCAATACAGCAAAGATTTCAGGAAACTTTATGAAGATCAAATAATCACTTCCTCTTCAAAACCAAGCGATGGATGACTACTATCTTCTCTGGTAAGTGTAATTATGACTTTCTTTCTTGTTAAATATTAATTTAATCTTCTTTAACTCAATTAAAATACAGTTATACCATAAAGTGCTCAGCCCCATAAATTGAAATATCTATTTCTTCATAAAATCATATAAATTTCTCTTACCAATTGCTTCCTCTGGTTACCTTGGGATATTCTTTATACTTTAAACTGTTTTAATACTTTCTATTATCAATACTTTCAAAAAAAACTCAAAATTTCTACGGAGCAAATTTTTAATACAACTTCTCTTTCAACAACCAGAAAACAAGAGACATATCTTCTACAAACTTCTTAACTAATTATTTATAATATAAATCTTACTAATCTCCTTTTAACTTTCTTTTAACATCATAATTTTTACAAAAAATCTTCATCGAAACTTTTTACATCCTTCCTCTTCAGAAGGTCCAAAACAAGAGAGATTCTATCAGAATCAACAAAAAAACAAATGACAAATTCAACAAACTTAAATCTATACATCTTTTCCATCTACTCGCCTACTAATTTCTTATTCAAATAAAATTTTTAACAAAATCTAATTCTTGATTCAATATTACAATTTAAAACAATGATCATTCTTTTTTTATATTCTTATGAAATTTACTAGCACTACAAACTAATAATTTTCTCTTTTTCAGAATATTTCATTTGGCATTTGAACTATTTATAAATTAGAATATGGTTGGTAAATACGTATACTTTAAAAGTAAGTAGAAGTTTTAACATGTAATTTAACTATTTGTGATGTCTTTTTTTTTATAATTTAATTTTCTCATTTACTTACACCCCTAATTCATTTAAAATTAATGTTTGATTACTAACGTATTGGCAATTTTTTATAAACTTTTAATTATCTACTTTACCCATTTATCAATTTCATAATTATCAAAACTTTATATAATGTAGATTAATCATTTTTGAATCTTTAAATAAAAATCTTTGAAATGTATTTGTATTTTTTTTCTTATTATTCTATTTTCTTTTTTCTTTTTTAGGAATTATGAAGAAGATGATGATAATCAATCCCAATGTTACTAATTTTGCGCTCTGACTCGAAATAAGAAAATCTCCTTTCTCTACTTTCCATTAGATTTTCCTTCTACATCTTATTTAATATAACATAGTAACTAATATCATCTCAATATATATAATAAAGTTTAAAACTGAACTTTGTCAAACATTACCTTTAATTTATAGACAACAACAACCACGGGTAGGCAAAGTGTTGCGACTAGAAGATGGCCGCAGGTCCATACTTTATCTGGTGACGAAAAGGGCATCCAATGAAAAACTGGCCTACAGGGACATTTGGCACGCATTGAGTAACTTGAAAGAAATTATGAGTCATTACGAAATCAAGGAATTGGCGATACCAAAGATCCGCAATGGAACGGAACAAATTGACTGGAAGATTGTAAGGAGCATGATCGAGGTAATTTTCTATGGTTCCGGAGTGTCAATAACAGTTTGCTGTTACCAACCGAAAGAAGTAGATCTACAGAAGAGCGTGGACTGTTATTTCTTTGGTAAAGGAATCTGTCGGGCTGGGTCCGACTGTCGTTTCCGTCATACACCTGGGAAGCACTGGAAAGTATCTGATCGGGACGATCAGAGTTAAGGAGGGCGCAGTGTAACGAAACTACGCCACTGGGTGAATGTTTAGCTTATCCGGAACTCTCTAGAATCGAGAATAATCCGGACACCCTCTGCAGCGAATATTCTGGTACCAAAAACAATGAAGGACTCTGTTCTCGAATTCTCTGGTCCTCGAACGTGAGATGGCGCCGCTATATAAATAAAGCAGATTCGAATGCGGACAGTTAGTATCCAGTGTAGCGCGAATATTTAAGCTTTCGAATAGTGCAAATAAATTGTGAATTTAGTATTTAGCAGTGTTATAGTTTGTGTAGTTATTCGTTAGAAAATAAATCAATTTAAAAATAAATCGAACCCGTGTATTAATTTGTTAAAAACGTTACAATATTAATGAAAATGAAACTATCAATTTAAATTAACACTTACTTATTTAAACTTCATTTTGCTTGATGAAAAAGCTGTATGTTGTAACATGTTGCGTTAGTTAAAATAAATAAGTGTAAAGTTGAAGTGCCCAAGTATCGGCCAAATCAAATCAACATAGTTTAAAATTTTATTTTTTTGTGTTTAACTATTGTTTTACTCTGTAGGTACATACACCTTACATAAAGGTATCGATAAATTGTTGTATCTGTCTAACTTATGGTTTGTTATAATTTTTGTTAAAATTTAACATGTTTATTATATATATATATATATATATATATATATATATATATATATATATATATATATATGTTATGATGTAGTGTTTCACGGATGGTAGAATGAACAGTAGTGGTGTTCCGGGTTTCAATCCGTTGGTTGTTTGTGTCTTCACGACGTTTCGCCAACATCTCAGCTGGCATTTTCAAGTGATGCTTCCTTTGCGGCTGCTAAACTTCCAAGTTTAGCAGCCGCAAAGGAAGCATCACTTGAAAATGCCAGCTGAGATGTTGGCGAAACGTCGTGAAGACACAAACAACCAACGGATTGAAACCCGGAACACCACTACTGTTCATATATATATATATATATATATATATATATATATATATATATATATATAACAAAAGGGGAAAAATTGCACCCCTTTTTTGTTTTATATATATATATATATATATATATATATATATATATATATATACATAAATTGTTATTTAAAACTATTCTGTCTTTCTTTTATCAAGTAAAAAGTTAAGGTTAGTAGGGCTATCGTTGTAGTAAATTATATTGTTTTCTTGATAAAAAAAATTCCTTTTTTTTTTCATTTTTATTTTCTCTTTAAACATTTTAGTTATAATTTCAGCACCCTTTTTGTTTATGTTTTACCCCGATTCAATATTTTTGACCTTAATCTAAATCTTTACCATCCTTTGTTATAAATTCAATCCAGGACTTGCTCTTCTCCTAAATGAATTTAGCTAACAATATCAATAGTTATTTATTTTTATTTTCTGTGTATCAAAAAGAATATCTAATCTATATATATAAAAGAAAGTCGTGTTAGTTAGTGATTCAGGTGGCTAAAAGAAGCCATCAATGCCTTTAAAACAGCGATTTTACTAATAAACCGGTGAAATAACTATTTTACCAATTGGTTTGAACGGATGCAAAAGTGTATCGATTTTGGTACGAACTATTTTGAATATAAATAAAGTACTTAAAGTCTATAGATTTTTTGTCTTTATGGCTACATGCAAAACAAAAAACAACAAAAAGTATTTTTTTTTTAATTTTGATAATTTCAGACTTCAAAATCACCTTTAAACAAGGATTTCCAATATAATTTTTAATACAAATTAGATAATTTAAAATTAAATATTTTTATAGATTACTAGCTGTATCCGGCGCGCGTTGCTACGCCATCAACTAATAAAATAAATTTAAGAAAAATAAAAAAGAAGAAGGGATAGGGAAGGAAAGAAAGTTTATAGTTTTGTTTTACTTATTAAACCAACAATATATTTTAAGAACTTTTATTTGTACGAATTCGTATAGATATCTATTAAAATCAGTATTGAACTTGATACATGGAAGCGCCATCTGGTGGTAATTTCCATTAATACGAATATCATATTCATCTTACCCATTAAAAATACATCATTATACTGATTTTCGTGACAATCGGTTGAAGCAGAAGTTGCTACTCTGCAGCACCACCTGGTGGCGAGTGGCATCAATGAGCATATCATACAAATCTTCTCCGTGGAAAAATACATATACATACCAATTTTTATGACAATCGGTTGAACGGGACTGAAGTTGCTACTCTGCAGCGCCACTTGGTGGTGAGTGGCATCAATGAGCATATCATACAAACCTTCTCCGTGGAAAAACATATGCATACCAATTTTCATGACAATCGGTTGAACAGGGCAGAAGTTGCTACTCTGCAGCGCCACCTGGTGGCAAGTGGCATTATTGAGCATATCATACAAACTTTTTCCGTGGAAAAATCCATATACATACCAATTTTCATGACAATCGGTTGAACGGGACAGAAGTTGCTACTCTGCAGCGCCACCTGGTAGCGAGTGGCATCAATGAGCATATCATACAAACCTTCTCCGTGTAAAAATACATATACATACCAATTTTTATAATAATCGGCTCAGTAGTTTTTGAGTTCATTGAGTACATACAGACATACAGACAAACATTTATTTATATATATATATATATATATATATATATATATATATATATATATATATATATAATAAACTTCGTTGATAACTATTAGGGAAGACCCGGGACTGAGGAAGCAACGAAAGTCGGATGCTTCAAAGTGAGTGCTTTTTATTTACGTCGAGCTTTCGCCTATCGGTTATAAGCTTCTTCAGGACTAACTACAATGGAATAACATTCTTTACATTAGATGCTAAATACAAGAACAATCATCTTACCGAAATAGTAGCACGTGGCTCAGTGGTAAAAACTAAGAACAAGATTGAAACATTTGTGTTCAGGTAAGATCAATAGACCTGAGATGTTAACCATCTTACACTAATAAAACTCTCTTAAGTCGATTTGATTCGAAATAAAATAAATTCGATGTTGAATCTTAATTTAATAATGAAAATTCCGTTGGAACTTTACTTCGAAAAAAGTTGTGGCAAACAGCAACTCAACTGTCACTTGTTGAGTTGACATCCGTCACCTCGTCTTCCGGTTAGTTCGGAACGCGGGAAAATTTAAATTAGAATTTCTGATTCAAATCAACCTAACTGTTTTATTTACAGGTAAAGGGCTATCCTTGCTCGAATGCCAATATACAAATTGGAATAAAATCATTTTAAAAAGTGTAATTAAAAATTAAAAATTAAAAACAGGATTGAAATAGACATTATGTAAACTAACAAGTGTAAATATCTTTAAATAATATTAATTATTTTGTTTATTTTGGTTTCTAAAAGACACAAAGATAGACATTTGATGTTTTTGAATAAAGGAAAAAAGAGGGAGGAAGATTAAAATGAATTAAAATGTTTACAAAGGATTGTCACTTACGTAGGACTGTGGTAGTTTTTTACGTTTAGTGAAATTTTGTTTTAATAAAAACGTATATATTGAACTTAAATTTTCTATATCTTTTTTATGGTTTACGGCGTTGGCACAATTATTAATATAACACATTTCTAGGATTTTTCGTTGGTAATCTTTGTCAGACTTATCTAAGATTACGACCTCATCGTAAAGGACTTTATGTTTGGTCTCATTTACATGGATACTGAGACTGGTAGCTGTGGGTTTGCGATTACAATCGCTTTTATGAAGATTTAGCCTTTTACTGAGTCTTTGGCCAGTCTGACCTATATATAATTGGCCACATTCACACGGTAAACCATAAATTACATTACAACACTTTGTTATTGGAGTGCGATCTTTGAGATTTGAATAAGATAAATTAAGTTTTTTATTGTTATAACTAGCTATTTTAACGTTAAAACTACTAAACAGTCTCGTAAGAGGCTTCGTTAAATTATGAATATAAGGTAAAGTACCATATTTAATATTAATGTCTAAGTTTGTGTTCTTTTGATTGTTAACATTATTCACTTCATTATTTGAATATAACAATTTGTTCAACAGCTTGTTTGGATAACCATTGCTAATTAAATAGTAATTTTAAGTTCTTATCTTTAAATGTTGGATGTGAGATGTTAATTATTCTATTCCTCATTCCTATGACAGTATTAATTTTTTGTTTGAGGGGGTGATAGGAGTTAAAAGGAATGTATCTTCCTGAATTCGTGCCTTTACGGTACCAATCCAGACAGATTACATTATTCTCTGTTCTAACCACCCTGGTATCAAGAAATGGTACCGATGAGTTAGCCTCCTCCTCTACTGTAAATTGTAGGTGTGTGTTGTAAGAATTAAATATATTAAGTGTACTTTGTACTTCATCACGTGGGACTGCTGTAATTAAGTCATCAACGTATTGAAATAAGAATGGAAATTGAAAATGCACGTTCTGATGTACAAAATACAATAATTTATTCATAACTATTGTCACGCCTGGGGGGATTGGAGATATGTGCCTTAGTGTTTTGTAAT
Source organism: Altica lythri (assembly GCA_964028335.1). Lineage (NCBI taxonomy): Eukaryota > Metazoa > Arthropoda > Insecta > Coleoptera > Chrysomelidae > Altica > Altica lythri. Next base: position 23,770,531 of record OZ034803.1, on the reverse strand, counting down.
GAGGGGTAGCTTACTGAAGGCACTTCCCACCCAGGTCGTGGTTATCTACCCCCTGGTTAGGTATCCTGCTGAAGGCAGAAAACTAACCCAGGGGAAGATGAGATAAACAACAGGAAACAAACAACAAATATATTAACAAAGAAACAATAACAATGAATAATTAAATATAACTAACGAATAACAAAATACAAATCTTAACTAATCTTACCAAATAAACTACAAGGTGGCATGTCACACTTACTCACGACCCAAGGGTCTGTTTTAGGGACACCCCAGAGGGTGACCCTTACAGACAACCTTAGACTCCGAACTCTCGTGTCCGACCTCAACAACTTGCTTTTATAGCCAATTCATATTCTACGTGAGAATAAAATTAAACTATTTAAACACGTGTCAAGATCTGACGCAATGACTTTGACCTGGTAAAATGTAATACAAAACAATATAGTAAAATATAAAATAATAAATTAATATGTGGGGCAAACTGCCCTCTCATCGTATGTGACATGCCCCCCTTCCCTTAAAGCCAGCCCCTGGCTTTGCTCGGCTCTGGCTTACAGGGGTGTAAGTATAGGACTGAGTTTTACAAAATTAATAATCTGCCACACTTCTATCAAAATCCGCTCTTCTCGGAGAATGTCCTGTCTTGCCCTCGTCTAGAAACCGCCAGATCCACCGCTGGCTAGACGGATCCCTTTTTGGTATGTTGGTCTGTCTGCAACTACTTTAGAAACCAACCATTATCTATTGCTCCATCTTTCGAGGCCCATGGTCAACATCAGACAGTACTCCATTACTTCATTCGCCTTTAATACATTTAAACCATACCACTACAGTCTTCCCACCTATGGCTACCATCCATTGGGAAGATCTGCTATTGTTGTGATAGAAGTATCGACGCTAACTATTTCCATACCTCGACGGAGACCTTCTTTACTTGTTGAGACAAGACCCATACCATACTCAGCATGAAGGACCCTTTCTCTCTAGAATTCTGGTGCCGAGCAAGCATCTCCTGGATCGCGTCTTCCTTGAGTAGATGTGGGGAAAACGTTAAACATTTAAACATCAAAACAATAACTCGGTCCTAAAACATACAAAAACAACTACGATTAGAATATGTCTAGAAAGGGCATTAGGGAATTATTATTCTTTAGATTAAACTCAAAACTTATACCGATACCGGTATTTGACTTCCTATACGAACACCTTACCACATTAGTCTCTCCTTTTTTTTGTACACTCGTCAGTGAGTGTTATATTTAAATCTTTACATATTGTCCCAATCCTCTTTGTGGGACCATGACATATAAAACTCTTGGGCGAACCTCTCGCCCCAAATATACAATACTACATGCGCACTGCGCACAAACTCGCCTGCTATCTCCCAGCAGACATTATCAAACTCAATTATAAAACAATGTGCACCCTGCACACCACTTTATCTGCTGTCCCTCAGCAGACATCATTATACCTAAAAAAACTCATCGAATATCATTGGCAGGAACCACCATCTGCCTTTCTTGGTGATATTGTCACCTATTGTGCTTCATGTGCACTTAAAACATTTCCGCTCTCCTTTAGCAGAGACTATCATCAACAACACCAAATCTCTGTGTACACTTGGAACACAAACTTTTCTGCTGACCCTCAACAGAAATAATTTTATCAAAAAAAAATACTAGCAGGAACCCTCAACTGCTCATCTTGGTGCTTTGCTTAAAAAAAAAAACTTTTCCGTGCTTCCTTCACACTCAATTTTCTGCTGTCTCTCAGCAGAACTTCGTAAATCTAAAAAAGGAAACTAAATACCTAAAATATAGAAGTCAAATACTACCTTAAAACTTCTTCATGATAGCCTTTTACTTAACAGGTTGACTACACTAGGCTCCCAGTCATCTATTCTGGAATCGAAAAACAAAAAATCATCAAAAAATAAAAATAAAATGTTTTTTTCCCTTCCGCTTCTTTCTAGATCTTGATCCCTACAATAATAACTAGCACAATAATCAAATCCCTTTTAGTAACTCCATAGAAACTTTAAATTCCAAACTAATAAAGATTAAAAATATATATATATATATATATATATATATATATATATATATATATATATAACAATAGTCAAACGAGTTCAATAAAATTTATACCCAATGTTATCGATTCTATATTACAATAAAAAATAATTCTATAATCTCTACAATGTAGAAAAAACGACCATGTTTTGGAGTTTCGAAGTTTCTGGTCCGTTGTACTTTTATACTTACTCTTGACATGCCACCTTTATTTCTTTAAAGTTAAAAAGAAAATTGACTATACCGAATATTTGGTGTCTGTTTCCCAATATACGACATGTTAAAAAAATACTAAGAAAATACAGAATATACTACCTAATTAAATTAACAAAAATATTGACATCTCAATCCATGAAGATAAATAATAAATTTAAAAAGGAAAGGTTCAATGTCAATAATCTGAACTTGAATTATGGCTGTGTGTGCAGTTTTGTTATTTCGGAATTAAATGTACAACTAGAGCTGACAAAGAAATAAAATAAAACATTTACTAGACCGTGACCATATCTGTACCCTATATACACATACAACAAAAAATAAAATTAAAGAAAATTTAATTTAATTTTTTCGCAAAGTTTCATAGATTATAACGTAGATACGAATGGGGTACATTGACGAATATTTATTACTTCAACTAAGACACTAGAAACAATTGAAAAATTATAATAAATTCACTTGAAGACGGTTTTTGTTTATCAACAATACATATTGTATACATTTCTGAAACTTAATACGATTGACCGTGAAAAAAAAACACACATAATAATTGACCTACATAAATACCTCATATTATTCAACATATACACAAAAACTGCTAATTCTGCACTTAGGTCATTATTCTAAAAAAACAATTAATATTTCACCGGCAAATCTCAAATAAGAGTATACATACCTAAAAGTTCCATAAAACAAAAAGAAAACAATCTTCATACTCTTCAAGATAAATATAGATAAAAGTATCTCAACATTGTGTAAAAGAACACACTGTACGTCAGTAACATGTGGCAAGAAAAATGCTATTAAAAATGGTTACGAATAGTTAAAATTAAACTGGGCCATGGGGAAAAATATTTGCATTGAAAAAGCATCGAAATTTACAGATGGAACTGTTTAGGAAGAAACAGTTCACAGGAACTACAGCTAACGGCACCTTTACCATGTCACGTCAGTGATATGGGGCAAAAAAAATGCTATAAAAAAATGATTACGAAAGGTTTAAATTAAACTGATTAGGAAGAATCAGTTCAGGGATCAGAGAACGGCACCTCCACCATGTCACGCCTGGGGGGATTGGAGATATGTGCCTTAGTGTTTTGTAATGAGGGGTAACTTACTGAAGGCACTTCCCACCCAGGTCGTGGTTATCTACCCCCTGGTTAGGTATCCTGCTGAAGGCAGAAAACTAACCCAGGGGAAGATGAGATAAACAACAGGAAACAAACAACAAATATATTAACAAAGAAACAATAACAATGAATAATTAAATATAACTAACGAATAACAAAATACAAATCTTAACTAATCTTACCAAATAAACTACAAGGTGGCATGTCACACTTACTCACGAAAATATGTCAAGAGTCACAACGGCCCAGACCCAAGGGTCTGTTTTAGGGACACCCCAGAGGGTGACCCTTACAGACAACCTTAGACTCCGAACTCTCGTGTCCGACCTCAACAACTTGCTTTTATAGCCAATTCATATTCTACGTGAGAATAAAAATTAAACTATTTAAACACGTGTCGAGATCTAACGCAATGACTTTGACCTGGTAAAATGTAATACAAAACAATATAGTAAAATATAAAATAATAAATTAATATGTGGGGCAAACTGCCCTCTCATCGTATGTGACACTATTTCGGCTAGTATTGGGGAAGCGGCCCCTCCCATCGGCAAACCCATCTTTTGTTTGTAAAACTTATCTTGGAATGAAAAATAGGTATGATTATACAAAAATACACCATTTTTCATTATTACTATTAAAAATTTCATTTTTATTTTTAATTAAGTGTTGTAATTTATTTATGTTGTTATTTTTTATTTTATTAAAGATTCTATTAAAAGCATTCTGTTGTTTGAATAAAAATTCATCAAGAATATCGTACGGTACTAATTCTTGTAGTCTATGTATGAATTGATTGATATTGGACTCTAATTTTGAAATGTACAAATTTGTGTCTCTTATAGTTATTTGTTGAAGTCTATTATTTACCTGTTGTGTTAATCCTTCGATTTTATGTAAGTTGTGTGATCCTAGATGTTGTGGTAATGTCCAAATTGTTTGAGTGTTGTCTTTGATAAATTTGGGTGTAACATTATTTCTTCTACATTCAAGCAAAAAGATCCTTCTATTTACCTGGTGGGCCAATTTTCGTTGTGTATTGGCTAGTTCTTTCATGAATTTCATTGCGTCTGTTCCATATCTCGTTCTAATAATGTCATAAAATGTTCCCATTATATTTAGTAATATCTATAAAAGAAAGCAGGAGTACCTAGTAAACGGGTCACTAGTAAATAATAAACTTCGTTGATAACTATTAGGGAAGACCCGGGACTGAGGAAGCAATGAAAGTCGGATGCTATATATATATATATATATAAACAGATGTTTAAAATTATTGGGTTAGCGGCTGTGTGAAATAAGTGTACTCTTTCAACTATATTTCAAGCTTTCGAATAAATTTTTATTCATCTTCAGGAAAAACTACAAAAATAATGAATGCATTAATATCACCTATGAAAAATTGTATAATATATTCTTTATGATGATAATAAGTAAACTTACGTTGGTGAGATTGAATTTCTCTTAGGTGTTATTACTGCACGTGACATCTCAAGAAAACCATAGGACTGAACCAATATTATCAAATTAACACATAATCACAAAAATTGAGGAAGATCCTTCTCAATTTGTTACAAAAAAGTTTTTTAAAAGATCTTAACACCACATGGTCTTCAATGACAGACAATATTATTAGGTTAGGTACTACCTGTCTTGTCAGTTGTAATTGACAATTCTAGAAAAATCTCTTCTTCTATTTTTGAAGGACCTGATATATACCGGTCAAAATTTCAAAAATATAAGCAGGGTTGCCTAACTAAATAATTCTTTCTTTTAAATTATTAAATAAAAGCACAAAATTTTTTTTATTTATATGACTAGATGCTACATCACTAATTACTTATGTCAAATATACAAATTTAGAAAAATTATACTCAGATTGAAATATATAAAAGAGAGTGTTATGAAGCTGAGGAGACAAGCTCAGTGAGGTTTTCACCTCAATGAACTTGGCCCCCCAACCCACACAGCCCTTATAAGGAGGTGTTATGAGAAAAAACATTAACATTATTTTTATCAACATACAAAAGATAAGAGTACAAAGTACTAAGTTGGTTTATGTCACTTCTCTTGTTCATAGAATTGTTTTCTTGTGATATGTAAGCCATCTCCAAAAAGAGCCTTTTTTATGATTATGTTCTGTAGCTAAAATCCTAACACCATCATAATTTATGTTGTGTCCTTCACTGTGTGCATGTTCTGCTAGAGCTGACCTCTGAGGGTACAAATTACAATCACTCTTGTGGGAATATATTCTACTAGAAAGGGTTCTCGATGTTTGACCAATATAAGTTTTATTACAATCACCACAAGGTATGTAATACACCACATCAGAGCAATTCAACAATGCAGGTTTATCTTTAACTTTTGAATAAACTGATCTAATCGTAAGTGAAGTTCTATTAGCTATTTTAATGTTGCCTATTTGTTTTAACAGTCTAGTGAGTTTGGGAGTGATCTCCTTTAAGAATGGTAAGGAGGTATACAAGCACATGTGTATATATATAGATATATAGATAGATAGATAAAGCAAGTGAATAAATAATGTTTAAAATTTAAAAATTTAAATTTTATTCAATTTAGTAATCTACTAACTTTAAAGTATTTTAATTAGTTTAACACAGTATGTACGACGCTGAGAAAGAAGGCAGTTTTAATATAAAAATAAGGTTTTTTGAGACGCACAGGCTAAAACAGGGGCGGATAAGAGGGTCTGTTTAATATTCAGCAAGCACTTTATTGTGATATGTTGCCGAGTGAAGAGAAATTATTCATTTAATAGTGGTATGGTAGGTCTATAGAAACTGTCTGGAAAATTATAAATGTGTTTTACTGACGATAAGGGATCACCACCGCCTTGTTCCGCCTGCACTAATGTTCAGGAAAATCGTTAAACAATTAAATTTTCACAAAAGGGGATGCAAAACTTTTAGTTTGTCTAAGTAAACCATATTAGAGTAGGTATACAATTTTATATAAACCATAAATAATATTCTTAATTTTTTAAAATTATAAGTTACTGTACCTGACCACCTTTGTACTGCCAAAAACTAAATTTTATCTCATTTACAGTTTTTTAAAATATTTACGATTTGGTCTCGTTTATTTTGTTTCTACAATGTTTTGTCATTTTTGTCATTTTCTCGTTAGTTTCCAGGTTTTTACTATTTTTTTCGTTGTATTTTGCGCTACTTTAAGGTGGTTCATACTGCTTAATTAAGTAAGAATTGATCGTTTATATACAAAAGATATTAACTGCAACACATTAAGGTGGCGTCATAGTACTTAATTTAATAAATATTATTTTGGTATTCTTTCTTTTCACTTTTTTTTTTGTTTTTTTACTATTTTTCATTTTACTTCAGTTCTTCGTTTTTATATTTATTCAGATCATGTTCTCGCAAAGACTGAAATATTCGTTTGTTCTATATAAGGAGATGTATGAGCAGTTGTGAAGAGTTCAAATAAGTTCAAATAGTTCATTGTTATTGTAAATTTGTTTGGACGTTATCTTGCAGAGTTTTTGTGTATCAGTAACAATTTTGATAAATAAATTGTGTTACAGTCCCCATAAGTGTTTTAAATTCGTGTGGGGAGAAGATACAAGAATGCCTGGAAAGAAGATAAAAATAAACTATTGGTGGCTGAGCTAGTGGAGTCTTTAAAGGACTTATTAAAAATTCCGAGGGCGCAGAAACAAGAAAACATATGGTGGTCCCAAGAAATGCCTTACTAGAAATTTTAAAACAAATACATAATGATAATTCTAGAGGACATCTGGCTATCACGAAAACGCTACAAAAGGTCCGAGTAAGATGTTACTGGGTAAATTGCTCTAACAGATGTTAAAGATTGGTGTCTAACAAATGCACCACATGTGCTGCCAGTAATGGTCCGCATTGAAAACCAAAGGCAGAAATGCAGCAATACCTGGTAGGATGTCCTTTAAAAAGAATTTTTGTTGCAATGGACTACTTTGCTAAATGTGTTGAAGCCTACGCAGTTCGCAATTAGGAAGCCACCACTTTCACAGGTACATTAGTTAAAAAATTTATAAGCCGTTTTGGGGTACCACTAGATTTACATTCAGATCAAGGAAAAATTTTAAGAGCAAGCTGTTTCAAGAAGTTTGCCAAAAATAGAGTATCCACAAAACTAGAACCACAGCGATGCACCGTTAGTCTGATGGAATGGAGGAGCGAATTAATTGGACTATAAACAATCATCTGTTAAAAGTGGTGTTAGAGTGTCAGAAAGATTAAGATCAACATATTCCACTATTTGGCTCAGGAAGTATATGTCGCCGATCTTCAGAATCGAATGGAGAATATGCAAAATATACACAGAATAGTGCGTGAGAAACTTCAATTATCTAGTGATTGAAAGAAGAGGTACTGTGACAAGCGGTCAATGAAAAAGAGTTACCAAGTTGGAAATATAGTTTGGCTGTATAACCCCCGATGGCGTCAAGTCATTTGTCCCAAATAACAGAAAAACTGGAAAGGCACATACACCATAAAAGAAGATAAACGATGTCATTTATCGGATCGTGAAAATTCCCACGGGAAAACCTGTCGTGGTCCATTATAATCGGTTGGCGCCTTATCAGGATAACCACAGTGGGAATGTGCAGCAACTCCAGGAAGATGGTTTGGTGTATGTGGGATCCCGATTTAGAAAATAACATTCCGGGAGGAATGAACCTAAGAAGGGGGCAGTGTAACGGGATAATCGAATAAGGAAAGGATCTCTACTTAAAAGACTGTTTTTAGGTTATTCCAGAATCTTCTAGTATGGAGTAATTAGGTAAGATCATGTTTTCGCAAAGACTAGAGTATTCGTTTGTTCTATATAAATCCCCTTTATGAGCAGTTAAGGAGAGTTCAAATGAGTTCAAATAATTCATTGTTATTGTAAATTGGTTTAGAGGTTACACAACAGAGTTCTTGTGTATATGTAACAAATTTGGTAAATAATTTGTCTTAAAGTCCCCCAAAAGTGTATCAATATTAAAGATATATGTATATTTAAGATATTGACTGCGCCACCTTATGGTGGCGTCATTGTGCTTAATTTAGTATTTATTTACCTAGTATTCTCTTTGTCCACAATATTTTATTTATTTTTTTCGACTATTTTTTTTACTTTAGTTACTTGTTTTTCTATTCATTTAGAAATCGAAATCTAACGTCATCTACCGAGTACTGAGTTCCTTTTCTAATGCAATCTTTTTTATGAAAGTACCTAAGATTTGCAGTATTCGGGGGTTAAAAAATCCCAAATTTGTATAATTTTTCCCATTAGTGCCGAAGAGATACGCAGAGTATTGTAACGTTAATGCCATAAAATTTCTAAATAGGTCGGGACTTCTTAAAGGTTATGTTAAAACGTTGATATGGCCATTAAACCACTTTTCGGTTGTTTTAGCAGAATGACCGGGTGCACTATCTTGTTGAAACACTTTGATTTTATATTATTAATTTGTTATCCGAATAAGGTTTTTAATTTTTGTTTTTAATATTTTTCTGCATTTAGTACATACCTATCCCCATATCTTAACTGTCTGGAAACCTTTTACCCTGAACTTAAAAGGTAAGAAAATGGATTTTGTTTATTTTTTATTCCCAACGCATGCATGAAATATTACAACATTTTTGTTTTCCGGGATATTGTAAATTTTAACTAACCCAAATGTTTTTTACTTCTAATAAAATTGAAGAAATGTTTGTTTCTTTGCGTATACAAAAATTGTTTAACAAATCATAATACATTTTGGGGTATATATACAAAACTTTTGAAATTCATGTACTTACTTATAAATTGTAACTCAAATTACTTATTTTATTGTCTACATTACCCATACACTTTTGAAGTGATAACTTCTTATGGGAGGGTAACTGATTTTTAGCGTAACGCGTTGAAAAAAGCGTTTATCATAACGCGTTGTTTATTGTTGTTACACACAGGCGCAGTTAAACATAATAATAATAGAAATAGGTAAATATTAATATTAATATTAATAAAAATATCTTTATTTGTTTATTTATTTATTTATTGAAGTGATAACTTCTTATAGGAGAGTAAACTGATTTTAGCGTAACGCGTTGAAAAAAGCGTTTATCATAACGCGTTGTTTATCGTTGTTACATGCAGGCGCAGTAAAACATAATAATATGATTTCTCTCTCTTTCTCCCTCTATGCTTTTCCCAATGTAAGTTTTAAGTATATTTACATTTACCGTGTTATACGGTATTAATCTGTCACTAAATACAATTCATTACTCTTCATTAATTATTAAATATTTATATCCATTTAATATCACAAAAATTAGGTTATTTTCTACATCTTCGTATATGAAACTAGTTTAATCCCTAAAAAACCGGTTAAAGGAGTTTATTTGTGGTAATCATTAAATAAAGTTGTGTTGTAGGTCTAATTAATGAAAATTACGAAAAGAATTGTGTTATTCAGTAAAAAATTGATCAAAATTTTAGATTACAAAATGATAATCGTGATAAAAATTTCTAGTGCTTAATATCAACGTCAATACATATGTTGAACAAAAAATGGAAGAATAGGTGAAATCCGATTCTGCTGAAATAATCAGGCCGTTCCACGTACAGGGTGGCTGTATTGCGAATTACTACGCGACTGATTAGAAAGTTTAAACTGTCATAAAAAAAATTTTGTATCGGTATTAGTGAAAGTTATAGTGATAAAAAAAATTTCAGAATTTTCAAAATTTTCAAAATATTTAAATTTTTCAAAATATTTAAATTTTTCAAAATATTTAAATTTTTCAAAATATTTAAAATTTTAAATTTATACACATTATCATATTAATGTAATAGGCAAAGTTTTTCTCAAATTAAAAAATTTCAATATTAAATAGTTTAACTTGGATTAGTTGAAGTTATCACTTCTGTCGCGCGTCCTGAGACGCACACGTTTTTTTTTTTATTATAGAACGAGGTCAGCCCAACTTTTATTACAAACTTCAGCAATAACCACCGTATATAGACAAAAATAGTAGGATCAATTTGCCCCCCGACTTTGATGTTCTTTGTAACACATATCGCTCCGGTTTGTCGACGTTTTTTGTGCAGATTTGTGAGAACTGATAAGCGATGCCAACTCTACCGATATTTCGGTAGATCTACCGACTTAGAAAGTAATCTACCGATAGACCGTTATACTTTTATTTCATATTTATTTAACTGTTTAAACTTACCTACTTTTTATTACATAAACATTTTTAAGGTTTGGCGCCATTTTGTTAAATCTACCAATATTAACTTTTTTTGTATCAATTTAACGATTTCCTAAATTTTAGTTAGGCAATGCTGCTGGTAAGCGATAACGATGCAGACCAAACTGCGGACCGAGAGCTTTGGCGGAATGAAACCAATTTCAGCGAGAGGGATCCTATTATTTTTGTCTGTATACTAACTGTATTTCCATATTTTTTAAGTTCTCAAATCCTTAAATAAATTTATTTGCTGTGTCTTTAAATATATTTTTCGCTGTTCTTTGCAAGTTTACGTATCAGTTTTTAACAAATATATATTAAAACTTGTCAGATAAAACCCTTTCTTACAGTTATTAAACCAAAGACACTTGATTTAATGATGAATGTATAATACTTATTTAAAACCCAATAAGATTAGCTTCCGGATATTTATTTGTTGGCAGATTTGTTGTATTATGTAATTTATGTGGAAAGGCAGAGTAATTTCCTCGGTTAAGACTTTATGTTGGGTACCAAGTGTGTGATTACATTTTTTACTCAGTATGTAATACAAAAAATAGTTTAAAATAAACATAATAGTATGTTATATAACAAGCGTATAATGGATGCTATTAATTACGAGCCACAGTTAATCATCTGAGTGAATAATACTGGTAGAATACATTTAAAAACAAATACAAATTAAAAACAAAACTTAACTTAAATAAGTCTAATTTTATAGTTTTCTTTGGCATATCAATACGTGCTTATATGTCAATGGTGTTAACCACGAAGACTAGATACCAGGAGTCTACACGGTATAGGCTTTTTTATAATATTTCTGGTCTCAATAATCGGGCCAGATCATAGTTCTATTTTTTGCCACTGGCAGCGCGAGGAACATTAAGACCCGAAATTAAATATATGATATTAATTTATTTAAAATTACTTGTAATAAAATTAATAAAAAGAAATGGGAAAGTATTGTGCTGTTTATGGTTGTGTTAGTGGCCGAAAGGCAGATGACAGTGTAAAAAAAGTGGGTATATTCAAAGCACTATAAGTGAGTAACATCAAAATAATATCTGTTAAAAATTTGTGTTATAAACAATCAATTTATCTGGCGATTGCCAAGTAGCAGAGCCATATAACAAACAATGACATCAATATTAATTTATAAATTTGTGTAGTTTTTAACTAATATTTGAAAATTTTTGTGCATTTTAATTTATCTTTTGAAATATTGTAATTAAATCTTAGGAACACAAGCGCACTCTACCGGCAATAGTTCTGTCCCCTAAATTGAGACCATTTTGTTAACATTACGTTTAAACTCCTGGTATCTAGTCTTCGTGGTGTTAACAAACAAAAAGAATAGACCTAACTCTTAACACCATATCTAGGCAAAACATTTTACTCTATAAAATTAGATCGTAGGTTGTTTAAGTATATTTGAAACATCAATCACATTAATTAGCGTGTAAATAATATTCTCAATTAAGTATAGACATATGTTCTGCTGTGACGTCTTTAGTGAATAATAAACAATCATTCAGTAGTAAATAATATTTTTAAAATGTTATTTAAAACAGGCAGATTAGGGTACAAATTATCAAATGCAATATTTTCTTCTTTACGTATGATGTCACTAAACTCCTCCTAAACGACTGGACCAAATTTTATGAAATTTTTTGTATGTGTTTAGATGCGGTCTAGGACAAAACAGCGCGGCCATAGCAGCGTGAGACAAAATAGCGCAGGTTCAAAACAGCGCCGGACAAAAAGCGTCGCGCGTCGGGGCAAAACAGCGCCATATTGTTTTCTCATTAAAGCTATGAAAATAAAAAGTAATAAAAATTGCTTAAGATTCTAAATATCCTGATATTTAGCTTATAGTAAGTATTAATAAATAGAATGTATGCAAGAAATATATGCAAACCATTTAACTAAGATGAAACAACTACTTTCCGGGCTATGTGCACCGACGGATATTGAATTACATTTTAAAGTCAAACGAGGTTGGTATATCTACAAGTTATTTAAACCAACCATTCTGGTTTGTACTTAGAAGGGACAACATAATGATCAATGTCTTTGAAAATGTTTTTCAAAAACTCGTAAAGCGATAGAATAATTAATATTCTGCATTCTGCAATATTTGTTGATTAATAACTCGCTTTATTAAATAAGACAATATTACAGTTTCGTACATTAATAGTATCAAGGCAAAACTGTCAAATCGATTTTTGGTTTGCCGTTAGAGGGAAGATGTCACTTCTATCACATCTTTTACACTTTCGTTATTGACAGATATATATTGATCGTGATATTAGTGTAGTCTTCAGTCAGCGATTATGATTTAAGCTCACTGACGAATAACATATACCTTGTAATGACGAGGTGCAAATACACCGAAACAAGTTATTTTGTCCCTTCTAACTACAATATCTTGTAGATATACCAACCACGTTTGACTTTGAAATGTAATTCAATATCCGTCGGGGCACATAGCCCGGGAAGTAGTTGTTTCTTCTTAGTTAAATGGTCAATGTCTTTAACAATGTTTTTCAAAAACTCGTAAAGCGATAGAATAATTAATATTCTGCATTCTGCAATATTTGTTGATTGATAACTCGCTTTATTAAATAAGACAATATTACAGTTTCTTGTAATAATACTTTCCTTACTATTCTTTTGAGTTTTTATTATATGTGGATTTTTTTAGTGAATGTTTTCCTGCGGATTATTTTTCGTTTACTGTATTATATGCAGGATGTCTTATTTGTATGGCTGAGCTTAATTTATCTGTTATCTTAAAAGTGACGATACGAAGTGATTAACATGAAAGATGTGCATTATAAAATGTCACATTTTAAAATTATTTTGAATTATACGTTATGTCGTGGCAGTATAAAGTTATATTTTTTACAATGGAAAACCCTGCATATTTTTTAAATTTGGTTTTTGCTCGCATTAGTGATTAACTGATTACCTCAATATAAAGTTTTGCTAATTATACTGTGTATTTTTACTTTTTACCTATTGAAATTTTTCTCACTTAAAAAGGTTTTTTAAGTAAAGGGACAGTTCGAACACAAAATCATTTTTACATGTAAATCTCCATAAGAAAATCTGGTCATTTTTGGCTAATTTAATTCCCACCACTCCAAACATGTGACTAAATACTAGAGTCGTATTATTATAATGATTCAATAGGGGTAAAAGGGTCGTAACTGCCAAAAGGGCATTAGGGTTGTATCTCGTAACCGATTAAACAGATTTTAGCGTGTGACGTATCTTTGTTAAAGGAATAAACAATGGAATGAGATGAATTGATAAAATGACCTTAAATAAAGTGCCAAAATGGCATTATAGCTATATCTCGTAAACAGCTGATCAAATTTCAGCGTGTGACATATCATTATAAAGGAGAAGAGTCATAGGATAAGATATTATGTCAAAAAGACCTTAAACAAAATGCCAAAACGGCATTAGGGTTGTATCTCGTAAACGATTAAACAGATTTCGTTATGTGACATATCATTATAAAGGGAATACACGATAGGGTGAGATGACGCATCAAAAAGTCCGTATTGACATTGTCAAAAGGTCATTGAGAGTATAACGGCCAAACAGATTTCGTCGTATGATATATCCTCGGAACAGGGTTAAGCTGTAAAGTAGTAATTAGCGTCGAAAGGTCTTTATTGAAAACTGCCAAAAGGGCATTAAACCTGAACGACTGAACCGATTTCGTCAAGTGACGCATCATTATAAAGGGGATGAGTGGTGAGGGTGAGACGAAGCGTTAAAAAAGACGTATTGACATCGCCAAAAGGGATTAGCCCAAATGGTTAGGGGAGTTAATAATATTAAAAAAAATGAACCCATGGACCTTGGAGACTTACTTAGGGAGGGGGGCGTTAAGTGAAAAAAATCGTTTGGTGGCGTTTTTTAAGAAAATTTAATGCTGGAGACAAAAATGTTTAACAACAAAGTTGTAGGTTTTTGTTAAAAGCAGTTCTTAACATAACCCCAAAATCATCGAGAAATTTGCAAATTTTCCTAAAGAACAAAATTTTCGTTTTTAATTTTTTATTTTTGTAAAAATTAATGAATTATTATAGAATTTAGTAAAAAGATACCTTCAAATACTATTAATAAGCAAAATAAAATTAAAAGAAAAAAACAAGTGTGGCAGTCAGTGGGAATGCCGGCAGAAGTTATACTTCTATGCACGCGCATGGATTCATAAATTTGTGTGCGAATGATTTAGCAAACTCATTATATGATATTCGTGGTAAGCGACCCCAAAAACCTACTTGTACCGTGTGCACACTCTTTTTGTATCGAATTTGCATAAAATTCCTGGAGACGAGGTCCGTCTTAAGCACCAGGTGTTTCGAACACCATCGCCAATATTATAATCGTATTTGGCCACTCAAAAAATACCGAGTACCAAGTGTGCACTGATTTCGTACAGAATTTACATAAAACCCCAGGAGAAGAGGTAAATACCCTAGACACCAAGTGCCGCGGAGACTTTCGGAATCGTGATATTCGTGTTCAGCGACTCCAAAAACCCAGAGTATATAAATTGAACCCATTTTTAGCAATACTTACCGAGTTGTAAGTTTTCTCTCTATTGTCTGTTCGGAATGTACTTTTCGAATGCAAAAATGCAATTTCCATTTTTACATTATAAAATATAGCGACAAGTTTCCTGATACTTTAACGAATGCAATGCAAAAAAACGCATTCCGATCCATCTTACGTTACAAAATTTGGAGGTTTTGGTGCTTTATTTCCTAGACTATTCGTAAAAACTCTGTTTATGTAGCCAACAACCTCAAAAGCATAGTGCAGGATATACTGCAACCATGTGACGGTATTTTAGACTACAACACAATACTCATTACTGAATATTATTAATAATATTATTAATATAAAATACTAAACTTAATATGTTAACTTACGTGACAGAATTATAAAATAATCTGTCAAATAATCACGTGGTCCGTCACTATGATATTCATACATTAGTTCAGACTTTTTTTATATATCTATCCCTTTTTAATGTACTGAATGTTGAAACGGTATTTAAAGAACTTATAGTTATGACTAATAACATGTGATAAATATTTCATCTTTGTTTTTACCGACCAATATACCTTATAAGTATGCCTGTCTCTCTCTTACTTACACCATTACATATGTAATGATTTTTCCCATTTAACTGTACACAAATCGTTTCCACCGAGTGCATGAATAGAATAATAAAAAATTTTGGAGTTTGAACTTTTCAAAAAAAAAGAACCCATTTTTCAGACAAAAATTTTCCGGTGAAAAATCATTGTAAATAGATTTTTCAAAGCTCGTTTTGTTTTTTTTAGGTTTAATTTTTAATAAAATGGAGAACCAATATAGCTTCTATTTAAAAATATGCTAAAAAATGCAATAAACGCAAAAACTTAATTTTGAAAACTTTTTTCATTAATTGTTAATAATTTTGTTTAAATTTTAATAAATTGTTAAAAATAACGGCACCAATGAATCTTATTGAAAAAAATACTAAATCGTATTTTGTTGTTAATAATTGATCCAACATTTAGGGGTGGTAAAGGATTGTTTTTGAAGGGTGAATAAAGTAATGATTGTTTTCATGCACTTTTCGAATAAAATTGACGGTAAACGAAAATTAGTATCAGATAAAAGTTGTAGATTTTAAAAAATTATACAAGATTTGTAGAGGTCAATACGCATATTGGGGCAACAGAAGAACAAAAAATGTACCGGTGTGTAATCCCAAGGACAGGGATAAAATGATAAAATACGTTATATCTGCATTTGGTTTTGACTGCTTGCCTGTAAATTATGTAGAGATCGTAGAGGATCCCGGAAACCAGGAGGATATAAGAATTACGCACTAAAGTTACAATAAATACTAAGTTCTAAATCTAGGTGCCTATTTTTCACTATTCCGAAGGACGTTGACATCCCGGGCCAGTGGTTGGTGTGCACAAATAACGCACGTCCTCAAGTCTTAAGAAAAAGAGTTAACATTACGAATGAACTCTTACCAAATGCAATTAAAGAAATTGATCCAATTTCCCCGATTAAAGTTTTATTCGTAAAGAAACGGCAGCAAGAGCTAGAAGAAGTTGCATCGAAGAAGAGGTAACTGGAATATATACAAAGGACTTCAGCTGTTAAAAAAGAATATAAACATCTCCCACAAAAGGGAGAAGAATTAGAGCAGTTTAAATACAGACTTTCAGATTTCTTTGCTAGATGGTGAAGAAATTTAGATACAACTGGTTTTTACGAAAGTGTTAGATAGGTTTAAAATCACAAATATCTAAATGTTAAATCGAGTGATTGTTGTGAAGGTTACTTTGTCTAGATTCTCGTTACTTTAAAAAGAAATAGAAACTAAAAACCCCTTTATAAGTGTTTATTTAAACACGTGACTCAATCACAACAAAGGTTTTTTACGTATTTATAAATGAATATATAAAGGTAAATACTTGTTTGTTGGAGAGCTTGCGAAAAAAGATGAAGAGAAAGACGTATACTTTTTAAAAGGCTATCACAAAAACCTATTAATACATGCCTTTTCCATCAAAGAAGACCTAAGGGAAGAGGGTTTTGTTACTATCCAAGACAATGGATTAGATATAATTACAGCGCTTTCGGAAAAAAACATTTTTAAAATTTACTACTAACGAAGTTACTAGTTATAATGGACATACGTTTGCAAAAATAGAGAATTTTGAATTTTTTACATCGAAATTAAAAAACATGGCAGATATTACTGTTAAACAGGAGAAGATGGAGCAGTTTAATTCTATGTTAATGGACGAAATAAAAAAAAGGGTTAAACTTTCCGAATGTCGTAGGTTGGAAAAGTTAGAACAGGGAGCAGAGCTGCTATTAAAGGACTTAAAGAGAGCCGTCATAGACAGAAAACTAGATACATTTTACAGTTCGAAAACATAGACGCATTCTACGTGTCAAATTATTGGTTGGAAAAATTAACTATCAGAGGTGTTGCATATTAAAATTATTATAGCATAAATAGTTATTAAAGTATACAAGAATCATCGGCAATGATATCCACAAATCCTGTTATTCAAATTTCGTGTATTTGAATAATCGCGAATGGTTTGGTCACTTCAATACAAATCTCTAATGGTTATTATTGATATTTGCGATAACTAGGTCACAGGTCATTCAATACATCACCGTTTGTAGCACACATGTTGATTCGATTATATGTTTTCATACATATCAAATAACCACATAAACCTTTCTACAAAAAGTGTGGTAATAATTAAAGTATAATGATATTAATAAGTAAGTGAATTACTATTTAAATTTAATAAATCACTTGGAACAAAAATAATACCAATTTTATTTGTATAATTTTCAAATCATATTGTGGTTTTTCTACCGTTCTCTTTAAAATATACATCTGATATAGACAAAGTTAGTGTTATTTATTAAGATTTGCTGTCGTAAAATTTGAAAATGTTAATTTTTGTTTCTTTGTCTACTTTATGCCTGTTTAACTTTAATTTTTAGTCTTAATTGATGTTGGGTGTTCATCTTTTCCTTGGTCGTTCCATTGATCTTCTTCCATTTGGCGATTTGTCTCTTGCTATTCGTACTGTTCTATTTTCTGTCATTCTTTTTATGTGTTGATTTCATTCTAGTTTTCTGTTTTTGGTCCACAGGTTTATTTGTTCTATATTCATCCTTGCTTGTTTTTACTCACTTCTTACTCTTTCTCTCTCTTAGAGTTTGGTTTGTTATTTTTCGTTAGGCTTTCATTTCTGCTGTTTCCAGTAATCTTTGTGTTTTCGCAGTATATAGTCTTGTTTTTGCTGTGTACGTCATTATTCTCCAGATTGTGCATTTGAGATATCCTGCTGCTCTGTACGCCATATTCACTTCTTTTTATACTTCTTCTTTCACCTTTTCGTAGCTTGACAGTTTGATTCCCTTTCCATCATTTGTTCTATTATTTTGTTTTTTACGACTAGTTTACATTGTCTTGGTTCCGCTAATATCAATTTAGTTTTCTCTGTTGAAATCACCATGTTGTATATGTGCGCCGTATCTTTGAATTCTTTAATTAATCTTTATAGGTCATTTTTATTCTCAGCTGTTATTAATTATGGCGTCTTAGGCGTAGCATATTATCTGTATTTACTTTTCTCCCATTCTATATCCTCTTCTTTTTTAACTTTCTTTATGAATTCATCTATTTTCAGATTAAATATTAATGGGCTCAGCGAATGTCCTTGTTTTCCTTTACATCTTGCCATAGCTATGTTATTTTTATATACATACAATAAACTCTATCTTAACGGACACTTCTGTTCAACGGACACCTGCTCTAAACGCATATTTTTTATGACAAAAATATATCTCTAACGGACAAATGTTTTAATACATTCGTCCAAATATTCACAAAATTTTAATAATACCAATTTAATTTTTGTAAATACCCTCTAATAAAGATAGGCAGGTAACTTAGATAATTAGGATTGCAGGTAACGTAGATAATTAGGATTTTCCAAGAAATTTTGAGCATCTAGGCTTTTTGTTAATGCATAATTTCTGTTTTTACAATCGTTGACAATAATCGGATTATCGGATTGGAGTTTCCCAGGAATATTTATTGTTCATCTAAACACTCACTACATCAATTACAATAACTGAAATAATTTTAGTTTTGAACGTTTTGCGACGCGAATAACATGGCGACCAACAAAAGAAAGTTTTTAAGTTTTCAAGAAAAACTCGATATGATTCATTATGCGTATACGTATAAGTTAAGTGTTCGAGAATTAGCTGAAAAATTTGAGATAGGAAAAACTTAAGCAGGTGCAATTTTAAAACAGAAAAGTGACTTATTAAGTCATTTTTCTGAAAGTGAAAACTTAGATATGAAAATTTTTGAAAACTGAAGGTGCCGCATTAGATCAAATTGTTTTCGATGGGTTTTGTAAAGTGCGTTCTAAAAACATTACTGTTTCTGGTAAAATTATTTAAAAAAGGCACTAGAAGTTGCAAAGGAATTAAGTTTCGATATTGAAGCCTTCTAGTGGGTGGCTCATAAAATTTTGTAAGCCACACAATATTTCTTTTAAATCTGTATGTGGTGAAGCAGCTGCTGTAGATTTAGTAGTGGTTTCTAAATAGAAAGAAAAACTGTTCATCACAATGAAAGGATACTCACCGCGAAATATTTTTAACGCAGATGAAACGAGACTATTTTTTCAAACTTTACTCAACAAAACTTATGCCCTGAGAGGAAAAAAATGCACCGGAGGTAAGGCTTCCAAAGACTGACTCACAATTTTGTTTTGCACCAATATAATTGGAGACAAAGAAAGGCCGCTGATAATCGGAAAAATAAAAACCTTCGTTGTTTTAAGGGCTTCCAAGTAGAAAAATTACCCATCGAATGGTATCACAATAAGAAGTCTTGTATGATAAAATAAATCATGACAGTCTGGCTTAATAAATTTGACAAAAGAATGCAGAGAGAAAATCGAAAAGTACTTTTTCATATCACATGCATTAAAACAGCTTGCTTTGATCCCTGCTTTGTCAGTCGAAACAAGACAATTTCAGACCAATGCAACTGTCAAACAAAAACTGACAGTTTTTCTGCCCTAGGGTAGAAACAACGTTATTTCTGCCCGGCACATTCATTTATTTATTATTTATGTCTTTATTTCCAGTCTGTCAGAATCGCATTTGTAATAAACAAAAGCGAATAAAATCATAATCGTCTGACAGCTGTCGTTAAATCTTTGTCAAGATATTACTACGCTATTTGTCTAAAACAGTCTTACTTCAACTGGCTGCAGAGATCAAAACTCGCTGTTTTAATGCATGAGATATGAAAAATATAGTGTGTGGCGCGGGATGAAACAAAGACGATTTCTAACCAGGCGAAGACAGCCCTAGTCAGAGATCGTCTTGTTTCACCCCTTGCCACACAATATACTATTGTTCCTAGACAATGCTGCATCTCATCCACAACTTTCGTTGCGTATTGTTAAACTTATATTTCTACCGTCAAACAATACATCTGAATGCCAACCTCTGGATCAAGGGATAATAAAATGTTTTAAGAAATTACTATATAAAGTTTCTGTTTCGAAGGCTACTATCGCCGATGGACCAATACAATTCTACAAAAGAAAAAGAGAAGTCTATCAACATTACCATTTCCCTTCCCTTCTCTCCTTTCCGTTTAACTCCAATTCCCTTCTTTCTCTTCAACTCTTTTTTAGAAAATACCATGAGGAGTTCTCCAGAGGTTAAATTTTCCGGAAGTAAAATAGTTCCCCATTCAAGTTTACGGGGGGGACAATCTCGGGGAAGTCATAATGAAAAGAACATAGCCATCGATCAGTCTACTAGTAGACCAACCACTAGTTCGGCTAAATTTACCCAGAAGCTAAAAGACAAAACAGACTGCATATTAAAATTCACGAACATCTGCAGGTTAAATGCCAACATTAACGCAACCCATCACTATTTACAGTATGTGAAACCTCATGTTCTTATTCTTACCGAAACACAGGTTTCTGGGAAAAATAGCCTAAATCATCTTAAATTTCCAGGTTACGAACTTTACCACAACTTTAAACGGCACCATGGTGTATGTGTTTACGTAAGAAGCATACTTTCCTGCTCTAGACTACCTGCACTAGAAAACAACAGAGACAACATTGTCTGGCTAAAATTAACACTAAAAGCCTCTAGCAAACTTATATGTTGTATTTATCGGCCATCAGATAATAAATGCGACGAACTACTAGACTATCTATCACAAAAGATCGACTACCTTAATGGTGAGTACCCTTCTTCAGAGATAATTGTGCTTGGGGACTTTAATGTTCACCACGAAAGTCCAACAAAACGGACACAGAAGGCAGGCTAACTGAAAAGTTTGCAATTAGCCATGGGCTGTCCCAACTAATCGACTAGCCCACTTACTTTCCCTAAGCTGCCAATCACAGTTCTAATCCTCTGGATCTTTTTCTGACTAGTCACCCTGAGCACTATAATGTAAATGTTCTGTCTTCCCTAGGTAAGTCTGATCATGCTGTAGTAAAAGTCAAATGTTCAATCGAAACTCACTCATTCGAGGCACCACCGGAGAGAACTAAAAGCAGATTGGGAAGTCCTTCGAGACTACTTTGCACCTTTCCCTGGAATCAAGTCTGCTGTATTAACAAAGATCCATCGGCAGTTTGCAACAGTATAATTGAAATCATTCAGTGTGCCATGGAAGCTTACATTCCTCACTTTACCAAACGCCTAAAAGCCAAACAGAAGCCATGGTTTAATAAAAATTGCGATGTAGCTCGGAAAGCTAAAATCAAGTCCCACAAATTATTTATACAAAATCCATCAGAAGAAACAAAACAGGATGATATAAACGCTAAAAACAGATACAACACCACTATTTTAAATTCCAAAAGTCTCTTTGACGCTCGAATGAGTAAGAAAGTAATGTCAAACCCTAATGGAAGCCGGTCCTTTTGGACTCTCGCTAAACATATCAACAACAATTTCACAACTAGTTCGTTCCCTCCACTCACATCAGATGACGGCTCAATAGTTACGTCAGCCACAGAAAAGGCAGAACTCTTTGCCAAAATATTCTCTTCGAACTCGACACTTAACCCACCGGACAACATAGAGCTACCTTCTATTCCATGGGCTCCCCACACAATGAAAAATATCATATTTATGGTTAAGCGTGTGCAGAGAGTCCTTGCTATTTTAAATACCAACAAAGCAAGCGGCCTCGATAAAATACCTGCTTTACTCTTAAAATGTTGTGCTCCTGAACTAGCGCCAGTTTTCACTAAGCTATTTCAACTATCATATTTAAACACTTATGGGGACTTTTACACAATTTATTTACAAAATTGTTAAGATACACTGAACTCTGCTGGATAACGTCTAACTACTTGACAATACAATGAACTCTTGTGAATACTTGAACTTGAACTGACGTTAACTGCCCATACATCCCCTTATATATAACTTTATTTAATCTAGTCAGTGTGTTTAGATTTTTCTAGAATTTTCTAGAAACATTATTTAATCTAGTCAGTGTGTTTAGAAGTTTCTAGAATTTTCTAGAAACATTATTTAATCTAGTCAGTTGATTTTTAGAAACTTCTAAAAATCAACTGTCAATAACAATTTTTCAAATTAAGGTCCCTTCACGGTTATTCCGTTACACTGCCCCCTAATTAACTTCATTCCTCCTGGAATGTTATTTCCTACATCGGAATCCCGCACACTCCCTGAGCCAGCCAAACCATCTTCTTGGAGTTGCTGCGCATCTCCACTGTGGTTTCCCTGGTAAGGCGCCAAAGGATCATAATGGACCACGACGGGTCTCCCTCTGGGAATTTTCACGATCCGATAAATGACATCGTTAACCTTCTTCTTGATGGTGTAAGGACCTTCCCAGTTCTTCTGTAATTTGGGTCAAATACCTCGACGCCGTCGGGGGTTATAGAGCCAGACTTGGTAACTCTTTTCCATTGTCCGTGTGTCATAGTACCTCTTCATCCGATCACTAGATAGTTGTAGTTTTCCACGCACCAGGTTGTGTATATTCTCCATTCGATTCTGAAGATCGCATACATATTGTTCACGGGCCACTTCTTTACCAGGTTTACAACCAAACATCAAGTCACATGGTAGCCTCATTTCTCTACCGAACAGTACCTTCGCAGGCGTTTGGCCAGTTGTTTCGTTAATGGCCAATCGAATTGCCATTAGAAATAGTGGAATATGTCGATCCCAATCCCTCTGACATTCTAACAACACTTTTGCTGACATTCTGACACCACTTTTGACAGATAGTTGGTTATAGTCCGGTTCATTCGTTCCACCATTCCATCAGACTGAAGGTGCATCGCTGTGGTTCTCGTTTTGTGGATGCCAAATCTTTGGCAAACTTCTTGAAACAGCTTGCTCTCAAAATTTCTTCCTTGGTCTGAATGTAATTCTAGTGGTACCCCAAATCGGCTTACGAATTTTTCAACCAATATATCTGCTAAAGTGGTGGCTTCCTGATTGGGAACTGCATAGGCTTCAACCCATTTAGTGAAGTAGTCCATGACAACAAAGATGTACTTGTTTCCTACATCGCTCTGTGGAAGTGGCCCCAATATATCTACTGCGATTCTTTCAAAAGGGCTTCCAACCAGGTATTGCTGCATTTCCGCCTTCGGTTTTCGGTGCGGACGGTTACTGGCAGCACATGTAGTGCATTTACGACACCAATCTGTAACATCATTAGTGCAATTTACCCAGTAATACCCAGATGTCCTCCAGAACTATCATTATGCATCTGTTTTAAAATTTCTGTTACAGCATTTCTTGCGACCACTATTTGTTTTCTTGTTTCTGTGCCCTCGGAATTTTCTACAAGTCTTTTAACGAGCCCTTCGTCCAAAATTAAATAGTTCCATTGGGACCAGTATGCTTTTAAAGCAGGAGAGGATGAGGATATCTCTCTCCACAACGGACGATGGTCCATTCTCTTCCACTCCCGAATCTTTCTCAGAACGGGATCGTTTTCTTGTTGCTCCTCCAGCATAGAACTCTCGTCTTCTGGCACAACCTTAACCAAGGCGAGTTTTCCCTCGTTCGGCTCCACTAGGGTACAATGGGGGCAAGTATTTCTTATGTGGCCTAGTTCTCCGCAGTTCCAGCACCTCACTGGCCGCCTTCTTTTTGAGGAAAACTTCATTATCCTCTCCACTACCGCTTCGACGTCGCTGACGGCATAAACGGCATGGTCGAAGTTACCAGTGTCTTCCATTAGTCGAGCAGCTGCATGTGAGGCCTCCGTCGCCGTTTCGAACTTCAGGGCAATGGTCAAGGCGTTTACAAGAGATCTCGGCCCCGCCAACCTTACAGCCCGTTGTAACTCGGCGTCTCGAAGACCATCGGTAAAGGTTTGGATCGCCAGGCACTCCAGAAAATTTTCCGCTGCATTTGGATACGCAAATCGTACCATTTTTTCCACTTCTGTCTCGAACTCCTGGATAGTTTCTCCATTTTTCTGCTTCTGGCTTTTCAACTGCACTCGGTATACCGGTTGTAGATGACTTTGACCATAACGCATCTCTAGACGATTCACCAATAGCTCAAAATTGTCAACCTCATCCGGTGTCAATACATGCAGGACGTCTAAAGCCTCGCCTCGCAGAGCCATGGTTAGGAACAATGCCTTCTCCTGGGGTGACCATCCATGCGCTCTGGCCACTGCGTCAAATTGTTTCAGGTAATTTGACCAGGAAGTCATCCCGTCGAAAGTCGGGGGTTTTATCGTCATTCGTACCTTGGCCGCCTCTCCGTTTCCTCGTCGTTCGACGTCTACGTGGCCGGTTTCCCTCCTTTCTGCATTTCCGTCGCCGTGGTGGATGATTTGGTTTCGGCGACAAGCTTCCAGTTCTCGTTGAAGCTTCCTTATTTCGGACTGCATTTGTTGGTTGATCTCGTCTCGCAAGTTGGCAACTTGCTGATTTTGCTCGTCTCGCATTTTGGTCACTTGCTGATCCAAGTTGTCCACTTGCTGATTTAAGTTGGCCACTTGCTGATTTTGCTCGTCACGAAGATGTGATATTTGCTGGGAGAACAAACTGGATAACTCATCTGATATGGTAGACATCCGTTGTGATAGCTCCTCTTGTTGACTCGTCATACGTTGCGACAGCTCCTCTTGCAGCTGGGAAAGTTGTTGCGATTGTTCTTCTTGCTGCCGGGAAAGTTGTTGAGTTTGTTCTTCTTGTTGGCTCGTCATTCGTTGGGACAGCTGGGACATATCTTCGCGCTGGATCTTCATCTGACTGGATAGCTCCTCATGTTGGTTCGTCATTCGTCCTGATAGCTCCTCTTGCAACCGGGAAAAATGTTGAGTTTGTTCTTCTTGTTGGCTCGTCATTCGTTGTGATATCTGGGAAAGTTGTTGAGTTTGTTCTTCTTGCAGCCGGGAAAGTTGTTGAGTTAGTTCAGAATTTGCTTTTTGAACTGGGTCGTCAAACTCCACAGCGTCAGGGTCCAAATTATTATTTACGTAGTATTCACGGAGCCTTGGATTTGCTCCCAGTAGTTTCCAACTCTACTTCTTCAAGCTCTCTTCTGAGCTCAGCCACCAATAGTTCATTTATCTTTTTTCCAGGCATTCTTGTATTTTCTCCCCACACCTGACACCAATTTGAAACACTTATGGGGACTTTTACACAATATATTTACAAAATTGTTAAGATACACTGAACTCTGCTGGATAACGTCTAACTACTTGACAATACAATGAACTCTTGTGAATACTTGAACTTGAACTGACGTTAACTGCCCATACATCCCCTTATATACAATTTTATTTAATCTAGTCAGTGTGTTTAGATCTTTCTAGAGTTTTCTAGAAACATTATTTAATCTAGTCAGTGTGTTTAGAAGTTTCTAGAATTTTCTAGAAACATTATTTAATCTAGTCAGTTGATTTTTAGAAACTTCTAAAAATCAACTGTCAATAACAATCTTTCAAATTAAGGTCCCTTCACGGTTATCCCGTTACAATATGATACTGGTATTTTTCCAGAATCCTGGAAAACTGCTCGAGTACAACCAGTCCCCAAGAAAGGCTGTAAAACTCAGCCTTCTAACTACAGACCCATAGCTCTTCTATCTGTTATTATCAAAACTATGGAGAAATACATCAATCACGAGATCCTGAGCTACCTTGAGACACACAACCTTTAAAGTGGTTTTCGCCAACAAAGGTCAACAGCCGATCTACCAGCATATGTAACTCATGTCTGGAGTAATGCCATCCACCGCTATGGGGAGACTCAAATAATATCACTAGACATCTCAAAAGCATTTGATCAAGTGTGGCATGCAGCTCTTCTGAACAAACTGCTATTCCATGGGACTCTCGCAAAACCTTTGCAGATGGATATCCAACTTTCTCTCCAACAGGCACATCCAAGTTGCTGTAGACAGACATTCTTCCAACCTCTACAAGATCAACGCTGGAGTTCCCCTACTCCTACTCTGTTCCTATTACACATTAATGATCTACTAGAAGTCGCTTATAACCTGATACATGGTTTTGCAGATGATAGCAACCTACTCTGTAGGAAGGCACACAAACGTCCCATACCTCTAGATATTCTGGAAGAAGACAGAAGATCCACAACGGCTTCTCTCAATCAAGATTTGAGAATGGGGAATAAAGAATCTTGTTAATTTCAACGCTTCCAAGACAAAGACATGTTGTTTATCCAACAATAGGCAAATATGCGACTCATCCATTACAATCAACGATCAGACACTGATAGCGGGCGACTTCATTACGCTGGTTGGTATAACGATCTCCAAGGACTTAATATGGAACGAACATATTGCATCCATAGCAACTGCAGCAGGAAAGAAATTAGGCTTTCTGTTTAGAGCACGGAAATATTTTTCTCCATCCAACTTGGCTACTCTTTACAAAGCCCAAATACGGCCTAATCTTGAATACTGCTCGCATGTATGGGGTTCGGCGGTTCCGTCAAGGCTCGGAGTTCTTGATGCAATACAGAGAAAAGCAGTTGGACTAATAAACGACACAAGTTTCACCAAAAACCTAGCCCCATTATCCCACCGAAGAGCAGTGGCTGATCTTTCCTTGTTTTACCGATACATAAACGGATTTTGCTCAGAAGAACTCCGCTCTATAGTGCCTCCACTTGCCAGACCAGCCAGAGCAACGCGACGTGCCAACTCCATGCACCCTTATACTGTTCAATGCCCGACATCGAGAACGGATCGATTCGATCGTTCCTTCATCCACAGGGTCTCCAGATTGTGAAACTCCTTACCTTCCCACGTCTTCCCCACTCGTCTTAACTTGCAGGTCTTTAAATCCAAAATTAATAAATTACCTCTTCTGTCGCAATAGATGTTCTCGGTACATTTGTATTTACGTCTATACCTACGGGGACATCCTTAATTAAAAAAAATTACCAATGCCTTAATTTGGACAGTAATTGCATGGAAAAAAGTTTAACCGAAAAATATCAACAATCGCTTTTTTAAAGCTGGATTCGGTAAACAGATTAATGTTGAACAAGAAGAAGAAGATTGTGAGTACCTATGATTTGCTACTTTCGGAAATTTGTAAAAAAAAAAACAAAGACTTCACAGATTTATTAACATATAGGGAAATTAATGGAAATATGTTGACTGAAAATCCTAATATAAGTATTCAGGAATGTGTACGTGAGTTTTGGGTTAACAAGGTTATTGCAGCATTATCTAAAAGTAAAATCGATGACGAAGAAACTACTGATTCAAATATAAAAGACATTAATAGAGCATATAAAAAAAGATATTGAACATTTTTTTGTGTTACGGGGGAATTTCAACATAGCCCAACAATTATCTCAATCTCTAGTGTCAATAGAAACACAAATTTAAAAAAAATAAATTAAGTAGTCTTGAGCAAACCACAATTGAAATTTTTTTTAAATAACAAATAATGTTTATATGTACACATTTTAATTATATACTTAGTGATGAAAACGTGTTTTAATAAAGTAAGTACAATTTTTTTTCCCTTTAACGGTTACCTCCATTAAAAGGACACTTTATACGAAACCACTGCTGAGCGTTTAACAGAGAGTTCACTGTATATATGTATATTTATATATTGTCAACGGTTTTTACTTAATCCAGTGGTATTTCCCTGTTATATAATAAATTTTTCGCATCCTGAATCCTCACTCTATCAAACGCTTTCTTCAAATCTATTAGGCACATATATGCTGGTTTGTTGTATCCCAGCGACTTTTTTTTATTTGTCTTATTACAAAAACTGCATCCGTGCATTATCTTCCTGTCCGAAATCCTTGCTGTCTCTCTTTTTTTTGTCGCTTTTATTCTTGTTGTCAATTTGAGTGTTATAGTTAAAAAAATTATTGCTTGATAATTATTGGGTCTTTCTTAGCTCCTTTCCTTAAGGACATCAGCATGATCGCTCTCCTCCATGTATCTGGTATTCTGTTCGTTGTGATTATTTTTTGAATAAGAAATTGCAGTTGTTGTACATAGTAATCACCTTTATATTTTAAAAGTTCATTTGGTATTTGATCTTCTTCTAGTGACTTCCTATTTTTTAATTTATCTATTTCTTGTTTCACATCTTTTTGGGAGATTTCGGTCTTTTGGTCAGTTATTATATTTGGTGTTTCTGGTAAATATTCTTCGTTTTGTTTTTTTGTTAGAACCACTCATGGATTTTCTTTTGTGTTCTTTTTTAACTAGTTCTTTCATTTCGCTTCTTTGTTGTCTTATGAAGCGCCATACTTGTTTCTGTTGTCCGTAGAAATCCATTTCTAGTCCTTTTGTGAATCTCTCCCAGTAATCTGTTTTTGTTTTTCTTACCAACTTATGAGTTTCAGTTCTTATTCTTTTAAATTCTTTATTTGATTTATTTCTTTTATCTGACTTGTATTATAGGAAAGCTATGTTTTTTTAACCTCTAGTGTAAATCTTGATGTTTTCGTTGACCGCTTTTTGTTTATTGGTTTCGTTTCAAGGGCTTCTTGGGCAGCGTCCAAAATATTTTTTTAAATTTTTTCCATGTAGTTTCTACATTGTTTTCATTTTCGATGTTTTCCATTTTTATCTTCTGTTCTAGCCTTTTTTCATATAATGATTTATGGAGTCATTTTTTAAATTAAATTTTTTAACTTTAACTTGAAAGGTGATATGTTTTTTTGTATTTTGGTTAAAAACTATTTTTTTTTTGGTATTTTTTTTGAGTACAGATTCTTTTTTAACCAACCTACTGTTGGAAACGAGGGAAATTTAAAAAATGTTAATAAAATAATTCTTCTTATTATTATTAATACATTAATACATAGGCAGCAGAGCCGTTCAAATGAACAAATCTTGAAACAAGATATAAGCTAGAATTTAATAAATTCTTTCTAAGGAATTTTTAAAAGCAGTTACAGCTAGGGTCGACCACAAAATCAGGAAACGCGTTCCAATTTTTAAAGATTCAGTTTGTAAGAAAGTGTTGTCGACACAGATTTTTAAACTGTTCGCGCACTAGTTTATATCAATGACCACAATTCCGCACTTCTAAGCACAAATAAACTAAAGTCAAGCGAATAATGACTTTTTTTCATAGAATATTATATGTTCTGATCAGGTCCCTTCGGAGCCTCCTTTTGCTTAATTCTAAGATTTGAAGACGTTCTTTATAATGGAGATTACGAATTGCATTACTCATTTAACCTTTTTGATGATTGACGTTATATAAATTTTAGTTGAAATAACAACCTCAAGATCGTTCTGTCGAAAAAATTTGGCAATATTTACACCGTTGATGTAGTAGCTCATACGTGAAATGTTCTGTCCTAGATGAAGAGTTCCAGAAGCAAAATACCACACAATTGTTTAATTCTACTCAGATAGAGGATAAAAAAAGAATTAGGTCCCATTTGCAAACAGTGATACCGTGTATGTAAACACTGACACCATATTGCTGATATATAAGATGAAGAGCAGGGGACCGATAACATAACCCTGCGATTCACTTCTAGTTATCCGAAATTCATACCATTTTTAATCTTTAATTATCTTGGATAAAAGGGCACGGATCCAGGACTGTAATCAAGATAAATTATGTCAACAGGATTTCTTTTATCTCTTTCGGATGCCTAGATATAGGAATATTGCAGAAGGTTAGAGATTGTAGACTAACCACGCAGGAAACCGTGTTGCTTTGGACCGAAAATGCAGTGTTTGAAGAAAAAATCAGTAAGATCTTCAGTAATGATTCTTTTCATGCATTTACAGGCTAAACAAGGCTTATTTGTCCATAGTAAGCGTGATTTAACTTGTAGCCGCTTTAAAAAACCGACACAGTTAGATAGATAGATAGATATTTTTTGGAGTTGGCTGTTAGCCTGTATCACTGCGACCTTTGGAGATCTATTGTGAACACCCATTATCTGTGAAATAGGATTAGAGCACCTTGTCCAGCTCTGCCCTCTTAATGAGACTTAATAGCAGTGGCTACTCCGCATAACTTGGAGCAGCCGGTTTCTCCTCTCCCAGTACTAGATACCGCGTCTTTGCAAGGCCTTCACATTGGCATAAGACATAAAATGCGGTTTCCTCTTCCTCTTGGCAGTATCGACAAATGTCTTCATCTGCTAAGTTCAGCTGACTTATGTGTTTTATGAGCCTACAATGTCCTGTCAAGAGACTGATAATCATTCTGACATCATTTCGCCTTTGTGATAGCAGCTCTGCAGTAAACTTTGCCTAGTGTTCCTTTATAAAGACTTTGGCTTGTCGCTTGCCCGGTGATTTTTCCCACCACTCCTGGGCCTTTTCTAGCATCCATTTCTCAATGACTGCCTTTCTGAATGTATTAGCAACTCCGCCGAATGGTTCCGGGCCAATCATTGGAGTATTAGCTCCCGCACGGGCCATTTCATCAGCCTTCTCATTGTCCCGAAACCCTGAGTGTCCTGGTATCTATGCCAGTGTCAGAGAATTTTGACTTGCGGCATGTGTCAGGGCCCCAACACAGTCCCACACCAGCTTTGAGCTTATTTGTGCTGAGACTTTTGCCTTTAGAGCTGCTTAGCTGTCCGAGTATATGACTACAGTTTTACCCGTTATACCCTAACTTACGATCTCCGTTGCACAGCCTGAGACACTGTGGCATACGCACCTAGACTTAGTTTAACTTTTGTCCTGTGTCCTCTACTCTATATACCTGACACTGTGCCTTTCTGAGTCTTTGAGCCATCGGTATACCAGATTGACTCGCCTTGGATTGGGGGGTCATTCTTTCATAAGTCCCTTTCCAGTATTTCTACTCGAAAGTTTCTTGCAAAGTTAAACCTGGGGACTATCTTGTCCAGAGGCATGCTCATTATTCGATCCGCCTTAACCCTATCACATAACTCTGCTTGCTTTTTTCCTTTTAATAAGGTAATGGGAGCCTGGCCTTGTAGCAGCCTGTGAGCAGTTGCCATAGCCTCGCCCTGTATGTAGATGTGCAATGGTGGTAGTTTGAGCAGAACCTGTAGTGCGTCCGTTGGGGTGGTCCCCATGGCACCTGTAACATTCAGGCATGCCTGCTTTTGAATGCTTTCCAGCTGCCTGAGCGCCCCGGACTGCTGCGTTTTACTCCACCACACCACCGAATCATAGGTTAACATTGGCCTAATGACTTGTGTATACAACCAAAGGTTCATTTTGGCGTTCAGGCTCCAGTTCTTGCCACACAATTGTCTACACCTACCAAGGGCTATTGTAGCTGTGCGTGTGACGTTTTAAATGTGTTGCTTCCATGATAGCCTCTGGTCAAATACCACACCCAGGTATTTGGCCTCTGTGGTCATTGGAACCACCACGTTATTGACAGTTATTGGTATTAAGCCTTGCAACGCTCTTTTATTAGTGAAAGGGACAATTGATGCTTTTTGTGGATTGACTGTTAGGACTTCATCCTTGCACCACTTGTACACCATATTTATTTCGGACTGCATCCGCTCTAAGACTGTGCCCAGAAACTTTCCCTAAATGATTATGGCCATATCATCTGCGAAGCCTACGCAGTGAAGGCCTTCATTGAGGAGTTTTTTAAGGAGGTCATCCACAAGTGCTGACCACAGCAAAGGCGACAGTACCCCTCTCTGCGAAAAGCCCCTTCTCACTGTTGCAACGCTCCTCAATGGACGCCTCACCTAACTAGGGTACTGCCCTCCTTGAAAGTGCGTCGGTCACTGACGCGGCTCCCACATTACTGAAGGCTCCTTCAATGTCAATAAACGCCGCTAGGGCTACTTCTTTGTCTTCAATTGACTTTGATAAGAGCCTGTTCAAGTCATCCAGCGCTAGGTCTGTGGATTTTCCCCACTGGTATGCATATTGACGATCACTTAATGGGTTCTCCGTTAAGATTTCGTCCCTTATATATCTATCGACCAGTTTCTCCAGCGTTTTTGCTACGAATGACGATAGACTTATTGGTCTGTATGACTTGGTCGTTTGGTCCGTCATCCTCCTCACTTTAGGAAGATATAAGACTTCCACCTTTTGCCACACAGATGGTATAAATCTATAGGCCAAACAAGCCTTAAAGATTTTACACAGATGTGTTATAATTGCATCCAGCTCTTTCTGGAGTAGGGCTGGGTATAATCCATCCGTTCCTAGTGTTTTGAATGGACAAAATGTGCTGATAGCCCATCTGATTTTTTGCAGATCTGGTTATTTCGGTAGCTAGCTTCCAGTCATCCCTTGAGGGCCTTACCGGCCTTTGACCGCGGTCTGCGCTATCCGATCCCGCTTCCATAAACCATGATTTAGGAAAGTGTGCCAATGTTAGTATTCTTAAACTTTTCTCCAATGTTTTGGTGGATGATCCGTCCTCCTTTTTGAGGAGGCCGACCTCTTTTGCTTAGGCTTTTCGGATTTTTTTATTGTACAGCGTAAACTTTTGTCTGTACTCTTCCCAGTTATAAACGATTTTGGCCTTGTTAAACAGCCTTCTCACCTGAGCTCTAAGCTTCTGTAGGTGTTCGTTCCACCAGGGAGTGTTTCTTGTGTACTTTCTTGTCTGTTTCGGGCAGCTTTTACGATAAGCCGACCCAATAGTCTTGCTTACCCTGTCCACCTCCCGGTCCAAACTGTACACATCTCTTATTGACATTCCTCGACATTTTCATTGAGGGAATTTACATAGTCGTCCCAATTCGTTCTCCGTGGATTTCTGAACGTGGTCTCAATAATTTTAGGGGTGACAATATTAAACCTTACATGCCTGTGATCCAACCCAGACGGCTCGTCCGAGACATGCCAGTGTTCAATCTTGTCGTAGATGTTGTTTGTGCAGAAGGTCATATCAAGGACATCCCTGCGCGTAACTGTTACAAACGTTGGGTTTTTGCCTCTGTTTAATATCTGTAAGCTATTACTAAGTATAAATTGTAATAGATACTCACCTCTAGGATTGACGTCCGTACTACCCCACGCTATGTGATGAGCATTGGCGTCGGCCCCCACTATCAACGGTAGGTTTTTCCTCCGGCTGTAGCTTATGATGTCCATTAGGTGGCCTGGAGGACAAACCTTGTCCTCTCGATGAAAGTACGCCGAGCAGACCATTAGCCTTCTGATGCCTTCTTCCGTGGATATTGACAGTATGGCTGCAACGAAATCCCCAGTGCATAGCACCGGAATCAGCTTACATCCAACTGTCTTAGAAAACAATATACAGGCACGGGGCTTTATAGCCTTTGTGTCATATATCAACTCGCGATAGTGCAGTTTTAAGCCTGCAACCCTAGCTCTGTATAGCCATGGCTCCTGCAGGAGGGCTACCTCCACGCCTTCTCTCTCAAATCTCCGACACACTATGGCCGATGCAGCCTTTGCATGTTGGAGATTTGCTTGCAGGACCCTGACTGTACCTTAGTCTTTATACGGATCCATACGAGTCCCACGAGAAGCTAGGGAAGGGATGGTCTACCTGGTTAGAGCCCCGCATAACCAGGTAAGGCTAATTACAAGGGGGTTTCGCCCGGTGTCCCCAGGGGACCGTTCGCGACCAACTTAACCCGTTGGCCATTTAGTACATCGGCACGGTACCTCACACCTTCACTTGGGGTTGTTTGTGTAATTATTAGCCGTAAGATGAGGAAGGGACATCAGGCCCTCTCCCAGCTTTCGTTGCCCGGGGTGTGCCTCTGGGAGGCTATTACACCAGGGTCGTGCCGATTCGGGGGGTGGATCCAGAAGCCTAGTAGCGGTCAGCCACCGACACAGTTACAGACGTTCTTCAATCGATCGGTAGGTACCGAGCACTTACAAAGTCATAAGGTCATTATTAGAAGAACAGGGGCTAAATTAGAGAGCTACAGCTTGTTAACGGAAGTTTGTTATCCGGACCGGATCCACTATTATTTTTGATTAAACTTATCGCAGAAATTATTTAGTTTAGTGAATCCTGAACATTAGATATAGTGTCGAAAAAGAAAAGTGTAGGAATGTGTCAAGTCAAAGACAACACATTTTAAAAATTTAATTGTATCTAGTTGTATTTTAATATTATGTCTCCTTATTTAAAATATATAATTCTAATGTAGATTTAATTTATTCTAGTATTAAACAGTATCTAAATTTCGGTTTTTCTGATAGTTTAACTGTTAGACAAAAAACATGTTACATAAAATGTGATGTTTATTTATGAACACTATTCTTAAGTTTTATACTGTTTATTATAATACTGCCGGTGCGTTTATTTACACCTATCATTTTGCTGCCATATTGACTGTCAAACTCTTAAAAAATCATCATCATTGTCCCTTTAAATAGTTCTTTTTTCTTATAATGCAGTTTGTTTTTGTCGCGCTAGTTTTTTGACGTAGGCGTTTATTTTATTTAGATCTATGTTGGCATATTGATAAAGTACTTATTTCACCTACTCATAAATAAAAAATATTCTTTGAAACTAAGTTCTGCATCTTTAGAGAATTTAATTTTTATTTAGTAGGTATACTTACCACGGAAGGTGTTAAAGAAAGAGAATATAAATAATTTTAAGAAGAAAAGTTTTTTTATAAAAAGTACTGTTTGCCAAAAAACAACATTAGTCATTATAAAATTTAATATCCGGTGTTAATAAAATAAAAAGCCTGAAAAGAAAAATATCGTTGTTTATTATATTATACCATATTTTGTATTATTAACAGACAAAATCAAGCAAAAATTTTAAAATTTAACATTATTTTATTTAGTTGGTGTTACGTATTAAGTTGAATAAAAACATGTTTCATAAAATTTTGCTTAAAAACTTTTTACAGACGGTACTTCTCTCTTGACTCATTTTAACGTTTTTTTTTACTTAAGCGACACCTCGTATATCGGATTCAAGTTTTTAATACAGCAAACGTATTCTTTGAAAAGCAGTACTTTTTATAAAGAATGACTTTTCTTCGTAAAATTATTATTTTTTTTGCTTCTTGTCAACGTCATCCGTATACGGTATATTGGTTTTATATCTTTTTGTGAATTTATTTTAATACTTAGGATATTGGTTTTAATTAAAAAGATTTACTTTTAAAAAACGATCACTTTATTATATGGCACTAGATTGTAACTATGCCACACTTTGACTCTTTAAAATTGAATCCTTTCATGTGCTGGTTTTAAAGTTTAATGAACGCTCACACAGAAATAGAAAGAAGTAGTTACGTTTTTCACTTTGATATTTATGGAGAAACTCGGCTGTCTACGCTTTAATAAAATTCATATTTCGCAAATTCTATTACAAAGAACTTTATTTCGTCTTGTATATTTTATGTACTAATATCTTTTTGTGTAAGCATATTTTAAGAAAATACTGATATAGAATGTTTTTATTTATTACGTTATACAAATATACCCGTCTTTAGTTCTATATTTTTTGAATTTAAAATAATCTGAAATATTAAATAATGTTTAAGCAATTCACTTCTATAATATAGAATAACAAATTACATTAATGTGACAAAAAAATAATAAATTTAATCTAAATACAGGGTGTGTCATTATATTCTGACTGTTTTTAAGAGCTTATATCTTCGTAACGGTTCTAGATCATACCGTAAGTTATGTTGTGACACATTTATATAAATGGCCTACTTCCGGTTTACCCGCTAGAAAAGTGTCGTATTTTCAGAAAACAGTAGATGTAATTTTTTTAATAGGAGACCCTATATATAGCAATTTCCTAAAAGACGCAAATTTTTACTTTATAACAATACCTTAAAGTTTAAAATCGGTGCACAGAAAGGGAAGTTAAAATTAAAAAATTACATCTACTGTATTCTGAAAATACGCCATTTTTCTATCAGGTAAACCGGAATTAGGCCAATTTATATAAACGTGTCACAACAAAACTTAAGATAATTATAAACCCAACTATGAAAACTTCATCTTATTATCTACAACAGTTTTGAAGATATAAGCTTTTAAAAACAGTCAGAATATAATGAGACACCCTGTATAATACCAACGTGTATAGACAAGAATAGTAGAATCACTCTGTCCGCTGCCTATAAAGGTTCGCTCTGGTTTGCCGACGTTTTTAGTGCAGTTTTGTAAGAACTCTACCAATGCTTTGGTACCGATGTAGGTAGTAATCTACCGGTATACCGTTCTATCATAATTTATTTTTTCTGCAATTTAGTTTCAACTTACATTTTTCTATAAAATAATCACTTTTTTAAATTTGCCGGTATTTTTTTAAATCCACCGATGTGTAGGTACTTAGTTTTTTTATATCAATCCATGAATTTTAGGTTTGCAACGCTGCTGGTTAGCGACAACGATGCAGGCCGAAATGCAGACCAAGAGCTGCGCCGGCATGAAACAATTTTTTCCGAGAGTGATCCTACTATTCTTTTAAATAAGCATCGTCAGATTGACATATAAAGTTACATTTTGTTTATTTGTAGTTAACTATCTGATGTTGAATAGTTAATATTAAGGCTAGATTAAGTATGGAAGTAATAAGATATAACAATATTAAAGCCTAGATGTTATTAGCCCTAAGGGATTATCCTAGATGTATCTCCGTCTAAGATCAGTATAACTGTGCAATGATATAGAAAAACCAGCAAAAAAATTATATCTGCTGATCTTTACATCCAACCTCACTCTTACACATCCAAATTCTACACATTTGTAATAAAAAACAAAATTTAGATTTCCTTGAAGAACTTGAAATAAAAAAACATCTAGCAGATCCACAATTTAAAGTTGTTAATGAACAAATAAATCTTAGAAATTCTCCACTATTAAACTGTTTACTTTGATTGAGTCTTCATTTTATACATAAATAAGATATAATTGTAATACAAATATATTAAGTTATTGTAAAGATCAGAAGATATAGTTTTTTTTTCCTGGTTTTTCTATATCATTGCACAGTTATACTGATCTTAGAGGGAGATACTGCAGTATAATCCCTTAGGGCTAATAACATCTAGGCTTTAATATTGTTATATCTTATTACTTCCATACTTAATCTAGCCTTAATATAACCTATTCAACATCAGATAGTTAACTACAAATAAACAAAATGTAACTTTATATGTCAATCTGACGATGCTTAGTAAAGCGAAACATATGTCATTTTTTTAAAAAACATTAAAAGTGAAAGTTTTATATAAAAAACTAAGGTTTTTTATTATTTTTATTATTCCTAATTTATTTCATTATTGTTACTCTCAATAGAGTTCAATATTGTATTGGAAATATAAGTGGTATGCGGTCAATTGTTCAGTATCATAATGAAAACCATTATAACACTAGTGTTATAATGAATATCATTATGAAACGGATTATGGGCATATAAGTGTATTATTATAGTACGGGCGTAGAAAAAGGAACTTTATTAACAACTTATTACAATAAAATATAATGTTTAAAAGCTAATAATGCCGGGATGTCGAGAGTTTTGTTAGAACCTTCTTGTGGAAGGGGCATCTCCTATTTCTGGTGACATCAGCGGGAATAGCCTAGATGCGTTTCTCCTCCACCCTTAGAGAAGAATCTGGGGTGCAGCAACCGGATTTGCATTCACAGGAATTTCCATGTTTTCTTGACTATTTTCTTCTGGTAATTTCTTTCTGTAACTTTTACAACAGAAATAATAAAAACCATAGGATATAGTAATAGTAATAAAGAAGTATATGAAAATTGTCCATAATGCTAATATTTTTGTAGTAAACTGGGTTTTCAAAAATTTCACTTATTTTTTTAGTTTGTGAATCTAGAGAGTCTTTAAGAATATTTATTTTTCCAACGTCTATATCATTAAGTTTAAAAGGTTGAACATTATATGAATTTACATTAATAGAGTTTTTGAAGTTAAGTTTTGGAAGTTGAATAATTTTAATTCACTTTTTGGGAGTCTATTACTACGAAGCACTGTTTTTTCTATTTTAACTAAGCACTGTTTGTCTAGTTCAACTACAAAAGTTCCTAAGAGAGGTATATTGTCTTTGGTGCCACCACAAATTTGTTGAGCGGCTGTAACAAATGGTGAAACAATTAACCACTTATTTTCACGAAGTTTATAAATTTTGATGTCGGTAATGTCTACTTGGTCAGTTTCACAGTTCGTATGGTCGCGGGTAAATTTTAGCATTTGAACTTCACAAGGGGCATCTTCTTTAATTGATGAAGGCGTGGATTCGTGGCAGATAAATTCTTCTTTAGCGATCTCTTGACATTCTTTGTTAAATGACATGTAGTTTTGCTCGTTTAGGATCAGGAATTGGGTTTTTGGAATAATAATTTGGTATTTGTCATTTTTAAGGATTGGTAAAGGGAAAAGCTGATACAGATTGTAGTTTTCAATTTCTACGATTGCAATTTCGATTATAAATATGATTTTGTTACTATTACTATAGCTGTTTATATTCATTATTTTTTTAAAATTTTAAATGTTGCTAATAATAGGTTCAAACGGCAACTTATTATTTGATAAATGAAGATCAATTAATTTAATATTTCTTAGTAGTGTTTCTGGTTCAATAATTGAACTGTGAAAAAGTTAAGCTTTTGAAAAGGTAATAGGCACTTCTATTTGCTCCAATAAATCATAGATATATTGATATAAACTACTTATTTGGTAAGTGACACTTTCAATATAGGCAAGCTCAAAAGTTTGTTTTGCTTGTGCTGTATTAATGATATTGGCAATATTATCAATTTGTGATTTGATTGTTAATCGATTTTGTGCTAAAACTTGAATACTGGAATTAAAAGTGTGTATAGAATTTTCTATAATTGTAAGTTGTTCGTTAATTAAAGTTTTTGTTTTATTTTGTGTTGTTAAGAGAGTTTCGATTGCTTTATTATATCTATCAGCATCGCTTTGATCTAGATTGCCCGTTATTGATTTGATAATGGAACCGAAGCCATTAATTAGTCCTTGTTTCTTTACATGGTTTTGGTTAAAACAAGGATTTAGTTGGTTGATCTGAGATTTAGTTTTATTTTCAAGTATATTGATGGATTCAAATGTATTAAATATATTTTCAAAATAAGTTTTGGTATTGTTTGTTGTTTTGTCTATTATCATTTGTTTCAAACAAATAAATCTCTTTTGAAGCGTCAAGAATTCTTTAATTATGTCTGTAATGTCAATGATTCAAATGAATGACCAATAGTCCACAATATTTTTGGTGTTTCCTAATTTTAGAGGCAATAGTCCAGGATTGTCAAGTGTTTTATGGAAGGTCGGTTTCGTCAAGCTGATGTCTGCGAAGTGGAGGATTCCGAAAAATCTGTAACGAAAGGTTTTCTAAGTTCTTTGATATGAATTGTTTCAGTTTTATTTTTATTTTGTTCATTTATAATTTCGACTTTATTTCTATCTAGAAGTTTAGATATTTTATAGGGGCCTATAAATTTGTTGTCTTTTTTTATTTCTGTATTGAAAATTTTTCTTATATACAATGTTTCCTACTTTGAATTGGTCGTTTGTATTGTGTTTGTCCGCGATTTTCTTTTTGTTTGTTTCTAATTTATCTTTAACGTTATCGTAAACATGTTTTTTTCTTGTGGTTTTCTGCATAATCTGTGAAAAATGATGTAGGTAGAAATATTTCATTGGGGTTTCGGGAATTAGTATGACCAAAAGTAAGTTCGAAAGGTGTAAAGTTGGTACTACTGTGTATGCTGTTATTATAGCCTAAAATTGCATAATTCATAAGGTTATCTTTTTCATTTGGATATAGAGATTTGAAAATTCTTAGGTGCTCAATTATTGTCGAATGAAAGCGTTCTATAATGGCATTACTTTCATGGTGACCTACTGTGGTAAAGTGGGCTTTGATGTTATGTACCTATAAAATTTCGGACACTACATCGTTTTTAAATTCTGTACCATTATCTAAAATTAAATTTTCTGGAACTCCAAAAGAAGTAAAATATTTAATTAGTCCATTACTTATGTGAATAGCGGTGTTTCCTAGAATTTCGTACGCTTGAGCAAATTTGGTAAATGAATCTACAATAATTGTCAGGTAAATTTATGTGATCATTAAAGGGGAATATGGATTTTTCCTAGCATATTTTGTTGTTTGACATATATCGCAAGCGTTTATGTATTCTGTGATCGTGTTTTTAATACCTATCCAATAATAATTTCTTTTAATTTTTTCTAAAGTTTCTAAAATTCCTCGATGGTTAGTTTCACTTTCATGATGATTTTTAATAAGAAGTATTTGGTCCTCTTTGTCTTTTACTGTATTAACTAATTTTGTACATCTAATTAGTTTTGGTCCTTTCTCTGAAAAATGTCTGAAGTATACTGTGTTAAAGTCGCTGTAGAGTTTGTCTGTGTGGAAGTACATACAATAAGTTCTTTTTTCTGTTGTATAATTGTTTAAGAAGTCAAAAATCAACTTATGGTTGTTTTCAGTCGGAATTTCGACGGTAATTATTTTATGATGTTCATAATCGTCATGTTTTACAGTTAATTTTTAATAAACTAAAATTTGATTTACTTTGTTATTGATAATGTCGTCTAATATTTTTATTCCGTCGTTAGTGGTTTCATTGGCAGTTAGTTGTATGCTGTGTTGATTGGAGAGTGTCTTTGTCCATTAATGAATCGGGAGGTTTTAACTGTACGTCGGAATGAATAATTATGTTAGTCGTCCGAAATATTTATAGTTGTTGAAGGTATTTTAAAGTGTCCTCGTTAATATTGCCGGGATTCGTTTTCTAAAACGTTTAAAGATATTCTCGAGAGGGCATCAGCATTTGTATTAGTTTTACCCTTTTTGTATATGATTTCAAAATCAAACTCTTCGAGTTTAAGTCTCCACCTAGTAAGTTTGGAATTTGGTTTTTTTAGATTAAATAACCAAACTAAAGGTCGATGATCGGTGAAAATTTTCATTTGTCTACCCCAAATGTAGGGTCGAAAATATTTGCATGCCCATACAATTCCTATTTCTTTTTCTATAGTACTATACCGTTGTTCAGATTCGTTTAGGGTTCTTGATGCGAAAGCTATGGGCTTATCGAAACCAATAGGGCCTTGAGATAAGATAGCTCCAAGTGCAACATCGAAGCGTCTGTAGTCAATATAAATTCTTTTAAGAAGGCTGGATATTGAAGTATTGGGGCATTAGTTAGCAATTTTTTACAAGCGTCGAAAGCGGTCAAAAAGTCATTGTCATGAATTATTTTTGCATTCTTTTTTAAACATGTTGTCATCGGTTTGGTAATTTTTGCGAAGTCTTTTATAAATTTACGATAATATCCAATTAGTCCAAGAAAACTTTTTAGCGGATTTTGGTAAAGGATATTTTTTTACGGCTGCAATTTTGTCGGGGTTAGGTTTTACTCCGTCTGGTGTTATAATATTATGTTCTCAGTAACTTACTTCTTTTCTAAGGAATTCGGATTTGTCCAATTGTATTTTAAAATTAGCTTGTCTGAGTCTGTTAAAAATTTCTCGAAGTCGTTCTAAGTGTTCTTGTAAGGATGTGCTAAAAATGAGTCCAAAAGGCATTCTTTTAAATTCATAAGGTCCATTTTCGGTTAAGAAGGCTGTTTTCTGTATATCGTCTTTGTCCATTTGTATCTGATGAAACCCACTCGCTAAGTCCAATGTACTGAAATATTGGCTTTTTCCTAATTTGTCTAGAATGTCTGTAATGTTCGAAAGGGGATCTTTGTCGTCAACCGTTTTTTCGTTCAGTTTCCTGTAGTCTATTACAAGTCGCCACTTACGTTTACCTGAAGCGTCAATTTTTTTTTCAACAATCCAAATTGGGCTGGACCATGGACTGTGCGAATGCTGTATAACGCCTTGTGATAACATTTTTTCAATTTGTGATTTTACTTCGGCTTTATGTACTTGAGGATAACGATAAGTCTTTGTAAAAATAGGTGTTTCATTAGTTAAATTGATTTTATGTTGTATTGCGTTTGTAAAGGTTAAGGGAATTTGTTCACAATAAAATATATCTTTAAATTCGAAACATAGGTTTTCTATAGCTTTTCGTTCTTCTAGGTTACAGTGACCTAATCTTAAATTTTCTATTAGAATATCATTGTCAAAGGTAAGTAATTTATTGTCTGGCTCTATATTTTCCATATAATTTATTTGTGTTATGTCTAATAATTCTACATTAAAAGAAGCAGTAACTCTAATTACTTTAGGAAAAGTGTCAGAATTTGTTATTGAAGTTATAGCAAAATGATTTTCTATATTAACTAATGCTTGTGGTGTCTCTAAGTTATTGTGAAATTTAATATAATTGAGACATCCTATACTGTTTTTTTCATTAACTGG
The DNA here is from genome assembly GCA_964028335.1 of Altica lythri. Lineage (NCBI taxonomy): Eukaryota > Metazoa > Arthropoda > Insecta > Coleoptera > Chrysomelidae > Altica > Altica lythri. The sequence goes on along the minus strand of OZ034803.1, from coordinate 23,727,435 downwards.
TAATTTAACTATTTTAGTAGTTCGGGCTGGAATATTAATAGAATAGTTTTTAATTTTTAATTTGTGTTTTAATTGATACAGTTCTTCGGATTCGTAAATAATCGAAATTTTAACTTTAGGAGTAATAATTAGTTTTTTGTTTAAATCTACGGATGCGTTTAATTGTCTTACCAAGTCTATACCTATAAGACCATCGTATTTGTTACTAAAATTAAAAAGGTAAAATTTGTGTCTCTCTTTTATTTTAAACAAGTTAAAAATAGGAACTATTATTACTTCATTATGATAATACTGTGAGCGGTTTGTATATTAAATTGTCCATTGAAAATAAATTTTTGGTAAAATTGGTAAGCTAATTTCGGATTCATTAAACTTCTACTACCTCCTGTGTCTATTAAAAAATTTGCATTTAGGTCGGGAATATATATAAAAGGCAAGTTTGCAGGTCTATGTGAAAATTTCCCATATGGTCATTTGATACACTGTGTGACTGACTCTGTGGAATTGGCAATGAACTTGTGTTCTCACAATGTTCTTGATAAGAGTACATCTCATTTTCTGTTTCTTAGGAATCGCAATTGTGTTGTTGATAATTATTTTCTGAGAAATTAAGATCTTCGTTGTGTTGATTTTCGAAAGGATTTTCAAATTGAAATGTATCTGGTAAATAATGATTATTTATTCTAGTATTTCCTGTCGAAGTATCCATTGGTTCTGGAACGTAGTTTTGTCTATTGTTAAAATTGTGGTTTCTCGACATTTGACAGTTTTGAGTAAATGGATTCAAGTTTTGGGCAAAATTGGGATTTTTAGAAATTTGACTATTTCGGTTAAATACGTTAGATGTGCTGTTGAAATTCTGAAAATTGTTAAAGGGTTGTTGATTACTGAATTGTGGTCTTTGAGGGGTTGAGTTCGGTAGGTGTTGGAAGTTTGAGTTATTCGGAAAATTAGAAAATTGTCTATTAAAATTATTATTGTTATAATGGAATTTGGGGATATAATTGGGCTTAGAAATTTGTTGAAACTGTTTTTGTTGTCTGTCAGTTTTGTGGTTACTCGGTGTCAATCTTTGACCTGGTTTAAAAGAATGTGTATTTAGAAAATTTGCTTCTTGATTGCAGTAAAGAAAATTTTCTTCTTCTATGAGAAGAGACATAGCTTTTTCTAAAGAATCTGGATTACGAAGTCTAACATTATTTTGTAATTGACCAGTAAGGCCTCGAATAAAAGTTTTTAATGCTAAATCGTCATAATTTTGAAGGTGAATTGTTTTTTCTTGTAAGTTAATAGGCATAGCATTTAATTTTGCTGTAATGAGACTTCGGGAGTCTTGGCATCGCATGCCGAAATTATAGGGTTATTCATTTTTGTATGGTTGTAATGCAATTAAATCTTGCACTAAACAATCAAGGTTTCTTTGATCGTTAAACGTTAAATTAAGTAAATTTTTGATTTAATTCCATGTTTTTAATTCGGTACGTGAGCCTATTAAACTAAGGGCTCTTCCTGTTAATTTTCCTTTAACAGCGCGTAAAATATATAATTTATTTGGCTATAAAACACCAAGAGTATGTGGATAACCATCAAAATTTGGTATGGTATTAACATATAATTTTAAGAGCTGATAGTTAGTAGCCATTTCCGTTTCTAGATCACTATCTGATTCTGTACTAGGTAACGGTGGTATATTATTGATATCTGTTACTACACTACTTTCGGAGCTAATTAAATTAAGTGAGCTGTTTAATATTTCAGCTAATTCTTCTACGTTAGACATAAAAGTTAATAAGTTTAATATTTTTCTTTTTATTAATGGTAAAAATCAATCTGTATTATAATAAAAAAAAAATAGGAAAGTTTTAAAATAAATATGAATTGATAGGTTTATAATAGGAGAGCAAAACTTACATTAGTCCTATTTTTATTTTCATACTTTCTTCTTATTTACTGCCAATAGGGTTGAGCGATGTGGTCTTTCTCCCCTGGGCTTTCTAATCTAACTAGATTTGACTATTTTGTCCACGTCTAGGTTCTCCAAATTTTGGCGATGTGGTCCTAATTTGGATGATACTTTTCGGTCACTTCAAACACTTTCGGTTTTCGATATTTGCCGTTAAACCTTTAATACAGACCGGTTTAACGCGATTTCTGTCGTATTACCGTTAGGCAAATTTTACTGACTGCGCCACTTTTAGATTCGAACTCGGAAAATGATGTTTTTAAAAAATTACAATTTGAAATGAAACCGAAAAGAAACTTTATTAACAACATATTACAATGAAATATAATGTTAAAAAGCTAAAAATGCCGGGATGTCGAGAGTTTTGTTAGAACCTTTTTGTGGAAGGGGTATCTCCTATTTCTGGTGATATCAGCGGGAATAGCCTAGATGCGTTTCTATAACTGGCAAACATTTCATTTAAGTGATGAATATCAGATCTATGATTCATTGATTTAGAAAATTTATTAACAAACACCATCTCTATAAATAGCTTTTTCGTCATGTTGGTAAACTGATAATAAATAGTATTGACAGATTAATAACAGACATTTAACTTATTCACCCAATTTTTATAACATACTTTATATCAATTTTTATATAATTCATATGCGTCAATGTCAATATAAATTTCCATCTTATAATTTTCAGTATCAACCTTAAAATAAAATAATACCTTGTAAGTAAATCAATTTAATGTATATGTGTTGTGATATTTATGTATTTTTTACATTTGTAATAATTTTATTCAACATCCTTATAACAAAAGCCTTAAAAAGTTGTAAGTTAATTCATTATGTTAAATATTATTATATTTAATTATAATGTTTTGTAGCTTTCCTGACGATGGCTGTAACCACAGCCGAAAGCTAGGACTAAAGAATTTAAAAGAGTACACCCGTTCTTTTAATCTGCTGCAGACCTAATAATTTTTATCACTTCATTTAATTAGTCAGCAAATAATTCTTTTTCATATATATATATATATATATATATATATATATATATATATATATATATATATATATATATATATATATATAAGTTGTAAGTAAAATACCAGTAATATTATATTATATCTCTATTAAATAACATTATTGTAGCTCCCTGATGATGGCTGTAATACTAGCCGAAAGCTTGGAATAAAGAATCTTAAAAGAGTACTCTTATCATATTTATTTGCTGCATACCCAATATCCAATTTAGATTTATCTTAATTATTTAGCAAAGACTACTTTCTCTTATATATATATATATATATGTTATAATTTTTTGGTCTTAAAAGATTAAAAATAGACGGAAAGTAAAGCTTTACAAGTTTTATAAAACTGATAAAATTCTTAAACTTATTTTTAAACCGTATAAAACATGCATATAAAAAACTTTATATTTCAACAGAATAGCATACAAGTATTTGAAAATATACGAAAAACTAGAAAAAAAAACATGACAGAAACGTAATACCTACATTCTGAACTGCTTTTAATACTCTTTTAATCCGGTGTTTGGAAACTAGCGTAGCATAGCACGGTTTCCATTAAAAACTCCACTTTACAGAATGCCAAAAGATTATACAAGTTTTTGTCCGACACAGCAGATCAAATTCAGTAGCGTCTCGTAAATATATAGTAACATTTCAAATTACAAAATTAAAAGTATAGGTTGATTGAGAACTTTTGAAAGAGAAAATGAAACAATGTAAATTTTTTAATGAAATTGTTTTTTATTCAACATAATCTCCCCTATCTTAAACACGCTTATTTCAATGATCCTACAGTAATATTATGCCATCTCTGTGATGATTTTCCGGAAGCCCTGCAAAATATTGTTCCACGACTACAATAGCTTCCTCATTTAGACAAAAAACGCTTTCCACGAAATTTCTGTCCAAATATAAAAATGCAAAATGGAGGTAACCGAAGTAAATCATGTCTATGTTGGTTTAATATTTCATCTGTTGCATGTCTTATCGTTGCTTCTGTATTGTGCAAGTACAATTGTCTTTTTTTTTAATTTTTTTATCAAATTCGATATTATTGCTGCTTAATCATCTCTGTTATATCTATTTTGTTGCTGAAAATGTAGCTGGTCTGTTTTGTTGTACAGAATGAACTAAAGCATTATCCATGTTTACTTTATACACATTTCTCTGGAAAATTGAATAAAGCAGGAATAAGTTAATTAACAATCCAGTTTTTGAAAATATCACCAGTTATAGTCTTGTGATAGTCAATGTCCGTATTTAAAGAGTCTAATAACAAATCACATCCCTATTGACCCACCATTTGCTCCTGCGAGTAAAATTGTAAATTGCTTTTCTTCGGATTACACATGCAATGGATTAAGTTTTAAATAAGATTACTGTACCCATCGACGCGTTGGAGTAACATTTTTTTATATCCATGTCTAGGTACACGAATCTGATGATTTCATTGCGGTTTTTAATTCCATAAATTTCTGAAAGAAAAAGATTTTGCTGTCTTCGCTCACTTAAAATTTGTTGGCAGTTCACGTTTTTAAGTTTATATATCATTAATTTTGTATAAATAAGTTTGTTCACCGTTTAAATCTCAGTTTTGTTTTGCGTTAGTCAAAAGTTTATCTGAAGTAAAATATTCGTTTTTGTAATTGTACGTCCAAATCTGCCTCTGCAATTTTTTTTAAATGGTAGATGCTGTTGGGCCCACCCGGCATCGCCCGGTGAGATACCATTGCATCGATTTAGGCGGCGTGAAGTTGCTCTTTGGGTTAACGTTTCGTCGCCGTGTCGATGTTTCCGGTTTCCAGGGTGGGACCGAAAGAAAAAAAAGCATGATGGAAGCTCCAAGACTAAAATACTCCGGAGGTAAACTCGCCCCCCGATCGGATCTCCGGGTGGGGGCTAGTCCTGTGGCCTCATCAAGCGATATTAATCGAACTTCCACTATCTCCTACAATACACTGGGTTCCCCTAACAACACTCAACGGAGAAATAGTGTGGCACCTGCAGTTGCTAACAGACCCAAAAACAGCAACTTCAAAATTGATTTCTGCAACATCAGAGGGCTTAACACCAACATAAATTCAGTCCACCAGCACTTACAATCTTCCAAGCCTCATGTGCTCGCACTGACCGAGACAAAGGTCAGATCGTCAACAAATACCGTCAGCTATTTATACCCTGGATACGATTTTCATTGCCGATTTAGACGCAACTTTGGGGTATGTCTCTTTATCCGAGATGATCTTTGCTGCCACCGAGAGGAAACACTTGAACCGACAGGGTTTGATGTAATGTGGTTTAAAATATCTACGCAGAAAATCACCAAGTTTATCTGCTGCCTTTACCGTCCTCCAAGCGACACCCAATACAGAGCCCTTTTCTCATCACTAGCCAACATTATCGACTTCTTGCAAAAAAAAGCAATACGAATTATTGCTAATTTAGGATGACAAAGTTGTCGCAACTCTTTTAAAGAACTGGGTATTTTGACTTTACCTAGTTTATATATATTTAACTATCTCATAGAGATTCACGGCATTGCGCCCACCCTAGTTAAACAGGGAGATATACACTCCTATGAAACTCGGGGATCTCAAAAACTAAGAACTCCTAGGCTTCGCCTTACTAAATCCAGTAAAAATACGATAGATCTTCATCTCTACAACATACTTCCCGACGAGTATAAGAGATATAATAAATCAAAATTTAAGATTCATATCAAACAAATCCTTCTGGAAAATAGTTTTTACTCCATTGACGAATATATCGAGTATTTTAATAGGTAAATTTAATCTCACTGTTTCTTATCTTTGTTATTATTATGTACCTGTTTTAATTCTATTTTATTTGCATGTAGCACCTATGTTTTTACGAGACATAGTCAATTGTTGACGCACTATTATACATATATTATGTTTATGTTTATAGAAAGAATAAATAACTAACTACAACCATCCAAATGCCGAAGTCGCTATCTTTGGAGACTTTAACGTCCATAATGTCAACTGGCTTAAATACTCAAATACCAACGATGAACAAGGCCGTGAGGCAGAATCAGTCGCGATCAGTTCTGGCTTAACTGAACTCGTAGAAGAACCAACGCGGATACCAGACCGAGATGGTGATTTTGCTAGTCTGTTGGATCTTTTTTTGACATCAAACCCAGACCTATACACTATCTCCGTTTAGTCTCCGCTAGGATCTTTCGATCACAAACTTATTTCAACACTAAGCGAGCTACCAATTTGTTCTGAGCAGCCTCCTAAACCTCGCAAGATTTGGCATTACAGATCAGCCAGGTGGGAAGACCTGAAGAACCATTTTCACAGTTTTCCTTGGCTGAACGTGTGCTTTTCTTCTGATGATCCATCCGTTTGTGCTCAAGAGGTCTCCGATGTCATTCTAACTGGCATGGAAGCCTTTATTCCTTATTCCAATAAGCGCCCTTCTAACGGCAAGCCCTGGTTTAGCAAAAACTGCGAGCGCGCAGTCAGATCTAAAAATCTAGCTTACCGACAGTGGCGTAAAAATCCAACGGCTGAGAATCGCACCACCCTTGTTACCGCTCGAAACCAGTGTAAGCAAACGATAGATCAAAGCAAAGAGACGCATAACACGAGGATCAAAAACAAACTTCTTGCCAGTCCTAACGGATCTAGGTCTTTTTGGTCAGTCGCTAAGGCCGTCAGTCAAAATTTTACCAAATTAAATATTCCACCTCTAACACGTTCCGACGGTACAATAGCAACCACAGCCGGAGATAAAGCGAACTTACTGGCAGAACTATTTTCTTCTCATTCCAACGTAGACTTTCAGGGAAAAACACCACCGAACATTCCAGCAGTTCAATCGGAAATGACTGATATCGTATTCCGTCAGCGTCCTGTCAAACAAATTCTTAAAGGGCTCGATGTCAGGAAGGCTTCTGGTCCAGATGAAATTCCTATTATAGTGCTCAAGGAATGCGCTGATGAGCTAACACCAATATTTTGTAGACTTTTTAATCTATCCTACAAAAAAGGAATATTTCCATCTTGCTGGAAGAAGGCAAGAGTTCAGCCTATACCAAAGAAAGGCAAGAAAACCATGCCAAACAACTATCGACCTGTCGCATTGCTTTCAGTTATATCAAAAGTGATGGAGAAAGCTATTAACCAACAACTTCTAAAGTACCTAGAGGGCCTTAATATTATCAGCGACCATCAGTACGGCTTTCGTAAGTCCAGATCAACAGGAGACCTCCTAGCACATGTCACCCATCTTTGGAGCAGCGCAGTCGAACATCATGGGGAGTCCCGGGCTATTGCACTGGACATTTCTAAAGCATTTGATCGTGTCTGGCACGAGGGGCTCCTAAGTAAACTGCGATCCTACGGTATGCTCGGTCGATTCTGTTCATGGCTTTCTAGCTTTCTTCAGGACCGTTCTCTGCAAGTGGCGATTGACGGGTTTCTCTCGGACACCTTTACCATCAATGCTGGTGTTCCTCAAGGGTCCATATTATCCCCAACCCTCTTCTTACTATACATTAACGACCTTCTAGCGAAGACAGAAAATCCAATTTATAGCTTTGCTGACGACAGCACACTTATCTCATCGTTTACTTTGAATTCTCGAACATCGGCTGCTGACGCACATCTTCGCAGACAGCATGAAGTATCACGACTCAATAAAGACCTGGAAGAAATTTGGTCTTGGGGTGACAGTAACCAAGTCGAATTTAACGCTAAAAAAACCCAGGCAGCAGTTTTCTCTAAGAAGGTTAACATTGCAGAACCAGATATTGTCATGGCAGGACACGCAATTCCACTGGCTTCCTCTATTAACTTACTGGGTGTCAATCTGGGAGGAGATATGTCTTGGCATAATCACGTGGTAACAATTGCCAGGACAGCTTCTTAGAAACTCGGTGTACTTTTCCGTACCAAAAAGCTGTATACACCACAACAACTTTTGACACTCTACAAAGCCCAGATTCGACCATCACTGGAATACTGCTCTCATGTCTGGAGTTCTGCACCGAAGCATACCCTTCGGTTGTTGGATTCCATCCAAAGGAGAGCCATTCGCCTGATCGGTGACCACGAGCTAACCAAGAACCTCGACAGCTTAGAACATCGAAGACTGGTTGGTGATTTGACCCTCTTTTACAAATATTTCCATGGCAAGTGTTCTACTGACATTGCCCGCTTGATTCCACCTAGACCAATTCATAGCAGAAATACACGACAAACCACTTCCGCCCATCCCTATGTGGTTCAACTTAATACTCCTCGAACATCATTGTTTAAAAACTCTTTCTTCTGGAGGACATCCTCTTTGTGGAACGGCCTTTCTGAGGCCGTATTTCTCACCGAATATAACCTTCAACGATTCAAGAACAACGTGAATCGCTTTCTTCGCACAAGCACCGCTCTCAGAGCGCCTTAAAGGAATTTTCCTGCAGTGCTTGTGCTTGACCATAAAAAAAAAAAGAAGTTCTTAAATGTATCTGCTTTATCTTTCTTCCTCTTATTTGCCGCTTCTTTATCATTAACTAAATCTCTTTTTTAAGATTTTTCGTTTACATTTAACACTAACCTAAAAAAACACGAAATATTTAAAAAATGTATTAAATTAAAATTTAAATAATATTTGAATGGTCATAGATTAATGAATAAAACATCGATTCGTCCATGTCCTATCAAATTACATTTTAATTATTATTATGGATCATTGTTATTAAAGATATTTTATTCTTAAACATTTTTAACTTTTACTACAGTGTGTAATCTGGCAATATTGTAAAATAATGACTGACAGAAGAAATGTGAGGTTAGGTATGCTTAATAAATTATAAGTAATTTGAATGTAATAAGAATGTAAAAGTGTATTTAATGTAACAAATATCTTCAAATACAACTATCAATAAAATTAAAAATGTTTGGAACTATTTGCTGATAAAAACATTGGAAATAATCTTGTATAGAAACACAATTAGTACTTACATTAAAAACCTAAGAGATCTTATATAAATCACAAAATCACTCTTCTGAAATTTTCTGGTCCTTTCCAAACATGTAATATCATCTTTGTATTCATTTTTTTATCTCTAAACAATTTTTTTTCGGCATATTATTTTTTTAATGCATTTAACCATTATATTTATAATATTTGTTGTCAAGCTTGTCAGTTTGTGACTTGCAATGACTTGGTAACTTTCAAACACCAACATGACAAAAACCAATACCAGCGTGAATAAATAAAAAGATAGCCTGCTAGATATAAATAAACGTTAAATCGTTAATAGGTATAAATAAAATTACAAAAAATTTCAATGATTATAAAAAAAATTAGAACGTTACATCGGTAGATTGCTTCCCAAATCGGTAGATCTACCGAAAAATCGGTGGAGTTGGCATAGCCTCTCACCAATTCTTAAAAAACTCTCAAACGTCGGATTTTTTTTTAACTAAGTGCCAAATTGTTTGTAGTTTATTGTATCCACTCTTGTTTTACAGCTTTTTCATATTTTTTTAGTATAAAGGAAGATTAAAATTTTTTGTTGAATTTACAATAAACTACAAACTACAAACACATTAGCACTTAGTTAAAAACAAATTATCGCTATGTACTAGCCGTATTAAATTTACAATTTTAACGTGAACTTCTTTACGAATAAATTCAAGGTTGCTATTTCATATGGTTTTGTCCAAATTTTCGAATTAGCACTTGTTCTAATTTTCATCAAATTTTATCGTGAATTCAGGGTGCCAACCTTAACAAAAGACAACAAAAACCATTTTTTATACACGGATGTGTTTAGTGGTTGATTTATTAATAGTTAATTGTTATTCGAAGTTGTATGTGAGTTGGTCAACCTGCTTGTCATCAAACATTTTCGTGAATTTTGATAAAAGTGTCGCTCTCGTGGAGAAGACCTTGAATTTATTCAACTTATTCACGATAAAATTGTAGATGTTTGCAGTTTCTTAGAAAGTTTCGTTTTAATTTTTTTTGGTACTACAATAAACTACAAGCAATATATTGCTATTAGCTTTACAATTATCACTTTTATTAATTATAACCCATTTTTTTTTTATTTTAACATTATAACACAATATTTATACAAACTACAAACATTTAAATGGTACTACAACTCTTTATATCGTTTGTAGTTTTTTAAAAAGGTTCTTTTTTTTCGACCCATGCTTGCTTTACAATTTATTAATTTTTTTCTCGTATAAAGGAAGATTAAAAACTTTTTTTGGTACTACGATAAAATACAAACAATATATTGCTATAAGCTTTACAATCTTTTACTGCTTTTATTAATTAGACCTCAATTTTCTATTTAAGCGTTATAACAAAATATTTATAAAGAGAATAAATTTTTTGTTTAAACTACAATAAACTACAAACAATTTAGCATTTGGTTAAAACCAAATTATCGCTATGTACCTAATATTTTTGTTTAAAATACAATTAGTTGTTTTTATACTTACTAGTTTTTACCCGCGGCTTTGCCCGCGTAAAATTGGGATATTCACAAATGATTTCACATATAAAATTCTAATTTTAATTATTCTGTAGGTATATCCTTAGTAAAATAAGTCTGGCCTAACAATTTTATTTTATTTTGTTTTTATTTAAAATTTCATGTTTGTTGGTCAATCACGCTGCAACCACTGAACAGATTTTAATAATAATAAATCATACAACACCAATTCTGACTATCTTATAATATTGATTCATGACAGATCTATATTGGACCTAATCATATGTAGGATATGGTAATTTGTGAGTCATTTGTTTTAATAACGCCATCTAGTTTCAAATATCAAAACTGATAGCACGTATGTATGCATGTTGTGTATTATTTTAGTGGTATTTTTAAATGTATCAATAAGATATTTTCATACAAAAATTCTATTGTCCTGTGAAAGAGATGGAAAGGGGTTAGAAATTTTTATACACCAGATGTTAAGTTGGAGGAAGACAAATACATTTTTGGAAACCGCATTCGAATTGAATCAGTAGTTTCTATGTGATTCGCGCACAAACATACAGACAGACCGACAGATAATAACAAATCTAACCACATTTTTGGGTTCTATATTGATGTACCCGCGACGTCGTTCGCGTGGCGTTTTGACTGTTGTAGAAAAAGTAGCCTACGTCACTCTTCATGCTTTCAACTATCCCGATACAAAAGTCATGCCAAAATTTTTATACACCAGATATTAAGTTAAAAGAAGACAAATACATCTGTTAAAACCGCATTCGAATCAAATCAGCTGCTTTCATGTGATGCGCGCACAAACATACAGACAGACAGACAAAAAAATCTAACCACATTTTTGGGTTCTAAACCGATGTACCTCTGAAGAGCACACATTTTAATTTTCTTGTTCCTTACTTTAAAAACATAGGATTTTTATACAAATTTTCAACTCCCGTAAAATCCTTTTTTAGTGGACATCTAGACCCTATAAGGAACCTACCTACGAAATTTGAAGTTTGTAGGTCTTATAGTTTCTGGCATATGGTGATGAGTGACCTTTCGCTTTATATATATATATATATATATATATATATATATATATATATATATATATATATATATATATATATATATATATAGGTTACTAAAACTACAAAAAAAAAATGAAGTTTACTACAATCCTCAGAATTGTTTGTAGTTTTACTTAAGCAAAATCAAATTAAATTTTATCTAAATCGGGTTCCAGCGTGATGGAGCTGGTGGTAATGCTTATTGGCAATCAACCATAGAGACGCGAAAACTTTATTTCAACCTTTTCGTCTTTGCTGAACCTAAGATATAGTTTATATTTATTTATTTTAATCATATATTGATTTATTTGCAATGTTGTAAAAAAATATTTAAATTTACGGCTAGAAACAGTATAATAGTTACGGTACAACAATTTTTAATCAAGAAACCACTTCAACCGTGCCTCTGCTGAACACTGTAGGTAACAGCTTTGGTTTTTCGATCGTCGATTGTAGCACATGACAAAATAGTCTTCCATGTTCTACCTATCTTAAATGAGTAATCAACTGAACAAAAGCATACAAAATCGATATTATGTTCGAGCAAACGGTTAACAAAAAAAAAAACACATTTCAAATTGCTTCGAGTTTCAGCTATTTTCACAATGACGGCATTTAACCCTTCAAATCCATTAGTCGACAAAATGAAAATTAGTCTCGTCAATCCAATACTTATAATTAAAATGAAACCCTTTCTTATATAATTTGTAGCAGGAAGAATATTATTTGTTAAGGAGAATAATTATATTCTATATACTCTTTTTTAACAATATTAGAGATTCTTAAATATTACTTAAATACATCAGAGTTGCATTTTGCACCAGGTACCTACTCAGTGCACTTAATTGCTAATCCATATTATTTTATTTAGACTTCTGTTAAATTTTAATTTTTATGTTTATCATTTGTCTTACTGCAGTCATTTATGCAAATTTAAAGTACGTTTTAGCTTATGATTTAAATTGTTGTAAGTGTGAGAGAATATGAAAAAGCATAAATTGTATGTAAATGAAAAATTGCATTTATGCACAATCAGGTTTTATTGTATATTCTTAGCCATAAGTTAACTAGACCTGCAAAGTAGACAGCCAAATTGAAAATAAAGGTAGGTGCGGCTAATAAGGCCTACCTAAGAGAGAATGTATGTAAAATAAAAACTAGTTATACAAATCAACAAATGATCAATTAATTTAACATAAAACTACTACAAAATATTTGAAAGAATGGCATTTTTTGCTGTAAACAAACATAAAATTAAACACCTTGTCAATAGGACTTATTATACTATGGTAGCATAAAATTTTAACACTTATAAAAAATCAAAATGGGCGTCTAATATTTGGTAATTGAGATCAAAACTAATTATATTTGGATTAGTTATGTCTACTCTTTAAAATTATTATTTTTTTGTTTAATAGATATATATCAGGGCACTCAAAATGATCTGAGTTATCCACTGTATAACTGATACATTCATCATGATACGACTTGTCGCGTTTTGAATATTGTTTTATATCTTTCATCTTATTTTTCTTACATTCGTTAAAATATTAACTAACGTGGTTTTTATTTTTGAGTTCTTTTTTCTTTGGTTAACCTAGTAGGCCTTATTAATTGCTAGCACCGTGTATAACGAAATAGAGAACTGTTCAATAATTAATTAGTGATCAATTGCTTGGAGACAATAGGTTGATAAAAGCTTGAAAACAAACAACTGTAGTGCAAAATTCTATATAAAAGTTTCATATTACACTCATCTAACATACTTTTCTTGATTAAGTCATGGAAGTCGAATATTATAACCTGTTTTTAGTTATGATGTCAACCCTATAGAATTTTCTGTATGAAATCAGTTTTTACAAAAAAAATTTCAAAGTATGCAAGTTACACTAATTTTAGTTTATTTATATAGAATAAGAATGTTTTTTTGCTAATTACTTAGTCAAGAAAAAAAAACTAAAAAAACTTTTTTTTTAATAATTGCAGTAGTTTTGTACTTAGTTTAATAGTACTTAGGTTAGTCCAAGATATGACGGTAAAAATAATAGGAAACCTCGCAATTTTTTTTATATGCATCAATTTGCATGAAAATTTGTAGGTAAGCTCAATATACCCTCCACTTCAAAATCTACCCTATGCCAATATGTGCTTTCCTCCTGGGGGTGGTTACAACCCCCCAACTGGCGGGTGGAAAATATTTAAAAAAAAACATGGTAATCGATAGAATAGTAAATTCTAAGACAAAAATGTTACTTCGAGTTTTTTTGAAAAGTCAATATTTTTGGAGTTATGGGTAACTGAAAGTTTACAAATTAAATGGTAAAATTAATAAGAAATCTTGCAATTTTTTTATATGCATGGATTTGAATGAAAATTTGTAAGTAAGCTCAATATACCCTCCACTTAAAAATCTAAAATCTACCCTATGCCAATTTATGCTTTTTCTCTGGGGGTGGTTACCACCCCCAACTCGGGGGGTGGAAAATATTTAAAAAAAACATGATATTCGATAGAATAGCGAATTTTAAGAAAAAAATGTTTTTCGAGTTTTTTGAAAAAGTCAATATTTTTGGAGTTATGGGTAACTGAAAGTTTACAAATTAAACGGTAAAATTAGTAGGAAACCTTGCAATTTTTTATATGCATCGATTTGAATGAAAATTTGTAGGTAAGCTCAATATACCTTCCACTTCAAAATCTACCCTACGTCAATATGTGCTTTTTCTTTGGGGGTGGTTACCACCCCAACTAGAGGGAGGAAAATATTTATCAAAAAAAAAAACATGGTAATCGCTCGAATAGTGAATTTTAAGGAAACTCTTAACAAACTTACTTTTATGTAGGTCGTAAAAGCCAAAATTAAAATAATATACAGAATGTTTCATTTAAAAAACATAGGTTTGATATGTTTCACAATTTTGGGACACCCTGTATATTATGAAACAAATTTTAAAATGTACCCCTAATATATATAAATAAATACCCATACATACACCTGTGTATGTTTATAAGAGTAGATACTGTGTTGGTGAATCTTAGATTAAATTCTTGAATGCTCCAATATACGTGCTCCAAAATTCTAAAAAAAATTAATGGTTTTTTATTCATAACTTCTTCGGTTTTTAAGCTAGGAAGTCCGTAAAAAAACGATTTGGTAAGTAATTTTAAAAGCTACAAGATGACGTAAACGAATTTTCTTTCAAGCCCTTTGTTTAAAAAAGGGTTGCGCTAAAAGGGCTCGATGATGGTGCTAAACGCATGCGAAGACAAGCTTTAAAGAAGCATATCTCGTTTAATTTTTATTCTATAAATATAAAAATAAAATTAAAATCTTCAGTAACAAAAAAGCTATTCTTTTGGATGCTATAATTTTTTTTGTATCTTTTCTAGTTCTTTTCTAGTTATTTTCAAAACAAAGAGATTTTTTGAGAAATTCAGAAAATAACGTTTTCACTTTAACCTGATATTTTTTCAAAACTAAACCTTCTAAACCAGTTAAACTCCTAGAGTTTAATGTGTTTATATAAACGAAGTAAATTTTAAATAAACAACAAATAGTTTCACCCAGGGTGGTTTTGGCGAGGGTGAGTTTGTTACTTTTTGCGTCGCAAAAACTATAAGCTGACTTTATTTTTGTTATAACTTACCCTAATTTTCATGCAAATCACTTTTACTAGTGGTAGTTTGAACGGATTTTTCAAGATCTTTAAAAAAGTTCCAATAAGTTTTCTATGAAAAACTTATCGTTTTCCGGTTATTTAACGTCATATGTTTGGATTTTTGTATTGGATGTATAAACGTCTACTTTCGAACAGTCATAACTTTGTTAATATTAAATCTGCAATAATTACAAGAAAACAAGTCTCTATCTTTTTATATAAGCTTCATTTTATATTATGACAGTTTTCCCGATAAAGTGTAAATTTTCTGACTTATTCCCGAAAAATCGTTTAGAAACATGCTTTTTTGCCGTTTAATTTGTGAAATTTCAGTTACCAATAACTCCAAAAGTATTGACTTTTCGAAAAAACTCCAAAGGACGTTTTTGTCTTAAAATGCACTATTCTATCGATTACCATGTTTTTTTTTTGTTAAATATTTTCCACCCCCTAGTTGGGGTGGTAACCACCCCCAGAGAAAAAGCACATATTGGCATAGGGTAGATTTTAATTTCTGAGCCATTTTCTACCTACTGTCAAAATTTTAAACAAATCCATGCATATAAAAAGAATTGCTAGCAGAAAACCGTCATATCTTGGACTAGGTGTAATTTTAGTAATTTAAATCAAATTTCAATATTTATTTAATTAAAAAAGTATTACATAATTTGCTATAAAGACTACTAATTATCGATACATTTTGCTAAATGTACGATTATAATTAATTAATCTTTTAATTTATATTCTCTTAATTTAGTTGTCAAACTACTTAGGTCATTGTATTGTTCTTCTTTCTCATTAGATTTGTTATCGTTTACTGAGTAGCCACAGTTTCGAATAATTTAAATGAACCTTAATGGTAATATTTTTACTGTTTTTACATATATCTCATATTCTAAGGTGATCTTTTTTCCATACTTCTCCTGATTATTTGTTCTGAAATTTTTTTAAAAACTTATACTCTCTTTCGTTCCTTCTTTCTGTGTTTCCTGTCATTCAACTACAATCTCGTGAAATAAGGTGATGATGCGCCGTATCAAATTTGAAAGTAGGGGTATGGTGGGGGTCTACCGTAACTATTAATTTGTGCAGTGACCTTATGCTGTGAGCTACATCTACATGGTTGCATTGTTTTAGTATGCTGAAGCCGGAACTGTATGATTTAGTAAATAGTATGGAAAAATTTAAGAGAGAGTAATTCGGAATGGAATCAGATACAAAGAATCTTTAAAAAATCTAATTTCTGTAAACCTCATTTATTTAATATCTATTACTTATTAATGCTATTATTGTTTCGAAATTTTCAGTAATATTTTCTGTAATGTTATACTTTTTAAATTAAGGAAAATAATTTTTTTGGATGTATTATTGTTTTATTAACAAGAATTTATTATTTCAAACTGATAGAATGCCTTATATAAATACTTATTTTAAAAAGTTAAATACTTAGCAGTAATTAGGTTTTCCAACTAGGAACTTTTGAAAATAAGAGTCCTTTAATTGTACAACTAATAACATTATAGGTAAATATGTATTGTTTGGTTATATTTTAATCAAATCGTTATTTTTCGTTCCACTAGTCACCGACAAAGAATACCCAATATTACTGTGATCAACCACATATTGACAACATTGTAAAAAATTTTACGTCAAGCGAATTCTTATCAAGCGTTAATGTTTAGGTAGATTCCATCCTAGTATGGCCGAATACTTTTACTCTCTGCGCAATGGAAGCTCCGCCTTGTCACGAGATATCTGTTGTACTGTAATTTTGACTGGCACTATGACAGTCATGTATTTTGTATTTTCTCCTGGATGTATCGAATTCAGATGTCAGTTTCTCGTACACACATAAAGGGTTCTTTAAAGCTTGTCTTTATTTGCCTACTACTAGATTCGTATAAATAAAGTTTATTTCTGTTTTCAACCTTTTCATGTATTCATATTTTAACATGCACGTGGCTCACAGAGTCTGGTGTATTCACAATTCAACGTTTAAATATATCTAGCAGGCTGTTTTTTTATTTATTCACGTTGGTATTGGTTTTTGTCATTTTGGTATTTGAAAGTTACCAAGTCACTGCAAGTCACAAACTGACAAGCTTGACAACAAATATAATAAATATAATGGTTAAGTGCATTAAAAAAATTAATACGCCGAAAAAAAATTGTGTAGAGACAAAAAAATGAATACAAAGATGATATTACATGTTTAGAAAAGACCAGAAAATTTCAGAAGATGGATTTATATAAGATCTCTTAGGTTTTTAATGTAAGTACTTATTCTGTTTCTATACAAGATTATTCCAATGTTTTCATCAGCAAATAGTTCCAAACATTTTTAATTTCATTAATATGATTTAATATGTATATGAAGTTATTTGTTACATTAAATAGCCCTAAGGGCTAATAACATCTAGGCTATATTGTTATATCTTATTACTTCCATACTTAATCTAGCCTTAATATTACCTATTCAACATCAGATAGTTAGCTATAAACAAAATATAACTTTATATGTCAATCTGACGATGCTTAAATGCGAAACATATGTCATTTTTTAAAATACATTTAAAGTGAAAGTTTTATATAAAAAACTAATGTTTTTTATTATTCCCAATAAAAATGAACTTTCAAGTAGTAAGGGTCGATACAATTAATTTAACTAACACTATGATTTTATTAAGGATGCGACAACAGCGCATTTACAACTGAGAATAAGATTAAATATACAGGGCGAAATTCATCACCCTAACAAGGCCTACTTTAATAAAAATAAGCTTTGAATGATGTATATCATAAAATTAATCCGGTAGTTGGCCACTTTATAAATACAGAACATTCTTTTCTTTTTTTTTTATAAAATAAAAAAATTCACGTTTGAGTCTGTTTTCATTTGACTTGTGGGATTTTCCTTAATTTTAATGTTACTCATAGTAATATACAGCTTTTTGCTGCCTATGTTTGATTGAATTAATTTATGATTGTTAGGTGTGTATTCTTATTGATTTATTTTAAAAACAATTGTAACTGTAATTTATGATAAATTTATCGTTAGATGGCTGAGTGGAGCCGAAACTATATAGTCGCTAATAATTTTATTGACAATTGACAATGGAACCCATATTTGAGATGGATAACCTCCTTCATCTATAATAGTTCTTTTAATGAATCATCTCGCTTAACATTACTACTTTGGTCAAGAATATTTGCAGGGTAGGGTGATTGCAGCATTTTTTATATTCTTCTAGCACACAGTTTGTGCAAAGATTTTTGTAGTTGATACCATGCTTTTTACAACCAAATTTTGTAGTTTTAAAACCCATCTTTGGTACGGTACCCAGCTTTGTTAAGCACTGGGCATCGACAATTTTTAGTTTTTATAGTAAGTTATGTGAAACTATTTAAATAAATAAATATTTAAATTTATTCTTTTATTTACTTAACTTACATAGTCTATTAAGTAGTACAAAAATTTTAGTTACCTTAAAAAAAATTAAGTTTCATTAAGTACACTAAGAATGGTGGATCTTAGCGAAAAAATTATTAGTGCTCTGTTTTTAGATAATTCTATGATCTACAATTTTTTTCTTAGGAAATGTGAAAAAAATTTTAGAGAAAAATATTATTAACGAATGTTAGTAAACGATTATTCAGATATATCTCCCATGGATTATTTTTAAGTGTACTACAGTATAGATTTATCTGCCAACCATTTAAACCAAGTTTATTTTTCAAGATATTAAAGAATTATCGTTAGCAGAAACGTAATTATTGTTGTGAGTTGGTGTATTTTTTGCACGGTTTGTATCAACATTTGAAGAGGTGCTAAATTATAGATTTATCTGCCTGCCACATAAACAGCATTTGTTTGTCATGATATTAAAAAAATATCGTTGCAGAAACTAAGCTATTTTTTTTATTAAGGATGTCCTCGTATATATAGACCTAAATACAAATGTACCGAAAACATGTCGTATATGGGCTTTGTAGGTGAGCTATACGGATTCTGCCCCACTACTTCCAAATTTCGCCGCTAGATGGCGCCACAGGTGGCGGTGCTGCAATCTTTTGTTTTTCGAGTGGCCTTTGACATTTGGCGCAAGCAGCCAAATTTTCTTTTTTCAAATGGCCTTTGACATTTAGCACAAGCAGCCAACTCTTCTTTTTCGAATGCCAAAAGGGCATTAACGTTGTATCTCGTAAACGGTCCAACGGATTTCGACGTATGATGTATCATTTTAAAGGGGTTGCTGTATAGGGTAAGATTAAGCGTCAAAAAGACCGTATTTATGCTGCCAAAAGAGCATTAACGTTGTATCTCGTAAACGACCAAACGGATTTTGACGTATGACGTATCATTTTAAAGGGGTTGATGTAAAGAGTAAGATGAAGCGTCAAAAAGACCGTATTGTTAGTGCCAAAAGGGCATTATAGCTATATCTCGTAAACGGCCAAACGGATTTCGGCGTATGACGTATCATTGTAAAGGGGTTGCTGTATAGGGTAAGATTAAGCATCAAAAAGACCGTATTTATAAGGCCAAAAGGGCATTATAGCTATATCTCGTAAACGGCCGAACGGATTTCGACGTGTGACATATTATTGTAAAGGGGTTGCTGTATAGGGTAAGATGAAGTGTTCAAATCTTCTAAAATATCAAAAGCGCGCCAAATTTAAATTTTTAAATCTATAGGGGGCGCTAGCACTCAACTGTCAATAGGTTTCGAACATAACCTCACTTTATCAAGAGGGCAGAACACCTATCGTTAGCGTTGGAGCCCTGGCGCTCTGACAATTCTTCTTTTATCGAATGGCCTTTGACGTTTGGCACAAGCAGCCAACTCTTCTTTTTCGAATGGCCTTTGACAATTAGCGCAAGCAGCCAACTCTTCCTTTCGTTATATTTTTGAATTTTTTTGCGCTTCGCTGTCATCGTACCAACTTTTCATGCAACCAACTTTACAGTGCTACCAACTTTTGCGTTATAACAATTTAATTAAAAAAAATTCTTTACAGAATCGAACCCGGGTCCCCCCGTATCATAAACAAATACGTTAACCACTACACCATCGCAGGATTTAATAAAATTTGTGACAAACAATAGTAGAAAAAAAATAAACAAGTCTTATCGCAATAAAGATAACAGACTTAGAAATATTTTAAATTGGTTTATTCCAAAAGAATTTAATGTGTGACGTATCATTTTAAAGGGGTTGCTGTATAGAGTAAGGTGAAGCGTCAAAAAGACCGTATTTATGAGGCCAAAAGGGCATTATAGCTATATCTCGTAAACGGCTAAACGGATTTCGGCGTATGACGTATCATTTTAAAGGGGTTGCTGTATAGAGTAAGATGAAGCGTCAAAAAGACCGTATTTATGAGGCCAAAAGGGCATTATAGCTATATCTCGTAAACGGCTTAACATATTTCAACGTATGACATATCATTTTAAAGGGGTTGCTGTATAGGGTAAGATGAAGTATTCAAATCTTCTAAAATATTAAAAACGCGTGACCTTGGTGCATTAGCAGGTTCGCGATGTGTGACGTAATCGACTGATGGGTGTTAGAGTGATAACAGACTTTGATTTCGCAATTAAGAATAAAACATATCATGGAAAATATTTAGTTTTAGAATGGCTTCGAAAGAATACAGTCAAAAACTTGAAGAGTTTTGTGAAAATATAAGAAAATTAAATAAACAAATTTGTATGTACGAAGACCAAAAAGAAGTGTTAAAAAAAATTGAAAATTTAAGTTTGTGGGACAAAGTTTTTGAAAAATATTTACCAACATCATCAACGCCCACAAGACGAATAAAACCATGGCCTTGCTAAAAGCAAATTTTGTTCTTTTAACAGCAATATTAAATAACATGCTTTATGTTAACGTTCCGCAAAAACGTTGTACATATTGGTGTGTGTTTAGACACAAACGGAACAAAACAAGAGTGCAATACATGGCAAATGATGAGTCTGTCAACAGTCAATGATGGAAAATTGCCGGTGTTTGCATTGAATTTAACAGAATCACCTCTCAACTACAAGCTAAAATTAATTTTTAAAGATAACTCTGAAGGAGTGGGTGAGTGGCGATCAAATCTTCAAATCCCAATGCAACAACTAGAAATTACTATGGAGGATCCAATGCAAAAGAAAATGTGCTAAATCGTACAAATAGAATGGGTAATGTTAGTAGGAGTTTACTTATTAATTCTCAAAATTATATCAAAAGAGGTAAAAAGAAGAATGAAGCGATAAAATGTATTTTTAAATAATAATAATAACAATAAATATTTGTAAACTTGTAAAAGGTGTTTTAATAAAAAACCTTAATTTTTGTTTTATAGCTTTATTTAGGTAATACAGTATAATACAACCAATTATACAAAGAAAGAATATTATTATATGCACACATAAATTTACCGTTGGCGTGGTGAGGACATCCTGAATATACAAAATTTTTCGTTGCACAGGGTGTCCCATCATAATTTGCAACATCATAAATTAATACATGGAGTCCAAGTTCTTCACATTTTGCTTTTAAAAAGTCAATTTTTTGATTTCCTCTAACATAAATTAAATCAACGTTGCCAAGTAGGTGTTTCTCCAAAATTGCATTGACATCGGAATAATCTACATCTCCAGAATCGTATCGTATTCCATGTATAAATTTTTCCAAATACCGCGTAGTTTTCTTGTCTTTAACAGTCAACTCGTGGAATGGTTTAGGAGGTTTAAATAAAAAATTCGATTTTATACCACCAATCTGAATAGCGACTTCTTTTGGATAAAAAACTTTATCGATTATAAATCCTTGGATGTCGACTACTGCAATTCTTATGATGACGATGATGAAACTTCTTTGAAAGCTAAGCAAATACTAAATAGTTAGCAGTTTATATTATATTTTTAACTACTTCCGTTAAGGGATAATGCTCCAATAAACAATCGTGAATTAGGATACAATATGCTTTAGTATTTTTGGGAAATCCCTCATTAGCATCAATTTCTAGTCGTACATCAACAGTCGATGATTTTATCGATTCTTCTTGTTTAGATCAATCGATAACAAACAAAGCACGATTTCGAAATGCTAGAAAATCCATTAAAGGTCGTTTCATTGATACTCTGTTGTAACTGGAATTGAATTCGCTTTGTAACGAGCTAGCGCCAAATCGCCTTTGTCAAAATCAAGTTGCATCCTTTCATTGGGAAAATATTCACCATTCAATGCGAGTCTGAGACCTTGTAGATTTACGCGATCAAATCAAGAAGGATCTGCAATTTTCAGATTTCTCCTATTAGTTTGGAAAAATACAATAACATATCGAGGTTTCTCTATTGCAGACGTCGTTTTAACAGCCCAAATTTCTTGTTTTGCTCCTGCGGTCAAAGATGGTAGCTCATGTAGTTCCCATTTTCTAAACGGAATTACGATTGGACGATCGCTTTGAATTGATCGCATCAATTGTTCTTTAACAAAATCATTTGGATAAATATGTTTAACTTTTAGTTCCATCGAATGAATCATAATCTGTACGGTTGTAACAGTAGGTACGCCACCGGCATCTCGTTTCTCTGTTACAATAACGCTATCGAGATCATTACGAGATCGAACGAATCAAATCGTTTGTCGTCCACAAGTTACCATTGGGTAATCATTAAAAATGTTGAAGATGTGTTTAAGCGGCATCAGTAAACTAAATGATTTATCATCGGGATTGAGAATTGGACTTACGGGATAATTCCAACCGGCAATGGCGAGGTGACGAGAATCTTCTTCATTGTAACATGTTAAAGCTCTTACAGTGCTAACAATTCCAGGATCTCGAACTGTTTCTATCTCTCTTGCACTTTCGCTATACGTACACGAGTCGAATAGAAATGCTCCAAAGTTTGTTGTCAAACTAACATTGCCATTACCAGTTACATCCAATTTTCCTTTAATAGCCAACAACGTATCATGCATTGCAAAGAATGAGTCCACCTGATTTACACTAAATTCTACAATGTCGCTGCAGCTAAACGATTTGATGAATGGTGTGTAAGATCGGTATTCGGATTTTCTAATCGATTCATCCTGAGCCGGTTCTCGATAGAGCTCAAACATTGGATCTTGAATTGTTCGTATACGTTCCATTATTAATAATTTGAAAACCAAGCGATTTAAGAAATAAAATGTTTTTCTTGCCTAGCTGTACCGAACAGTTTAACGATTTGTTCAATACTGCAGGCTTCTGAAAATATGAAGGTGCTATATAGTTGAAAATTAATCCCATTCTTTCAACTCCAAACCCAATATGCTTCTTTCACCTT
Source organism: Altica lythri (assembly GCA_964028335.1). Taxonomy (NCBI): domain Eukaryota; kingdom Metazoa; phylum Arthropoda; class Insecta; order Coleoptera; family Chrysomelidae; genus Altica; species Altica lythri. Next base: position 23,703,919 of record OZ034803.1, on the reverse strand, counting down.
GAAAATTTACAGGTCTTGAATTTTGATCCAATGCCAGTATAGTAATATTTGTAATCTTAAGTATATCAATCACCGGCAAATACGTGATATTTTTTGGAATTTCGTCGATAGCGTAACCAGGGTCTACAGATATACCAAACTCGTGGATAGTGTGAGTAGGTCTGTTGTTGTAGAAGGCTCCGGTGGTAATGTTTGTTTCGAAACGAATCGTTCGTACTTTAACAATTTTCACAGGTAGATCAGAACTATGTCTTACATTCGGTTCCAGAATCCTCTTTGAGAAACCCAACATTCTACCTATACTATCTTCACGCTCGAAATTTATTGCATGTTGACTACTGAATATTTCACACTTGAGTGTATTATTGTTGGGCTTCAATGAAAAAACGTCTTCAATCTTTGCATTTGGTGGTATATTTATTAAATTTCGAATCCTCTCTTCAATATCGGAAATTTCATAGCAACCAGTATTTAAGGTTATTTTCTGCAATTTAGTTTTATCGTTATTTTCGTAATAGTAAAAAGCATTACTGCCAATCTCTACATTCGGTATACTGTTGTACGAAAAGAAAAACAGAAATGCCAACTTGTATTGTTTCCTCGGATCTAAACTTAACGGAACCGGAGGAGTCCAATCAAATTGATAATCACGACTCTCTAGCGTCAACAACATAACTGTTGGAGGTTGAACAAAGAAATAAAATTGTATAGCTTTAACATTTATTTAAATAATTTTTTACAAGTTCATTACATTTTTCTAAACCTAGTTTACATATATTGCAATTTCCTTGTGATTGCGCAGGTCCGTCAACATGGGTGGTCCATTCAGGACGATTATGATGAACAAAGCAGGGCAGGCAGGTTCGCAATTCAAAATCCAATCTATATTCAAGCGGCAACTTGCACCAAACTTGTAATAATTCACAAGGTTTTGCGTACCTTTTCAAATAACATATAGGAAAACAAGCCAATTCCTGTTCAGTAAAGTCAATCAGTTTCTTTTCACGATTAATGTACGCCAAAACTCCCTCCATCGTATAGAAATTCTAAACAAAGATGGCCGCAATTGATTTGATTAAAAGTCTGGTAAGGATCGTGGTTGTAAACAATTTTCGTTGCAGGTCCCAGATACTGTACAAGTTCTTTCGGCGGTTTCAACTTGCCAAATGAATCGAAATATTCAACGTTATTGTTAATCTTCCGATACGCCACCCAATGAGTTCCATGATTTTTGCTTTCATCCAAATTTAGGATTGCGCATTCGCGTTGAACAGGACCGGTTTTAGGCAATGCGTCTCGCATAAATACACCTCTAAAATTTAGCATATCGTTTTAGTTCGTAATCATACAATCCTCGATTGGGTAGCGTAATTAGTTTTTTTGCTTCTTTAGAAAGAGACCAAAGCCTCCTCTGGCATTTTTTTGTAAATATAGTCCTTTACCGAGAGATTCCATAGCTTTGTTATGTCGATGTTCTTCTTCCAATTTTTTCTGTGCATTTTTCGCATCAATCACAGTTTTAGCGATTCCAGCAGCTCCACCGGATAACGCCCCCAGTGCACTTAGTCCAGCAAATAACGGAATTAACGGTAAAAAGCCTCCGGATTTTGGTTCGATGGGAATAATCCTAGGTACTTTAACCTGTTTTTTTCCACCAGCATTTTGTACAGCAACCCTGGCTGCTTTTAGAGCAATACTGGTTGCTCGTTTTAATGTAGCCAAAGGACCAGCTTCTTTTATATCTCTTTGTATTTTACTTATAATATTGCGTTTAAACGATTTAGGTTTCCTAACACCCATGCCAAGTTTGCGTTTAGCTTTCATTGCGGTTCTGGTTAGCCAAGCTGCGGCTTTTTCACCAACTGAAGCGTCCTTGGACTTTACTATTTCCCACGCTTTATTCTCTAGAATCTCGTCTGCCGAACTTGCTCGATCGATTCGAAAAAAATATAAAGCGTTACAATTGGGTTGAGTTGAAACGGATGAGACACTAAATAAATTGTTTAAACCTGTCACGGAACAACTACACAAAATTGTAAAATCTTCTCTAAACCAAACAGTGATCTCTTATCCTCAATCAGTTACCGAGCCAGAGCCTAAGAAAGAAGAGGAACCACCAAAACAAAAAGAGGAATCACCTAAACAAAAAGAAGAACCGCCCAAACAAAAAGAGGAACCACCTAAACAAAAAGAGCAATTGAGTATACCCGAGTTTGTAAAACTCGAAAATGTTGCCGAAACTACCAGTGATACTGATGATGATGAAGTATTCTATAAAGACAATGAACAGGTTGTTAAAGATCTTAACATTTCAGAAGATGTTATTAAGGAATACTTGGATCAGTATCCCCCAATGGCTCATCCATATATTCTAGATCATTGGACAGAAAAAGATAATATAGATACGGTTTATGGTCCTACTTACGATGCTCATACTTCTAAATGGTTTCTGGGTGGCAAACAAATCGACTTTGATAAAACTCATGGATTTATTATTACAGAAGGCAAACAGATAAGAGGTAAACCGGGTCTGTATAAATTAATTTTTAATGATAATCCTAAAAATTACAATGATGATGATTTTAATCCTTATGGAACAATACTAGAATTAACAAATCCTCATAAAAACATTAAAGGACACCTTAAAGGAACACAACGATTCAAATACACACATATCATAAAACCTCTGGCTATCTCTCACTTGCGAAAACCTTCGGGCTTTGGGATACAAATGGTTTACAACGATAATAAAATTGACCTTCAATATTGGGACGATCCAAACAAACTCGTTGACAGGCTTCGGTTTTTAATAGCATCAAAAGAAGCAGGAAATACTTCGAATGATAATGAAATTGTTGCAATTATTGAGGAATTAAAAGAAGCACGCATTATTGCTTAAACATCTTTACCACAATGAGTGTCGACAAATTCGGACGTACTAAACATGATATAGGCAATAAAAACCTATTGCTAATGTCTAAACCAAGCTTAGCCCATACTGCAAACGGTGATATTGATTTTGAAAATTTAAAACTTTGTAATGTTAAAGATCCTGATTTAGATAGCGATGCCGTCAATAAAAAATATATGGATAATAATTTACAAAAGTTGACTGAAAACATAAATGCTATAAAACTTACATTAAATAATGACTTGATGGTCATAAACACTTTTATATCAAGAGATCCTCCGTTAGCCAGCAAACATATGGCTAATAAAAAGTATGTTGATGAATCAATTGTCACCGCAAAACAGTACCTACGAGGAGATATTAAAAATTCGCTTAAAAGTTTAGAATCACAAATAGCAACGATTAATGCAAACTCTGCACAGTTAGCTGTAAATCAAACAAATGCAGTAGAAAACGTAAAAGATCAAATCAAGAAAGCGATAATAAAATTATATAATCAGGATATTCCAGATATACGTCAAGATTTGTTGGATGAGATTCTTAAAAGAACTGACTCTGTAACGAAAAATGTTAATGTACTCTCTGGAAAAATTTTGGCTATTGAAAAAAACATTGCTGATTTGCTTAATACAATAACTATAAATCAAAATACTCTGCGAAATGTTGTAAATATTATTAAAGCATTGGAGAATCGGTTAGTACAAAATCCCTAAACATTAAATTTAGTCACAGTCATGTTTTCAAAGGAAAAGGTTCAAGTCGTTAATGAGCTGCATAAACCGGCTCGAAAAAATTATGCTCGGCGACGAACAATTATCAAAGGTTTGGACGATTTATGGCAAATTGATTTGGCTGAAATGAGTTCTTACGCAACTCAAAATCGATCGTTTAAAATGATTCTAGTGGTAATTGACTGCTTCTCAAAATTTCTCTGGACTCGACCGTTGAAATCGAAAACTGGCGAAGAAATCACGAAAGCTTTTGCCGATATTATAGGAAAACGCAAACCGAAAAATTTTCAATCTGATCAGGGCAAAGAGTTTTACAACATAAAATTTCAAAATCTAATGCAGAAACATGGCATAAATCATTATAGTAAATTTACAAAGATGAAAGCAAGTATGGCGGAAAGAGTTATTAGAACACTGAAAACGAAATTGTATAAGCATTTTAGCTTAAACGGTACGTACAGGTGGATAGATGTGTTGCCGAAAATTACAAAAGAGTACAACGAAAGCAAACATAGAACGATTGGTCAAAAACCGTCTCAGGTAAACAAGTCCAATGAAAAAGAGATTCTACAGCAACATTATAATCATTTGAAAATAGCAGGCCCGCGAAAATATAAAATTGGAGATGTGGTGCGCATAAGCAAGGCAAAGCATCTATTCGATAAAGGCTATACACCCAATTGGACTACGGAGCTTTTTAAAATTACCAAAGTGAACATAACTAATCCCGTAACATACAAGTTGGAAGATTTACATGGATCACCAATTAAAGGAGCATTTTACGAGGAAGAGTTACAAAAGTCAAAAAATCCTGATGTTTACCTTGTTAAAAAAGTGCTGAGGAAAAAAGACAATAAAATCTACGTTAAATGGCTGGGGTTTGATAGTTCGCATAATAGCTGGATCGAAAAATCTAATATTTTATAAACTTTATTGTTTTTTATTTTATAAAGATAATGTAATAAAGTTTTATAAAAAATAATGACTTTTATTTCAAAATTGATAAATATAGCGTCAAAAAATGTTATTTTATCGAGGCAAAATTTATGCACGTCACAGTTCTAAAATGTGAAACGTCCAAACGTCAAGATAGCGTTAAAATTTGTCGCAATAACGTATTAAGAAACTGGTAAAAAGAAATTTACGATTTACATGTATTTCTTATGGAAAAACATAATTTCAAAGTGTCAAAAATGGGTCGGTTTTCGCTATTTTATCGTTCCTAAATTCATAAACGTCAAGGTGTCAAAAAATAGACGTCAACACGATGAATTTGAACGTTGTTTTGGTCGTTTCAACGGAACATATTTAAAAGAAAATAATACGCCATAGATTCAGATAAAAAATTTATTGTATACATACAAATTTTAGACAAACACAGAAAATTCGTTGCGCCATTCACGAGATATAGTTATAATGTCTTTTGGCACTATCAATAAGGACTTTTTAACGCTTCATCTTACCCTACACCATTACCCGTTAAAACAATACGTCAAACATAAAATTCTTTTGGAATAAACCAATTTAAAATATTTCGAAGTCTGTTATCTTTATTGCGATTAGACTGGTTTATTTTTTTTTCTACTATTGTTTGTCACATTTTATTAAATCCTGCGATGGTGTAGTGGTTAACGTATTTGTTTATGATACGGTGGGACCCGGGTTCGATTCTGTAAAGAATTTTTTTTAATTAAATTGTTATAACGCAAAAGTTGGTAGCACTGTAAAGTTGGTTGCATGAAAAGTTGGTATGATGACAGCGAAGCGCGAAAAAATTCAAAAATATAACGAAAAGAGGAGTTGGCTGCTTGCGCTAAATGTCAAAGGCCATTCGAAAAAGAAGAGTTGGCTGCTTGTGCCAAACGTCAAAGGCCATTCGATAAAAGAAGAATTGTCAGAGCGCCAGGGCTCCAACGCTAACGATAGGTGTTCTGCCCTCTTGATAAAGTGAGGTTATGTTCGAAACCTATTGACAGTTGAGTGCTAGCGCCCCCTATAGATTTAAAAATTTAAATTTGGCGCGCTTTTGATATTTTAGAAGATTTGAACACTTCATCTTACCCTATACAGCAACCCCTTTACAATAATATGTCACACGTCGAAATCCGTTCGGCCGTTTACGAGATATAGCTATAATGCCCTTTTGGCCTCATAAATACGGTCTTTTTGATGCTTAATCTTACCCTATACAGCAACCCCTTTACAATGATACGTGATACGCCGAAATCCGTTTGGCCGTTTACGAGATATAGCTATAATGCCCTTTTGGCACTAACAATACGGTCTTTTTGACGCTTCATTTTACTCTATACAGCAACCCCCTTAAAATGATATGTCATTCGTCGAAATCCGTTCGGTCGTTTACGAGATACAACGTTAATGCCCTTTTGGCATAAATACGGTCTTTTTGACGCTTAATCTTACCCTATACAGCAATCCCTTTAAAATGATACGTCAGACGTCGAAATCCGTTGGACTGTTTACGATATACAACGTTAATGCCCTTTTGGCATTCGAAAAAGAATAGTTGGCTGCTTGTGCTAAATGTGAAAGGCCATTTGAAAAAAGAAGATTTGGATGCTTGCGCCAAATGTCAAAGGCCACTCGAAAAACAAAAGATTGCAGCGCCGCCACCTGTGGCGCCATCTAGCAGCGAAATTTGGAAGTAGTCGGGCAGAATCCGTATAGCTCACCTACTAGAGTAGCTAAGTTGGATGGAGAAAAATATTTCCGTGCTCTAAACAGAAAGCCTAATTTCTTTCCTGCTGCAGTTGCTATGGATGCAATATGTTCGTTCCATAGAAAGTCCTGGGAGTTCGTTATACCAACCAGCGTAATGGAGTCGTCTGCTACCAGTGTCTGATCGTTGATTGTAATGGATGAGTCTCATGTTTGCCTTTTGTTGGATAGGCAACATGTCTTTGTCTTGGAAGCGTTGAAATAAACAAGATTCTTTTTTCCCCACTCGTCTACAATTCTCAAATCATGATTGAGAGAAGCCGTTGTGAATCTTCTGTCCTCTTCCAAAATATCTAGAGGTATGGGACGGTTGTGCGCTTTGCTACAGTGTAGGTTGCTACCATTTGCAAAACCATGTATAGGGTTATTAGTGGCTTCTAGTGGATCATTAATGTGTAATAGGAATGGAGTAGGAGCTAGAACCGATCCTTGGGGAACTCCAGCGTTAATCTTGTAGAGGTTGGAAGAATGTCTATCTACAGCAACTTGGATGTGCATGTTGAAGAAAAAGTTGGATATCTATCTGCAAAGGTTTTGTGAGAGTCCTTATGAAGGCAGTTTGTTCAAAAGAGCTGCATGCCACACTTGATCAAATGCTTTTAAGTGATACTATTTGAGTCTCCCCATAGTGGTGGATGGCATCACTCCAGACATAAGTTACATATGCTAGTAGATCGGCTGTTGACCTTTGTTGGCGAAAACCATATTGCCTGTCACTTAAAAGGTAGCTCAGGATCTCGTAATTGAGGTATTTTTCATAGTTTTGCTAATAATTATATGGGTTTGTAGTTACAAGGCTGCGTTTTACTTTTTTTTTTGGGGACTGGTTGTACTCGAGCAGTTTTCCAGGATTCTGGAAAAATACCAGTATTATATGATAGTTGAAATAGCTTAGTGAAAACTGGCGCTAGTTCAGGAGCACAACATTTTAAAAGTTAAGCAGGTATTTCATCAAGGTCGCTTGCTTTGTTGGTATTTAGAGTAGCAAGGACTCTCTGCACTCGCTTAACCCTAAATATAATATTTTTCATTGTGTGGGGTGCCCTTGGAATAGAAGGTAGTTCCATGTTTCCCGGTGGGTTAAGTGTCGAGTTCGAAGAGAATATTTTGGCAATAAGTTCTGCCTTTTCTGTGGAGGACGTAACTATTGAGCCGTCATCTGATGTGACTGGAGGGAACGAATTATTTGTAAAATTTTTGTTGGTTGTGAGCGTCAAAGAGATTTTTGGAATTGGAAATAGTAGTGTGGTATCTGTTTCTAGCGTTTATATCATCCTGTTTTGTTTCTTTTGATTGATTTTGTATAAATAATTTGTGGGACTTGATCTTAGCTTTCCAAACTACATCGCAATCGTTATTGAACTATGGCTTCTGTTTGTCTTTTAAGCGTTTGGTAAAATGCGGGATGTAAGCTTCCATGGCACACTGAATGATTTCAGTTATACTGTGCAAACTGCCGATGGATCCTTGATAATAAAGCAGACTGGATTCTAGGGAAAAGTTGCAAAGTAGTCTCGAAATGTCTTCTCAATCTGCTTTTTTTAAGTTCCAAAAAGTTCTTTTGGGTGGTGCTTCGAATGGGTGAGATTCGATTGGACATTTGACTTCTACTACAGCATGATTAGCGTTACCTAGGGAAGACAGAACATTTAAATTATATTGGTCGGGGTGAGTAGTCAGAAAATTTCCAGAGTATAGATTTGTGATTGGCTGCTCTGGGAAAGTACGTGGGCTTGTCGATTAGTTAAGACAGCCCATGGCTAATTACAAACTCGTAAGCCTGCCTTCTGTGTCCGTTTTGTTGGACTTAAGCCACTTTTTGTGGTGAACATTAAAGTCTCCAAGCACAGTTATCTTTGCAGAAGGGTACTCACTATTAAGGTAGTCGATCTTATGTGATAGATAGTCTAGAAGTTCGTCGCAATTATAGCCTGATAGCCGATAAATACAACATATAAATTTGCTAGAGGCTTTTAGTCTTAATTTTAGCAAGAGGATGTTGTCTCTGTTGTTTTCTAGTGCAGGTAGTCTAGAACAGGAAAATATGCTTCTTACGTAAGCACATACACGATGGTGCCGTTTAAAATTGTGGTAAAGGTCGTTCCCTGGAAATTTAAGATGCTTCAGGCTATTTTTCCCAGAAACTTGTGTTTCGATGAGAACAAGAACGTAAGGTTTTATAGACTGTAAATAGTAATGGGTTGCATTAATGTTGGCATTTAACCCGCAGATGTTAGTGAATGTTAATATGTAGTCTGTTTTGCGTTTTGGTTTCTGGGTAATATTGGCTAAACTAGAGGTTGGTCTACTAGTAGACTAATCGATGACTATGTTATTTCCATCCTGACTTCCCCGAGATTGTCCCCCCCCCCCCCGAAGATCCGAATGGGAAACTCTTTTACTTCCGGAACATTTAATCTCTGGAGAACTCATCATGGTATTTTCTAGAAAAAAGTTTAAAGAAGGGGATTGTAGGCAAATGGAAAGGTGACAAGGGAAGGGAAAGAACCGACTTACAATTTAAATGGTGAAACATGTTTAGAACACTTCACCTCATCGTAACGAGTTGCAGGGTGATACCTCCTCGGGCGATGGAAAGGTCCATCTACCATCTTTGTTGTAGGTACAGGTTTTACCTTTTGCACTGGTTATATTGACATTTTCGAATGTGCTACATTAAAGATTAATCTGCCAATATTAATAACAACAAATAATAACGCAATTTTTCAGATGAGTTGAAATTAAGTCACCTAAAAATTGTTTGAAATATTCACTTTTTCTTTTAATTTTTTTAATACTATATACATTTCAGATTTATCTGCCGTTATTTAAATTATTGTTTTTTTACTTAAAGGTAGAAAAAAGTGCTTGGCAAATATTTGACGATTTTATTACAAATTTAAATAAACTTTTGTACTTAGAGTTCTCAAATAGACAACATAAAGTATATAAAAAACTGTTTCACCGTCACAAAACCAAGCAAATGAGAAAACTTAAGAACCTTAAAGACAAAATAAATACACAATCAATTAAAACAAAATATAGTTGAATAAAGAACCTTTCAGATATTACCTTTCCTAATGACATCTCTCAATTTTTATCTTTTGGTCCCAATTTTGGCATAGAACCCTCAGTAAAAAGTGATGTTAAGATCAAATACTTATTAAGTGATATAGACTTTGTTACTTCATCAATTATAGATAGAGCTCAAAAAAACATTATTTCTCCAGTATTTAATGGATTTTGTTATCCATATAAACCTTCCTCTTAAATCACTCTATCTATTAAAAAAAAACAGCATCAAAATCCGTTGCGTAGTTTTGAATATTTAAGCATACAAAGGAACATAGGGACAGAGAAAGCGACTTTGTTGTATACTATGTTGTGATTAACAAAATTTTTGAAACCGAAATTTAACATAAAAACCTTTATAATTATTTAACTAAAAAGCTAAAATTAAAACTCAAATTTTGTTCCTTGGTAGAATTATTCGGAATAGATGAAAAAATAGATTTCCGTTGAAAAAATCAAAAATTTTATATTTTCTAGTTTTTATAAACAATCTATTGCATTGAAAAACTAAAAATGTTGATAAAGCATTTGTTTATTTGTTTATTTAATTCGTAATGATTTTGTTTTTTTTTCTCATTTAGCGTCACCTGAAAATATTTTTTTCTTATTTTTTAATGCTATTATTTAAAAAATTGTTATATATAATTGCTTTATTTTTGACGCAATGGATTTTTTTTGCTCTTAAATGGATATGTTAATTAACAAATTTTTTCCGCCATTTATTATTAATATTAAGGAATCTTTTTTTTTATTTATTATTTATATTATTCTTTCATATACCCAGGAACTTACAATTATTTATTTATATTAAATTAGTTTATTTAATAACAATTTGTCATAAACAAATAATTTTTTTCATTTTGTTAACTGTATTAATAAACAAAACCTAATATGTATTATTTGATTTATAAAATACTTTTTATCGATTCTCTAGAAAATTTTAAATATTTTTCTGCCTGTACGTTCAATATTTTATTTCAGCTTTCGAACACTATTATTTAAATAACTTTTAAACTAGTACAGATAGGAGAAAAACACTTCAAATCATTTTTAACTGTTTACATGTGATAAAAAATATAAGTCATCAGCCGAGGCTCTAAATTAATTATCTATTTACTTTTTGCGGTTTTATTTAGTAATTTTTTTCCCAACTCTGTACTAAATAAAACAAAAAAAAGTAAATAAATAATTAAGTTAGAGCCTAGGCTGAAGGCTTATATTGTTTAAATTCATACTGTTAAAATATTTTTTATATATTAAAATTTAAGTAATAAAAAATTATCGTACAGTTTTATAATAATCAATATACGAGTGTTATAAATATACTGGCTAATCTGGAAACTGACACTATCCTTTTGATTTTAAAATAACATAAACATATCCTTAATTTTAAAATATTAAACTGACAATAGTGTATTAAACAGGTTATCAACAATTAGTTTTTGCTTTCAAAATAGATCGGTATGTATCTGGCCTAAAGAGATTAGTTTACAAAAGAACCGTCAATCAAGATATACAAAAGCATAGGATTGAAAGAGAGAAAAAAGGTGAGCCTAAACTGAAATAAAAACTAAGAGTACCTACATTAATAGCTTTATGGGCGAAAGACTTTTTGGGGTAAATCCTAATTAGAGGATTTCCGTTTTCCCACTTTTTGTCAATATGAAATATGGATGTTGGAGGTAAATGGAGAATTATAGACTTAACAGACATTACGGATTTACTTTTAATGAATCCGATTACAAAATTGGTTTCTATTTAAGCTTTATTACTAGTAGGTATTTAAAACACAAAAATGATATTGCAAGAATAAAAATTTATAAAATATTTATATTTAAATAAAAAGTTATATAAAACTAAATGAATTGTTAAATCAGCAAAAACTTTGGATATCTATTGGATTTCAGTGTTTTATCTCATTACTATGCCCTTAAAAAGTTATTTCAGATATATAATTATTTCTTTGGCTGTTGCACTTTTTGGTTTAAAATATCTATCTTGTTATTCTTTGTAGCATTGTAGTTTTAAATAATGTACATTAATTTCTTATAAATAAATTCTTTTTAAGATATAATCCGTCTCTATTGTTCAAAACTATTCATACCTACCTTGTTAAATCTATACAAATTTTAGATGACTACTTGACAAAAGCCATGTGAATGAAACTGTGTGCAAAAAAATAACTGACCAATCAGATCCATTTTCTGTAGTTTCTATTATAAATACCCACCCCATCGTATTTCGGGACGGTTCTGGTTGAGCGTTAACGTGAAATCTGTAAGTAGTCAATCGATTTTTAGTTTTACCAGCTCTTTAATGCTCACGAAATAGTTATGTGCTCCAAGTGCCGATTTTTACAATAATAGGTTGGTAATTTCTCTGATATGGTATTTATTAAGTTTTTTTTTTATGTTTGTGCTATTTATTTTTTTGGAGATATTGAATTATCATGTTCTATACAAAAGAACTTCAGTGATTTAACCAGTATCTATCTTTAAAAAACCTGTGTTTTCTTAATCTATTTATTTGTATTTACCATTTATATGTTTAACCCTCCTATTGTGTGCAATGTTTAGGTACACTTATAGTGTTCGGGTCAATATGACCCGAAGTAAAAAATAATTGTTAATAATTATTTTTATAGTGTTTGATAATAAAACAGCATCAAGTAAAACTACTTTAACTAAATAAAAAAGTTTATTTGTTTATTTTACGAACAAAAAATTAATTATTAATGCAGTTTTCACAATAATATTTAACGTGAGATTTACACACATATTTTTTGCAATTGCAGCATACAATGTTTGTTTTATTGTCGTTTTTGGATGGGCAGAAATAACATCTTGCTCGTTTTTTGGGTTGTAGAATTGATTCAGCTATTTCTCCGCTGCTTGTAGAAGGTTTTGGATCAAGTTTGCTTCTAGCTTGTTGAACAATTTGTGCGGCTTGAACATTTCTAGGCAAATGTGTACGAGTTTGTTGCAAAGATAAAATTAATTGATGTCCTAAATTTTCCAAGAATAGACGCCTTCTGGTTAATTTTCCTTCATTCCAATTGGGATTAATTGCAGACCACAACACAAACGCATTATATGCAGATACATCCAGCAGGTTGTAAAAAACAGTCATAGGCCATCTTTTTGTTTGACGTCGACAAGTATAAGTCATTACCAATTTATCTAAAGTATCGACAGATCCTTTTGTTTTGTTGTAATCTAAAATTATTTGTGGTTTTTTGTCAATAGATTCACTTACACTTGCGTCATGATGTAACGTACTCATTAGGGTTACATTTTTGTTACGTCTTGCCATGTAAGACACAATGGTTGTTTCACGGGCAAAGCAGAATTTTGACGAATACCTATACTTCTTTTCTGTTAGCTATGATCTGTGGAGGTAACTCAGGTTTATTTTTTCTAATCGTCCCTAGCATAGTAATATTTCGTTTTAACAGCATTTGTCCTAAATTATAGGATGTGAAAAAATTGTCACATGTAACATTATGTCCTTTCAAAGCGCTAGTGAGATCTAATACTACTCTCAATCCTTGATTTTTTTCTGGATTTTGACCAGGCTGCTTTCCTGTATAAATTTGCATGTTATATGCATATGAATTAGTTGCATCACACAAGACCCAAATTTTAATTCCATATCGAGCAGGTTTACTTGGGATGTATTGTCGAAATGGACACCTACCACTAAATGGCACTAATTGTTCATCAACTGTAAGGTTTTCAGTTGGATTATATAAATTTGGAAGAATTGAAACCCATTCATCCCATATTTCTCTAATTGGTGCCAACTTGTCCATTCTTCGACGGTCTGCTCTTGTGTCTTTATCATCAAAGCGAAGAACTCTTGAAATGATGTGGAAACGTTGTAATGACATTGTAGATCTAAATATATGACGGCCTACAGTACAATCCCAAAGACTTGACGTAGCTTCGCCATGAGATTTGTAAACTCCAGCAAGAAGTATTAAACCTAGGTAAGCATCTAGTTCAGTTTCCAAAAGAGGCTAAAATTTATCATTATAAATACGAATTCCTTCTTTATTTGACATTTGTAAAATAATAGATTTTATTTTCGGAGACAAAAATAAATTGAAGCTAGATTTTATATCAGAAATCCTTGCAGCTGAGGAACGTGTTATACCGGGTGTCTGAGTGATGACGTTTGCAGATGAAAATCTTCCTTGAGGATTCGGAGGCACAGTTGTCCATTCAATGTTCTTATTTTTTGATTTCCAGACATCACTAGACTGTAAAATAACTTCACTTGTACTTGGTTGTGTTTCTTCATCTGAACTCTCACTTTCAAGTATTGCATCAGAAACATGATCTTCTGTTTCGGAATCACTATCATTATCACTTATATCTGAACAATATAGAGCGGCTTCTAATTCAGCCTCGTTTAGAGCTCTTTTTGAATACATAATAATTATTCTCTGTCAACGTTTGTGGCAATACTACTGAAAAACAGCTTATCTAGGCGGTCTTACATTCACAATAAACGTGCAATATAAAACTTCAAGATTGGTATGAATAAGAACATTTGGTGAAATTAGAATTTTATGACAACATCCCTTACAAAACCTTTTGAATTTATAATAGAAAGCTGTAAAATTACAATGCTTTACCTACTAGTCAATAAAATAATTCATTTGGGTCAATATGACCCGAACACCACAAGCGTAACAAATTTATTTTTATAGCGAAAGAGAACGAAATTATTGAAACAAAAAATGAGTGCATATAGGACACTTTAAATGAATAAATGTCAAAAAATTTTAAACAAATTCCTGAACGGGCTAAAAAATTACAGGACTTTGAATTTCATTTTGGGTCAAATAGACCCGAACACAATAGGAGGGTTAACAGGAATCATTTTATAAATAGGTACCTACTCATTACTTAATAAAAAGTTAATAGAAAAAGCAAAAGATAAAATTAAAGAAATTTTTATGTATTTATTTTTTTGGTAAATTCTGATTATTTTTAAAAGAGAATATAGCAATATTTATAACTAAGCTGTTACCTTTTAATGTGTTAAATAAAGATTTTAGAGATTTACTTTATATGAATATTTTATGTATTTTTTGTATAACAATATCTAATGTTGTATTTTGTTTTATGTCCTATGCTTTTTAGTACTTCAACAAATAAATAAAAATTGTAATATTTAAACTAGTTATTTTCATTTTTCTCTAATGTGTGTTGTTCTGATCAATATTTTCTTTTAACATTTTGTTTTAATAAAAAAAAAGAGTAACTAAATTTTAATTTACGTTAAATTTTCTTGTGAAACAATTCTTGTCTTAAATCATCGGGATAAGTTAAGAATTGTGAGTATTATCTTTATTATTTTTATTTTTTATTTTCCACGTAAAAGTGTGTAGTTTTAATGTAATAATCTACCTTATTTATATTTATTTTTTTTGTCTTTTTTTTTGTGTTTCTGATCTTTTCTACCCATAGTATAAAATATGAGTGGCACCTATTTTCTTTCTCCTTTCACTTTTTCGTTCATTTTTTTCTTACACTAATAATTTGACACCCGATTTTTAACATCGTTTCAATATATATTTTTTTAATTAACTCGAACGAACCCATACTCGCTCTCTACCAACTAAGTGAGTACCGTTCGCAATAATGAACCTTAAATCGAGCATTTAACATCAATAAAAAAAGGTACAGCATATTAGTATAGAGTGTCCTTTTTAATTAAAAAAGAAGCCGACCATTTCTTGATATATTTTAATTCTATAAATAATCTGTTTTGAAATCCAAGAATATTGAAAAGTAATTGAAGTAAATATACATTTTCTGTTACAAAAAACATACCAAGAATATTTAAATAAAAAAAAAAAACGAATGCGTCAGAAAAATAATAATTTAAGAAGAAACATTTATTTATTAATTACTATGTAATGGTACTTAATAAAATTTATAGTTACTTTTAAATTCTAAATTAAAAATTTTTGCAAGTATATCTAACAACTAATTCATTTTGTTTTAGGTAACACAGTTTCTTATACGCAATTGGTAAGTTGTAGATAATTATTTTATGAAAAACACTATACAGTGTGGTGCAAATGAAAGAAATAAATTCGTTATTTCGTAAACCGGCTACTTTAAGGAAAAATCCTGAAACAGGTCGATTTTTATTTTTAAACAGGGTATTCGTAAGTATACCTTTTTATTTTTGACGTCATCTATGTGCGCGTGATGACGTCATCGCTAAAATTGTTAAATGGAAAGGTTGCCACGTATTTTAATGAAATTAAAAACAAAATCAAATTTTGAAAAATTAATAAAAAGGTTAATCAATTTAAATCCAACTCCAGCTGAGATCGGTAGTGGTTTCTCTACTGGCAAATTGTGCTTAGCTCAGCCGTAGAGGGTAAGTACCAAAATAAAGTGAGTGCGCCACCGATTTGTACGGTTAAAATCGGAAACCCCTGATGTTCCAGGCACTACTTCACCCACTGGAGATAATTAAATAAATTTTGAATATTAAACAGTTCTAATTGAATTACACAATAAAAGAAAGCGACGATAAAGTGAGCTAAATAAAACAAAATCTCAACTAGACCCTTCTTTAATAGAAATATTAAGAATTACAAAACTGTCAAGCCTCGTGCTTGACAACGCTATCGATATTTATATAAAAAAAAAAGAATATATGAATAATATTAAAAGGAAAATTAACCAATATGTGTGATCACACTCAATACAAAAAAAAAGACAAGAAAAATAGATTTTTTTTCTAAACTACTATAGTTGCGACTTAAATCTAATTAGGCTTATCTGTTAATCCTCGGCGTCTCTAATACTTAGGTCGGTTCCAAAAACCAAGCCTGTTCCAAAACCAATAGGGTTACACCAACCACAATAACTTAAGCTCGAACTAAGTATCAGGTCTGCACCCAAAATTAAAGCCTGTATCTAGCGCTGTATCTAGGATTTCAGCCTATAACTAGGACTTAAACCCGTAACCAGGACCCTAAAATCGTAATTCGGTATTAACAATAGCTTAAACAGATTTTAATGACTCCTTGAATTAATTTGATTTAATAACTTTAATACAATTTGAACACATTAACTTAAATTAACTTAAAGAATAAAAATGAATAATACTACATTTTGAAGCTGACTTCTTTGAATTTACAATTAATGATCAAAACTAATGATTTAAATGTACTCAACAAACTTAAATTTGACTTGCTAGTCACGACAAAATTATAACAATAGATTAAATCAAAATTTAACATAAAATTAATTTATAATAGTAAAAGAATAAGCAAAAAGGAGTCTAGTTTCACATAAATAAACCAACATACAATACACAAAGAAATATACATGTAAAATCAAGATATTAAAACTAAAATTGCGACTATATGGCGTTATTAATCTTATATAAAAAAAATATAATATAGTAACTTACCTATTAAGATAGGGTTGTTTTATTCATTTAAACTCGTGACACCCCTGGCTGGTAAACGGGTGGAACAGTATTCTTGTTGCTAATTGCACCAATCGGAATTCTACCACAATTTACCGTCTGAACGGTTTAAAATTACTAAAATTTTCGTACTGTCTGCTCTATGGGCCACCTACACTCATTGGGAACAAAAGAACCATAAGAATCGAACAACCACATGAATAAATAACGTGTTACTCACCACAGAAGATTTCCTAAATATCCCTTCACAAGGAATTTTTTCAACGAATCCACCAAAATACCGGAAAATCTCACTCCAATACCATTCGTTAGGAAAAACTGAGGTTTAATTTCGTAAATCCAAAATTAATTGTCTCTGATGATCAGAGATTACAACCTAAACCCAGAAAATCTTCTCACTGCCACGTTTCAAGACAAAGGCTGGTGAAAGAAAGAACCGATTCTTACATATCACCTTCACGAAATTTGACACACGTCGAAATAAGAGGTGGCCTCTACTACTATAGGGACAATAACCGTAGGATCTTCAGCTACCAATTTACGAACAAACAGTGGTCGTTACATACGACTAATCTTATAATTTATCAAGATATCAATAAAAATCTCAACATTACCTAATTCCTCGTTCATTTTCAATTTTATTAAGCAAGATAGAAATATAACAGAACACTGACTGTAGAACACTATACTTCGAGTTATCGACAAAAGAAGTGAAATAGTACTTCGGCCGGGTAAAAATAATAACATAACCCCAAGGATTCATAAACGGAATTTTAATAAATATACTTCTAAAAATAATTCCAGCGATATCAGGAATAATTTATGGCCAGAATAATAAATAATAGCTGGCGATTATCTATACCGAACCAGATCAACCGGTTCCCGACCCAAGTAAATCTTTAATAATGGGAAATTTCAAGGTAGGAAGACGCTTATGTTTACAAATTAAATATTTATCACTTGCAAGAATTTAACCCGTGACAAGGTGGGTTTTGTAATATATTATTTGAAAGGTCTTTTAAATACCTATTCAGCCATATTAATATGCCTAAATAATTCATGTTTGTTTTCGGTTAAAAAATTACCAATCTTTAATACATTTAGGTTACTTTGTATTTAATGAATAAGTAATACTAATAAATATTTATTGTAATAATTAAAATGTATTAATTTTTTAACCGAAAACAAACATGAATTATTTGGGCATATTAATATGGCTGAATAGGTATTTAAAAGACCTTTCAAATAATATATTACAAAACCCACCTTTCCATTTAAAAATTTTAGCGATGACGTCATCACGCGCACATAGATGACGTCAAAAATAAAAAGGTATACTTACGAATAGCCTGTTTAAAAATAAAAATCGACCTGTTTCAGGATTTTTCCTTAAAGTAGCCGGCTTACGAAATAACGAATTTATTCCTTTCATTTGCACCACACTGTAGAATATTATTACGAGCCGCTCCGTGTAAGTAAATTGCATTCTAAGAATTTTAGAATCGATCAAAATTCGAGACTCTTCTGTTTTAGAAGAATTGTTTTTGTGGGATCTTTGTAAATGCTACGAGACAGAATTATTTTATATATAAGGGACCGCTTTGGACGAAAAAAAAAAATAATTGTAATTGCTGGCAAAAAAGTGCGGATTGTTGTACGAGATATTTTAAAGATGTTATTCAGTAATTGTACTGTAGTAAATTTGTGTAAATTAGTTAAGAAAATTGACATTTAGTTGTGTTTACCAATAAAATGTTAAGTTTGTGTGCTGTTTATCACTAATCCCGAATCCACGAAACGAAAATTATAACAATTGGTGTCAGAAGTGGGATAAGTGAAAAAAGACGTCGAAGTCTATGATAAACACAAGAAAAACTAATTACGACGAGATGGAAGAAATTGGAAAATTAATGGCAGCTATGGAACTGCGTCTAGAACAGCGCAGAAAGAAAGAACGTGAGGCTGAAGAACAACGCAAAAGGAAGAACGAGAAGAGAGAATACAAGAACGTGAAGTTATAGAACTGCGTCTAGAACAGCGCAGTAAGGCAGAAGAACAGCACAGAAAAGAAGAAAGAAATGTTCATGAAGATATTTAATAATCTGAAAGAAAATGTAAATAAACAGGACTTCCAAGAGTTTTAAGAGCACGTTAAGGAAACCAAGAAAAATCTTCTTAAGAAAACCAAGGAGAAGCTTCTACAGCAAATCCAAGAAACTAAACAATCTATTATTCGACTCAAAGGACACAATGTAAGAAACTTTGCTCCATCTACGATTGTAACTCCTTTTACGATTGTGACTCCATCTCACCAGGGTATAATCAAGCCCCCTACGTTTGATGGTGAAACTCATTGGAATATCTACACAAAGCAGTCTGAAGCGGTTGCAGAAAGTAACGGCTGAAGCAACAGCTCTTATGCTAGCCTTGAGGGGAAAAGCTTCCGAAATATTGCAAATTATACCGATTAAGAAGCAGCGCAACTATGAAGCAGTAGTATTAGCCCTTAAAGTTAATTATGGCAGTCAATACCTAAAGCAAGTCTATCAGAGCCAATTGAAATTAAGAATGCAAGGAACATCCGAGACTCTACAGGAGTATATAGCTGATATAGAAAGACTGGTCAGATTTACCTATCCAGATGCACCGGAAGAATTAAGTCATCAGCTGTGTGTGAGCAGTTTTATCGATGGAGTGAAAGACACGGACATGCAGCAAGCGTTGAGACTTGGACGTCACCAAACATTGAACGATGTTCTTGCTTATGCGATATAGTTTGAAGCAGCGAAAAATGCCTTTCGTCAGTATTGTAAGGTCCATCATATAAGGATGGAGGCGGAAGAGGAAAAAGAGGATTCAAACCAAACGTTGTTAGGCATAAAAAAAGTTTTGGACACCTTGGAGAAAAGCTTGGCAACCAATGACAGGAACGGGCGGCCAAAATGTTTCAACTGCGGACGAGAGGGTCATCTAAAGCGAGACTGCCGGTCCCGATCAAGATCGGAAGAAAGGCAGAACTGGCGACATGCTATAGTTAAACCTGAACAAAACGGTTCGGAAAATTCTGCCTAGCCAATCTAATGGTCCGTACGTTAGCTTGTTCATCTCAGATCCCTATTTGTTCAATTTCCACGTCTTTTTTTGTTTCTTAATTTCAAAAAATGGTAAAAAATGTTAAAAAAATCTAAAAAAACTCAATAATTGTAAGAAATTCTTGACGATCTCGAAAAATGAAAAAAAAGGTAAAAAATTTAAAAGCAAAAATTTTAACAAAAATCAACGATTGTGAAAAATTAACGAAAATCCTAAAAAAATGTTAAAAATACAGAAAGATTGTTGAAAATCGTAAAGAAGAACTTTAAAAATTGTCGGAGTCGCTAATAATGTAAAAAAATTATTATTAAAATATCTTGAAAAATTCACACAATATCTTTATAAATTATAGCCTATATGTTATTCTGATCTATAAGCTACATTACTGTAAAGTTTCATTAAAATCCGTTTAGTAGTTTTTGCGTGAAAGAGGAACAAACATCCATCATCGTTATATTTTGGACAATTCACACAATATCTTTATAAATTATAGCCTATATGTTATTCTGATCTATAAGCTACATTACTGTAAAGTTTCATTAAAATCCGTTTAGTAGTTTTTGCGTGAAAGAGGAACAAACATCCATCCATACATCCATACATCCATACATCCATCCAAACAAACTTTCGCCTATATAATATTAGTAGGATTATCAGAAATTCTTTCAATTTTTATAATGGTTAAAGAAATATCGAAATCTTGAGAAACCTGAAAAATTATAGAAAATTGTAAAAAATTCTTTATAATTTTAAAAAAATAATAGGAATGTTAAAAAACTCAAAAATCATAAAAAAAATGTTAAAAATCGTAAAAAACTGTCTTAAAAAATAGTTGAAGTCCCTAAAAAACGTGTAAAACCGTTAAATATTATTAAATATCTTGAAAAGTTCTAAAAATAATAACAAAAATTATTAACTACCGAAATAAATTGTCGAAAAACGTGGGTAAATTAAAAAAAACGAGCAGGTTTCAAAAAAATAAAAAAAAAATGGTCTCGCCGTCATTGGGACTGCCGATAGAAGTTATACTATCCATGTACGCGTCTGGGTTTAGAAATTTGTATGGAAATCATAATATGCTTATATTATAACTTCATACTTCCGTGTTCATTTTATAGGTTAATATGCAATGTACAGTAAAAAAATAATTTACATCGTATAATAAAACTCTTTATCTTTCCAATAGTATGTTAGAAAATATCGCTTATCGATCAAAATCTAAAAATATTGGTTGCGAAAATATATATAATATCAACTAAAAATTGTCCTAAAAAAGTATAACGTTAATCCGTGCCGTATCAAATGTTTTGACTAGCGTTTAAGTTGGCAACAAGGTGTAAGAACCTTTTAATACAGAAAGATCAAAGAAAGAGGTTGATATAAAAACTAAAATGCAAAATTTACAAAAGAAGTCACGTAGGTTTGTAGGTAGCGTAATTGTTGACACCATGCACCAGTAATTCAGGCCAAGTTATAGGTACAAAGAAGTAACGTATACGCATATATAATGCGATAAATGAAAAAATATTCATAATATTTATAAAAATTTTGTGGAAAGAATATTTTTAAAATACATTATAATTTCCCAAAAAGTAAACTGAAATACATTTCTTAAAAACTCCGTTTATGAAGCCAACAACCTGAAAAGTATAGTAAAGGATATAATATAAACTATACTTAACCATGTGACGGTACTATAGACTAAAATACAATACTTATTACTAAATATTGTTATTAATATAAATAACTAAAGTTAATATGTACCTATACTTACGTGACAGAATAATAAAAAAAAATGTGAGCCGTCACGGGACGCCTGGCAGATGTGAAACATCGACATTATTGTGTAAAAGTAATATGCAAAAAAGAACAGATTGTGATAGGAACTAAATATGTCATAATGATAAAATAAAATATTACGATTTTTTCCAGATAACGATGACTATTTATTGAATAAATTTAAAAAGTGATTTCGTTTAGCTTTTTATTTAATTGCCTTAAATTCAATAATCTTAAAAAAGGAAATTATTAAAACACAAATTTATATAGAAGTACGTTACTATATTAATATAATTGTAGTTACTTCATAATTTTAGTACAAACAAAAAGCGATACTAAATAAAAAATAGGAAAATGATGAATTTAACTATGAATACAACTTTACCGTTGAATTTAAATGGGAAATGGGCGGCGCTATAGACGGTGGCCCATTAAGATATCAATTTGAGACATACCTCGTTTGAAAGCTTATGATGAGTGCTTTTCAACAAGGTATGTCACAACCATACCACGCATTATGCTTAAAACCCATATTTAAAAAAAAAAAAAAAAAAAAAAAAAAAAAAAAAAAAAAAAAAAAAAAAAAAAAAAAAACCTCAAAAACCCTTCACTCAGGTTAACCTAACCTAACCTAACCTAACCTAATCTAACCTAGGTTAGATTAGGTGATTAGGTTGGATTTTGGATAGGTTATGTCAATGTACCCTACTTTAACATTGTAATTTCACGAAATTACTCTACAAAATTTCATCAATATCTGAGGATTAGAATGTGTGGTATGGTTGTGATATACCTTGTTGAAAAGCACTCATCATAAGCTTTCAAACGAGGTATGTCTCAACTTGATATCTAAATGGGCCACCGTCTATAGTTGTGCCGGGAAATGTATTATGATTTAGGCACGGGTTAATGTGAATATTAAGGGCTGGTTAAGGTCTGATAATTTTTGTTAGGTCATAATCTAAAAATTTGATGGGTGTTTGGAGAACAAAACCAAATCTGGGAAATAACGGACACCCCAATGTATATAGAGTAGGTAGGTACTCACTCATTTTTATTCATATTTTTTCATCACTTTCTTTATTAACACTTTGTTTATTCATATTTAAAACTAAATACACAAATTTTACGCGGACAACTATATGACAACTATTCACCAACAATCTATTTTGATTGACTAGCTGTCAATTTTACAGGTCAGCAAAATATGTAGGTATATTATGTTGCCTATACAAACAATCATTTTTATATATATATAGAATAGATAGTAGGCGGAATCGAGTTAGGTTTTTATTATGGAGGGTAGAGGTAAGGAGAACGATCTTAAATGGGAAATGATTAAAAATGTGTCCACTTTTTAGAGGAACATAACACTTCTCAAACTTGCCACTACAATGGCGCTAAAGTAGATGTAGGGTACAGAATGAATGTAGCAGTTTTTGACAAATTGATTGAAATTTCGTATGATTTCGTAATATAAGTCACAAATTATATAAGTGCTATAAAAAAACGTGGTCAGCGAATTCAGTTTAGTGTATTTTGAATTCGTTTTATACTTTATGATTATCTTATGTATCTTATGATTATTTTAAAAATGGTGTCATAATAAAGCGGAAATGTGTCTTTCCTTGTTTATTTATCTATCCTACTCTAAGAAATTATGGCGCTTTTTTTAAAATTTACCCTACTACGATCGTAGCGCCACCCTTATTTACCACATTTTGACGGACACATTCAATACACGGAGACAGTTCTCCTTACCTCTACCCTCCATAGTTTTTATGAAACAATTCATACCCTGTCCCGCCAAATTTTTGAATTGATGAGCTTCTTCCCCCTATTGTTGGCGCGCCACCGTCGCGTCGCTCAAAACATGACACCAATTTCATATAAGATATCAGTACATCTCTTATCGATTATTATCAATGCGTTAGGTTTTTTACGTCATGACGTCAGCGTCACCACGCCAGAAATCTGATTTACGTGCCGCTATAGATGTTTCACATCAATAATCTGTGAAACACAATACGCCAGTATGATACAAAAACATTACCTCAGCCTGTTTTTTGTATACCTATTTTTTTCAATGTTCTGAATATTTATGCATTATTTAAAGGACCTATGACTAATAACATGTGGTAAATATTTTATCTTTTTTTTACCGACTAATTTACCTATATGTGTCTTTGTCTCTTCCTTACTTACGCCATTACATTTGTAACGTAATGTTATGATTTAATCTTATACAGAGTGATTGTTGTGTCAGTATTATTTTAACATTCGCATATTTTAGTAATTCAACATCATTCCGTGATTTGCACCAAAAGCTCAGCGGTTTTCTCTTATACAATTTACTCGATTAATACATTAACGGATATCATCCACAATTTTCGTGTTAAAGTGGAAAGTAGCAACACATTGGTATTTAAATCCAGAGTAAATTATTGCGGTTTCGTACACAGTTTTCGTCATAATTACGAATTGGTATATTTTGAAACCAAGTAGATTTTTAATACCAATACTTTCAAGCATTAAATATCATTTTCAAATAATAAAAAAAATTATACGACTAATTTTCTTTACAAACAGCTTTGTGTTTGTGATATCTGAATTTAGTATATCTTTAATGTTTAAATTTAACTTCTGCACAATAAGATATTGACGTTTAATTAAAGTAAATATTAAAAGAAACAAAAAACAATGCAAATTAATAATTTTAATGATGTAACGATCTATCTGATCGTTTTCTAAAAACAATTCTTTCACCAGATTATTGTTACCGTGCCTGTAGGTATAAGTGAGAATTACTTAGTTTAATAGTTGTAGTTTAAAATTGTGCCGTTAGCTGTTTTACAGTAAAATTAGTTATTCTCTCTGGTTGTGATTAGAAAATCTCCAGCCTGATAGAGTTAGTACGTTAAACAAATTGGTCTCTTTTCTAGTTAAACCTCTTCGAAATACAAGCAAGTCGATTTTACTGATTCCTTAGATTATTTTAGTTATTGTGGGTGTCTAAGAAGGGGGATATTTTTTTAATACCTACCAAAATCAAGTAGTTTTAGTTTAGACAACATCAGTTTCTTTTTATAATAATCAAAGTCAGGGTCGGTTTTTACACTTGCTTTAAAAAATTAATTTGCTCTCAATAAAATGAAAAAATCCGATTTGGCTAGAAACGGATTCTATTTAATTATAAATTCGTTAAGATATTAATTTTTATTTATTCGTTTCTATTAAGGGTTTATCAAAATTTATTCAAGGTCCACCTGAGTTATTAAACTATAACTGTATGGGATAAGTTGAAGGCATTTTGTGGACAAAGAAAAATAATTTTAAGTTCAAATTGAAATTAAAAATATCTCTGTACAATCGACACCGATTTATATTAGTCAATACAAGGGTTTGCGGAGACTTAGATTAATCAGATAAGGGAATATATAATTCTTTTATTTAATATAACTAATCCTCTTTGATAAGATATTCAGCTTGAATATTTTTATTTATTGATTTTTTTTGATAATATATTTATAATCAATCATTTTAAAACGGATTTTTGAGTATAATTTATGTAGTTTGTACTTTGGCGCCCTTAATTATATGTTTAGGGGAGACTGGTTAAACTTTTTAAAATGTAAACCCACGACGTTAGCGTCGTGAGCTAGCTTTGGAAATAACGCCCTTTAAGACGTTTTAACACTACAATATTATTATTATTAATATTTAATTGGATATCAGACTGATTAGATTTTACAAACCTTTTAAACAAATGAATAAAACTTTTTTTATCCTCTGAACAATGAAAAGAGCTGATTTTAAATTTTCTAGCGATAGTGGAATGTTTTTGGGTGCCAAGTTACTTTTAAATACAGGCGCATACTAGTCTAGTCCAAAAGTTCAAAAACCTGTTAAATAGAAATAAAGCTCCTAAAAATATGTGCCATAACTCATTTGATTTGGAATGACGTCTAGAAAAATGTTTTTTAAGGGTATATTGGCACATAAAAAATTGCGATAGTTATTAACAAAATAAGATATAAAAAAAGGTATTTAGTTTTTCGTTAATAACTTTTAAAATAATGATATTTAAGGAATTTTAAAAAACGATCCTGAAAGAGAAGGAAACTTCCAATAAAAAAGTCCAATCTGCCGGAACTCTATCTCCATTATTTATAATTTTAATTTGACGTTGAAAATAGTGCTCCGCTCGGCTTTAACAGCATTCGCGCGCTGCCGCTAAACGGGGTTTATCAGATAAAATATTTTTTTTATGACATAAAATGTGACTTTAAAAATTTGAAAAAATTCCAGTATTTTTCTAACACTTAAAAGAATCTAATTCAGTTGGAACAATCATTTTGTAGCTATTTTTCAATAAGTTATTCAATTGTTAACAAACAAATTTTTTCCTAATCTCGGTTGGCATAAACAATGGGATAACAGTTATAAATAATTGGCCTAAAAATTTAAAACTTCGTGGAGCCCTTTTCATATGTATACTTTACAAGCTCCTGCGATAAATGTTCATAAAAGTTTATTAATTTGTTAATTATGACTTTTCATAACTATTGCAAAATATTGCGAAAAAGTAAAAAAAAATAAAAAGAATTTTTATAAATAAATGCATGTAGTATCTAATAAACAATAAATACGAACTTGGTCTTAGAATTATTTGAAAGAGAAATTTATTTTCTATAAAAAAGACCTAAATGTCCTTTCTCATATCTCCAATAGTTTAATAGATATATTATTTTTTTAATTGGCAAGTTAAGTAGGCGCTACAGTTAACGTGACGTATAATATTAGAAAGTATAATAACAAATTAATAAACTTTTATTAACACTTATCCCAGGATCTTGTAAAGTATACATATGAAAAGGGCTCCACGAAGTTTCAAATTTTTAGGCCAATTATTTATAACTTTTATCCCATTGTTTATGCCAACAGAGATTAGGAAAAAATTTGTTTATTAACAATTGAATAACTTATTGAAAAATAGTGACAAAATGATTTTTTAACTGAATTAGATTCTTTCAAGTGTTAGGAAAATACTGGAATTTTTTCAAATTATTAAAATCACATTTTATGTCATAAAAAAAATATTTTATCTGATAAACCCTGTTTAGCGGCAGCGCGCGAATGCTGTAAAAGCCGAGCGGAGCACTATTTTCAACGTCAAATTAAAATTATAAATAATGGAGATAGAGTTCCGGCAGATTGGACTTTCTTATTGGAAATTTCCTCCTCTTTCAGGATCTTTTTTCAAAATTCCTTAAATATTATTATTTTAAAAGTTATTAACGAAAAACTAAATATCTTTTTTTATTATCTTATTTTGTTAATAACAATCGCAATATTTTATGTGCTAATATACCCTTAAAAAACATTTTTCTAGACGTCATTCCGAATCCAATGAGCTATGGCACATATTTTTAGGGCTATTTAACACGTTTTTGAACTTGTGGACTAGACTATACGGCAAATACTCATATTTAAAATATGGACAAGATGAGTCTAATTGTTAAGAGGTTATAGATACGGTATAAAAATCAATAACTGTTTTTTTGTGGTCTAAGACGACCCAAAACCACATTTTTTGCATGTAAAATCTTTTCGGTACCTTATGTGCCTTCGATGGTCATTTTTCTTAAAACAGTTTGGCTTAGGCTTATAGGCTATCCCAATTTTGAGGTTGGTAGAGCTTACTCTTATAGGTGAGTTTAAAATGATCAGATTTAAAAAAAAAATACTAGGTAGTAGATACGGATTCATTGGGTTGGCTGTTAGCCTCTATCATGGCTACCTTTACAGATCTATTGTAAACACACATTATCTCTGGAAGAGGATTAGAGCTCCATCTTTAGCCCTGTCCTTTAAGGAGACTTAATATAAAATCTATTCTTTTTAAAAATCAATGTATATTGATTAATTGATAATGTATTTTTTATGTAAATGTTATATGTTACACTGCTGTTTTTTTATAATGTGTCTTGTAGGTAATTGGGAATCTATATTCCTGTTAGACAATAAAAGTATTTTTTTAAGTGACCCACCCAAGGCCTTTACACTGGCAAAGGACATGAAATGCGGTTTCTTGTTTGCTCGGCAGTTTTGAAAATTGTCTTTATCTGCCAAGGTGTCAAGAGACTTGCTATCATTCTGACAGAGAATTCCGACTTGTGCACGTGTCAGGGTCCTACGGCAGTCTCACGCTAGCTGTGAACTTATTTTTGCCAAGACTATAGCCTTAAGGGCTGCTTGGCTGTCCGAGTATGTGACTGAGGTTTTACCCGTTATACCCTGACTTATCATATTTCTTCCACAGTGTTGCATGGCCATTACTTCAGCCTGAAACACTCTAGCATACGCACCTAGACTTTATTGGACTCGCATTCTGTATCTTCTACTATATATACCCGATTCTGTGCCTTCCACAGCCTTTGAGCCATCTGTATACCAGATTGACTCCCGTTAAGTTTGGACCCATTGTTCTATGAGTTTCTATCCAGTAATTCTACTCGAAAGTTTCTCGCAAAGTTATACCTGGGACTATACATCTCCTAAGGCATACTTATTATTTGATCTGCCTTAACCCAGTCATATAGCTGTGGTTGCGCTTAATAAGGTTTTAGGAGCCTGGACTTATAACAGCTTGTGAGCAGTTACCAGTCTCGCCTTGCAATGGTGGTAAGTTGTGCAGAACCTGTAATGCGTTGGGGCAGTCCCTTTGCTTCCTTGAACAATCAGACCTGCCTGATGGCCTCAGACTGTTGCATTCTACTCCACCACACCACCGAACCATGAGTAGCATTGACCTAATGACCTGTGTGTACAACCAGAGGTTTATATTGGAGTTTAGGTACCAGTCCTTGCTACACATTTGTCTACACTTACCAAGGGCGAATATTCTTATTTAGTAAAGATCAATTCTGTTTATCATAAATGGTTACTTAAGGCATATTTGGAAACCTTTTGTCACTTTTTCTTACTTCCTTTACGCAGGATCGCAGGAGACCGCAGAAGACAAGCAATTTTTGGGGACTGTAAAATACCTTCACAAACATGTGTTATTTTTTTTAGACCTGTACACAGCAGTAGAGATACCAAGATCCTTAAGTGGACCAATGAAAGAAATACAATTAACCTAAGTAGGCTCCAGTACGACCGATGATTACCCATACGTCAGACGCATTCCATCTATTAAAAAAAATTGCTTCGTTTTTCTTAGCTTCAAAGTTATAACTTTTTAGTTAGGAGTAGAAAAAACATAGTCTTAAGTAGCATTTGTATTTTTTCTAAAAACCTCAATTTTACTTACTTAATAACTCAAATGGCCACTTGGTAAATAAAAGCAGTATGTGCTTTCTATATTATGCAACATGTAGAAAACCAAGTCGTCGAAAAGTTACTTAATAAATGAGGTCTTAACAAAAAGGAACTATTTTTGAATGTTGGTTGGTCACAGGTCTAGATAAAGGATGAAAAAACTAAAGTGTTTAGAAAAGAGAAGTTCAACCCAAGAAGTTAGTTGATTAGTCATCGCACTCGTTGGACACTAAATATCCATAATATGGAGTTATACCACTATTTAAAAAGAAACTTTTACAATTTTTGCCACTTTGATACTTACGATGGAGATATTATAGTACATACGATGTTTGTCAATTTTCTCTTTTTTTCTTGTAGATTAAAACACATCCAATTTGTATTGAAAAAAAATTTAATAACATAATTTTTTTCAGTAGCATCAGTTTACTGTTGCCTCTAATTATTGTATAAACATGTTGTGATTATATGTCTAATATTCTGTAATGTTCTGAACACATAACATATCCTAAATAAAAAAAAATGTGTTTATTACTGTGAATGCCCCAATATTCTCAATTAAACTTTTCTGCTCTGAAAATACCCTAATTTAATACAAAACACTAAAAATACAAATTTTCATTTTTAACGCTGTTTAATAGGGATGTTGACTAATTTTCGGATTTGCTTTTATTTTATAGATAAACTCTTAATAACCGCGAAAAAAATATTTTAATAATAAAAATAATTTTATTTTAAAGAAAAAAGTGATAAATTAGAATAGATTTAAAATTTCCCGCTAAAACGCCCAAAACTGCCATGTTATTTTGATTACGTCACGAACCGATAAACAATGCTCGCGATCTGTCAAACTCTAAGGAACTTGAAAGTTTTCTTGAGAAATAATTATTTTTAGGCTTTAATACTAGTTAATAATAAATAGAAAGTGTGTGTGTATGTAGATGTACATGTAAAAAATGAAGATTTTAATATTCAAACAGCCCACAGTATTTCTTACCACAATGAAGTTATAAATATACCTGTTTTTAAAATTTTTAAAGTTAACGAACGACATATTTATTTAATTTTAGTCAAAAATATGACGGATTAATTGGTATCTATTGATTTATTAAAACAATTAAAAGCAACTGTAAATTTAGAGAAAAAACTCCTTATACAGAAATACCAATAATATACGAATTAGAAGAATTTACACAACTAAAAAAGAAACTTAAACTTAAAGTGAAAAATTATTCTATTAATATTCCCGCTAGGACATCCCAAATTGTAAAATTACCCGTTGACATAGAAAGTGGAACAGAACTTGTAAATTAAATTAATTTTGGCAATCAAATCACACCCTGTGCAGTTGTAAACGTAAATTAATTTTTTGCAACAACCACTATTACTAATTCAAGAGAAGAACCAATAAAAATTAATATTAATAAACCTTAATTAAAAAATTAGATATCGCAGATATAAATTTTATTGAAAAAATGGAAACCGATTCTGAATTAAACGAATACACCGATAATATTTTAAAATCTTATCTAAAAAATATACGAGTTGAACATTGTCATTACGAAGAAAAACAGGCTATAAAAATTTATGTTAAGTTCCGTGGCACAAAAATCTTTGTTTGTAGCAAAGAAATTCGCCACCATGAAACAATCGATTCTCGGCAAGCTAGAACTGTTTCCTTTGATGAATCCAGTCTCCATAATAGTCCATAATGTAAACACAATTCGGTTTATGATAACAAGTGAGTTACAAATACTAATAGCGAGTAATTAGCTAGAGAAATCAAAGAAATAACTCGTTCACACAGTGACACCAAGCGACGCTAAGTTGTTTATCGGTTCATGACGTCATGCACTGTGATTGGCGTTCACAGTCACGTGATAATGTGTATTAAATAACGTTTTTTGAATTAATTTTAATTAATAAAATATTATTAATTACGTTTAATAAATATGATTTTAGGTATTTAAAAATTACCATTAATCATTTAAATTTAACTTTACATGGATTTACAACTACTGTCAACATGCCTATTGTTCTGATTTTAAATTTTAATTAAAAACTGAATTAATACTAAGGTTTACCGACAGCTGATACAAAAATTTTAATTTATTGTTGCGTTGTTTGTAAGAATCTCAATAAGTACGCATTTTTATTATAATTTTATTTTATACTATAGTGGAGTGCCTGGAGCATTCAAAACGTTAAAACCTCGGATTAGAGTTACAGAGAATGAATTTATATAATCGACGTGAGGTTTTGTTTTCTATACTATAAATTACAATGTTTACCCAAAATTTTTTTGTGCTTTCAATTTTTTCATTGTTTAAACAAATTATTATGAAAAATTAATTTTTGAGCATACAATTTTACTTTAAATAGTATTTTTTTTTATTTATACGTTAAATTTCACCTGAATAGACATAGAGAAACATCTTTTGAGAATACCTGTGTATAAAAATAGCAGTAGCGATTTCGAACAGGTAATAAAACTTGGAGGGGAGAGCAAAGCGGCAGCTGCTATGTAGCGCCTATCCGAGCGCGAGCGCCTAGATGAGAAATCCTTCAGAATTTTTTTTTTAACTCCGTCGGGTCCATTTGATACTGTAATTCTTTCATATTTTGTAGATAAATTTGTAAAGCCTTCACATAGGAAAAATGCCCTGATGCATGAAATAATGGAATCATTAGCTCAATACTATATAAATGTAAATTCCTATCTCCCATACAATCCGCAGCAATGAAGTCCTTCTGATCTCTGGATCTGGAAATTTGGGAGGGGCGAGCTAGTGCTCAGCCAGCACTGAGGTCACATATGACCCATTGTACATCCTTCCGTATGTACGGATATCCTCACCTCAGGATGTCACCAGGCCTATTGATTAAAAATAGGTGATGAGGCTCCCGAGGGGGATCTCCCTGATATCGGCTGATGTAAGCCAACACTCGCCCAACACGGATCTTCTGATTTCAGAAAAAGCAGAGCAGTCATACATAATGTGTTCTACTGTTTCCTCTTCTTGTTCGCAGCCTCTGCATAGCGGCGATTCAATGAAGTCCTCCAATATACTAACCATTCGAAAATAAGTAATCCATAGTTTTGATGCTTTATTTTTATTTTTAAGCTTCAGTAACTTATTTTTTAAAAATTTAGTAAGCGTTTGAAATCCATGGTTTCTAGTTATTTCTGTATAGTTGAACATTTCAAAAGTAATTTTACTTATTACATTTGCAAAATTTGTATTGTGTTCCATAAGTTTTTAAAAAACCGATTGTGATAAAGCTTGTTTTAAGAAAGTATGAGCACGTACTGCTCTAGCATACGCATGTCCAGAAGTTATGCGATCAATTGTATTTTCAGCATATATGGTAGAAAGAGCTTCTTTTATCCCACTTCCAGCCATAATATAACCAATGGATCCCATGTAAGATATTAGAGTATGAAAAGAGCCTAGCCTCCACTTGTCAGACTAGCCAGAGCAACGCGATGTGTCAACTTAATCCACCCTTATACTGTTTAATGCCCGACATCGAGAACGGATCGATTCGATCGTTCCTTTATCCCCAGGTACTCCAGATTGTGGAACTCCTTACCTTCCCACGTCTTCCCCACTCGACCCAACTTGCAGGCCTTTAAATGCCAAATTAATAAATTGTCTCTTCTGCCGCAATAGATGTTCTCGGTACATTTGTATTTAGGTCTATACCTACGAGGACATCCTTAATAAAAAAAAAAATACACAGCAGAAGCAATATCCCGTGCTTTCATGTATAGAGGTTGATCGAACGTTAAAATGCATGTTCTTATATCCAATTCTTTAGCATTATCTACTGAATTTTTTATTGTTGTGTAAATTGTGTGATAATCACTTGGAGCTGCGTTAATAAAAGGCAAAAAAATAATCGATGACACATCAAAATCATGGGCATTAGGTAGTTAATAAATTCATAAATTCATTCCATCCGGAAAATTTGTTATTATTTTTGAACTTTAAATACGTTCACAAAATATTTAATTGATCATTTGTAGTAAATTTCTTGACATCCGGTTCAACTTCTGGTAACGTGATTATTATCTTTGCAAATTCTGTACCTGTAGAAGCTGGATATATTTGCAGAGGGATATTTCCGTGTTTAAAAAATTCAAATTCAGGTGGAAGTGTCTTCAAGCGCTTGATAGGTCATCGAGGTTGTATGTTGTATACCATCACTTGGACTAACTATTTCAATGCTTCCCATATAATGAAACGTTCCTTTGCAATCAATAGTGTTGATATTTAATAAACAACATCTATATTTTTATTCGATCCGTTCTCGATGTCGGGCATTAAACAGTATAAGGGTGGATTGAGTTGACACGTCGCGTTGCTCTGGCTGGTCTGACAAGTGGAGGCTAGGCTCGTTTCATACTCTAATATCTTACATGGGATCCATTGGTTATATTATGGCTGGAAGTGGGATAAAAGAAACTCTGTCTACCATATGCTGAAAATACAATTGATCGCATAACTTATGGACATGCGTACCTACGCTAGATCAGTACGTGCTTATACTTTATTACAGCAAGCTTTATCACAATTGGTTTTTGAAAATCTTATGGAACACAATACAGATTTTGCAAATGTAATAAGTGATGATGATAACTCTATGATTTTTGAAATGTTCAACTATACAGAAATAACTGGAAACCATGGATTTCAAACACTTACTAATTTTTTTTAAAATAAGTTACTGGAGATTAAAAATAAAAATAAAGCGTCAAAACTATGGATTACTTATTTTCGAATGGTTACTATATTGAAGGACTTCATTGCTGCGGATTATATGGGAGATAGGAATTTACATTTATATAGTATTGAGCTAATGATTCCATTATTTCATGCATCAGGGCATTTTTCCTATGTGAAGGCTTCACCAATTTATCTACAAAATATGAAAGAATTACAGTATAAAATGGACCCGACGGAGTTAAAAAAATTTCGGAAGGATTTCACATCTAGGCGCTCGCGCTCGGATAGGCGCTACATAGCAGCTGCCGTTTTGCTCTCCCCTCCAAGTTTTATTACCTGTTCGAAATCGCTACTGCTATTTTTATACACAGGTATTCTCGAAAGATGTTCCTCTATGTCTATTCAGGTGAAATTTAACGTATAAATGAAAAAAAATACTATTTAAAGTAAAATTATATGCTCAAAAATTAATTTTTCATAATAATTTGTTTAAACAATAAAAAAATTAAAAGCACAAAAAAATTTTGGGTAAACATTGTAATTTATAGTATAAAAAACAAAACCCCACGTCGATTATATAAATTCATTCACTGTAACTCTAATCCGAGGTAAAAACCTCTAGACACTCCACTACTAGTTGTACTCGCGACGTCGTTCGCGTGGCGTGTGATTGTTGTATAAACATTGCTCCACCACCCCGTTAAAGGAAAGGGAGAGAAATTTTTATACACCAAAAGTTAAGTTGAAATAAGACAAATACATCTGTGAAAACCGCATTCGAATCAGATCAGTAGTTTTCATCTGATGCGCGCACATACATACATACATACATACATACATACATACATACAGACAGACAGACAAAAAAAAATCTAACCACATTTTTGGATTTTATTTCGACGTACTCGCGACGTCGTTCGCGTGGCGTGTTGATTTTTGTATAAATATTTCTTTCCTCACCCCGTTTAAGGGGTGGGTGGAGAAATTTTTATACACCAGATGTTAAACTGAAAGAAGGCAAATACGTATGTAAAATTGCATTCGAATCGGATCAGTAGTTTTCATGTGATGTGTGCACAAACATTTCATTTCTACAGTTTTATTATATGTATATAGATTAATTATTAATTATCTTATTGGTAAATATCAGAGAAAAACTAATATTCTTTGATAATTGGAAAATTTAATTAAGGGATTTAATTATCCATACTTAAATTAAGAAATCGTCAAAAAAAATTGTTAACAAGAAAATACTTGTATATTACGTATCCAAGCAACCGGTGATTAAACCCGTGAAAAATTACTAACGGGCATATAATCATCGGCGCTGATCTCTAACTAAAATTAAAAAAGAACACGTTCAAAATATAACGAGCAATCAATCAACATCATTTTAATTTGCGAAAGGGTAACGAAAACCGAAATAAAAAATCGCGCTCCGAATTATCGGCCGGAAATCCATTAATCTTTATTTTGGCCCTCCATTAGTTTGATGTGATAAAATTTCCTCATTTTAAATTGACGCAATGTGGTTCCAAAATCCAATCTGTATTATAATCCTCTTGTTTATAGACTGAAGAAATATTAAATGAAGCGATTACCACGATTACCTCGAAGAAAATATTACATTTGTGTGTAAATTAAAAATAAAACCTTTGCTATTTTTTATGTCAAAAGGTATGGTTTACGGAAAAATTTCGCTCACTAGTAATCAATTTGCAATTACTGTGTAATCGAGAAAACGTTACCCAGAAATGAATTTATGAGTTTTTGAAAACTGGCCTTAAACATCATAGAAAATTTGCTAAAAAATTATTGAGAGCTGTATATGGAACTGTATATGGAAATCAAATTCCCGTTGCCTCTTATACAAGTATTACAATTACCTGCAGCCCATAAGAGTAGAACTCTAAAATCGCTCCTGGTGGTACTTAAATGATTACTTTATTCGTGGTTAAAGATGGAGTATGAATTTTTAAAACGTTTAAAACTAAATAGAATTATCAGTTTCTATTTTTATCCTTAATCGAATAAGTGACTAATTTTCCAGAAAAGTACCGAAAAAAAAATTAATTAAATAAAAAATATATTTAAGTAATATTCTTTGAGATTTAACCATTCCTGAGTTGTTAAGTTCTTTAAATTTTTTTAAACGTTTAAAATGAATTTACCGATTAAAATCTCAAAATAGTCTAAATTTAACTCCCATAGGTGTTATCCCTATAACTTAGATTTTTTATTGGTGTGAGAATTTTTAAAAGGTTGATAGTTTCGGAAACGGAATTTTACCCTCTTGGTTCCGGTTTTTTGTGGATTTAAATTGCAATATTTTAAAAGCAACCTTTTCATTGGTAAAAGAATTTCTGAATTCGAATAAGTAGATTCGAAAAAGGAATTTTTACCTTCGTAGTTCTATATCAGTGGTATTATCAAAATAAATTTTATTTCATTTCACTGTCTTAAAAGTGCATTTCTATTGGAAAAAGGTTTTTGGAAATCAGATTAGTAGTTTTACATTTGATGAATGGTGTCTTAAATAGTTTTTTTTATGATTCTCTTGCATTTTTAAAGTTCGTCCATCTACCTTCCCATGCAAAAATTAGGACCACTAGCACCAATTGGTTTCGTAATGATTGAATTAATTCGGGACCTTTTGGTTATATATAAATTTTATGTTCAAAAGCGGCCAAGTGCCCATGAAGGGTTCCGCAGCAGCAACATAATAAAAAATTTCTTTTGGTTTGTTGTAACTTTGATCGATGCCGATGTTTAAAAAAAAAACTATATACTCGATCTCATTCAAACCAATTTTAGGTGGATGCTTACATAGTAATGTCCATTATATATATTTTTTAGTTTTATTAATCTCTTGTTTCAAAAGTTACAGCGGGGACACACATTTTCCCCCTTTCAAACTATTCAGTTTAGAAAAAAATTGCGCAAGTGAAAGTATTTCCATACTTGTGAGATTCATTAGTTATTTTACTAGCAGTGTGCTCTAAAATTGTATTAAGTATATCAGTCACCAAGAGAAAATATGCTTCATAAGGTGTAGTCAGTATGTTTTTGGCAGCAGGTCATTTCCGCCACGGACAATGAAGAATCATATTTTCTGCCCTTGTTTTACAACTTGCAGGAGGATTGTTCGACCACTTATCTATTTTTTCCATAAAAGTATGCTTTTAGATCTTCGTCGCTATTGGGTAATTAATCATTATAATCATCGCAGTTTGGATCTGTATCAGTCTTACTTTCAATAATTTTATCACTGAAATCATTGTAATTGTAATTTGTTTGTAGGGTTGCTTCATTTTTATTAAAGTTAGATAAATTGTATATAAACTCTTCAAACTCGGCTTCAGTTAGTAGACGTTTCATACATTCATATTGAACACGAGTCACTATTTCAAATGAGCCACACAACTGGTATTGTTGGTTCAGATTTGACCTGAAAAGTGTGTGGGCTAAAGTCAAACAGCACATGCACATATGACCACTACATTCTAAAGTACGTCAGGTCCTAAAGGCATAAATATAATCTCAATATTGCTATTAGTTACCTATCTAAAAACATTCGCCTAAAAACATCTTGGGTCAGAATTGACCCAACAATACCATTTAGGGGTTAAATAAAGAATATTGAAATGTTGAATATTATATCAAAAGAAAATAAAACATGTTAATTAAAGATTTCATTAATTTTTTAACTTTTTAATGAAAGTCTTTAGAATCTCTTGAAATGAATTATATATATTTTATAGGCATGATTTTTCTTTAATATTCCAAAAATTCCTCTAAAAAATTGGTTAAAACTTATCCAATCTGGTTATATTTCAGTAACTTCGATAATTTCGATAAATTTACTGTAACACCTTTCACTGCAAATTTTTTAAACTACAACCATGAAACTAAGTAATTTTCACCTATATAGGCACAGAAACAATAATCTGGTAAAATTATTCATAATGCAAAACGATCAGATAGATTGTTAGCTTAGGTATATGTGACTCGTTTCGCTTTAATATAGCTTTGTTAAACACTAGAACATAATATATTACAATATTATAAATATTATAGATATGGTAAAAATATTTTTGTTTTCTTAAACATTTAGTTATGGATATTCATTAAATAACAACCAATTTAATTAACATTTCATGATGTCTAATTAGATATAAATTCCATCGATAATAATGTTTTGTATATATTGAAACACTTATGGGGGCTTTTTACACAATTTATTTACAAAATTGTTAAGATACACTGAACTCTGCTGGATAACGTCTAACTACTTGACAATACAATAAACTCTTGTGAACACTTGAGTCGAACTGACGTTAACTGCCCATGCATCCCCTTATATACAACATTATTTAATCTAGTCAGTGTGTTTAGAAGTTTCTAGAATTTTCTAGAAACATTATTTAAAATGGCCAGTTGATTTTTTTACAAACTTCTAAAAATCAACTGTCAACAACAATCTTTCACATTAAGGTCCCTTCCTTTACGGTTATCCCGTTACACTGCCCCCTCCTTAGATTCATTCCTCCTGGAATGTTATTTCCTACATCGGAATCCCGCACACTCCCTGAGCCAGCCAAACCATCTTCTTGGAGTTGCTGCGCATCTCCACTGTGGTTTCCCTGGTAAGGCGCCAAACGATCATGATGGACCACGACGGGTTTCCCTCCGGGAATTTTCACGATCCGATAATTGACATCGTTAATCTTCTTCTTGATGGTGTAAGGACCTTCCCAGTTCTTTTGTAATTTGGGACAAATACCTCGACGCCGTCGGGGGTTATAGAGCCAGACTAAATCTCCAACTTGGTAACTCTTTTCCATTGTCCGTGTGTCATAGTACCTCTTCATCCGATCACTAGATAATTGTAGGTTTCCACGCACCAGGTTGTGTATATTTTCCATTCGATTCTGAAGGTCGGCGACATATTGTTCACGTGCCATTTCTTCACCAGGTTTACAACCAAACACCAAGTCACATGGTAGCCTCATTTCTCTACCGAACAGGACCTTTGCAGGCGTTTGGCCAGTTGATTCATTGATGGCCGATCGAATTGCCATTAGAAATAGTGGAATATGTCGATCCCAATCCCTCTGACAATCTGACACCACTTTTGACAGATAGTTGGTTATAGTTCGGTTCATTCGTTCCACCATTCCATCCGACTGAGGGTGCATCGCTGTGGTTCTCGTTTTGTGGATACCTAATCTTTGGCAAACTTCTTGAAACAGCTTGCTCTCAAAATTTCTTCCTTGGTCTGAATGTAATTCTAATGGTACCCCAAATCGGCTTACGAATTCTTCAACCAATATATCTGCTAAAGTGGTGGCTTCCTGATTGGGAACTGCATATGCTTTAACCCATTTAGTGAAGTAGTCCATTACAACAAAGATGTACTTGTTTCCTACATCGGTCTGTGGAAGTGGCCCCAATACATTTACTGCGATTCTTTCAAAAGGACTTCCAACCAGGTATTGCTGCATTTCCGCCTTCGGTTTTCGGTGCGGACCGTTACTGGCAGCACATGTAGTGCATTTACGACACCAATCTTTAACATCATTAGTGAAATTTACCCAGTAAAATCTATCTCGGATCTTTTGCAGCGTTTTCGTGATACCCAGATGTCCTCCCGAACTATCATTAGGCATCTGTTTTAAAATTTCCGGTACAGCATTTTTTGGGACCACTATTTGTTTCCTTGTTTCTGTGCCCTCGGAATTTTCTACAAGTCTTTTAACGAGCCCTCCGTCCAAAATTAAAGAGTTCCATTGGGACCAGTATGCTTTTAAAGCAGGAGAGGATGAGGATATCTCTCTCCACAACGGACGACGGTCCATTCTCTTCCACTCCCTAATCTTTCTTAGAACGGGATCGTTTTCTTGTTGCTCCTCCAGCATAGAGCTCTCGTCTTCTGGCACAACCTTAACTAAGGCAAGTTTTTTCTCGTTCTGCTTCATACGGGTACAATGGGGGCAATCAGGTCGACATGGTCTTCTGGAAAGTGCATCAGCATTACGATGTCTGGTTCCAGGTCTGTGCTCGATTTCAACATCATACTCCTGCAGTTTTTCGAGCCATCTTGCTATCTGTCCTTCTGGGTTCCTAAAGCTAAGTAGCCACTTTAAACTAGCATGGTCTGTTCTGATCAGGAATTTTCTGCCATACAGATATTTATAAAAGTGTTCGACGGATTTTACAACTGCTAACAGTTCCCTCCGAGTTACACAGTAGTTCTTTTCAGCTTTCGATAAAGTTTTGCTGAAGTAACCAACCACTCTTTCCTTACCATCTTGTAGCTGTGACAAGACGGCTCCAATTCCCACATTGCTGGCGTCGGTGTCCAGAATAAGGTTACCATCAGGAAGTGGATAAGCAAGAACAGGTGCTGACGTAAGCTGTTTCTTCAATATTTCAAACGCCTCTTGACATTCCTGATCCCAACAGAAGGACTTATCTTGTTCTGTCAAACGTGTCAAGGGTTTGGCGGTGTCTCCAAAATTCTTGACATATCGTCGGTAATAGGAACAAAGACCCAAGAAACTCCGGAGCTGATGTTTGTCGATAGGTATTGGCCATTCCTGAACGGCTTGTATCTTAGCGGGGTCAACAGCAACGCCATCCTTGCTTACGTTATGTCCTAAATAGTTGACCTGTCTCTGGAACAAGTGGCATTTCTTAACATTCAATGTTAGATTAGCGTTCTGTAATCTTTTAAAAACTTCTTCCAGGTTAGATAAATGTTCCTTAAAGGTCTTACCCATTATGATGATGTCGTCTAGATAAACTAGACAAGTTTCCCATGACAAACCCCGCAGGATGTTCTCCATTAGCCGTTCAAACGTCGCAGGAGCATTACAGAGGCCAAACGGAAGGACCGTGAATTGCCACAACCCTGATCCACTGGTAAAGGCAGTCTTTTCTTTGTCTTCAGGATTCATTTTAACTTGCCAGTATCCGCTTTTAAGGTCCAAGGTAGAAAACAGAGTAGAACCCGCCAAAGCGTCGAGGGCATCATCAATCCTTGGCAGAGGATAACTGTCCTTCTTAGTGACATCATTTAGCTTTCGATAGTCGACACAAACCGCATTGATCCGTCTTTCTTTCTCACTAATACCACAGGAGAAGCCCACGGACTACTGGATGGTTCGACTATGCCATTTTGAATCATTTCTTTAAGGGCTCTGTCTGCTTCTTCCTTCTTAACTTGAGGCATCCTTCGGGGTACCTGTCGAATCGGACGTGCATCACCAGTGTCAATTCTATGTTGTACAACATCAGTTCTTCCCAATTTACTTTTAGAACCAAATACAGGTTTATAACGGTAAAGTAGATCTCTTACCTGTTTCTTTTCTAATTTTGACAAAGAGGGATCTAATTTTGTCATTAATGGTTCAATTCCGTTGGTCTCATCTGTTTCCGTAACGTTTACCTTGTGAATTATGGCCGTTACTGGTTCTAAACTTCCCATTTCCGTGTCCTTTCGGAGAAGAACTGGATGATCGTTCAAGTTGATAACTCGGATGGGTACCTCTTTGGCGGATCTAACAAGAGTCTTACCCACAAGGAGTGCTTTTCCCAATTCATGGTCATGGTTCTTCGGTTCTATCATGGCTGGGGCACCATCTGGCTCCAGTCCATCCAACCGCGCTGTGACGACACATTCGCAGCTTGCCGGAAGTTCGATATCATCGATTAGCTTAATCGAGGCATTGTCAACTTGTTTTCTGTGCAGGAATATTTCTTCATCACCAGTACGAAGGATACGTTGGCGAAGATCCAAATGAAAACCACAGTGGAGCATAACATCCATGCCCAGAACAACATCTTCATCAACGTCAGCCACCAGCACTGAGTGAACAAGAGAGGTTGAACCAAACTGTAGCGTTACCTGTATCTCACCGTAGACTCTAGCAGAATCTCCAGTAGCGGTACGCAGTCTCCAACTGGTAGGCAACATCTTATTTCGCATAATGATGGTTGGTCGGACGATAGTTTTTGTAGCTCCAGTGTCTACCAGCATGCTAATATTCTTTCCATCAAGGAGGCCATCTACATATAAGCTGTCCACGTGATGTCGCAGAGTTGCCAATTTAATGGTGTGAGGGACTACGGGAATGTTTGGGGTCGAAGGCGCCCTCCAGGAGTCGACCCGTTTAAAGTTTTCCTGCTGCAGGGGTACTTCAGCAGGAGATTTTTCTTTATGGGGGCAAGTATTTCTTATATGGCCTAGTTCTCCGCAGTTCCAGCATCTCCCTGGGCGCCTTCTTTTTGGAGATAACTTCATTAACCTCTCTACTACCACTTCAACGTCGCTAACGGAATGAACGGCATGGTCGTAGTTACCGGTGATTTCCCTCAGTCAAGCAACTCCACGTGAGGCCTCCGTCGCTGCCTCAAACTCCAGGGCAATGGTCAAGGCGTCCACAAGGGTCTTCGGCCGCGCCAGCCGTACAGCGCGCTGCAACTCGACGTCTTGAAGACCATCGGTGAAGGTTTGGACTGCTAGGCACTCCAGGAAATCCTCCGCTGCATTTGAATACGCAAGTCGTACCATTCTTGCTAAATCCGCTTCAAATTCCTGGATAGTTTCTCCATTTTTCTGTTTTCGGCTCTTTAACTGCATTCGGTACACCGGTTGTAGATGAGTTTGACCATAACGCATCTCTAGACGACTCACCAATAACTCGAAGTTTTCAGCTTCATCCGGTGTCAATGATTGCAAGACGTCTAAAGCTTCGCCTCGCAGAGCTACGGTTAGGGACAATGCCTTCTCCTGGGATGACCATCCATTAGCTCTGGCCGCTGCGTCGAATTGTTTCAGGTAATTTGGCCAGGAAGTCTTCCCATCGAAGGTCGGGGGTTTCATCGTCGTTCGTACATGGGTCGTCTCCTCGCTTCTTTGTCGTTCGACGTCTGCGTGGCCGGTTTCCATCCTTCCTGCATCTCCGTCGCCGTGATGGATGGTTTGGTTTTGTAGACAAGCTTCCAGT
Source organism: Altica lythri (assembly GCA_964028335.1). NCBI lineage: Eukaryota > Metazoa > Arthropoda > Insecta > Coleoptera > Chrysomelidae > Altica > Altica lythri. The sequence continues at coordinate 23,661,066 of OZ034803.1, read as the reverse complement.
TCTCGTTTAAGTTTTTCTATCTCGGATTGCATTTGCTGGTTGATCTCGTCTCTGAAGTTGGCAGCTTGCTGATTCATGTTGTCCACTTGCTGATTCAAGTTGGCCACTTGCTGGTTTTGCTCGTCTCGCAAGTTGTACATTTCGGAGCGCAAATGCGATATTTGCTGGGAGAAGGAACTGGATAACTCTTCTGGTAGGGTAGACATGCGTTGTGATAGCTGGGACATATCTTCGCGCTGGCTTCTCATCTGACTGGATAGCTCCTCTTGCTGGCTCGTCATTCGTCCTGATAGCTCCTCTTTCAGCTGGGACATATCTTCGCGCTGGCTCTTCATCTGACTGGATAGCTCCTCATGTTGGCTCGTCATTCGTCCTGATAGCTCCTCTTTCAGCTGGGACATATCTTCGCGCTGGCTGCTCATCTGACTGGACAACTGGGACAGTTGTTGCGTCTGTTCCTCTTGCTGGCTCGTCATTCTTTGTGATAGTTGGGAAAGTTGTTGAGTTTGATCTTCTTGTTGGCTCGTCATTCGTTGCGATAGTTCAGAAATTGCTTTTTGAACCGGGTCATCGAACTCCACAACGTCAGGGTCCAAATTATTACTTAGGTAGTATTCACGGAGCCTATTCAACAATACAGATTTGGTCCCAGTAGTTTCCAATTCTAATTCTTCGAGCTCTCTTCTGAGCTCTGCCACCAATAGTTCATTTATCTTTTTTCCAGGCATTCTTGTATCTTCACCCCACACCTGACACCAATTTGAAACACTTATGGGGGCTTTTTACACAATTTATTTACAAAATTGTTAAGATACACTGAACTCTGCTGGATAACGTCTAACTACTTGACAATACAATGAACTCTTGTGAACACTTGACTTGAACTGACGTTAACTGCCCATGCATCCCCTTATATACAATATTATTTAATCTAGTCAGTGTGCTTAGAAGTTTCTAGAATTTTCTAGAAACATTATTTAAAATGGTCAGTTGATTTTTTTAAAAACTTCTAAAAATCAACTGTCAACAACAATCTTTCACATTAAGGTCCCTTTCTTTACGGTTATCCCGTTACAATATTTTAGATTAAATAGACGTTCCAGTAGAAAATATATGACTCAATCTGACCGATTTCAACTTGCTACACAGTTCCCTTTTTTAAATATATAAATATTCAAAACTTCTGATTTTTGTTAAGGTTTTAAATGGCATTTGTGCTAAACGAAAATGATGAATTAAATTCAGGTCAAGTATTATTCCTATCAATCGATGTGCAACCTGCGTGTATTTTATTCGCTCTTTAATTAGTTGCTCTCATGTGGAAAAATTCAATTAACCTTTTGTTTGTTACATAGTCTCATTTACTACTTAAAAACTACATCTAGAATTGCAAAAGGTTTCATTTACTATTTTTAATATCCGTTAAATTCATCGTCAATTATTTTTTAATTATATTATTAAAAAAACAACAGCAATAAGTATTTAATTTATTTATTAACTACAATAAATAAAAATATTAAAAGCAAAAAAAACCTTTTTTAAAAAAATGTCTTTTTTTAAAGTTTCTAAAAAGAAGCTTGTTGCAAAATTTAAGTACCTATCAAGATTTAATTAAATTGAAATTTTAAGAAATTTAACTTTTAAATTGATAATAGTTTATATACACAAATTAACCGCGCGACAAGGTGTTATTATCAGTAGTAATACCACTAGAGGTCAAATTATTTCCGGACATTTTTTCGAGCTCATGAATATTTTGAAAATTTTCTAAAAATATTCATGAGCGGAAATAATTTCAGAATTAATTTGACTTTGCGTGGTATTCGGTAAGAAAATTCCAATGTAATGGCCATGTAGTGGCTTCTCAGCCTGCCCTTTAAGATATTGTTTTCTACTCATTGTAGTTACACGGTAATGCAGTTTTATAATAAAATATATTTCATTCTTTGATTTTTTTATTTACGTTGGGCTACTACAAGTGGTAGAAAATGAAAAAAATATTAGTTTTACAGATACATACCTACAGGAACAGATTACATAATAATATTCAGTTTGTCTTCACACCAATGAACTCTTAGCCTATAAAATGTTGATTACTACTGATTGTAGTAGCTCAAAAGTCCCATTTAGGGACAAAAAGTATAATATTCTTTTATTTTATAGTTACTTGAGCTTACTACAAGTGGTAGAAAATTATAATTTTAGAGGTTTAGCAAAAATCTGCATGAACAGATTCATAGCGCGTCATAGCTTTGTCAGCAATTATTTAGGCCTTCAAATTAGTAATTTCTACTTATTTTAGTTGCATGGGAATACCATTTCAAGATAGAAAATATTACTTTTATAACTAAATATTATGTGAACAAATAAAAACCAGTCTGTCAAAAATGGTCTGTTATTGTAAACGTCAAAAAATTTTCAGTATAACTAGCTGTTGGGTATGTCACGACAAAAAAATTCCGCTAAAATTCCTCCGATGCCATGGTGATCTGTCAAAATAACGTTTTATGATTGGTTCAAAATTATAGGTGTGGAATTTGCATATAAATTGTATATACAGTAAAAGTTTTTTTTTTCGCGAGAAATATGTTCCGTAAATATGACGCAAATACTGAAACCGTGATTACGAAATAGTAATTTATATGGGATTGTAGGGGATAAGTTTCTAGGTGGCAAAATAAAAATCAAATATATAAAAAAAAAACAATTTAATTGAAGTTTTTGATTATATTGATTAGTAATAATCTTCAGGCTTAGGCAATGTTTAAGGAATATTGTAATCCTTTTTGCTTGACAGTTTTTTAAAACTTCTTCAATTTAGACTGGTTTTCAGCAGTGGAATTAGCTATTTGCCACTTCGTTCCATAGACAGATCAATTTTCATCAAAAAATCACAAAGCTTATTTAGCATTTTTAAACCTTCAATTTGTGTCATTTAATTTTTGAAATTAAATGCCATGCCTTCATTGCTTGTTAAAGCCTTTTCTTGAATGGGCTTTTAATTTATTATTTTCTTCAAGTCGTTTATATTTAAATTTTAATTTTGTGATTAAAGCAATTCCTGAATGTCATCTGTTCGAATACTTCGAATCCATCTGGTCCTATTTCATTCGCTATTACGGCTATGGTTGCAATGAAAGTTTTATTTTGTACAGACCCTATGCCATTTTTTGCACTTAGGGCAGGCCACAGTTTTTTCCAGCATGATATTTCAATATGTCTGTCTTCATTTCTTGCAATGGTTCTTTTATGTTTACGATGTATTTTGTTATGTAAAATTTCTTTCAGTATTCTATAATATTCATATCAGGATCACATTTAATTTTATCCAATATAATTTTAAAATTTTATCCAATTTAGTAAAGCTTGAGTTGTGTTGGAAGGTATAAATGTCACTTTTATATTTGGGTATGTAGTTTTAATATTGAGAAAATGACCTGGTAGATTGTCCTAAACTAGAACTGCTTTAAAATCAAATTTTTTTTTTAATTAAGTTTCAACTTTAAAAAAAAAAATCCGTAACCGGTCACAAAAAATAGCGCTTAAAACCCACGCTTTCTTATCGACACATCAAAACACTAGCAGGTCGGACTGGTTTTTATTTTTTAAGGAACAAAGATTTAACGATCTGTAAAGCAATAGTAGGTGGATGAGATATCTTCAGATGCAATAAAACAATAAATTCAGGGGCAGACTTTTTGGTTTTGAATGGCATTCTTTTCCAAAACAAAACAGTTTTGTCTGTAGGTATGTACCGATAAGACACGCGAATAAAGAAATCTTTAGCCGCGAATATTGGAATTCCATTGCATTTTTTTGATTCGCAAATTGTGAAATCACGAATGAAGGAAGCGCTTTTACTGTAATGAGGTTATAAGGTGCTAGTTAAAATCTAAGAGATCTTTTTACAAATAAGGTTTTTGATTTTAATTCATTTTTTATGTATCGCCGGCTCTATTTCTCAGTCTGTTTATCTCATTCAGTGCATCATTGTTGCAAAGATTTGGATAAAATAAAGTCATATTACTCTCAACAAGTCCTTTCATTTAATACCTATACTGTAGAGGTGGATTAAAAATAACTATTATATCCTCTTGTTTGGTCCGACATATTGGACGTCACATTTATTTGATACCCATCTTGTAAACAAGCATTAAAAATATCTATTTCGCCATCTTGTATGGTTCTCTATATTGGATTTAGAATGAAGTCAGATAATTTTTGAAGTTACTCTTATTAAGCCCTTTTATTTGATATTTTAGAAGTGGATTTAAAATAACTATTCCGTCATCTTCTATGGTCCACCATATTGGATCTAGAATGTTGTTACATTATTTGTCGATTTACTCTCAACGAGCCCCTTCATTTGATACCCATATTGTAAAAGGGCATTAAAAATAACTCATCCGCCATCTTGTATGGTTCGTCACATTAGATTCACAATGTCATGCACACTTAAAACGTGTATACAAAATTTTAGCTTAATCGGTTAAAGATATATTTTTCAAAATTTAGTTCAAAGATTAAATCTTTTAATTTTAAAATAATAGCGATTAATTATATTCTAACCAGAGCTTTCTGTTATATTACACTGCTGCATAAACAATTGTGTATGTAAATAGGTTCTTATTTAACCGGTACTTATGGTAATAATTTTTAATGTCTCTAGAAGTACTTTTGCCAATAATCCTTTTTTATGAGAACACCTCTTTTAAAAATGCAAACAAGTAGCTGTTCTTCTGTAAATCCAATTACAAATTCAAACTATGATTAGGCCTTTAATGTTCAAAGGCTCACTGTTAGCCGAGCGACCAAACTCCGCTCCTATTTTTATAATTCAAGTAAGAAGGGGTTAAAAGAAATTGTTTATCATTAAACTTATTTATCAAATTACAAAAACCAAATTCTCCTTATTTTACTGTCTAGTAATTAAGCATCATTACAAAAAACGAAATCCTCTTTATTCGCAGTCGGGTAATGAAAACTGATAGCGGGATATACGATTAACAGTTAATAGATTACTGATATGTAGCAGCCATTGTCGTAATTTTCACTCCCATTTTTTTAAACCACAAAATAGGTATTTGTGACACAAGGACGGAAAATGACACTTTGCAAGAGCGAGTAAAGTTGAGTAGCCGAGGTGCGTAGCACCAAGGCAAAACAATACGAGCACTTGCAAAACATTTTCCGGACGTGTAACACACACTATTATTTGGTCCGACCAATTTTTAATATTTTCAAAAATTCAAAAACTTTTTACTTTGTGACAAACAAGTTAAGGTGTTTATTTACATCTATTGAACAATTAAAAGAATAAGCAATTAGAAATAATTTCCTGATAATCGATTTAAAGATCCTTAATATTTATACATACGAATACTGTGCTAATACGCAGCACAGTAAAAATTGTTGTATTAAAAATATTAACATTAATATCTAATAATTTTATATAAAAATAGTAGAAACAATAAACGATTATGGTTCAATAAGCAAAAATAAAATCGAGATATGTATTTTCATGATCGAATGATAAGTAGGTAGTTGTAAATTGACATAAATGTCAAATTTAAAATAAAAGTTGTGAGAGAAATTAAATGTAAATTACAATCCTGCTTACATTTAGAAAAAGTTATTAGTTTAGTATATTATACGCTGTTTTTAAATAAATTTCATTAAAATTTGTATTATTTATTATATATTTGTGATGACTCATAGCGCCATCTCTTTAGATAATCTAAAAGGTACTTTGCTGGCCAAGGCCGGAAAATGTCATTTTCCGAACGATTTTGAAGTAATTAATAGTATTGTTTCTGGACAAAGGACAAAAAAATACTTTAAATAAAAGACCAATAAAAGATACCTTCTCGCCTACCTGAACAACATGTGGTTGTATGCACTCACGATTTTACAATCCATTGTTTAAATTTAACAAATATATGTGTTTAATTTTTTATAAATTAAAATAAATAAATATCAGAAACATAAAGATAATTTTTTTCAGATTTGTACCATATATATCACTTCCTTAGCGATCAATACTAAAATTTTTGACTAAGGCTTGTTTTTGTGCCCACCTTTCTGAAGTTTATAATATGAGATTTGATATAAATCGCTTCACCTTGCCAATCCAATTTTCTTTCTGTATGATATTTTTCCTTATCAGTTTCCCAGCCGTAAATTCCAACTATTTTAAGCTTAACATAATGCACTGCTTAATATTCATCATCAGTCATTTATTTCTTAAATTTGTATACAATAATAAAACTTAAACATTAAAAATTTCACGAATTTCTTTTCTTCTACGTGCTCATACCGCAAATTCAACTCTTGTAGCGCGGGGAGCGCTAATCAAACACAAAGGATGGAGTAAAGGTAATTTTTATTTACTGAATATACACTTTAAGCTTAGAGACCCGTAGCGGATGCTACTAGGCTAACAGCTTTACACCCCAAAAGATGCACAAAGCGTCTGCCGTTTTAGCTCTAGCAGGCGACGCTTGCTTTTATAAGGCCTCGGCGTGGTTTCGGGAAGCCGAGGGCTTGTCGTGGTTAATCGCGTGGTAGGGGGTGGCGTTGGTCGATCCCTCGCTGGTACCGTTAGCACCCTCCTGAGGGTAACTACGGAGCGCTTTGGTACTACGTAGGGTTAGGGGGAAATTTCCTGTTACACTCTTTTAAAAATTTTCTATCCAACTCTTTTGTTATTACATACAATTCTATTCTTCCCACCTTTTTTAACCCCAATAATACTTAATTTCTAAATTTAACAACATCCTACAAAATCCTTGTCTATCCTGATTTTTTCTTACCGACTATTAATATTGTTACTATTAGCACCTTGCTTTAACATTGTATGTTTTCAATCTCTTAATTTCATTTTTTTTAAATTTGTAATATAAAAAACAATAAATATTGCAACAAATACTATTCCTTTCGCTTATCAATTATGAATTTCCCATTAAATAATTATTTATACAAATAACTTTTTTTAAGCTTGATATATAAAAAAAGATTCTGACCACAATTGAAATGGAATTCATCCTCTGGGACTGTTTCTAATCAATAAAAAACTCCGGGTACGTAGATTTTGCACTTAAAAAAATCAATTGCTGTTAAAAATAAAAAACTTGACAAAAATACATTTTTTTTTCTCTGTCTGGTCTTCTTTTTCTCCCCTACTTCGCAGCTTCTTCTTTCTGCTGCTCCACTTTTTTTCTTCTTTTCTCTGCTCGTCCACTTTCCAGATCTGGCCTCTTGTTTTATGTGTCCTGTTTTGTTTTTATAATTATTTCTTTTAATTTTTTTTTCATAATTATATTTTTTCCTTTTATGTAATTTTTGAATTTAAATTTGTTTAATATTTTAATTTAATTTATATATTTTTTTCGCTATTATCACATTATTTAATTCTTTGACATCTTCTTAATTATTTTTTTTTACAATCTATTAAAATACAATCAATTCAAGCAATAGTTTAACTAAAAACTATTTACTATAAATTTAAAACTAAATCTATCAACTTATTTCCATAAGGACGGCTCACTCTCCGAAAATCCATCAAAAGAACGTGTTTCCAAGTTTTTTTTTTTTGTTTTGTTTTTTATTTTAGTTTTTTCGGATTTTGTCTTACTTTTGTTTTTAGCTGTACCTATAATCTAAAAACTGAAACACAGCGTGATCCATTTAAAACCTACGTGTCAAACTATTATAATTTAATATGCCTAAAGAATAAATACTTACTGTTGTAAACAAATAAATAAACAAAAAAAAAAACATTTTAAAGGGGACCAAAGAGTAAATCTAAATCATTTTTGAATCTACTTAATCACACACAAATAATCCCATTAAAATTGTTTTAGCTGTTTAGGAGGACTTCAATCAAATAACACACAAAAAAGATTTTATACTTAATGTACAATTGAAAAATATTTAGGTACCAAACTCTTGGGCAATTTTACAAAATCCAATATATATTTTAAACAAATCTGCTTATCAAACATTTTAAGAATTGACTTATAATCTGAATTGTAGTATTGCTTTCGCTTTACGTTTAGAGAATAAGAAAAATGTCGTATCTGCAGTAATAACGCAGTCAAGATTACGAACATAAATATAAAAGAAATACTTATTAGAAATTTCTTCCATTGTAGGTAGGTACACTTTAAACATAAATCTTTTTGAAAAAGAGAAAGATCCGTCGAGGCCTGTTAGGCTGCAGTGTAGTAGAGCAAGGAAATATTAGCTTTTATTTTCACACATTAAAATGATTAAAATAATTAATTAATTAACGTAGAAACAGATATAAAAATAATAATAATAAGAAATAAAATGTATCATTATATATATACATATATAAAATGTCAAAGACGATACATAACGTATCTAGTGCCATACTGTCAAAAATAATAATTCCAGTTTTGAACTGGAATGGTGTCGGTTAGAATTTCTAACACTTTAAAAGACACCTGGATGCTGCGATATAAATAGATATAAATATTATTCAAAGATAATGATCACTTCTCTGATAACTCTATGTTCTAATTTCCCGTTGATAATTTAGAAGTATTTAATATAATAAAAAGTTTAAAAAATAAAAAAGCTCCAGGGTTGGACCAAATACGAGCTGAAACTTTAAAAATAATTGCTGAAGAAATAGTAACTCCCTTAACGTACTTAATAAATAAATCTTTGGATACAGGTTGCTTTCCAGAAGCACTAAAGTATGCTGTTATAAAACCACTTCACAAAACAGGATCAAAGCTTAATATAGAAAACTATAGGCCAGTATCTCTGTTATCAAGCATTTCTAAAATTTTAGAAAAAGTATTAAAAAAAAGACTTTGTGATTTCTTGAAGAAATTTAAAATGATCTCTGACACACAGTATGGATTTACAGAGGGGAAATCAACAGATGAGGCAATTTACGAATTGACATCCTACATATACAAGTATTTAGATAAAAAATTCCAATTAAAAGTATATTTCTTGATCTTTCGAAGGCATTCGATACTGTGTGTCACAAAAAATTATTGGAAAAGTTGGAAAAGTGCGGAATTCGTGGTAAATGTTTTAACATTTTTCAGAGTTACTTGATAAACAGAGAACAGCAAGTTCAAGTAGGCAATGTTATGAGTTACAAACAATCAGTAACTGTAGGTGTTCCTCAAGGAACAATCCTAGGACCGGTCCTCTTTAGCTTATATATTAATAGTTTATTAAAAATAGATACACCAGGAAAAATAATTGGGTTTGCTGATGACGTAGCTATATTATATACATCGTCATCTTGGCAGGATCTGAAAAATAAAGTAGAAAATGAATTTCCAAAAATAGAAAAATGGTTGCGATTTAATAAATTAACACTCAATTTTAAAAAAACAACGTACTTACCTTTTGCTTCTTACAAAACAGGGCTTCCATCGTTTGGTCCCCTAAATGTGGGACCCAGCATAAAAATTTCTGAATCGTCTTCGGTTAAATATCTAGGTATTATCATTGACAGACATATGAGATGGGATTTGCACATTAAACAACTTATACCAAAACTACGCGGCCTTTTACCTAAATTTAGATATCTAAGCGACTTCCTGGACTTTAAAAGTTTAAAAATTATTTATTTTTCTCTGGCACAGTCATTGTTGTCGTATGGAATTATAGGATGGGGAGGAGTACATGAATATATATTAAAAGATGTCCATGTTATACAGAAATGGATTCTAAGAGTAATATTAAAAAAATATATTGTTTATTCCAGTACCTAATCTACTTTACAGTGAGTCCGGTGTGCTTAATTTGAGACAACTTTATTTCCTAAAAATTTTACTTTTTATAAAAAAATCTAAAATCTCTTTAATAACTCACGAACACACCTATAATACACGTAGACCTGAAGCTATATTATTTCCACGTTCAGATAAATCCTTTGGCCAAAGAGTTAGCAATTACCTAGCACCCCGACTTTATGCACTAATACCGAAAGAAATTAAAGATATAGTTTCATTTCACCGATTCAAAAGTAACCTCAAAATTTGGCTTCATCAACAGGATAAAAGATACATAAATAATATTATAAATCAAAATCTTTAGAAAAGAAAAAAATATATAGGTATGTACCTCTTTTTACTTTTGTTATATGTTTGTATAATACTATTAATTTACTCTTGAAATTCATGATTATGTCACTATTCCTGATTATGTCTCTATTCCCGATTATGTCTCTATTCCCGATTATGTCTCTATTCCCGATTATGTCTCTACTCCCGATTATGTCTCTATTCTTTCCCCGATTATGCCTTATTTCCAATCATGTTTTGTTTACCGATTTTATATTATATTGTTATTATTGTTTTTCTTAATTGGTTTTATTTTCTTATTATAATTACTTATTTTGTTGTAAAAATTGGGCATTTAGTTATATCATGTCCAAGTACTAAATATATTTTTAGTACTTCTGTGATTAATTGTTTATTTATACCTGTCTACATATTGTGCATTATAGTTCAATGAATAAATAAACATTATTATTATTATTTTAACTCACATCAAGGCAAAAATCAAACTACAGACACATGTTTCGCTCTCATTTGAGCTCATCAGTGTAGTATATAATATATACTACATCTACGTATTTTTTAATAAAGGGAAGTTTAAAATTTACTTTAGGAATGCAGTAGTTAAGTAAATCATCCATGACATATTGTGAAAGTGATACTTCTGAACCCATAGGTGTTCCAAATATTTGTTTATAGAATTGATTATTGAAAGAAAAGTATGTATTATTAAATACAAAAGAAATTAGTTGAATGAAATTTTTTTTATTTAATGTGGTATGTGTATTTAAAGTATCCCAGTGCTTGTCGATTGTTTCTAAAATTAATTCTAGTGGAATGTTAGTATATAGGGAAACAACATCTAGACTGATAATAATGTAGTTATCTGGTAATTAAAAATTATTGATTAAAGATGCAAACTTAAATGAATCTGCAATGTAATATGTGTTTTCATAATTATAAGCATCTGTAAAAACTTTCGTAACATAATGAGCTAATTTACTACATGGAGAATTAATGGATGATATACTAGGTCTGATAGATAATGTAGGTTTATGTATTTTAGGTAATAAATAAAATTTTGTAGCTATTGAATTGTATATATTAAGTGTTTTAGCAATGTCATCAGGTAATTGTTGATCGTTTTTTAATTGCAAAATTAGTTTGTTAGATTTTGTTGAATTGTAGAAATTGGATCTCTATTGATTTTCTGATAGTACAAATCATTGTATAAGATAAGTGTTCTGTAGATAGTTGAATATATGAATCTCTGAACATGGCTACAGTTGTGTTGCCTTTATCAGCTTTAGTGATAATAATTTCAGGATGTTGATTAAGAAACTGTTTAGTTTCATGTATCCAACCACTTAGATAATGTTATTATAGATTATTGTGGTAAATGTTTTTTATTTATTCAGCAACTGAATAAATATTGTTAAATTATACCAGATATTTTAATTTCTTAGTAGTGTGTGTTGTTTAAAACAATATTTTTTATTTTACTTTTCATTCTTAAACAAAATTAGTAAATGTTGATTTTTTCTTGTGAAACAAGTTTTGTTTTAAACCTCAAAGCACAAGTTAAGGATCTTTATTATTTTTATTTTTTAGTCAATTTGTAAAGTGTGATATTTTTAAGTTATTAGTAATAGTCTACTGCGTTAGTTTAACTAAATTATATACATATTACTTTTCTGTCGTTTTTTTGGGTGGTTTCTTATCTTTCCTATCCATTGGAAAAAAATAAGTGGCGCCCATTTTCATTTTTTTTTAATTTTTTATATATCTCTAACAAACTTACCACTCGCTTGCAAAAATAAATATTGTTTTTATTTTCTCAAAACAAAAAAAAAAACAAAATATTAAAAAAAAGAAGGCAGTGTATTAGAGCAAATATAAATTCATCATGATTTTTTTTTATAATTCGTTGCAAAAACTATAGATTTTGATACATTTTTAGGAAAATCCTAAATATTAACCTAGATATTTAAGTACGCCAATGAGTAAAGAAAATCTAGAAGTTACCTTAGTCACTTGTCAGTGCTTGACAAATAGTCTAATTTTCTCTCGTACGGTTCCTCGTCCGTTGTATGTTACATTCATACAAGAAAAATGATGGCGCAAACATTTTTCAGATTTCGGCTGATGGTTATTTTAGCTAGAATGCCATTAGGGAAATTGTTCAGCTGCCTAAAATAAATTTCAATGAAAACAATACTGTTTACCTAGTTAGGTATATCAATAGGACCTTCTGGATTTTGATTCATACTTTTGATGAGTTATGTAGGAAAATTTAATATAAACTCCTTAAAAGTTGCCTAAGTATTAAGTGCTGGAAATCAATCTTTACTAAAGCAGATAATCAAAAAAACTGCTTAAAAATCCTATTCAAGTCAAAGTTTAAAGTAATTTAGAAATATACATTTATGTAAAATATCTATTGACCGTAGTTTTAAAATATAAATAAAAATGGTATTTTATCAGAAAAGAGATGTTTTATACAGTAAAGTAAAATGCGCATGCTGTGGTCACCTACAAATTAACAGCTAACACTAAGTTCAGGTCTGTTGAAAAGTTTTAAAAGCAAAAATAAAAAAAAGTATATTTTTTAATGAAATTGTTTTTTTTTTGGTCAATATAATATCTCTAATATAATAAATAGCTTCTTCCTTCGACGAAAACCTCATTCCACGAAAAAATTTTTTCCAGTTTCTAAAGAGGTAATAGTCAAAGGGAACCAAATCTGCTAAATACGGTAAATGTTTAAGCAATTGGTACTTTAATTTAACCATCGTCAACAAACATTTGTGAACACGTGCATTGTATTGATGTAAAATGAGTGCTTTCTTTCGTAAATTGGATCTTTTTTAACAATTATTTTAAGCAACCGGTCCAAAAGGTTGCAATAATATTAAGAGTTAATTGTTTTACCTTGTTCAAGATAATTAATCAACAAAATGCGTTTTCCATTCCAAAAAAACTATTAAAATAACCGTTGTGACTTCATCTGTTTTGGACTTGAAGAACCAGCTTCAGCCCATTGTAAACGTTCTTGTTTCACTTTCGGATTATGATGGTACATCCTAGTCTCATCGATAGTTATAAAATAAAGCACACATTAGTTTTATTTTTCTTAAAACGCTCAAAATTACGTCGACAAATTTATTTTCGATTCATTTTTTATTGAATTGTTACTCACTGCGGGGTTTGTGGTCCACGCAACCTTAGGCAGCACTTCAGCTTGAGAACGGAGTCAACCGTGTACCAGGCTGAGGTATACGCCTTACTAAAGGCTGCCGACCACGCCCGAGGCCGTGGCTGGAGAGGGGAGAGGATAACTTTTCTTCTCAGACAGCCAGGCTGCACTGCTGGCCTTAAAACAATTCCGGGTTAGTTCCAGGCTGATCTGAGAGTGCATACAAAACCTTAATGAACTGGCTAGACAAAACAGTGTCTTCTTGGAGTGAATACCAGGGCATAACGGTTTTGAAAGTAATGAAACCGCGGACCTTCTGGTCAAGAAGGGAGCGGATACACAATTCACTGGTCCAGAACCTGTATTGGGACTGCCTAGAGCCTGAGTAAGGACCAAAGTCAGGAACTGGGTCTGGGAAGAGTTGATCAAACACTAGAGTAATACTGTAGGGCTGAGGCACTTCAAGCTGATGCTCGAAGGCTACTCTAAAAAACTGACGTCTGACATACTGAATCTTGGCAGGAGTCAGATAAGAGTACTAGTGGGCCTGCTAACTGGGCATTGAACATTCAGACTACACCTTCGGAAGATGGGGATTCTGACACAGGAACCCATCTCGTGCCGACTGTGCGCCATAGACGATGAGACGGCAACTCACATTCTATTCGAGTGTGAGGCCTTGGACCACGAATCCTGAATCCTATCACCACCTTGAGGAGCTAGTCACAGGAATCAAATCTCTTATAAAGAAAACTGCCCTGTGGCAACAGTAACTCAAGCAATTTCGGACACCTGGATTCTAGCCTACCTGAGGATCAGCGTGATGTTGATTTTTAGCTGAACAAACTAGAGTCCTGCACGCATCGGGTGCATGTAAGGACTCTTGGTGCCGAACCTGGTCACAATATTCCCATAGGAAGCAGTGCTCAAACATGGGGCTCCACAGGAGAGACCATGTCAGGTTATTTAGATAAGATTAGATTAGATTACCCACTGCGACAGTAACTTTCTGAATAGCTTTTTTTTTCATGTAATGCTTTGTGTAAGATGTGTAGTACTTATTAACATGAGATGTTTGAGGTATCAGCAATTTCGCAATTAGTCAAACTTGGATCTTAACAAACAATATCATAGACTTGCTCAATGATTTCTGGTGTGGTTCACTTTTTGGACGTCCACTACGTGGTTTATCTTTAATGCTTGTACCACCACGTTTAAATTCTAAAACCCATCGATGCACAGTTGAAATAGAAGAAGCAGATTTCTTTAACACTTTTACCATAAATTTCTGTTGCTGATAAAATTTCCAAACAAAAAATTTTGTCACTGCATGATAATCGGTCTTTTCCATCGTAACAAAATACTCCTACACGTCAACTTTTTTTTGTTTTCAAATGGAAAATGAAATATTAAAATAGAGTATACATTTCGATTCCTCCTATTGGTTAATATGTGTCGCTTTCAAAACTTTCTAACCAACCACTATATTGGTATTACTTTATATTTATATAATTGTATTGCCCAAAAAGCGATGTCAACGATTGCGTATATTTACCTTTATCTTCCTGTAAAATTATACATGCTGAATAAGTCTAACTTTTGCTTAAAAACAACACATTTGGAACAGCATGTTGTGTTTTATTATTTCACATTATATATGCAATAAAGTAGTTTATTGTTAAATTTATTACTTTCTTATGAAAACACGACGTTTAAGTACAGGGTAACATTAAACAAAAAGACGAGCGGTGGAATAACGACAAAAATAAAATAAAATCGAAAAAGCTTTGTTATCTAGCATAGTTTGCTTCAAAGCACATACTCATCAATCAGGAAAGAGCGTGTTCTACTCGAAATAATGATAAGCAAAACTACGTAAACTCAAGCTGTGTCCCTATAAAAACAAAATCTTAAACAGTTGACTTTTAGAAGCGTGATTTAGAAAGTTAGTGCTTTTTTACGATGCATTTTTACTGACGAATCAGACTTGCATTTGATTTTGATGTTCTCTGTTCATATATAATTTGAATGGTCATTGTAAATATGCAAACAACGTTTTGTTTCTTTTTCTAGTCAGGTTTTTAATTGCAAGTATTAAAATCTAAAGTAAATTAGTAAAGTTCAAAATTGTTATTGTAATAATATTTAAAACTCTGGTTAAACATTTTAACCTACCAATAAAGGGTATGGCCTAAACCAAATGCATCGTAAAAAACAAATTTAAAAAACCTGATTTGTTGCGTTAAAACACGTGTTTATTTAGAAAAAATCAATTAGGTATTTTTTGAGTTTTTATGTCCTATGCCAAAATGAAGGCCTTGCAAGGATGCGGTATCTGGCTGCTTCAAGTTATGTGGAGAGGCCACTGTGAAGGCTATTAAGTCTTATTAAGAGGGCAGGGCTGGACAAGGTGATTTAATTTTATTATAAAGATGATGAGTATTCATAATAGAATCTGTAAAGGTCGTAGTTATATAGGCTAACAGCCAACCTAATTAATATCTATCTGTCTATCTATCTATGGTTACAAGAAGCAGAAAAAGGAAGTACAAGAACTATATGCGAAACAATAACCAATAACTGAAACATTTAACATAAGATAATGAAAACTTTAAACGCAATAATAACATAAAAATACTTTTTAGTAAAAACATAAAGACATACAAGTTTTAAGACGTAGAGAATTTCAGATGTCTAGCTACTATATATACTAAAATAACAGCTTAAAACAAATATATTTGTACGCTAAAGAATTAATAAATAATATGGTAATGTTCAAAAACTTAACACATCAATTGTACAAAACGCTAATCAGGTTAATAGTTTTCTGAGGACGAACACTAGGAAGCTGACCAGAGAATGATAGAAAAATGGAAAGAAAATATAGAAAAGAAGTTATATAAAAAAAAAGAAAGTATACGAAGTTTATTAAAAAATGACAAATGGTGAATTAATGGACTTATGTTGTGAACCAAGTATTAAAGAAAAAGCAACGGCAGAAGGATCAAGTGGCTAGGACAAATGTGAAAAATGAAAAGTAAAAAAAATCCAAAAATTCTTTTTACAAATAATACAAACGGGCAAAAAAAGAAACAATAACGACCAAAAGAGAAATAAAGTTGAACAAGATTTAAAAAATTGAAAATAACTAATTAGAAATACAAGGAATAAGAAGAATTTTCTGGGTTTCACCGGCTATTATGCAGATTTCGCCGAACTGACAAAAACCTCGTTTAATTTTGTTAGTATGTTCTAATTATAAGTAAGTTACAATTAATTATTTCATACAATTTACTAAAACATGACATTACCTCGATAATATTGAATTATTTCATGCATTCAAATCATATGTAGCAATGTTTTAAGTTTGCGGTAGGTGTCGAGAGCAGATAAATCAACAAATGCCCTCATGTACTGGAGAATTAATCCAAAATAGGATTTTAATGATATTATTTATTCATTTCTCGTCGGCGTTGGTACTGAAAGATGTGATATTGCGGTCTGTTTTCATTTCGATCGGGATCTGTTTATTACCACACCGTGCCTAAATGTTTAGGTACGATTGATTTTATGCCCCAATAAATTTAACTTAACGTATGGAGGAGCAGATAAATTATACATCGTGTTAGAAAAAAATTTTGAAACAATAATTTTTCAAAAGTATAATTCTACTTGTATTACGGTTTATATAACTAAAATTTTTAGTCTTTAATTAATAAGAATAACAATTTAAGTGAATTTTTTTTACTTTTTAATCATTAATTTTTGAGGAAGGAATTTTAGTTTTAGTAAATTATTTATTATCGGACACCTTTTAAAATTTTTTTTAAATTTGAAAATAAGTGAAACAAAAAATAATATTAAGAAGAAATAGCAAAAATGTCATATCACACGACTTCGACCTCAACCTATAGCTGAGAGTCACACATGCCTAAAGTCAGATTTTAAATGAGATATGGTAAGTCCCGATATCTTATCCATGAACGTATATTTCGTAGCCAGGAGAGTTTTCTTCTACCTACTCTTCTTTTTCCTTCCTAAGTTTACCTGGGGAATAAGGAGTTAAAAATTATAACGTTCTCTGCGTAGTATATGTCCAAGTTAGCCAATTTTTCTCCTTTTAATATACTCAAAGAGCTCTCGGTCTACTAATTAAGAATATCTTAATTTGTTTTCAAACCCAATCTCTGACTTTCTTTGTTGACCTGTTTCAGTAAAGTATGGAGATTACTTGCTTGAAACACGGTGTCATTTACATACCGAATATTGTCAATGACTCCATTTCATTTCGGATTTTTCTTTGCAAATTCTTTAAATTTTGATTCTTTTTTATTAATCATTGCATTCTTTTTTCCATTAGATCTAAAATACCATTATTTATCCTTAGGCTGCTCTTATGCCTTGCTGTGTTTTTAAGAAAGGGTTCATTTGCTTTTTTAAATTTTTTTTTTAAGTTTGATGAAAGATGAAATATTAAAATAACGTATAAATTTTAATTCTTTTACCGGTTGATAGGTGTCGCTTTTAAAACTTCTTTACTAACCTTATATAGGGAAATACCTAAAATTTAGTCCACGAACAAAGCTTTTGTAGTATCGCTTTTCTAGTACATATATGTAGTTGAGGACATTAGGTACGTTAAAAAACAATTTTTTGTAAAATAGGTAATAACGTAACCGAACAGATATTTATTAACCAACAGTAACTTTAAAGAACTTTGGTTACGTCATTTGAAAAACGTTCTGGTTACTTCTAAGTATTTGACCAGTCTGTATAAAAACTGGCATTGAAAATAGTTCAAGAAAACAAAAAATGTTATCTGAACATTTGCTTTTTTAGAAAGTTTTTATATTTTCGCCGTGTTCTTTGTCTCTTTGTCATTCCGTGGAATTTTGTAATCAAATTTAAACCCATTTTTCGACCACCTACAGCACTGAAATTTTCAGGATAGGTAAGAACTGGATGACAATGCATGTTTCTAGTGTGTTTAGGCATATACATACATTTCAAAGTTTAAACTAAATTGTTATTAAATGAATTTAAGTTGTGTATAGATATTATCATTTTGAAAGTTTTCAGATAAGTTGATGGTGGCTCAGTTGGATAAGCGTCAGTTGTGAGAGTTCTGTTATGTTATCATAATGGGATTGATTACGCGAAAGAAAAGATTTTTTTGTTTTTTTTTTTGTTTTTACGTGTGAAAACAGTGATTATTATTTAAACTGTATTAGAAAGTTTTTTTAGGCTGTACTGTGGACTATGCAGTAGTCTATCTCAGTAAATCGCTATTTGCCAAGGGACAGGTTTATATTGCACTTAGTAGGGTGCGTTCTCTTTATGGTGTTCGAATTTTAGATTTAGACATTACAAAATTTACAGGGAAGGCACTTTGTAATAAAGAAGCAATGAAAGAAATGGACCTATGCGAAATCTTCCTTAAGATGAAGAGTAATTTAATTATTGATTTAGTTCCTGCTTCATTTCAAGCTATTTAACGTATACTTGTTTATTCTTCTTCTTAGTATTTCCTTATGCCAAGTTTTCCTTAAAATTTCCCTCTGTCCGTCCGTCCCACGGGTCATTAAGAGTATATGAAGCGTCATACATGTAGTTTACACTTCACTTAGCTTTTGATACTCATATTTCTATGCCTTACATCCTCGTGGTAGGCCAGTTATTCCAAAAAAATAAATTTTGGAAACCAAATAGGCAATTGGCATAAACTTTTATAAAATTTAGTTTAAAATTTTCTCTTTCGTGTTGATATGAGTTTTAAATCCATTACAAAATTTCCACATAATATACAAATTTAAGTAACTAAATATTTTATATAATACCTAGTAATATGACGTATAAATCGGTAAAAAAAAACTTTCTACTATAAAAAGTTTTTTTTATAAATTGTGATTATTATTTACTTGACTTGCACAGGAGGTAATTAGGTAGGTACATATGGTACTTATATTTATCAAATATCAAATACTAATAAACTGTTGGAAATTCACCTTTGTTTTTGGAGAATAATTCGTAAAGATTAAATTATTTTAACACAAATATCCGTCCATTTGTTATGTAATTACTCTATAAACCGTTAAAACGATAGTTAAACTCTTTGTTTTGATGTTACAATTTTAGTTACGTCTATATTAAAATACTAATAAAACAAAAGCAAAAATACTTAATGTTTACCGCAATACAACTTCGCTATTTATTTTAATGAAAAACATGTCTGTCACAATTTCCTCGTTCTCTTGCCGTGCTCGTTTGCCTGTGGCTGCACTCATGTGTCAGTAAATATGTGCTAACTAAAACGTTACATTTCAGAATTTCTGAGCTAGAATAAATATTCAAATATATTATTTAGGTATTCCTTGTATTCTTTTAATCATCTTATTATATTCTTGGTTTTTAATGGTAAATCAGGAAAAGTATCTAAGGTTTTTGGTTGTCAATATAAATTTACCTTCATTTCATGGTGGAATTTTTAAAAAGCATTTTTGGCCTTATAATGATCTTGCAGTTAAAAAATTGTAAATTAATATTACGAATTGGTAGTATTACTTCTACAACTATATCCAAATTAAAACTACCACATTCAAACCACGTTTCTAAACTGGCATTAAAAAAAATCATTTTAAAATATCTTATCTGTTTTATTTTAACATTGTGTTAAACAAAACTATAGGTGAAAGCAATTTTATACCTTAACGTTATACTTCGATTAGAGTTTAAGTAGACACTTTAAAAATTGCTACATTTTTAGGAAAACAACAAAATACAGTTCTTGCAGAATCTTTAATTAAATCTTAATATAGTTCATAAATTGATTTTACTTCGATTTAAAAAAAGATATGGTATAAAAAATTAAACTTATAAAGAAAACTGGACGCTAGAGTTATTCTCTTGCAATACAGGTTTTATCAATACGAAATCAGTCTTAAACCATAAATAAAGAAATGATATAAGAGCAAGTAGATATTTTAAAACTTAACACAATATAGGCATTATATTAGCAAACCACACTTTACAAGTCTGTAACAAATTCTTACAAAATGGTTAATCTCTAAACATAGGCCTGAGCAATTGGAAATGCGCAAGCATGAGTAAATTAAAACAATACTTTATAAATGGTGTTTTAATTTGCTTGACCTAATTAATATGAATTAAGAAAAATATTTTGAGAACTTTTTCAGTCAATTCTGGATAGTTAATAATTTCTTAAGAACTTGGTTTCGTCGCAGTATTAGATCGTTTAGACCTTTGGAATCTTTGGATGTCTCAGCTTCTAATGCAAATGTAATGTTATGGGCATTTCATTTTAATCTTCAAACTTACTTTAAATTTAATTTTGTAATGGGTTGGAATAAAGTAAATCTAAATATTTTTTTACGTTTATATTAATTAGATCAAACAGTCTAATATTTGTCTGAGTTTTTATATGATGAAGAAAATATAAAAATGAAATACATTAAGATGAAACCTACAAACCTAATTTAATTGGTTATAGTGGCGTGTTAAGTCATGCATGTAACTGTGTAAATAGGATACGGACTGTAGGCTCTTGGTCTCATATTGCTGCAGTCATTTATTATCTTAGTCATGTGATATACAAGTCTGAGTTTTATAAGTTATGTGCAAAAAAATATAAACAATCCCAAAAAAATATATTTAGGTTCTGAGGTTTTTCTGGCTAAAAAAGTCCAGAGTAATAAGTTAATTCACAATAGGCTACTTGACACATAACTAATTTCATACAATAAATAAGTATTTCTTACAGTATTTAGCTTACGAAAACGAAATATATCGATTTTAATAACTAATATAAGATTAATTTTAAAATTCAATTCAAAAATGAGTTTTTTATTTTTAATTTGAATCGCCGAAAACGCTGTCGGCCATGTTGTGACGTCATACAAATTGTAAACAAAACGAGCAATTTGACGTGGTGTTATTACAAATATAAATATTCCGATAAAAATTCCTTATCACGTTCTTAATTTATTTGCTTTATTGAAAAACAATAATAAATTCATTATGGACGTTGGTTTCACAAAAGCAGACAGCACAAATTTGCCAAAAATTGATACATTAATGGTTCGTAATTTCTTTGCCTTGAATCCAGATTTCTACTCTGCCGAGCTAAGAAATGTCAATAGCTACTTCTATGTAAGTACCGTGCAGTTGTTAAATAGTAGACATAAAAAGGAAGAATAAGTGTATTTATTCTTTTCAGAAGGGATTCAAAAGTAACTACTCATTTATGTCATAAGTATCGTAACCTCTGAATAATGTAACTAACATCTATTTGTATTCCTTGATGTGTTTTTGCATTTTTGGACGATGCAATAACGATAATTACTGTATTTTTTATGGAAATTAGTTGAAATCATGTTTTTAAAGTAAAGTAAACTGGAAAATTGTCCGTGTTTATATGTCAAATGATTGTTTACAATACGTATGACGTCAGAGCACAGATAATCTATAGACTAAAATGGCAGACAGCGTTTTCGCACCTACATGAAGAGATGGATTTTAAATTACAGTTTTGTGGTTTCATAGGTGTTGAAAAAATATAGTAATATTTTTTTTACCTTAGTAGCACAAATATTATTTATTTAGGACCTAGTTTAAAAAAGAGCCTATTGCTTTTTAAAATTTGTAAAGGAAACATAAAAAAGATGATTTAAAAAACAGATTTTTTTTAGTTTATGAGCAAGCAGTTATTTAATTGGTCTTCGAAAAATCCGAAAAATTTTGTAACGCAAAGATTGATTGTACTTCCTTTTTTTCAGATTGACCCTAGAATGATAGGAACATAGGCAAAATGCTTAAAAAACAGTTTTTTCTATTGTTTCGGTCCAGAAATTAAAAATTAAACTACGCCATTAAAAAGAACGGAAAAATACAAAAAAAAATACTATTTATATATTGGGCAAAAATTTTGAACATAGCCTAAAAAATAAATTAAAAATTTAAATATTTTTCCTGAGCCCAATTTTTGTCCAAAAAATCTAAAAAAAATCAGGTTGTTTTGCATTATAAGGACACACATTGATGAATTTACTTCGATTGTTTTGAGCACTGGGGCGATCGTCAATTTTTTTTTTAAAAAACCTTTTTTTTAGACCAGCCCAAACCTATTGCCTCTGAGAACCCAAAAATTTTTGTGGAAGAGTTTCTGATCATATACTTTTGAATGGCTGTAGTTTTGACCATCTTAATCCGCTATAGCCTTTTATAAAGATATATATGAGATGAAGGTAATATAAAAAGTTGTTGAATGGTTACAAATTATTAAGAATTTTAAATTAAAATAAAAAAAAAGTCAAAAGGTATAATTAAAAAACAAGGCAGGAGCAAATAGCAGAAGGGACAAGAGCTAAAAAGTAGAAGAGCAGAGAGAAAAAGAAAGAAAGTAGAACATCAAAAAGAAGGATTTTGAAAGTTGAGAAGCTAAAAAAACGAGTGTGGCAGTCAGTGGGACTGCCGGCAGAAGTTATACTTCTATGCACGCGCCCGGATTCATAAATTTGTATGCGAATAATTTAGCAAAATCATTATATGATATTCGGGGTTAGCGACCCCAAAAAGCTCCTAGTACCGAGTGCACTCTCTTTTTGTATCTAATTTGTATAAAATTCCTGGAGACGAGGTCCGTCTTAAGCACCAGGTGTTTCGAAGACGATCTCCATTATTATAATCGTATTTAGCGACTCAAAAAATCGCCGAGTACCAAGTGTGTACTGATTTCGTATAGAATTTACATAAAACCCCAGGAGAAGAGGTAAATACCCTAGGCACCAAATGCTTTCGGCATCATGATATTCGTGTACAGCGACCCCAATAACCACGAGTATATAAATTAAACCAATTTTCAGCAATACCTACCAAGTTGTAAGTTTTTTCTCTATTGTCTGTTCGAAATGCACTTTTCGAATGCAGAAATGCAATTTCCCATCATTACATTATAAAATATAGCGACAAATTTTAAGATACTCTAACGAATCCAATGCAAAAAAACGCATTCCGATCCATCTTACGTTACAAAATTTGGGGGATTTAGTGCTTTATTTCATCGATTATTCGTAAAAACTCTGTTTATGTAGCAAACAACCTTAAAAGCATAGAGCAGAATATACTGCAACCATGTGACGGTACTTTAGACTTCAATGCAATACTCATTACTGAATATTCTAATTAATATAAAATGCTAAACTTTATATGTATACTTACGTGACAGAATTATAAAATAATCTGTCACTATGATATTCATACATTAGTTCAGACTGTTTTTTGTATATTCATCCCTTTTCAATGTACTGAATGTTAAAACGGTATTCAAAGGACTTATAGTTATGACTAATAAAACGAGGTAAATATTTCATCTTTGTTTTTGCCGACCAATATACCTTATAAGTGTTTTTGTCTTTCTCTTACTCACACCATTACATATGTAATGATTTATATAAGTATAACTTCAAAAAGACCAGCCTAACAAAGAAAAATAAATAATAATCAGATTTTGTTATATCAATCAATTTTCAATTTTTTTTAAGTTCAGAATCGACGCACTTGCTGATTTTATTATTTGGAAGGAGTCCCAGTAAAGTAATTTAATTTCAATATACATAAGAACTATAAAATACAATTAAGCTGTTTGCAGTATATGTAAAGTATAAAAATACAATAAGCACTTCAGTATATACTACTTTATCCCCCTTCAAACTGCAGTCATCTATGTACATACATCCTACTACCATCGTTATATTAACAAATTGGAACTCGCTAATTTAAACTGTTTTTTATGGTAATTAATGTTAATTTAAAATTTACACCTTTAAAATAGTTACAGATGATATTGCTCTTCGTATTAATAAATAAATAAATAAACATATTTAGTAGTTTTATAATAATCTTACAATTATTTCGTACTTATTTTTTTAAATAAATTTATTTATCTTAAAAACTTTCATAAATATCTTCTTATATGAGTTAAATTTTATTTTTTACAATTTTACTTTAAATTATAACGAAAGTAATTCTATAAACTTAGTTTATGCTGTGTTTGTTTAAAACAGACAAATTTTAATGTTAGATCCCTCTAAGAATCCCTTGACATTTCTAA
Source organism: Altica lythri (assembly GCA_964028335.1). Taxonomy (NCBI): domain Eukaryota; kingdom Metazoa; phylum Arthropoda; class Insecta; order Coleoptera; family Chrysomelidae; genus Altica; species Altica lythri. The sequence goes on along the minus strand of OZ034803.1, from coordinate 23,636,693 downwards.
AAACGACGCATCTATTCAGCTGACAACTTACATTCGTCTTTTAATTAAAACCAATTTCAAGATTTCAAGTCCCTAGTCTAAGACAAGCACATATATACACATCCTGTTTGAAAACTTTCGTCGTTAAAGTTGCTACTATATATTGAGTTATATTCCAAGGATATTCTCCAGAAAACATAAAGCAATCTCAAATAGTGCCCTCTCTCTCTGAGCTGTGAATTAACATCTGTACGGGAATTAAATCTGGGACTCAAAGACATGCACGTACATTGAACCATACCTCTGGCACAGAAAACATACTTTATATTAAATAAGGTACTTTAAAACGTGTATTGCTGAGAACAAGTTTAGCAACTACCGATTACCACGTATAATATATAACGCAAACAGTAGGTATCTTTTCTATTAATATGAGTTTTAATTTAACTTTTTGTAAAATTAAAAAAAAGCAAAAAAGTGCAAAAAAAATTTTAAACTGCGACTGTTAATGTGTAGTATTTAAGATTAAAACACCTCAATAAACTCATTACTAAGGAAAGTCAGATTTAAATTTTTAGACACTTACGCAGATTGATGGAGCCCATTTTTAATTTAAAATTAACACCCGGACTGTTACACAATGACAATTTGGACACATTTTTATTATCGTGCTTCGCATTGGAAAAATGTTAACAATTTATTTAAGAAAGAGGGTGAAATATTATTTTAACCCCATATAATATTTTTTAATCAAATTTTAAATTTGAATTAAATTTTTTAGTTTTATCCAACAAAAAAAAAAACGTGTGCGTCTCAGGACGCGCGGCAGAAAAGTTGAACTATTTAATATTGAAATTTTTTAACTTGAGAAAAACTTTGTCTATTACTTAAATTTTATGTACATTAATATAATAATGTGTATAAATTTAAAAATTTAAATATTTTAAAAATTTTGAAAATTCTGAAAAAAATTTATCACTATAATTTTCACTAATTACGATACAAAATTTTTTACTATGACAGTTCAAAATTTCTAATCAGTCACGTAGTAATTCGCAATACAACAACCCTTTACGTGGAACGGCATGATTGCTATTTAATACACACTTAAAACTTAAATTCTTATCCATATTGTAACGGGATAACCGTAAAGGAAGGGACCTTAATTTGAAAGATTGTTGTTGACAGTTGATTTTTATAAGTTTGTAAAAAAATTCAACTGACCATTTTAAATAATGTTTCTAGAAAATTCTAGAAACTTCTAAACACACTGACTAGATTAAATAATGTTGTATATAAGGGGATGCATGGGCAGTTAACGTCAGTTCAAGTTCAAGTATTCACAAGAGTTCATTGTATTGTCAAGTAGTTAGACGTTATCCAGCAGAGTTCAGTGTATCTTAACAATTTTGTAAATAAATTGTGTAAAAAGCCCCCATAAGTGTTTCAAATTGGTGTCAAGTGTGGGGTGAAGATACAAGAATGCCTGGAAAGAAAATACATGAACTATTGGTGGCTGAGCTCAGAAAAGAGCTCGAAGAATTGGAGTTGGAAACTACTGGGACCAAATCCGTATTGTTGAGTAGGCTCCGTGAATACTATGTAAATAATAATTTGGACCCTGACGCTGTGGAGTTCGAAGACCCAGTTCAAAAAGAAATTCTGAACTAACTCAACAACTATCCCGGCAACATGAGGAGCTATCCAGTCAGATGAAGAGCCAGCGCGAAGATATGTCCCAGTTGTCCCAACGCATGACGAGCCAACAAGAAGAACAAATTCAACAACTTTCCCAGCTGAAAGAGGAGCTATCAGGACGAATAACGAGCCAACAAGAAGAACAAACTCAACAACTTTCCCGGCTGCACGAGGAGCTATCAGGACGAATGACGAGCCAGCAAGAGGAGCTATCCAGTCAGATGAAGAGCCAGCAAGAGGAGCTTTCCAGTCAGATGAAGAGCCAGCGCGAAGATATGTCCCAGCTGTCACAACGGATGTCTACCCTACCAGAAGAGTTATCCAGTTCCTTCTCCCAGCAAATATCGCATTTGCGCTCCGAAATGTACACTCTTCGTGACGAACAAAATCAGCAAGTGTCCAGCTTGCGAGACGAACAAAATCAGCAAGTGTCCAACTTGCGAGACGAGCAAAACCAGATCAACCAGCAAATGCAGTCCGAGATAAGGAAGCTTCAACAAGAACTGGAAGCTTGTCGCCGAAACCCAATCATCCACCACGGCGACGGAAATGCAGAAAGGAGAGAAACCGGCCACATAGACGTCGAACGACGAGGAAACGGAGCAGCGGCCCAGGTACGAATGACGATAAAACCCCCGACATTCGACGGAATGACTTCCTGGTCAAATTATCTAAAACAATTTGACGCAGTGGCCAGAGCGAATGGATGGTCACCCCAGGAGAAGGCATTGTTCCTAACGATGGCTCTGCGAGGCGAGGCTTTAGACGTCCTGCATGTATTGACACCGGATGAGGTTGACAATTTTGAGCTATTGGTGAATCGTCTAGAGATGCGTTATGGTCAAAGTCATCTACAACCGGTATACCGAGTGCAGTTGAAAAGCCGGAAGCAGAAAAATGGAGAAACTATCCAGGAGTTCGAGGCAGAAGTGGAAAAAATGGTACGGTTTGCGTATCCAAATGCAGCGGAAGATTTTCTGGAGTGCCTGGAGATCCAAACCTTTACCGATGGTCTTCGAGACGCCGAGTTGCAACAGGCTGTACGGTTGACGAGGCCAAGATCTCTTGTAAACGCCTTGACCATTGCCCTGGAGTTCGATACGGCAACAGAAGCCTCACATGCAACCGATCGACTAATGGAAGACACTGGTAACTTCGACCATGCCGTTTATGCCGTCAGCGACGTCGAAGCGGTAGTGGAGAGGGTAATGAAGTTTTCTTCAAAAAGAAGGCGCCCAGTGAGGTGCTGGAACTGCGGAGAACTAGGCTACATAAAAAATACTTGCCCCCATTGTACCCAAGTGAAGCCGAACGAGGAAAAACTTGCCTTAGTTAAGGTTGTGCCAGAAGACGAGAGCTCTATTCTGGAGGAGCAACAAGAAAACGATCCCGTTCTGAGAAAGATTTGGGAGTGGAAGAGAATGGACCGTCGTCCGTTGTGGAGAGAGATATCCTCATCCTCTTCTGCTTTAAAAGCATACTGGTCCCAATGGAACTCTTTAATTTTGGACGGAGGGCTCGTTAAAAGACTTGTAAAAAATTCCGAGGGCACAGAAACAAGGAAACAAATAGTGGTCCCAAGAAATGCTGTACCGGAAATTTTAAAACAGATGCATAATGATAGTTCTGGAGGACATCTGGGTATCACGAAAACGCTGCAAAAGATCCGAGATAGATTTTACTGGGTAAATTGCACTAATGATGTGCTGCCAGTAACGGCCCGCACCGAAAACCGAAGGCGGAAATGCAGCAATACCTGGTTGGAAGTCCTTTTGAAAGAATCGCAGTAGATGTATTGGGGCCACTTCCACAGACCGATGTAGAAAACAAGTACATCTTTGTTGTAATGGACTACTTCACTAAATGGGTTGAAGCATATGCAGTTCCCAATCAGGAAGCCACCACTTTAGCAGATATATTGGTTGAAGAATTCGTAAGCCGATTTGGGGTACCACTAGAATTACATTCAGACCAAGGAAGAAATTTTGAGAGCAAGCTGTTTCAAGAAGTTTGCCAAAGATTAGGCATCCACGAAACGAGAACGATGCACCCTCAGTCTGATGGAATGGTGGAACGAATGAACTGGACTATAACCAACTATCTGTCAAAAGTGGTGTCAGATTGTCAGAGGGATTGGGATCGACATATTCCACTATTTCGAATGGCAATTCGATCGGCCATCAACGAATCAACTGGCCAAACGCCTGCGAAGGTCCTGTTCGGTAGAGAAATGAGGCTACCATGTGACTTGGTGTTTGGTTGTAAACCTGGTGAAGAAATGGCACGTGAACAATATGTCGCCGACCTTCAGAATCGAATGGAGAATATACACAACCTGGTGCGTGGAAAACTACAATTATCTAGTGATCGGATGAAGAGGTACTATGACACACGGACAATGGAAAAGAGTTACCAAGTTGGAGATTTAGTCTGGCTCTATAACCCCCGACGGCGTCGAGGTATTTGTCCCAAATTACAAAAGAACTGGGAAGGTCCTTACACCATCAAGAAGAAGATTAACGATGTCATTTATCGGATCGTGAAAATTCCCAGAGGGAAACCCGTCGTGGTCCATCATGATCGTTTGGCGCCTTACCAGGGGAACGGGATAACCGTAAAGGAAGGGACCTTAATTTGAAAGATTGTTGTTGACAGTTGATTTTTAGAAGTTCGTAAAAAAAATCAACTGACCATTTTAAATAATGTTTCTAGAAAATTCTAGAAACTTCTAAACACACTGACTAGATTAAATAAAAAAAAAAAATGTGAGCCGTCACGGGACGCCTGACAGATGTGAAACATCGACATTAACCCGTGCCTAAATCATAAGACATTTTCCAATTTAAATAACATGGCATTTTTGCACTTTTTGTCGTTATTTTTTTTACTGAAACAAATGTAGCTAAAAATAATTAAATATCTATTTCTTGTAGGAAATTTGCAATAAATTTGTCATCAGAGTTAAATTCACGATTTTTTTTTGTAATTTTCACCATAATTTTTATTTATATCAAACTAAATACATATATATAGGTAATAAAATTAACAAATACAAAATTTGGATACAAAATAAAGTATATTATCGCTTATAAATAATAGTATCACAATATTTATTGTACGTTTTCTCAGATTGCTCACAGATGTCGTGAGATTACAGAACGAAAATAAATTTAAAACGTGGTTTCGTTTAGCTTTTTATTTAATTGCCTTAAATTCAATAATCTTAAAAAAGGAAATTATTAAAACACAAATTTATATAGAAGTACGTTGCTATATTAATATAATTGTAGTTACTTCATAATTTTAGTACAAACAAAAAGCGATAGTAAATAAAAAATAGGAAAATGATGAATTTAACTATGAATACAACTTTATCGTTGAATAACTTTTAAACGGTATTTAAATGGGAAATGTATTATGATTTAGACACGGGTTAATGTGAATATTAAGGGCTGGTTTGGGTCTGATAATTTTTGTTAGGTCATAATCTAAAAATTTGATGGGTGTTTGGAGAACAAAACCAAATTTGGGAAATAACGGGCACCCTAATGTATATAGAGTAGGTAGGTACCTACTCACTCATTTTTATTCAATATTTTTTCATCACTTTCTTTATTAACACTTTGTTTATTCATATTTAAAACAAACACTTTATACACAAATTTTACAGGGACTATTCACCAACAATCTATTTTGATTAACAAGCTGTCAATTTTACAGGTCAGCAAAATATGTAGGTATATTATGTTGCCTATACAAACAAACATTTTTATATATATAGAATAGATAGTAGGCGGAATCGAGTTAGGTTTTTATGAAACAATTCATACCCTGTCCCGCCAAATTTTTGAATCGATGAGCTTCTTCCCCCTATTGTTGGCGCGCCACCGTCGGCGTCGCTCAAAACATGAGACCAATTTCATATAAGGTATCAGTACATCTCTTTATTATATATTATCGATGCGTTAGGTTTTTTACGTCATACGAATCATACGTCACCGTCGCCACGCGAGAAATCTGATTCACGTGCGGCTATAGATGTTTCACATCAATAATGTTGTATATAAGGGGATGCATGGGCAGTTAACGACAGTTTAAGTTCAAGTTTTCACAAGAGTTCATTGTATTGTCAAGTAGTTAGACGTTATCCAGCAGAGTTCAGTGTATCTTAACAATTTTGTAAATAAATTGTGTAAAAAGCCCCCATAAGTGTTTCAATATTATCAATAATAACATTAATAACACACTTTATAATCAATTTTTATAAGATTTATCACAAATGAAACCACCAAAACACGTATTTTTTATGCTAAAATTAGGCTAATCAGACTGTCATTTCTTCTTAGACAACCTGTTACGAGAATTCCCGAGGATGACCGAACATTTTAAGAATAAATTTAAATTATAATTAAAAGTCATTAAATCATAGATGAACGAATTATTTGAATAAATGAGTAAATAAATAAAAAAAAGAGTGTGCGTGTAACCTTTACGCGCGATTGAAGTAAAACTTGTTGACGTACGTATCGGAAAATAAATATTTAATTACAATTCAATTATATTTATTGCCTATATACTTTACAAAAAAAAATGAGATGTTATATTTATATTATTCATTAGAAATAGGAATTTGAAAGTTATCATTATTTTTTTTATATATGAAATAATAGTTTTATGATAACTAAAATGTGAAACATAGATTTTAGTCTATAAATACCATTAATGTATTTGAAACCGTTTGAAAATTTCATAAATAAATTTCGGAAATTTAAACTCCTCCCATAGCTGAAATTATACAGTTACTTCCATCAGAATCTTCCGTTAGAATCTACCCCTAGTCGTGCCTAAAGAAGTTTTGCTTCAATAATAGGTAAACAATATTAAAAATATACACACATTACGTTTAGAATGTGTGATTTTGTGGCTGTATCTACCTTATTGTAATACATCACAACACAAGAGCCTTCGATAGTTAGATAACCATTTCATTTTGTAGCATTTTATAGCATATTCCATAAAACTTAAAATCCTGAGTTAAGTTTGTTTCCTTCACGTTTACGAAGGATCTGTTATTGGTGGTCAAAGGTCAGCCATCTTGACTAGTGGTTTTATGGCCTTTATGGCTACCTAACCAAACCTAAAATAAGTATAAGAAAGTGTTAAAATATTTTGAATATTATTATTTTATGAACAAAAACGTGCAACATGCTTCTTTACTCAACGTAAAGATTCCGTATAAACAATTATTTACTATCATAATATGTATGTATGTATATAAACTTACTTAATCAAATCATAATGAATGTGGCTGTCTCTTCATTTTTTCATTTTTGTCATTTTTCTTCAAATCTTTCTGGCGCTTATAATATCCCCTTTGACGTTCACAATTTATTTTTCTTTTTAGCTCTTTAAGTCTATAAAACGAAAATAGCTAGGTATAAATAATAGGTATAAATAATTAGGTATAAATAGTGTAATTACACACCAAAAATAAAATTTATGCATATAGAGTACCTACCTATTCACTCATTTTCAATCAATATTTTTTCATCACTTTCTTCATTAATAAATCCACATTGTTTATTCATATTTAATACAAACACTTTATACACAAAAAACTATTTATACAATGTATTTCGATTGACAAGATGATCAGCTGTCAATTCATACAATTACAGATTTAATTTTATTTCATATAGGAGGCAAAATCGCATGAGCGCCGCTAGGATTATTTTCAGGGGGTGCATCTGCATCTACACACTATTATGATCTAATATATATATAGAATGTAGAATGATTTGGACAGCAACCGCGACGCCTTTAGTTTTTATTCAAACAATAATTTAATAAAAAAATTAAAAAAATATGTAATTTTCTGGTAAATTCAGGTATTTTCTTTCATAGCAGGGGGGTACAAGCGCACCCTCTTGCACCCTGCTGCCGGCGCCCATGCAAAATCGTGTCAGTATTAGGTTTTGTTTCCGGTTTCTGTTATTAGAATGACGTCACGTCCGTTAGAATAACTTTTTTACTCCTAGTGTCGCTAAAGAAGTTTTACTTCAATAAGTAAATAAAAATATTTGTATTAATATTAATATTTACCTATTTCTATTTCATTTCCATTTCTTCTCCTACAACTGCCACGATAGATGCCGAGGATAACCGAACCGTTTAAATTATGAATTTAAATTATAATTAAAAGGGATTAAATTAGTTTTATATACGAAGATATAGAAAATATCCCAATTTTTATGTTATTAAATGGATACAAATATTTAATAATTAATAAAAAGTAATGAATTGTATTTAGTGACAGATTAATACCGTATAACACGGTAAATTCATATATACTTACATTGTGAAAAGCATAGAGAGAAAGAGAGAGAGAAATGATATTATTATGTTTCACTGCGCCTGCGTGTAACAACGATAAACAACGCGTTATGATATACGCTTTTTTCAACTCGTTACGTAAAAATCAGTTTACCCTCCCATAAGAAGTTATCACTTTAATAAATAAATAAATAAATAAATAAATAAATAAATAAATAAATAAATAAATAAATAAATAAATAAATAAATAAATAAATAAATAAATAAATAAATAAATAAATAAATAAATAAATAAATAAATAAATAAATAAATAAATAAATAAATAAATAAATAAATAAATAAATAAATAAATAAATAAATAAATAAATAAATAAATAAATAAATAAATAAATAAATAAATAAATAAATGTTTTTGACGCTTAATTCTCCATGTTTAACAAGAATTATAAGTTAACAATTAATTTTTTGGTCATTAAATTTGGATTTTTCGTTTCTCTAACAATAGTTTTTCCTGTTCTCCAAAAAATTTTTTGTGTAATTGTGTTCTACGGACATTATTCAATTGTATTTTTGACCACGCCAGCTTCCTGGAGTACATCTTTGAAGTTCCGCCAGCTATTATTTCATAACTTTTATTTTTTAACTTTTCATACATTTGATTTGTTAAAACTTCGATTGTGCGAACATCTTTTTACGCTGAAGACCGAAATTTTACTTGATCTCAACATATGGATGTATATAAAATACCTTTATGTGACCTGTAGTTTCATCGTTCCAAAAATTGTATTTGTACTAGGCCTGAAGATGGCTCTTGGTAGCCGAAACTAGTCGCCAACTAATAATATTTTACTCCATTAAATTGTGTGGGATTGATTTTGCGTTTTATTGTTCATTTTGTATAAATAAATAAATAAATAAATAAATAAAAAAATAAATAAATAAATAAATAAATAAATAAATAAATAAATAAATAAATAAATAAATAAATAAATAAATAAATAAATAAATAAATAAATAAATAAATAAATAAATAAATAAATAAATAAATAAATAAATAAATAAATAAATAAATAAATAAATAAATAAATAAATAAATAAATAAATAAATAAATAAATAAATAAATAAATAAATAAAGAAATACATAAATAAATAAATAAATAAATAAATAAATAAATAAATAAATAAATAAAATTCATTTTTAAACAATTTGTTAATAATTAAGTATTAAATCAAATGCTGACATTGTCCGACAACTTTATTGCTGCGTTTTTGCTGTCCGCCAGCTTAAAAATTTCGTTTATTTCTAGCTCAAAAAAGCAGCAGTTTTAAATTTAGATAATTTCAACCTTTGTTGGACTCGTCAATAGGAAGCTATACACAAAGTTTTAAGTATGTATTAATCATTTCGAAAAAAGGGTTGTGTGCGGTGGACTAAATTATTCCCCAACGAAGTTAGGTATAGGGGGTCGAAAATGGCATGAACTGCTTCGAAAAAAAAAATGGTACGGTCGATCCGCTTTTTTGCTTGACAAATATAAAGAGAGAGAATAAAGGGAGAGAATAATGTGCATGATGTTTTTTTCTTGACATTTTAAAACAGTTTATAAAACCTTATATAATTGAAATGGTTGGGCAAAGTTTTATTACAAAACCTGTGGATCTGTTGTCAGGTTTTTTTATCTTGAGAATGAAAACAGAATTACGTTATTTAAGAATATATACTGTCTATATTTGTATAAAAAATTACTCAACTATTTCATAAAGATAATATCTGTGTACTTGTAATAAACCTTTGTTAGAATAAACAATTGTAAATGCTTATTGATGATTTTTTATTCAATCCTATTTGCTAAATTAAAATTTTAAAGTAAAAAATCATTGGTGTTTTCTTATAACTAAAATAAATAAAATTAACAAAATGAACAATAAAACACAAAATCAATCCCACACATCCCATCTTCAGGCCTACAATTAAGTCAACACTATGAAGAGAAATTTAAAAAAGGTTAAAAAGGTACATACCTAGTACAAATACAATTTTTGGAACGAAGAAATTAACCTTTTTTTATAAATTTCTCTTCATAGTGTTGACTTAATTGTTTGCCTGAAGATGGCTCTTGGCAGCCGAAACTAGTCGCCAACTGATATTTACTCCATTAAATTGTGTGGGATTGATTTTGTGTTTTATTGTTCATTTTGTATATTGAACCACCACATTTGAGTAATGAATAATCTTTTTCGATTAAATAAAATTAAAATTAAGGACATTTAAGTGTTAATGTACCTAAATAGGATTATATGGAATGATAAATCTTGTATCCCAATTTGTAATTCTTATACATTTTTTGACTATTTTGTTTAAATAGTGCAAATCTTGTAGGTATCATTAAATCCTTTTTTTCTTAACAATTCTCCTCTTTTTCAGAAAATAGCTAATTGGCGCAATTATTAAAGAAATATCTACCTTTTATTTATTATTATTATTTTTTACTAATTACTTAGTTTAATGATCCTTCAGCTTGCTCTTCATCAAAAAACTGAGTGTCCTTTCGTATTTTTGTTACAACTTTGTATTTTTATTTAAATTAACTTTTTTAGAGTTGTTAAAAAATATTTTTTTTTTTATATAAAATAAGTAATTAGCACATACCTACTAATAGGTAGTAAACTATTATTTTTGAGATAACTCTTAACGGATTTTTGAAATTTAGAAATTATACAAACAAGAAATTATTAAAATGACATTTAGGAGAAATTGAAAAAATGTCGCATCCAGTGGGATTTGAACCCACCACTACTGCCTTATACGCAAGCATGCTTTAACCACTTAAGCTATTGGATGCTCAAGTGGTTAGGAAGCGAAACGTTATAATGAACTCAAATCCTGTCAGATATGACATTCACTCACTTCCTCCTTAAGCACATTTTACATCACGTTAATGAGAGAGAAGATTTATCAAATCGACAATTGAAACATCAAACTCTAAGTCACTTTATTTGTGCACTGTCTTATATTTTTATTCGGTTAGGAGACCGGAACCATTGATTTTTAGTAAACTATTATTTTTGAGATAACTCTCAACGGATTTTTGAAATTTAGAAATTATACAAACAAGAAATTATTAAATTTCATGCATTATCAATTATCAAATCAAAACACTATCAATTTTCCTTTATGTTCTAGTAAGTATCTCATCTGAGTTAAACATCAAAATTATATATTATTTACCTTCCACCATTTTCATATCCTATGTTTGGAACGTCCGTGATTCTACGATTAATGACTCAATTGAAATGCGGTTGTTTGACAAACATCTATTTCTGAATTTAGTTTCTGTTAGTTATAGTTGCGGTTATTATACTGAGCGATCAACACTAATCGATTGTGTTCAACAGATCGTTTAAAATATCCACCAATCGTCATTGGAATTGATATTGTACTGTAGTTTATATGTTATAATATTTAATTTAAAGTTTAATACGTTCTCATATTTAATTGACTTCATGGTTTGCAGTATCATAATCCGAAATTACTTATTTACTTTACTGTGATAAAATACGATTTGGTATTAAATAACTATTTGGTTATTGATTCAAAAATAATGTTTACCAGAATTTGATCATACAAAAGGGTATATTTGAGATTTTATAAAGTAAACAAACAAAAATATATAAACTGATATTAAGGATAAATTTAAATAATTTTGCATCCAGCAGGTCTCCAACCCGCAAACTTTGGCCATACATGGCAACACTCTAACAACTAAGTTATAAATGCTTAGTAATTATTTCGCTTTTTGGTCGTTAGCTTTAACTTCTTCTTAATGTTATTTAATATTTTCTTGTTTGTATATTTTTTAAAATGTTAAAAATTCCATGAAACATATCACAAAAAAATCGTTTACTTAAAGCCTATATTACAAAAAAAGATGGTTTTAAAATTGTTTTTAAAACTAAAAAATACCTATATGTATAATGTGAAGATTTATTTTTAAACCATTTATGTTTCTTTTATTTATAACATCATATTAATAATAGGAGCAGCTCACAATAGATATTAGTGTATCAAGAGTAAAAAGTGCTACTTTGCCGCCAGCGGAGCGCCGTAATTTATGAAAATTTGCCTATATTCGCAGTCAAACTAAGTGAACGTTTATTGACAAATTCAATATTTTTTTTTGGCACTTTTTCTTTGATTAAATTAATATATATGAATTTCCTAAAAAATCAGATAGCAAAAAGCACTTGTTTTTGTAGGTATAGGACGTATAAGTGAAACTCTTATTATCTGGCCAACGTTATAAACTTTATTTAGATCTTTATCAAAGCTATAATAGAGGTAACTTTATCATTAAAAGCACTTACAATAATGTTGTTATTTATTATAACATTAATCAAAGATTGTTTGTAAAAGATCTTTAGTGGTAAGGCTACAATTAAGGGTATTTTTTTATATAACAAATTTACTTGACTGTTTTTTATTTATTACCCTTTTATATAATTTACTGAGTTATTATCTAAAAATCTCTTATCAGTATCGCAATAACACAAAATATTAAAATACAGGATTATAATTTTTTTAAACTAAGACATACAGTGACAAAAAGCGACTGAAAATGATGATTGTTTTACATAAAAAAATGTCGCATCCAGCTTGACACCAACCTGTATAGTTTTTAAAATTTCGAAAATCCCATGAGAGATATCTCAAATTTAATCATTTATATTTAGTAGTCTAGGTTTTATTTTAATATACTATAGTGAGTATTTTTCTTTCTGGTGGCAATCGCCAACTTTGTAATACGGATTTAAAGGTTGAAGAGTTTAAAAGTGATCGTAAAAAATAGCTACATATTTGTGTATTAATAAGCAGAAAGTTCTGCTTTCTCGATTAAATAATAATTATGAAATGCACAAAGATTTTTCTACTCAAATTACACACAACATGTTTTTTACAATGACATGAAATTAAAAAAAATAATAACCACAATTTATTTTGGCATGTCCTGTATTTTGTGTTGCCTATACTGGTAGTTCAACTAAGATAACGACCTCTATAAAGTTAGCACTACCACATGCGAAATAAAATATGGCATTATGTGATCAATTTGTCGCTTTTTTGTCGTGATTTTTTCGTGCAAACAAAAAATTTGTCGCGAATTTTTTTTTTTAAATCAATGGTAGTTGATATCAAGTTAGCACTACCACCCCTTGAAAACGATCTTCCAAAGATCGGACAAATGTCTTATAAAGTGCATAATTTGTCGCTTTTTTGTTGTGATTTTGTCGTGCAAAAATAAAATTTGTCGCCAAATTCTTTTGCCTTAAATCGATGATAGTGCTAACATGATATCAAGTTAGCACTACCAACCATCTTCTGATATTCCGATAAAAATCTCGGCTAGCGCATAATTTGTCGCTCTTTTGTCGTGATTTCGTCATGCAAAAAAAAAATTCCGCGAAATTTTTTTTTGGACCTAATGTAAAGCTTACTTTATATCAAATTGGCACTTGCGCCTCTTGAAAACGGTCTTCCAATGATCGGACGAGTGACGCATCTAGTGCATAATTTGTAGCTTTTTTGTCGTTATTTCACCGTGTAAAAAAAAATTTTTGTGGCGAAATTTTTTTCATCTTTATAGTAGTGCGACCTTGATATCTAGTTGCACTTCCACCCATAATATTCGGACGTATGTCTCCTCTCGTGCATAATTTAACGTTTTTTTATCGTGGTTGTGTTGTGCGAAATTATAATTGTTGCAACTTTTTTTAAATTTCATTAGTAGTGCTAACTTGATATCAAGTTAGCACTACCACCTCTTGAAAACGATTTTTAAATGATCGGACAAATGTCTTATCTGGTGCATAATTTGTCGCTTATTTGTCGTGATTTTGTCGTGCAAAAATAAAATTTGTCGCGAAATTTTTTTGCATTAAATCGATGATAGCGCTAACATAGCATCAACTTAGCACTACCAACCATCTTCTGATACTCTGATACAAATTGCGGCTAGCGCATTATTTGTCGCTTTTTTTTCGTGCGAAAATAAAATTTGTCGCAAAATTTTTATGTTATTTCAATGATAGCGCCAACTTAATATCAAAAACGGTCTTTCAATGATCGGACGAGTTTCGCATCTAGTGCTCCACGCGTAAACACGGATCAACCTGTCATTTAAGATGACTCGGAAGACATTATCTATTTATCCTCTTTCCCAATAGATGGTTTCCGTTTTACGCGTCTCTCCCGCAGTACAGTAGGTTCCGAGTCATAATAACAGACGTTTAAATTCTTCGCGGGAGAATAGACTCAGTGGTGCCAATGCATTAAAACTACAAGTGATACTCAAACAATATCCATCATTGTCGCGAACTCAGTAGCGCTCAGCCACAACGTTCTACATGTCAGCGATGGGGATGCTGATAATGTGCGAGGATATCACGATTGCGCGAGTCATTATCAAAGGCATTCGCATTATATCCTCGAGTGAAACCGTTGGAGAGAAGACGATGGCATTAAATTCCGCAGAAAAGTTGATTCTCGAGTTATCGACTGCAGAGCAATCAAACAATATCGCGATCAACCAACTTATCAAAGAAGTTGATGAATCAAAAGAATGCATCGATGCCAATAAAGACCAGGAAGATGGAGACCGGCAAGAGGAGAATACGGACAATTCCAAGAGCGCTTCGAATTTTTGGCAAGAATGGGGGATTGGGATTCAGAAGAAGGTTGTCCAGGTACTGAAAGTAGAAGAAGGTGACAAAGACAATCCTCGTTTTTGTCCAACGATTGCTACGGATCTTCGAAAGAAGGTACCGTTGATCAGAGTATCAGAAGATAGTTGGTATTGCTAACTTGATGCTATGTTAGCGCTATCATCGATTTAAGGCAAAAAAATTTCGTGACAAATTTTATTTCTGCACGACAAAATCACGACAACAAAGCGACAAATTATGCACCAGATAAGACATTTGTCCGATCATTGAAAGATCGTTTTCAAGAGGTGGTAGTGCTAACTTGATATCAAGTTAGCACTACTAATGAAATTTAATAAAAAATGGCAACAATTATAATTTCGCACAACAAAACCACGATAAAGAAAACGTTTAATTATGCACGAGACGAGACATACTTCCGAATATTACAAGATGGGTGGAAGTGCAACTAGATATCAAGGTCGCACTACTAAAAAGATGAAAAAAATTTCGCGAGAAAATTTTTTTTCGCACGACAAAATCACGACAAAAAAGCGACAAATTATATGCTAGCCGAGATTTTTATCTTCTTTTATTTATTTTAAGACTAAGTTTGTCAAGACAAACGTACGTTATGGAGTTATAGATCAAGATCCATAATCTGTGTGTTCCTGCTTCTACCTTGGTTTAAAAAAAATGATTATTTTAAGTCCTTATCCATTTTAATTGTTTTGTTCGTGTAATTCACTTAGTTTTACGACTGAAAACGAAAAAGTTTTAAGCGTTGCAATGCTCTTTTACCACGCTATGGCTAAAATCTTCTAGAGTTCGCCAAGATCCCAGATTATTGCTTATAATACACGTTATTCCCTGTACTTATTATAAACGTCTTGAACCAACTAAAGGATTGGAAATCGTGATAGCCGCACCTTAAATATTATTCGTGAAGATGATTGAAATAAGATTAGAACTGACGAATAAGTAGGAAATGTATAATTCTGCATGTTTGAGTGTTGTTTGTTTTGTATATATGCGTTTACTCACTTGTCAGGTAATAATAAAAATATAGCCGATATCCTCGGTACTTTACAGATTTATACTTATTATTTAGCGGATGTTTTGTCGGTCAACAAATTTTTCCTATCAGCGGTCAAAACGCGATGGCATAGGCTTGAGTACATCCTTATATCAAGCCTTACTGACACTTAACCTGGATTGTAACGCGGTAATATAAACATATTAAGTGCGGAAAGTGACACTTGTCAAACGAGTGAGAAATATTGGTGCACGAGGCGTATGCTGTTTTATTTACAATACTCATGTAGTAGAATAAAATTCATATAAATATTTATAATTAACATTTATTGAAAACAAAACAATAACTGGCTACAAATTCGTATGGTTCAAGTACTCCAAAATACATGTAAGCAAGGACGATGATTCACCTATAATCAGAATCTTCTCAGAAGAAGATCTGGAGAGGAAAATGCCGAAGATTACTCCACACGGGGAAGGGGACAGCGTTGCGGGGTGGTCGGCCGTGCCGCGAGCTCATTAAAGGTACCCCTAGATAACTTTACATACATTTGTTTTTTTTTATTTTTTTTGTCCTTTTGCACGGATAGATTTTCTTTTGAATCGATATTAAAGTCGTGCTTGCCTCTGTATATTTTAATTTTTTTTTTTCTTTCTCTTAATTAATATTTGTTTGGGTCAACACAGTGGCAGCAGACTATATTGCTGAACTTGATAATTTTTCAATAAACACTAATATTATAAATGACATTCCTGCATTCAACTCTTTAAATGATGAAAGAATTGATGGTTTTAGTATCTTTCATACAAATATACGGAGCATAGAAACCAATTTTGATGAGCTCGCGGTACTGCTGGCTGAACTGAATGAGAAATTTAAGGTTATTGTGTGTAGTGAGAGCTGGCTAGTATCCGGTCTGGAGTCGATTAATGTGGACGGATACACCACATATTACAATAAAAGTCATTACAATAGAAACGACGGAGTGGTTGTTTTCGTATTAGATACCATTCCGCATATAGTTACACTACATTCCTTTAATAATTTTGTATTTATTAGAATCCAGTGTACATATCTAGACAAGAACATCTTTGTCACCGGTATATACAGACCACCATCATTTTGTCTAACTCTGTTCCTGAATGCTCTGCAACAATATATAGAACATGTAAGTACGTCTGACATTGAATTTTTTGTAGGTGATATAAATATTAATCTATTAAGCCAAGACAGACATGTTCATGATTATTTAAATATTTTATATACTGCTGGTTTTATTTCTCTAATTAACGCACCAACCAGAGAGGTTAATAATTCATCTACTAACATTGATCACATATTTTTAAAGAACAGTCTGCCTATAAAGAACATTGATTCTAGAGTATTACAATCTAAGATCACTGATCATTGCCCCACAGTCGCTAAGCTGGTGCTTTTGGGGGGCGAGGGTGACACTTCTCCAACTGGCAACATCTACGAAACCAAATTAATTGATTATAATAAATTAAACCATGTTTTAGAATCATTACCATGGAATAATGTAATTAATAACTCTTTAACAATAGACCAATGCTTTGATAATTTTATTAACAGTATGAACACATCTATAACACAATGCTCTATAATAAAACGTCATAACAGTAAAACAAAAAAACGTTCTCCATGGATAACAAAGGGTTTGATTGTATCCATTAACACGAGAGACAGACTATATAGACTATTAAAAATTGAACCAGAAAACATAAATTTATTGAGTGCATATCACCACTATAAGAGACAGATACCTAAATTAATAAAATGCCTTAAAACACAATTTTATATTAATAAAATTAACATGAATAACTCACCAAAAAATATCTGGAAAACTGCAAACAGTTGCTTAAACAGATTTAGTAAAAATAATAACATAAATAATTTAAATAATAACGGTAGTAGTGTGACAGACCCATATGAAATTGCTAACACTTTCAATAAATATTTTACTGAAATCGGATCTAGTATAACGGACAAAATAAATGATGATATCGATATAAATTTTCGAATCCCCTTAAGTAACAAAATTACTAGCACTATCTTCCTCACACCTATCACTGAGGGCGAGGTGGCTAGTAGTATTAAATCTCTAAAAAATAAATCTGCTTCTTGTGGTGGAGATGTGGACTCAAAAATATTAAAAACTGCTGTAAATATAATTAGCAAACCACTTTGTGATCTATTTAACAGGTGCCTGTTGGAGGGGTGGTTCCCTCGGTCCTTGAAGGAGGCCGTCGTGGTGCCCATTTACAAAGATGGAAGTAGACATGAGCCAGGAAATTATAGACCAATATCTTTGCTCCCTAACATATCGAAACTACTAGAAAAATTAATAAAATGTCGCCTTTTATCTTTCTTATCCACAAATAACTTTTTGAGTGAAAACCAGTATGGTTTTAGACAGGGATTTTCAACAACTCACGCTATCACCCGATTAGCTAGTAAAATCTATGATTCTCTGGACTCTTCGACACCATGCATAGCAATTTTCTTAGATTTAACTAAAGCTTTTGACACGGTCAACCATTCAATATTATTGAGAAAACTCGAGCATATCGGATGTAGAGGTAAGGCAGTGGAACTATTCCAGAATTATTTAAAAGATAGACCTCAGAGTGTAAAAATATCAGGCAACCTAAGTCAAAAGAGGGTAGTTTCTTGCGGTGTACCCCAAGGAACAGTTTTGGGGCCCATACTATTTCTAATATACATTAATGATGTATTTAACCTTCCTCTATATTCTGACATAATCGCATATGCCGATGACACGGTACTCTTTATAAAAGAGCAGTCATGGGAACTAGTGAAGAGACATGCAGAGTCTGATCTACGAATGTTGAGGGCCTGGTTAAATAATAATAAATTATTATTAAATACCAAAAAATCAAACTTCATAACATTTTCTACTTCCGCCACTACCCAATCAAATTTCAGTGACTTAACATTTCATTCAGATCGATGTTTGCTGGAAGGCTGTGTCTGCACCAATAAGATAGTCAGGGTCGAAACCACTATAAGTACTTGGGACTGGTGATCGATCAGTATGTCCGATGGAATTTTCATATCACGAGTATTTGTAACAGGCTTAGAAAAACTATTTTTTTATTTAGAAAACTCCGTGAAATTTTTAATCATAGTCAGTTAAAAATATTCTATTTTGGACTTGTCCAGTCAATTATATCATATGGTATATTGACCTGGGGAGGAGCACGTAAGTATATTATTCATAATATTGAAGTTATTCAAAAGACTATACTAAAAATAATATTTAATAAACCTATGGACTTTCCGTCGGACATGCTTTTCGACCTCGCGGCGGTGCCATCAGTGAGGCATTTGTATTGTGGGGAGGTGATCAGTTATACTATGAACAATTTGTCCATATTAGAATTCCCTGATCACACTCACAATACCAGATTTGCAGCAGACATTATGGCCAGACCAAAGAAACATCTTAAAGCACATACAGAAACATACTTCATTTACATAATACATAAAATCTACAATAATTTCACAACTTTTTTGTCCCGGAACAATATCACCTACAATAATTCTTGTGCGAAAAAAACTATAAACCAATGGCTAAAATCCCTTACGTACCAAGAAATTTATCAGCTCTTAACAAACTAATTTTTAAACCTAAACCTTATTATATCCATGATACTTATAACATAAATATTTAAAAAGAAACCCGTATGAATATGAAATACCTTTTTTTTGCCACACACAGCATTTTGTGCTAGGTGGTGTCTCCGTCCATATCGAACGGTTTCCTTTCTTTTAAACAGCTCGTATCATATATGTTTTTTTTTTTTTAATTGAAAATTATTATTATTATTATTATTTTGTATTGCTGTTTGAATAAAGGATTGTTTATGTTTATGTTTATGTTTTAACTATAGACGATAAACAGATATGAAAATATTATATTTTTTAAAAATTTCAAAAATAGATAATTTAAATATGGAACTAAACAGATTTGCGTGTTAGCTCAGTGGTGTATGTGTCTTACGTTAGAACACTGCAAGTAAACCCGGGTTTCTTTGCAGACGTAAGTGTTAATTTCAATAACAAAATTAATACGTTTTTTCTCTGGAACATTAGAAGTTGGCAAAACTACTCTGATAAAAAAACGTAATATTTGTTAACAGTAATAATATGTTGAAAACCTATTATTACAAATTCTCAGATATTTATTTCGTGTAATTATCTAATGTGCCATTGGGAAATATCACCTTGTATAATTTTTTTTCGTTTTTGTTTTGAGTTATATTTGTAAGTGTAAATCAGAGAACCATGTTTCATTGCTTAGGTATCCTTCCGTGCGGAAAGTAACTGTTCATGGGGATATAGAATATGATAAATGTTATTTTTCAATGTGATCGTAGGAAAAAACAATTGTTTATTAGCGATAATAGATTACTATCCTTTAAAGTATTAATTACAAAAATGTACTTGGTTTTTAACAGTAAAATGTTATTGTATATTTAAGCCTAATGAAAATAATTACCGCCTAATAATAAATAATTTTGATGTTTTGGGTGGGCAATATATTACAAACAGTAACAAAGTCAACGTAAGAAGTAAGAAAATATTATCAAATTTATACACATGCATTATACAGTGATGGGCAAATGTGTGGAACCAAGTGAATATCTCTGGAATTGTTAAAGATATATTATATATATATATATATATATATATATATATATATATATATATATCAACTATACATTAAAGCAATAATTAGATTTATGTTAAAAACATCACACTATAAAGAAAAAATTAAACACAACCTTAACACTAGAACTGTAGCACAAAATCATGTTACCTTAAATAACCCAGGCATGCAACTTGTCAGAGTCATATCTATTGTGTGGGTCCCAAAATATATAATAGTCTGCCAATCGGCTCCGCGATCATAGCACCTCATATGTTAAATTATGATTGACCAATTATACCATTTGAAAGGTCAGAAAATGGTCATAAAAGGTCAATCGGTTTGATTATTTGGTCAGTGATAGAAAAAATTTTATTAAGCATCAAACTTTTTCAAGGTCAATTAATAATTTTAGCACCTCATTTCTCACAAATACCAAAAATGACGACTTTATTCGATAGAGAATGATCTACTGATAATTGGTCAGCCAAAATAAATAATTGGTCATATCAATTTTATTTCATAAAAATTAATTAAGTCGCGTAGACAGTCGTGCGCATGCGCTGGGACCTCCCAACAATATCAGGATAGTAAACGTAAGAAAAAACAAAGTGAGGACATGATTTTTTTTATTCCCTATAGTAAATAATTTGAAAAATATTATTAAAAAAAAAACATTTATACTTAAAATTCATACTAACTATTTTATCGTTTATTACATATTGAAATATTTGAATGACCTGCTTATTCAGTATATTACAGTAAATGTTTAATTTTAATGTAATAGATTAGAATAATTATTCACATACTTCAATATGTAATAAACGATAAAATAGTTCGTACACAATCAAGTGTAAATGATTTTTTTTAATTTTTTAAAATAATTAAACTTTTTAAAATTAACAAAAAATGCTTATTGGACGAAGGCCCAGGCAATGAGGTTGTGGGCGGTCTGAAGAAATTTTTTGAGAAAAATAGAGTGGTACTAATGAGACAATAGTAGGTGTAATTGTGGTCCATTTTTATGACAGGGTAAAAGCTTGCAATATACTAAAATATGGGATTAACGAAATTCTTATGTCCGATAAAACTATAAACGTAGAAATAATACAAAAAGGAACCGGACTAAAATAACAGATGCTATCATAAAAATAAAGCTGTTCTAACTTTTCGATGAAAAAAAATGATAACACGCACGATTGTTTCGTTGAAAGAAGAAAAATCTAGGCATGTAGTAAATAATTTTAAACCATTTTATGTATTTATTTTAGCAAAATAAGTTTTCATTGGCATGCAAAATATTTCAATGCTATACCTATGGATAATAATAAGTTAATACAACTGTATAAATAAATGTTCGTAAGAAAAGACTTGGAATAAGGTCTTGTATATTACCATTCAAATATTTCAATATGTAATAAACGATAAAATAGTTAGTATGAATTTTAAGTATAAATGTTTTTTTTAATAATATTTTTCAAATTATTTACTATAGGGAATAAAAAAAATCATGTCCTCACTTTGTTTGTTTTATAATAGAGACGCGTAATTCTTACGTTTACTATCCTGATATTGTCCCAGCGCATGCGCACGACTGTCTACGCGACTTAATTAATTTTTTTGAAATAAAATTGATATGACCAATTATTTATTTTGGCTGACCAATTATCAGTAGATCATTCTCCATCGAATCAAGTCGTAATTTTTGGTATTTGTGAGAAATGAGGTGCTAAAATTATTAATTGACCTTGAAAAAGTTTGATGCTTAATAAAAATTTTTCTATCACTGACCAAATAATCAAACCGATTGACCTTTTATGACCATTTTCTGACCTTTCAAATGGTATAATTGGTCAATCAAAATTTTTCATATGAGGTGCTATGATCGCGGAGCCCTGCCAATCGGTATGAAAAGCAAGCCCCATTATAAATGTAAGAAGGAAATAAATGAATGGATTAAATCAAATATGTATTATTTATTGAATAAGTTTTTGTAGGTTGTATAACATTAATATAAAAAGTCAAAAAATCAAGAAAATAATTAATAATAAGACTATAAAAGTGTGGTAAGAATATATAAGTATCTAATTTATTATAATTCGGGGAGTCATTGAGTGTGGAGAATTGTGTATTATTATTATTATTATTTTTTTATGAAGAAGAATAATTTTCGGTTTTAATTACACACCTATTTAATCTCAAAGGAAAATACCAATAATGTTAAAAGATGCACTCACAGCATTATAGATGCAATTGTGCATGCAATTGAGCAGTATAGGGAAATTTATTATACCTTTAGTGAAAAGTATGATGTATTTGTTTAGTTAAGTTTAGTTAGTTAAGTTTATAAATATTATAAAAATATTATAAAATATTATATATATATATAGGTATTACAGTATATTGCGTATGTTTGTAAATTTTTTTAACGATTTTCCACTTCCGGTTTAACCGGAAGTGATGTCGATTTTAAATTTTAAATTTTTAACCTTTCCAAAGTTATTCACTTGGTTCCACACATTTGCCCATCACTGTATATGTAGACGAGTTTCGGAAAACGATTAAAATTTTACCGTTTAGGTAATCCGACCTAGATCAAAATAAACAGAGTGGTTCTTTTTTATGAAAATTCTATATTTTTCCGTTTAAGAATTATAGACACAAACTGACCGAAATATGTATTATATACAAGAGTTTCGAAAAATCGTTGAAATTTTACAGTTACCAAAAAAGAAAAATATTTTATCTGGATAAAACATGTATCAATAAGAGTTATACACCAGGATGAAACTGTTATTAGTCGAAGGTAAGCTTTTTTAAATAATTTATCTATCATTTTTTAATTTGGTCATGAATAATTAAGGGAAAGTAAGAAATGACACGCCTATGGGTTACGAATTGTTTATAACTTTATTACTCTCTTATTTATAAAAATAGACTACAGTTAACCCCTGTATTATTTTCATTTCTACGCTGCTTATCGCGCTTTACAAAAGCGGACCAATACAATCGAGTTACATTAATTTTTTTTATATCTGTTGTGCCATTTTTCTTTAATTTAATTATTGGATTTGCTTTTTAACACCTCTTTGTAAAACATTTATCCTTAACAGAAATGATAATTAAACGATATTTACTCAACCAGCTTATCTTTG
Organism: Altica lythri; assembly: GCA_964028335.1. NCBI lineage: Eukaryota > Metazoa > Arthropoda > Insecta > Coleoptera > Chrysomelidae > Altica > Altica lythri. The sequence continues at coordinate 23,613,098 of OZ034803.1, read as the reverse complement.
CGCCATAGTAAAGCCATTTGTGCGGTGACAGAACATCGCCGCAAAATACAATTAGTAAATCGAGACGAACTGACTGTAACTCGTCAGTAGCACACTAGGGAGCTAACGATCTCGTATAATTAAATTGAAAGAGCAGTATCCACCAATCAGCAGTCAAAAGGATAGAATCACCTCCCTTTTTTTACGTTAATGGTTATATAATCCGAACAAAATTTTCTATACCACTTACAGTTCCAACTCTTGTGATCAATAGACTCTTTTTCACAAGTTCGTCTGTATAGACAAATGGATAATTGTGAAATAGATCGCATTATTAGAATATTATATTTTCGTAACTTTACGTAGAATTTTAGTAAATTATACGCTATGTATTTATTTAATAATGGTGTTATAATAATAAAGCAATTTATTTTTTCAAGACAAAAATACTTTTGTTTGCTAAATTATTAAATGCACTGTTGTCACGTCCTTAATAAAATAATAGTGCTTTTGCGAATAAATAAAGTGTGTACTACATTTAAGCATTCTGTAGGGTTACGTCATCAAATCATCAAAACTTTTACATGTACCTATATATATATGCATAATTTTTAAAAAGCAACTCCAATATACTATTTTTTTAATTAAACTGGTAATGAAATCCATTTAAATAAATAACTTATTGAAAACCTCGTGGCTCATCAAGCACATCAATCTTCTTAGCAATTTATTATCTTAACTTAACATTGGTAAAGTAAAAAATAAGAAGAATTTAGTCATTGGATTAAGCTCTTTAAAACAAAATTTTTAGATATATAAAAAAGTTATGATATTAAAACAATAATACTTTTTTTTTAATGGACGTAAGTTTATTTTTTTTAAATCATAGAAATTGACAAAAAAATACATATTTATACATTACGTCATCAAATCATCAAAACTATTACAAAAAAAAGAATATCCTTAATAATATTAATTAAATGAAAGCACAAGCAATAAAAACAGACTTAATTTGCAATTAAGAACAAATTTTCTATGTATATATCGGGTATTATAACTTTTATAATAAACAATTTCACTTGCCATAAATAAGAAAATACAAAATATTCCATATTATAGATTTTTAAGATAACTATGACAGCATGATTATTAAAGCATATTTCATGGTCCTTTCCATGTAGTGCGGCGTTATGACTTATGACATATTAATTTATTTTAGCTATTTTGATAAGTAGGTAATACAAAAAAAATCCACAAAATGTTATACTATGTTATATATCTAAGCTTTTAAATGATGGAAATCCATTTAAAATCTGTTTAATAGATTCAGTACGATGATTCAGCAAAAAAGCAGTACACTGATAAAAAATAAGCAGAGTTCAAAAGAAAATAAAATATACAAAATTAAAACAAATATAAAAAGAACAAAAATTAAAGCTAAAGATTTTGTTAAAACTATAGTCATGTCAATCTGTTCGTTATGTATTTTTAAACCACCTCTATTATTTTCATCAGATTCACTATCCAATCCAATATCAGAATCATCAATAATAATCAAAGGTGAAATGTTGTCCAGTAAACAGTTTCACATGTAACAAGTCCAGTCCGTGAAAATAATTTTTTCTGTATATCAGCAAATATGTTTCCACTTAACTGGTGTAAATTTTCTTAACGCTTCTCTGCAATTTTTTTTTAACCCTATTGTTGTTCGCATATAAGGAAGCAATATTGTTCTTAAGGTAGGTCTTTGTAAAGCCCGATGCCAACTCTATTAAATTAAATTAAAAGTCGTACGGTGGTAGTCGAAGTACATCATGTCCATGTTACCTTAAAATTATATTTACTTTTGCATGGATTTGTAGTTTTTTTTTTGTCAAATTAGATGTCTTAGATTAGATTAGATGTTTATTGGGTTGGCTGTTAGCCTGTATCACTGCGACCTTTTCAGATCTATTGTGACCACCCATTATCTCAAGAATAGGATTAGAGGACCTTGTCCAGCTCTGCCCTCTTAATGAGACTTAATAGCCTGGACAGTGGCCACTCCGCATAACTTGGAGCAGCCGGTTTCTCCTCTCCCAGTACTAGATACCGCGTCCTTGCAAGGCCTTCACATTGGCATAGGACATGAAATGCGGTTTCCTCCTCCTCTTGGCAGTATCGACAAATATCTTCATCTGCTAAGTTCAGCTGACTCATGTGTTTTCTGAGCCTACAATGTCCTGTCAAGAGACGGACAATCATTCTGACATCGTTTCGCCTTTGTGGTAGCAGCTGTGCAGTAAACTTCGCCGAGTGTCCCTTTATAAAGAATTTGGCTTGTCGCTTGCCCGGTGATTTTTCTCACCACTCCTGGGCCTTCTCTAGCCTCCATTTCTCAATGGCTGCCTTTCTGAATGTATTAGCAACTCCGCTGAATGGTTCCGGGCCAATCATTGGGGTATTAGCTCCCGCACGGGCCAATTCATCAGCCTTCTCATTGCCCCGAAACCCTGAGTGTCCTGGTATCCATGCAAAAAAATTAGATGTTATTGCTGCTCAACTCTTCCGGCCAAATTGGATAAAGCAGGAATAAGTTGAATAACATTCCAGTTTTTGAAAATGTTCATATTTTTGTGATAGTCAATGTGAGTATTTTAAAAAGCCTAATAACAAGTCACATCCCTCTAAAAACACACTCTTTGTTCCAGCGTGTATAATTGAAAATCCCCTTTCTTCGACGCATTGGAATACCATTTTTATAAATCCACATTTCGTTTAAGTATACAAATCTGATTAGTACATTAGGCTTTTTTTAGTTTTATAAAGCGATTTTGCTTGTTTTGACATGTCGTTGCTCAGATAAAATTTGCGGTCCGTTCACTTTTTTAAATTTATATCTCATTAGTTTTATAAGTCTGTATAAAGAAGTAAGTTACCGAATAAAATCCTAGTTTTATTGCGTCCGTCAAAAGTTTCTCTAAAGTAAAATATTCGCTGCAAATTTTGTTTTTGACTGAAGTTATCAAATGTATCTGCTTGATCTTTCTTCCTTTTATCCGTCGCTTTTTTACCATTAGCTAACTCTTTTTTTAAGATGTATTATATACAATTAACACTAACCTAAAAACCACGAAATATTTAAAAAATATTTCAAAGAAAATTAAAATGTAATTTGATGAGACATGGATCAATAAATGAAAGACTAAATTACATTTTAATTATTAAAAGGATCATTGCCACTTTATTAATAAAAGAAAATATTTTATTCTTAAAAAAAATAATTCTCTAATATAATCTGGCAACATTGCAAAATATTGAGTTATATGGATTTTGAGGTTAGTGTTTTTAAGCAAATAAGTACTTTGAATCTATGAAAATATAAAAGTGTATTTTATGTAACTATTAACTTCATATAGCGAATTAAAAATATTTGGATTTATTTGCTAATAAAAATATTGCAATTAAAAACCTTGAAGATGTTTCAAAAATATCTATCTTCTGAAATTTTCTGGTCTTTTCTAAACATGCAGGAGCATCTCTGTATACATTTGTTTGTGTCTACACATTTTTTTTCAGCATTTTGATTTGTTTTAATATAACTCACAATTATATACAGGGTCATTCAAAATGAGCGGAACACCTGATTTATGGCTTAACTATAAATTATACGATAATTTGACTTAAATAAAAGTTTTTGTACATTTAATGAACTATTTATTGATCTTTTCACATTTTCCGAAAAAGTAATAGTTTTCAAGATATGACGTCAAAGGACAATATTTTAAATGGATCACCCTGTATTTATATTTTTTTTCGAGTTGGTAGGACCTGTCTAAATTCATTAATGGTACATTTAGTGGGTCTAAGACTTATGGTTTTATAAATATCAATTTATTAAAAAAATTATTTGACACCAAATGAACCATAATAATTTGAACAACGCCTACTTCAAATAAATGTGTTTTATTTAAGCTTAAATTATTACCTATGGTTCATATGGTGTCAAATAATTTTTTTTAATAATTGATATTTATAAAACCATAAGTCTCAGACCCACTAAATGTACCATTAATGAATTTAGACAGGTCCTACCAATTTGAAAAAAAATAAAAATACAGGGTGATCCATTTAAAATATTGTCCTTTGACGTCATATCTTGAAAACTATTACTTTTTCGGAAAATGTGAAAAGATCAATAAATAGTAAATTAAATGTACAAAAACTTTTATCTAAGTCAAATTATCGTATAATTCATAGTTAAGCCATAAATCAGGTGTTCCGCTCATTTTGAATGACCCTGTATATGCTATTTGTTGTCAAACTTGTTAGTTTGTGACTTTCAGTGACTTAGTTACTTTGAAAAAAAATTTGTGCTTTTAAACATCAACATATTAAAAACAATACCAACATGAATAAACAAAAAAACAGCTTACTAGATATTTTTGAACGTTCAGTAGAATTATAAATATGAAGATAAGGGAAGATTAGTTACCTTTTGTACCATTGTGGGTATTACTTAAGATTCCCCAGAGTTAATGTGCAAATAAATGCACTTTTCGACACATACAGATTGTATCAAAAAGTAGTTAGACGTTGTCGGCCTCCATGTCTTTTAATGACGTACCAAATTGTTTACATACCTAAATACCACAACGACAAATCACGCTCCGAGACACGTGCAACATTAGCATTTGATAGACCAACCATAATCACAATTGTAGCTCTAACTATTTGTATATGTGTTAAATGCTGACGGTCCATGCCTGTAATTAATCTTAATAATCTTCTTTTAGTACAATTCAGAAGCATGTTCCATACAAGCTCGATCGGAATAGGATTGTTAATTGTGTAAGAGTAAATGTTTTAATATCCTTATTATCGAATCAATCTCTTACAGTTACAATCAATATATAGAACCAGAATAGTTCAATAAGAAAAAAAAACGTGTGCGTCTCAGGACGCGCGACCGAAGTGATATTTTCAACTAATCCAAGTTGAACTATTTAATATTGAAATTTTTAAATTTGAGAAAAACTTTACCCATTACTTAAATTTTATGTACATTAATATGATAATGTGCATAAATTAAAAAATTTAAATATTTTGAAAATTTTTAAAATTCTGAAATTTTTTTTATCACTATAACTTTCACTAATTACGATACAAAAATTTTTTACTATGACAGTTCGAAATTTCTAATTAGTCGCGTAGTAATTCGCAATACAGCCACCCTTTACGTGGAACGGCCTGATTATTTCAGCAGAATCGAATTTCACCTATTCTTCCATTTTTTTGTTCAACATGTATTGACGTTGATATTAAGCACTAGAAATGTTGGCCGGCTTATTACAATTATCATTTTTTAATCTAAGTTTTTGATCAATTTTTTACTCAATAACACAATTCTTACCGTAATTTCCGTTAATTAGACTTACAACACAACTTTATTTAATGTTTACCACAAATAAACTCCTTTAACCATTTTTTATCACTATAACTTTTACTAATTACAATACAAAATTTTTTAACTATGACAGTTCGAAATTTCTAATCAGTCGCGTAGTAATTCGCAATACAACCACCCTTTACGTGGAACGGCCTGATTGCTATTTAATACACACTTAAAACTTAAATTATTATCTTTATTATTAATAATAACATTAATAACACACTTTATAATCAATTTTTATAAGATTTATCACAAATGAATCCACCAAAACATGTCTTTTTTATGCTAAAATTAGGCTAATCAGACTTTCATTTCTTCTTAAACAACCTGTTACGAGAATTCCCGAGGATGACCAAACATTTTAAGAATGAATTTAAATTATAATTAAAAGACATTAAATCATAGATAAACGAATTATTTGAATAAATAAGTAAATAAATAAATAAAGATATTTGTATTAATATTAATATTTACCTATTTCTACAACTGCCACGATAGATGCCAAAGATGACCGAACCGTTTAAATTATGAATTTAAATTATAAATTAAATTAAATTAGTTTTATATACGAAGATATAGAAAATAACCTAATTTTTATGATACTAAATTGATATAAATATGTAATAATTAATAAAAAGTAATGAATTGTATTTAGTGACAGATTAATACCGTATAACACGGTAAATTCAAATGTACTTAAAACTTGCATTGGGAAAAGCATAGAGAGAGAGAGAGAGAGAGAGAAATGATATTATTATGTTTCACTGCGCCTGCGTGTAACAACGATAAACAACGCGTTATGATAAACGCTTTTTTCAACGCGTTACGCTAAAATCAGTTTACCCTCCCATAAGAAGTTATCACTTCAATAAATAAATAAATAAAGATATTTGTATTACCTAATATTAATATTAATATTTACCTATTTCTATTATTATTATATTTCACTGCGCCAGCGTGTAACAACGATAAACAACGCGTTATGATAAACGCTTTTTTCAACGCGTTACGCTAAAAATCAGTTACCCTCTCATAAGAAGTTATTCACTTCAAAAATATTTTTATGCATATCATAACTTGAAGGACACTAAGAAGAACTCTCTGTACTTATCTAATTGTAGTTTATCTTCAAATTATAATGTTTCTTAAATAAGAGTTGAAACAAAACCTAGCTTTATCTTTAAATAGCACAAGCAATGTGCCCCAATGTACAGGTTGTTGTGCTTACTTTAATCGCTTTTCTCGATTTGCATGATGTTATAAGTGAACCGTCAATAGACGTCTTGCATGCAGGTTCAGTTATGTAATTTATTTTTTAGAAGTTAAATTACATATTCTGAGTATTTGTTAAGACCTCACAGAATCCACGGGCGGCTATATACACAAAGACCAGTATTAATAATATTCACAGCACTAACCATTTCAAGATGTATTAAATACCGCCGATCCATGCCTATCCTGCTTTTATAGCATTCTTTTTTAAATAAAAACTACCTTTAACATGTGAAATAACTTTTTTTTTCAATTTGACGTAATCATGTGTGCTCAAAAGAAAAATGAACAAGTTTTACAAACCGTAGAAATCAACCATGCGAAAACAGTTATGCAGACCAACTAAGAGATGATATGGTACAAGGATTAAGGTAACGGATAAACAGGACTGAATCCTATTAAAAGAAGAAATAAAAAAAAGCATTGTGTGGTTTTATGAAACCACGGTAAAAGTGAAACTTTTTTTTACCCTATAGACATTTAACTAAAAATTTTTTGAATCATATTCCATTAAGGGTATAAAAATCGCTATATCAAATCAAAATCAAAATCGAAATCGAAATCAAAATCGAAATCGAAATCGAAATCGAAATCGAAATCGAAATCGAAATTGAAATCGAAATCGAAATCGAAATCGGAATCGAAATCGAAATCGAAATCGAAGTCGAAATCGAAATCGAAATCGAAATCGAAATCGAAATCGAAATCGAAATCGAAATCGAAATCGAAATCAAAATCGAAATCGAAATCGAAATCGAAATCGAAATCGAAATCGAAATCGAAATCGAAATCAAAATCGAAATCAAAATCAAAATCAAAAGGTGTGTGTGCGATTCACACACGATAGAAGTGAAAACTTCAGTAAATCGACAAAAGAATGAAATGAATATATATAACAAGGGTAGGATAATTACAAAGTTTATTTGTTTAAAAATGAAAGTGTTTTGATTAATTTTAAAAGATATTTTATTTAATATATGTTACATAATTTATTGCTCAAGTTCCATATTTTCAGTTTCAAAAATTATTATTTACGACTGTAATATTTTTAAAACGTTACATGTCGTAGATACTTACGCAGTCGAAGTTCGTATTAATACGAATAGGTAAAATATAACCGTCGACGTTACATGTCGTAGATACTTACGCAGTCGAAGTTCGTATTAATACAAATAGTAGAATTGTTTTCATTAGCAGATGTGCTCACTCCCGTACATTTTTATATAAAACTATATGCCCCGCCTACTTTATACTTTATACCTACTCGGCGTTCGACCGACATGCGACATGCAACATGCACTTAAAACGATCTAATAAAAGTTTCACTTTAAAAACTATAGTTCATATTGGTTAGGGTGGATACATAACTAATCAAGCAAAGTGTTACTTAAATCGTTGTCTTTGTAGACCGCTAATGATAAATATTATCAATTGTTGATATTTAAAATTAATTGTGTAATTATTATATCGTACTTTATAATATTTTATAAAATAATATTTATTAGAAGCCAAGTTTTTGGTTGTACGTGCCTTTTTAAATACAAATGTGTGCTCAAATGATCGATAGCGCTATATAATAAATCTTTTAATAGTGAGTTACCCCGAGTGAGTTCATCAAAATGTATATTGGAATATTGTCAATTCGCCAAAATTAAGGACTGGCTTTGACAAATATTGACTGTTGGTGAATAATGACATTTTCTCTAGGGTCGACTAGTTCAAACAAATTGTATGTTACAGTAAATAATTACTTTACAGAAAATACAAACTTAATGTACCTATACGTTTTAGCATTTATTTATTTATTAATTAAATACATATATGCACAAAAATGTATTTCAGAACTAGAGTCTAACTTATACCTTTAAACAACCAATTTTTTATACATCCTACTAATATTATATAGGCGAAAGTTTGTTTGGATGGATGTATGGATGTTTGTTCCTCTTTCACGCAAAAACTACTAAACGGATTTTAATGAAACTTTACAGTAATGTAGCTTATAGATCAGAATAACATATAGGCTATAATTTATAAAGATATTGTGTGAATTGTCCAAAATATAACGATAAATGTCATTTAAGTCTGAAAAAATTACTGTATTTCTTATGTTGACAATATTGTTACGTTATTACAGTGCGAATGTAACATCTCAATATTGTCAGACTGTTATATTTTTCAAATACGACCCAAAAATTATGTATGTTATAATTTTAATGTCATAATGTTAGTTCTTTTCACGCTAATAAAAGCTACTCGAAATACTAATACTGCGCACACGAAGTCGCGGGCACCAGTTATTGATACATAAAGACCTTGCTTTTATTCGAATTACACGCAGACGAAGTCGCGGGCAAAAGCTAGTATAATTTAAATTTTTGAAACGGCTTTAACGATTTTCATGAAATTTTGTATTTAAGACATTTCGGGTGATAAATTTATTTTCATATCACATGCATTGAAAGAGCTAGTTTTGATCCCTGTTTTGCCAGTCGAAACAAAGACAATTTCAGACCAATGCAACTGTCAGTCAGAAAGAAATGTCACTATTTCAAGTCTGTTAGAATGACTTACTTCGACTGGCTACAGAGATCCAAACTAGCTGTTTCAATGCATGTGATTTGCTTCGCTCGGGCAGTCAACTCTCGCCCTAGTCAGAAATCGTCTTTTTCACCCCTTGCCACACAATATACCATTATCTTAGTTTCAGTTTTTTGTTGGTTGTTTATTTAAATTATTGATAAAATGTGTTCCTTCTTAAATCCAGTGTTTATTAAAGGTTTTTTAAAAATTACTAAAAAATTGTTTATTAACAATCCAACTTCACGAAGCCGCTACTAATCTCAAGAAAGCCTTGAAGAAAATTGTCATCAATCACAAAGAAGTCAAATGTCTCAAACTTTGCGTAATCTAGAATTATCTTAAGAAAACCGAAATGACAATTATTATAAAGTTTCCGTGCTTTACCAATTTTTCGTTACATCTGCATTTGCTACGACTGTACACAGTGTACACCTTTCCCAATGGCAAACATTCAAATCTGTTGGGGTTGACTTTAATTTTAGTACGGTCTTCATGCATGGCATGTTATAACATTTTCTAGAGTTAAGCGACCAACTACGTTAAAAGTCCATCTGCCAAATGAAAATCCTTGAAATACCCGCAATATGTAAAAGGCAGTATTAGGTTAAGACTTGCGTTCATAATTAAAACTGTAATGATATGGCATTAAAATATAAACTTATAAAATTGGCTCTCTCAGATTTTTAAAATAATGGACTAAAAAAGCTTGAGTCAATATTAATAAACAATTCATATTCTAATGATTTTTTAAATAAACTGATTTCTGGTACACAGTTTTAACAACGAAATTGCCAAAATTTTTAAGGAAATATACATTTTTTACACTTGCTACGAGGGTTGTATTTTTGCATACAGCCGCTTAGAAGGCGCCACCAATAAAACCCTAATACAAGCAATGTAAATACGGCATCGAAATTATATACCAACACTAAAACACCTTCTACCATTAAACAATCTTTAAATGTTGTCTATTTGATCTTATGTACAGATTGTAATAATACATGTCGGACTTGTATCTTTTGTAAATCTTTCCCAGTAATTTCTTTTGATGTTATCTATTTTTTGATTTACTCTGTTTCTTGTTCTTATGTGTTCTTCTCGAGTAGTTTGGGACCTTGCTCTTTTGTATTTCTGTGTTTCTTTTCCTTTGCTAGGTCTTTTACTTTATCATTAAACCAAGGGGTCTTATATTCCTGTTTGTTCTATATTACATTTCTGTTTCTTAGAACTTTTTCCGTGGATTGGTGTATGAAACTTTTTACTATTTCCCACATTATGTCTATGTTTGCTTCAATGTCCATTTCGTATTGATTCATCGTGTTTGTTAATCTATTTGGGTATAAGATTTTAATTGCTTTGTTTTGCAAGCTTTCGATCTTAAGTTTCTCTTCTTTTGTTAATCGCTGTTAAGTATTACACACAAATAAGTTTATTCCTATAAGGTTGGTTAGCGGTTTCTCTACTGGCAAATTATACCCGACCTTAGTAGTAGAGGGATGAATTTACTAAAGTGAGTCGCGCCTCTGACTTTGACAGGACCATCCGAAAATCCCTAATAGGCACTAACGGATCCTAACCAATGAAGATAAGGAAACAGACAAAACAATTATGTTGAACTAAGTGAAACAAACGTCTTATATACTAGACTTCTCGGTTAATATGACGAAATTTACATGTCAAACAAGAGTTGAATTTATATACGCAAACATACAATAGACAAAATAAAAAAAGTAAAAAAAAAGTTAAATGTACTCTGGCGTCTAAAGTAAAAAAAAACTATGCTGTGTGATCACACGCAAACGGTTCAGTTCAAAATAAAAGAAATTAATTTGAGTTTGAATGCGTTTATCTGTTTAGGAGAGACTTAGCTGATGGTAGGTCGTTTCTGAATACAGTCCAATGCAGTTCAGCAACTGGACCACTAATTCTCCTTCAAAACTACGAAAAACTTAGGCAGTTTGGTTTATAAACTCGTGTTCCAAAAACTAGGGAAGCTAAGTTTGCACAAACGTCCAAAAAAAAGCCTAAGGTTTGTCATAAAATCTAATAAAGGTCGTTATTATTTTACCAGAAAAAAAAGCAATTTAAATTTAAGAATCTCTGCTGACACACACTAGTTACTTAGACTTTGACCAAATCTAAAATGGCGTCCTCAACTTTCTGAATACAAAACCACGGAGAATCATAAATTAGAGTTGTTACTTTAGTCAATGATACACGTACCGTTAACCATCAAGACAAATGTCAACAAAGTGTAAGATTTAAATAGAAATCCAAAATAATAGAAATTAAATGTGTACATCGAGAAACAGTCAATAACCAAAAATACACAGTCGAAGCTATGTTTTACTAAATTACGCATTGTAATATAGCAAACAGTATTCTCGTCTTACTTCTAGGGCATAATGAAAAGGAATATAAAATTATTAGGCCAATACCATGATACAAAATTATCAGGCCTGTTCAGCACGTGCGGTCTTTCTGTATAACTACACTTTTTGCTGATTCTAAGTTACCGTTAAGGGAACTTATATGGTTAAAAATAAATTTAGAAATTGCAGTAAAAGTTTTAACGTACATATGTTAAAATTTAAAAGGTACCTATACAATTAACAAAATAATTCTTAGAAAGGGACTTTTCTCTCCGGTGTTCGTTTTAGACTGATCATTTTTCTCTCTGCCAAAACCCATTGAAGTACCTTTTTTCCCTCCAGTTTAGGAAAGGTAATTGGGAAAAGCCCTAACAACCCTCACCAATAATTCTAAACAGATCTAGTCATCGTCAAAAATCTTTACTTGGGGAAAACCCCTAGTTCTTAACTAATAAATGTTAAATTGGTATACGTATTGAATTTAATACTTCTTGTAAAATATCTGTATATGACATGGGATTACTCGGATAATATCAAAAGGGTCTTTTAGTGAATTTTAGCAGAAATGAATACTTATATAATTAATGCAGTTTAGGTACGCAACAAGGCCAATAGAGTGATATAAAGTTAAATACAGGTAAAATTTCAAAAAAAATAATTTAATTTTACAGATAACCCAAATAATTCAAATGATAAAAAAAATACACGTTACAATCTTAATGTACAAAAACAAAGAAACCTATATAATATTTTTTTGCAAATACTGTCAATTAAAATACCTTCTCTTACATTTTGAATTATACAATGGTTACATGCGACTAATCTGCCTCAAATGTGCATTATGTTTGCCTCATATTAAACCGTATTTAACCTGTCTAGTGGATACATACAATAGTGAACAGAGATATTCAATAACCGCTTGCAGTGTCTTGGGTCTGAGATATTAAAGTGACACTCTGGAGTAATGCGTCCGTAACAGCTTAGTCTCATTAACCCGGTTTCTAACTGATCCCCAAGGAGGAGTTGAAGTTACTTGCTATCGTCTACACTGCACTGCACTTTCCATTCTAATCAATTCACCTGTATCACAACAGCTACTAACAAGATTTTCTAAATTCAAAACGTTTACTAAGAAAATTAAATTTTCGTTTGCAACGGATTTCATTTACGCGTTTAAACAAATTAAAAATATAAGATACGTATTTTTTATATTACTAATAATAAATATACATACCTACTAAAATATTTTTTTCTACAGTTTTTAAACTTTTATGTATAAAAATCTCATGTCACGATGTTCGTTTGCGCTAATCTTTAAAACCACTAATTTTAATAAAGTTTTGTAGATATGTGTTATTTGTTTTTATTTAAAAGATAGGATAGTTGTTATCACGAATAGTATACTTTTTTTATTGCCATAAAGGGTTAAATTCACATCTAAGTTCTACGAATTCTCAATAGATGGCAGTAAGAGTTATTCAATTTTCCTTAAACAAAATTGAAAAATTGTTACAAAAATATAAGAAATTCTTGAAAATCTTGAAAAGTTTTTAAAAATGGTTAAAAAATGTCAAAAATTATAAAAAAATTGGAAATCTTAAAGAAAAGGTTTAATAAAAATCGTAAAAAATAAAAACAACAAAAAACCATGAAAAGCTAGCAAAATAAAAAAAAAATAAACAAAAACCAAAAAAACATAATACACGAAAAAAAAAAATACATTTAAAAAAAAATTGAAAAGACAAGAAAAAATAAAAAGTGTACTTACCTAAATTTCTAACAGGGAATAAATGAAGAATCGTAAAAATTAGAAAAAAAGAAAATTTACTAAAATCAAAATAAAAAGTGTTAAAAAACAAAAAAAAATATCTGCTACAAATGAGAGAATATAGTTAAATAAAAATAACCAAAAATCAGAAATAAAAAAGGAAAAATTAAAAAATACATCAAAAAAAGTTACAACCTGGAAACAAAAAAAAATATATATATAATAAAATCGACAATAAATTAACAGTTCTGAAAATGAAAAACTAAATTATTAAAAATTTCCATCCTAGTATCTATTAAAAGTAAAAGTTTACAAATATTGTTAAATATTTTATCAAAGGTAATACCACGAGTCCTTAAAATTTTATCCATAAATTTTTAGTTTCCACGAAAACTTTTTTATTTGGCAAAAATACGAAAACAAACTGAAATGTGATAAAAGAGTGATTTTATCATATTTAGTTTGTTTGAGTAGTTTTGCCTAAAATAAAAAAGTTTGAGTCTGGAAAATAAAAATTTATCTAGTAAAATATTACAGGACGAGTGGTATTTGAGAAGATTATTTTTTTGAACCATTCTGTACAAAAACTACTTTATATAAAAAACTTCCCAGAACAAATTATATTTCATAATTAACACAAACGAAATGCCGTTACCCTGCCTATTAACTTATCCTGTACACTAGATAGAATTGACAGTTGTCAGTTGTCGTGAGCGTCGTGAAAACAGGGTTATAATTTGAATAAATATTTATTTTTATACCTATTTATACAATTATATTATTAAAGAGAAAATTACCCAAATAAAAATTATTGGGTATATCTATTTAAAGTTTACCTACAAGACCACATTTGCCTGTAGGCATATAAAAGTTTTAAATGCATGCAGAACCAGGAAGCAGGTTAGTTTTAAAGTACCTACATATTTGATTTTTCATTATCGTCTAGATGAATTGAATTGTGATAATAATAATAACAAAATATATTTCAGAATATTTAGATAATATAAATGAATGTTGATTTAGAGTAAGGTACTTATAAACAAAAAAATTGATTGTTCAATATTGTTATTGAATTTTTGACAGTTCTATAATTTTATCAATACTAGTAAAACCAATAGTGGTTTTAGCAATATAAACCGGAATGATTGGCTAGATTTAGCATAAAACATTGAACCAAATCACAAAATTGGACGAAATCACAAAATTGTGATATTTTGACAGGTGAAAAAAATAATCAATATAAACCGGAATGATTGACTAGATTTAGCATAAAACATTGAAGATTAAGAGTTTTCATTGGACGAAATTACAAAGTTGTGATATTTTGACAGGTGAAAAAAATAATCAATATAAACCGAAATGATTGGCTAGATTTAGCATAAAGCATTGAAGACTAAGCGTTTTCATTGGACGAAATCACAAAATTGTGATATTTTGACAGGTGAAAAAATAATCGGTTAAAAATTATCCTTATAAATTAGATAATAAATAGTTTTTTATTAACTCACATGTTAATAATGTATACAATCAGAATAACACTTTGATTAAAATAAATTTTGGGCTGGATTTAATATATTTTAGATTAGTGTTATTAAGTTTCTGAATTTGTTCTTTAATAATTATAGCACTTTAAAATATGGAATACTACCATTTATAAATAATCTAACCCAACCCCTTAGACTAAAAAGGTAGCTATCATAATAATAAGAAATTTATCTACTATGCCTCTCTAAGAGACCGCATCTCTATTCCCAAACGTTCTAATGTTACCTATTTATGGTTTACCTTGTACATACGGTTCAATGTACATGGGCCAAACTAGCCAACGTTTAATTAAAATGCTATCACTTTAAAAAAATTGCAACAACCTTAAGTGTTCACCTCAAAAACAATGACAATCAGACTGTTAGTGAGTCGCGTTGAAAATATTAGAAATGTCTGTATTTATAGGTAACTGTAGAAATCCCATTCACCACAAAAAAGAAGTGGAGAACTTCCATTTATAACTTTCTGTTAACACAAAATTTCACAAAGAAAAACACAGTCTTATGTCAGTGTTATCCAATAATCAATTTCATTTTGTAAGGAATGATACTCTGCTTAGTTGTCTTTGAAAAAGCCTAAAAACATTAAAGACGAAAGCTCGACACGATTATAAAGGCAGTCACATTGAAGCAATCGTTCAATCGTTTTCTCTAAAAGCTTCCGCTTACCAAGGTTATCCCGAAACTAGTAGCCCTTAAATAAAATATTTTTGTGGTTCGAGACTTTGACTTTTTCTTTGGTATTGCCATTGAACCACATTTGAGATATGGATGATTTTCTCTTTCTCAGTTCTTTTAATTTATAGCTAACCCTTTCATATTTTATAGTATTACTAGTACTCAGATGGTTTTCGTTTTTTCGTTTATTTCAATATTTAAATTATTTACATATAATCTGTTCTTTCCAAAAAAAAGCACAACACTTATTAAGATTTAAGGTATGGGAATGTTTTTTCGAAAGATTAGATCAAGTTTCCAGGTCACGATTGATTTTGAATTTAGCTAGAGGCCAGCCACTACCTTGGAAAGAATGAAACAACTGTGTATTATCGACATAAACATAATAATATATACATCATTGCAAGCTTAAAAATATTAAAGTATATTTAATCTTCAGTTGTAATTGCGCCGTTGTAACGTCCTCAATAAAATCATAGTGTTAGTGACAATAAATAAAGTAACAATTGTGTACTCTATTTCAGCGCCATCAACCCAGGCAACCACATGATCACGTAAAACGTCATAAAGACGTGACTATCACGTGAAAAATGCATTAGGTCGCAAAATGTCTTAAATATGACCTAAAAAAAACGTGATTTGGCTCCCCCCAAAAAAACGTATACCTGTGAAACGTAATTAACACGTCGAAAAATAGTTAGCAAAGTTACGGATAATAAAATATTTATTAAATTCATTTATTAAGCATTTATTAAAATTTTAAAATGGATCAAACCTTTATAACGTTTTATATATGCATTTCTAATAATAAGACAAGAAGGATGAAAGATGCACATTTTGATAAGTGCGCCAAAATCTTTTTTACGTGGTTTTATTTTGGTTGGTACTACGTACCAGTTGGTACCGCTGTTCAAAAGGATTGTCCTTTGAATATAAAACCTCAGGAAGGAGGATTTAAAACAGAAAAGTGGGTCCGGGATGGTTGTTGCATATGGCGGAAGACTGTTTCCGTTGCAGCAGTGGCGCGTGTATTGAGACCTTTGAATATAAAAATTGAGACAGATATGAAATAAAATATGCAGATTTAAAAAGCAATTTATTAAAAATTCACGTAAAAAACTGTTTTAAAATTAAAATACATATTATTCGCAGCGTTTTCTTCAAGTTCTAATATAAAATTGTTGGTTTATCTACGGAATTAAACTTTTACAAAAAGGATTGGTATTGTTCTAGTGTTTTATATATTAATTAATTGGTATTGTTTTAACACTAATAAAATTTTATTCGAATTATAACAATTCATTAAAAACATCAAATATAAATCGATTAATAATTTGAAACTAGTTAAATAAACTAAATACCAGAAATAAAAAACTGTTAGAAACATATAACTTTATTGGCCCTTAAATAAAAATAGTTTCGTATACATAGGGAAAAGGCGTACAAAATGGCATAGGCGGGTAAAATGGCATATCTACATTTCTCGGAAACTATAAACATATGATTTCTTTAAATGGCGCGTAAGGGATCGTTAAGTAGTAGGTCGCAACCAGTGTAAGCCTCAGTAGCGTCCCTTGTGTCGTGTGGTGCGAGTGTGTGTACGTTTGATTTTTGCAGTAACGAGTTTAATTTAGTTGGATTTCGTTTCTTCATGAAGGTAAGTTTTTTGCGTTTATGTATTTATACTAAAGGTAACTGTATTGCAAATTTACTAAATAATGCCCAGAATATGTTGTAAAATAACAATGTTAATTACATTTTAATTTATTTTTTACTTATGTTGGAGGTTATAAAGTGGACAAAATGACATACACCTTGGTCGGGTAAAATGGCATACTATGTCATTTGACCCACCTCACTCAACTTGTTGCAGGTATTCGGAAATTTACAATCATCATGCCCCGCAACTATGCTAGAAAGACAGACCGACAAGGCTGGGATAAAACTTCTATGGAAAATGCAATCAAAGCAGTGAAGAATAATGAGATGGGCTGGCTATTGGCTTCAAAGATGTTTAACGTCCCACAATCTACTCTTAGACGCCATGCACTAGACCAAAATAAGATGTTAAGTCCAACTACAAAAGGTATTTTTAGTCTACTTAGTGATTTTTTTAACTATCGGGTTTTCTGTATAATTAGAATGGATATAACAGCTTGCCTTCTTGTTTTAGGTATGGGTAGGTACAGGAGTGTTTTCACACATGAGATGAAAAGAGAACTGGTCGAACACATTAAGTTATTAGAAACTAGATTGTTTGGGTTCACCAGGAACGAAGTTTTAAAATAGGCCTACCAGTTTGCAGATGTTAATAAAATTCCTCACAATTTCAACACTGAAAAAAAGATGGCAGGAAAAGAAAGAAACCCAGACATAACCTTGAGAAAACCGGAAGCCACCTCAGCTGCAAGAGCCCAGGCCTTCAACAAGCCACAAGCCACACGAAGGCATCATACAAAGCAACAAAATTACTCCACATAGGCTCTACAATGTTGATGAGTCAGCTTTATCAACAGTCCAGAGACCTCAGAAAATTTTTGCTACTACTGGGCGTAAGCAAGTTGGGGCTTTAACAAGCGCCGAAAAGGGTTCTCATGTAACAGTAGTTTATTGCATGAGTGCCAGTGGGCATTTTATTCCGCCTTGTTTGATATACCCCAGAAAAAATATGAAACAGGAGTTAATAGATGAAGCACCGACAGGTAGTTTGGGCATTGCGCAGGAATCAGGTTGGATGACAACAGCTGTATTTTATAAATGGTTGGTACACTTTTAGACGCATGTAAAAGCGAGCCTTGATGACAAAGTGCTTTTGGTAGTTGATGGTCATATCAGTCATAAAGGTGTTGAAAGCTTAATATTCGCTAAAGAACATGGAATCATAATGGTATGCTTGCCCCCGCACTGCACGCACTTATTTTAATCAAGAAGTGAGCACTTGGTTGAAAACTCACCCAGGTAGAGTTGTTACTCACTTTCAAATAGGTGCAATATTTAACAAAGCTTATGGGAAAGCAGCAACCATCCAAACTTCAGTGAAAGGATTTCAAAAAACAGGGCTTTGGCCTGTTGATTCCAACATATTCCCTGATTATTTATTTGAGCCTGCTGAGACTACAAACATCCCCATGGAACAAGACGGGGTTGAATCCGAGTACATAGAAAATGTACAAACAGCTGAAAACCAATGCATATTGTCAGCAGGACCATCTCAGGTGGAACCAGGCAGTTCGTCCTCATTGATTATTGCTCGCTCGTCAACCTCGGATAATCCAGGTCCACTTCCAGTAACACCATCTACTGGGATACCCACAACATCCACATTGTCAAAATTGGTACTCAAAGACATAACCACCAATGTTCCAGTCAACGTGATATCTCCAGTGCCGAAAGGAATGTATGTGACTGGACAAGGCAAAAGAAAAACACGCAAAAAACCAACAGTATTGTTGTTGACGTCTACACCAAATATAGAAGAGGCAAAAGCAAAGTCCGCTCCTGCTCCTGTTACGAAAAGAAACACGAGAAAAGTTACCAAAGCATTAAATTTTAGTTCCGATAGTGAAAATGAAAGTGATTCCTTACAAACTTTCACTGAAGCAGGGAATGACGATGAAGACTGTCCTTGCATTTATTGCAATGACCTGTACTCCAGGACTAAGCCAAAAGAGGTTTGGCTTATGTGCTTGACCTGTAAAAGATGGGCTCATGCATCATGTGCAGATATTCCGAAAAAAACGAAGCGGTTTACGTGTGAACTCTGCATATAAACGGTTATTTTTCATTACACATTTGGTATGCCATATTGTCCACACCTTGCATGCCATTTTACCCACCTAGGGCGTACAAAACGGTTTTTTTTAAAGATTTTAAAGATGATTAATATTTTTGTTGTTTTAATAATAAGTTGATTGATCTCCATAATTATAAGTAGTTAATTAACCAAAGAATACATAGTGACTGAAAATGTTCAATATTATTAATAAATAAAGATTTTATGACTGATCTTACAAAAAGTATGTCATTTGGTACCCCTTTCCCCTACTTCTTACGCTTTCATTTTTTATATAGTTTTTACAAATATAATTTATTCTTGTATTTAAAAAAACAATCACAAACCAATTTTATTAATTGGATGGAAAGTTTTCTAAACCATTTTTATCATGATTTTGCATGCTGTGAAATACGTTTTTATATTAACTTCAAATTATAACACAATTGTCAAAAATATTAATATAAATGGGTAATTTTAACAGTAACTAAAATACACAAAAAGAAATAAAACTAAAAACACACGAAAAATAGACTATTTAAGAGACAGAAAAGACCATTAAACACAACCAAACGTAAACAATAAATGAGTCATAAAGTGGTTGTCCAACATGGCCGTTTCCGTCGCACTTTTTAGTATTGACAATACGCAGATCCCTCCTTCCTGATGTTTTATATTCAAAGGGATTGTCGCTGTCGCCATTTTATATTTGTGTTTGCTTGGCGTAGTTTGTGTGCTCTGTATTAGTATTAATTAAGTAATAAAAATTTTAAGTAAGTATTACATATACACTTTATTTAAATATATGTACATCTATCTTTTATTATATAGTTAGGTAGATGCTTCATATTGAAATTAATGGTTACATTTTCTTTAAGGTTATAATCCCATAATCATTGAAGAATTAGTTTCACAATCATTTGTGAAAAAGAATCGAAAGAGAAAAGCTTTTTATGAGTCTTCTGATTCAGATCCAGATCAAGACCTTTTAATTTCTCAAAAAAAGTAAGAAATTAAAGCGACTCCGTCAAATTATATTTGGAATGAAATCAAGTAAGTTTATGCTTAAGTTATTAATAAATGTAATTACAGTTGATTTATTGCTTTAGAGATTTGTCTGCAAGTAAGAGTTGCAGCATTCGTAAACAACCTCTAACGGAGAGATGTCCAAAAGAAGACGATCGATCGTTGGATGAATTTGGAGGTAGGTTATCTTTATGTCATAGGCTTTAAGTGTAAAACGTAATTTCGCGGATTCTTTTTAGGTCTTAATTCTTCCTTGAAAACGTCAAGAAATTGCGATAAAAAAATCTATGATGCTAAAACATATTTTTTTTGTAAGTAAGCTAAAAAAGTTTCATTTTTCAAAATAGAATTTGATTTAAGTTTGAAAACGAATATTAATATTATTTAATAAAAAAAAATAGTAAGTATATATGGATGTTTTATTTTCCTATTTTTAAAAACCAGCTTTTATGTGAAAGGTTAGTGATCTGCTTATGTTAAATAGACGTTATATTTACGTATATTATACGTGCTAACGTTTTAAAACGTATATTATACGTACGCAATACGTTAGTTGCTAACGTTTTATTAACGTCATTAGTATCACGTGATTGTGGTGGGACTTATTCACGTTAAATTACCGTCAATAAAACGTCATTTGAAAACGTGATTTTAGGTATCCGATAACGTATTTTTCACGTTTTTGGAACGTGATTTTGTTGCCTGGGAAATCATCAAAAATTAGTCCTTTCACAAAAAAAAGAAAATCGTCAAATTAAAAATATATATTTATATACAATAAACGTATTTACAAAATAATAGTAATGAAATAAAAGCAACCAATAAAAACATTTACAAAAAGTCTTCATTTGCTGTTGGTAAATTAAACAAAATAATATTCGTTTAAGTTTACATTCAATTCCTAAAAGCAGATGACTAAGCGCTGACGAGCCGATATGGTTTTTGCCGTTAAATAACAGTTTAGTCATCGGTCTTGAACGAGATAAAAATAAATTATTTTTATTTGAGTTGTTCGAGATATGTTTATTGAAACCGAAAAGCCGTTTTTAAAAATTTATTTTTAATTTACAATGAAGCTTTCGCTTAAAGAATAAAAACAATTATGATTATTTTAATTAATTACACTTCTATATATAAACTTATAAACTTCTTATCTCTAAAGAGATAAATTATTTACTGGCTCAGCAGGATTCTCGTCTGGACCCTCGTAACTCCTCCATCCCTAAGTGGCAAAAATAACGGAGTGATTTTTGGAACATGCTTCTAAAGGGACTTCTTCCAATTCCACTTCTTGAATATCTTCATTTTCTTTTGGTTTTGACTTTTGATAAAACTTTTTGAAAGTATAATATGAAATTATTAAAATAATGAGTATTAATAAAAATGGTGAAATTATTAATGTTGTTTTATACAGGTTGTCTCTTGGTTCTTCTATCGGTGTTAGTTGTTGGGCAATTCTATTCATCTCATATAAGTTTTCAAAATTGATTTTGGTTATATTCGTGGTTCTATAACTTTTTGATGATTCGAAAAGGCCTGGTACGAATTTTGGAAGTAGTAAAGGTTTTCCTTTATGAACTTGTGGGTTATTTGTAAATTTCAGCTTTCCCATATAGATTTCACATCCCTCTGGAAGTTCGATCAAGGTTGGTTGGATAATATCGATGTATTGATCTGATAGGCATTTTGATAAACCTTTTTCTTGCTTAGAAGGAATTACTATTATATGATTTTCGGTAATTTGTTTAATAATGGTTTCGTGGTTAATGACTTCTATGATATTGCACCCTTTTGGCAAATTCCCTTCAAGGAGTTGTAAAGTGCATTCATCTTCTGGTACTTGGTCATCCTGGCAGTAACGAATATTTTCTAATTTTGGACAGTCTTCATTTTTTAATTGGACTTCTCCCTTGGTTCGTGCCAAGTATGGGTATAGTGGTGTGAATAATTGTTTATTTTGGATAATAGGATATATATGGTAAAATTCTAGGGTTTGTGGTTTTAGGAGAGGAAAGTGGATGGCAAAAATTACTTTTGATTTTGAAAATGCTACTTGGGTTCCAAGAAATAGATAGTAGGTCAAAGTATTTTCAAATTTGGGAATTATACTTTGATCATAAATAGAATGTAAATATTTTACCATTTCTAAAATTTCGTGACTTGATATTATAGAACTATGAAGAGAATTTATTTTTGAGAATAAGATTGCGTTCTCGAGATTATCTAGGAAGGATATTAGATTTTGACAATCTAGGTTGACTTGACTAATTGTTCCCTGAAAGGTTATATAGGCCCCTAAAGTATTAACTTCGTTTTGAATAGAAGCTTCAAATTTTTCTAAATTATTATGAAGTTTTTCTTGATTTTTCCATAAAATTGTTAATGATCGATTATAATGATCAATAAGTTTTTTATAAAGGGAAGTTTGCAAATTTATTTCGGTTGTAATTTGTTTTTGGTTTTGCTGTAACAGTTTAATAGCATTATCATATCGATCTCCGTCATCGGAGTCTAAATTTCCAAATACCCATTTATTGAGTTTTCCTAACCCATTTATTAACCCTCTTTTAGAACGAATATGAGGTAGTATATTTTCAAATTTTTGTTCAAGAGAATTTACTAAAAATTCGGTTCGTTCCATCATATTTTCGCTTAGTCCATGGTACGAAATAGGGTTTGAACCATTAGTTTGAATAATAGTTCTTTTAATTATTAAGAAGTGTTCTTTTAAGGTCTGAACTTGCTTAGTCAGGTCTTTTAGGTCTAGGTAATGTATAAATGTATGTTTGCTATAAATTAATTTGGAGTTTCCTAATTTTACGGGGAGTAACAAATTGTCTAGTGATGTAATTCTTATATCTTGCGTGTTACAGTTAGCTTTGGCTAGTAGAAGGACCAGGGATATTAGGATCGTCAAGGAGTTCATTGTCTCGTTGACCCTGTAAAATGTTATTCGTATTAGCTCTAGGTTTCCTAATTATACTTTTATGATAGGTGCCTTTATTGGTTTTTAATAGGACACCTTTGTCTGACGTTATTATTGTCTTTTTAAATTTAGGTAGTTTCTTGTCACGGTTTTTCGTTTTGACATAGGCTATTCTTTGGTTTGAAAAGTCGGGTGGTTCTGAACGTTTTTGGTTGACCTTACTTAAGAACTTTTCTTTTACTTTTTCATTTCTTTCTTTAATAGTATTATATAGCTGTTTACTGGCTTCTTTGTGATTTTGGACATAATAAGATAAAACAAGGTGGTCATTTAAATCGAAGGGATCAGGATTATTTATATGCCCTTTTATAACCTCGAATGGTGTAAATTTTGTTGCTGAATTGAAGAATTTTGTTGATTTGACCACATCGGCCTTTGGAAATTTGGTTGTTGAGGGAGTGAATTAGTATAAGAGTGATTTTGTCTTGGAAAATAAGTCTGTGAATTGGGCTGTGGTTGATATTGTTGATAATTTTTAGGTTTTGCGCCAGAATTTTGGAAAGGTTTCTGCGATGAATTATTAAAATTACCGTAAAGTCTTTCGAAATTTTCAAATTCACTAACATATGCTATCGCATCTTCTAAAGAAGAAGGTTGTTTAAGATGCATGTTATTTTTCAACATCCCTGAACACCCTGCAATAAATGTGTTTAAGGCTGTTTTGTCATAATGATTTATTTGACAGGTTTTTTGTTCTCGTGTCAGAGTCAGGTCGTTACTAACTCTTTGAATTACACTGCTTCTAAGTAGCTGTAGTCTACTACCGAAGTCAATCATGTTTTCGTTTCTTTCTGGTCTTGTTCTCGTCAATTCCTGTGTTAAACAGTCTAAATTGCGTTTGTCTGAAAAGCATTGTATAAGGGCTTGTTTTAATAAGTCCCATGTATTTAATTCGATTCTATTTCCTACCATAGCTTCTGCTTTACCTACTAATTTTCCTTGTATACATTCAAAAATATGATCACTTAATTGTTGATCATTGTATACCCTATATGTTGCTATTAAACTTTCACAACGCGCAATAAATTTACTTAAACTATTGGCATCGCCATCAAAAGTTTTTAAATTATTTACTTTAGATTTGAAAAGATCCCAATTAATAGGTCTTGTTTCTGAAGTTGCCATTTTAACTGAATTTGAATCTTTATTTGATTTTACAGTGAGATTACTAAAAAACTTCGACAATTCTTCGTCTGTACTCATAAAATTATTTAAATATTATTATTTGTTTTACTTTATCAACTATCTTTCTTGATTCCAAAGAAAGGATCAAAGAAAGGCAAAAAGGAACTTGGCACTTACCTCGATGGTTCAATACCAGTATATCCTTTTCCTACGGCTTGCTGGATCGGTTTCACTTGTCCTCTGAAGGGTGAAGTCCACTGAAGGGTAGGTTTGTTGAATTTGCGCCTAACACGTTGAAACGTAAGGAAAGTCCCAAAAAATCACTGTTTTTTCGATTTAAACGATACAACAATTTTTCACGACTCGCACAAATCCTACTGACTGCGCCAGATATGTTTATTGAAACCGAAAAGCCGTTTTTAAAAATTTATTTTTAATTTACAATGAAGCTTTCGCTTATAGAATAAAAACAATTATGATTATTTTAATTAATTACACTTCTATATATAAACTTATAAACTTCTTATCTCTAAAGAGATAAATTATTTACTGGCTCAGCAGGATTCTCGTCTGGACCCTCTAGTCTTGTTTTGTCGTCTAACACACACACCAAAATTACGGCTTTAAAATAAAAGATAATTAAAACCATAATTGATGTTTTAATATCCCATACCTGATAAAAGGTTATGGGCCCAGACACAGTACCCGATTGCGAATAAGTGCAGTAGAATAGACATTAGATATTTGAACTCTGTTTAAGTGTTTGCGTTAGTAAATAAGAAAAACAATGGCCAGTGCAGTGTCAAGTGGTTCAAAGAGAAATTTAAAACTATTTAATGGCGAAAACTATATTATGTGGAAATTTAGACTGTCGGAAATTATTGAACAAGAAGGTGCTAGTAAAGTGCTATATGAAGATCCGCCAACGCCGCTAACTGATGAATGGAAAAATTGGGACCGATTTGCAAGAGGGACGCTTATTGAATATCTGGATGATATTATAATTTCCCAACTACCACCAGGTCGTGCGACAGCCCGGGAAATCCTGAAGAAGTGTGATGAGTTATATGCTTGCAAAAAGATATCCACGCAATTATGTGTTCAAGATCGCCTGTTTAACTGTAAACTAAAGCCCGGAGTGTCCATGAAGAAACACATGATGGAAATCGAAGAAATGGTTCGAGATTTAAATGCTTGTGGTATGGAAATAAGTGAAACTACTAAGGTATGGTACATGTTGAACTCGTTACCCTCAAGTTATGCACCCGTCAAAGCTGCCATAAAAACAATGACGGACGCTAGATTAACTTTAGCATTTGTAAAAGGAATGCTGTTAGAACATGAAGAATATATGGTTGGAGAGAATGCCGATACCAGTTCAAAGGTTCTCCATTTCCATGCAAATAAAATATAAAAAAAGAAGGATAAATTTCCAAGAAATAAACCGCATTTCAAGCACAAACAACAACACTCTCAACAACAAAAGTGTTACCATTGTGGCAGACGAAATCATCTAAAACGTGATTGTTATTTTTATAAACAAAGTTTAAAGGTGCAAGAAAAACACAAGAAAAATAATAATCAGGACACTAATGCTTCAACAGCAATCGTTAAAGAAGCATTTGCTTTCATGGTGTGTGAGGAAGACATCAATAATAAATTCGTATTCGACTCTGGAGCAACAGAACATATTATTAACGACTTGAGGCTCTATAAAGAGTTAGCAGAACCAATTCGCATAACTGTTGCAAAGAAGGGAGAAGCCATTCAAGCAACGCACATTGGGACAATACAAGCAAAAACAACTCTTGGATTCAGCGGAGAATTGATGGACGTCCTCTACAGTGAAAGCGTGCCGACCAACCTAATATCAGTACGCCGAATCCAGGAAGCTGGAATGTGTGTGGTCTTCAAGGAGAATGGTCAAGTGGAGATAAACAAAGGAAGGACAAAAATGATACAAGGTAAGCGCATAAATAATTTATTTATCATTGAATTAATAATAAAAAATGCGCATGATAAAACACGGGCTGCAGGCCACGTAGCTGTGATATCCAATGAGGATAAATATAAAATATGGCATGAACGTTTAGGTCATATTAGTCAAGAAAAATTTTCAAAAATTAAAATAAATAAACTCGCAGTTGATGATATCTACTTAAGAAACATAAATCCAAATAATCTGTTATGCGAAGCATGCATTAGTGGTAAGCAAACACGTCTTCCTTTCGCTAAAATAAAAGATAAAAAGTATATCCAAAGACCCCTATTTGTGGTCCATTCGGACGTATGTGGGCCAATAACACCGTCTACTATTGATAATAAAAATTATTTCGTAAATTTTATTGACGATTATACTCATTATACAGTGACTTATCTAATGTCGAATAAATCAGAGGTATTTACTTATTTTAAAGATTACGTAACAAAGGCCGACTCACATTTCAATTCAAAATTAGTTAATTTTTATTGCGATAATGGTATGGAATACTTATCGGGCGAGATGAAAGAATTATGTAAACAAAACGGAATAACATATCATCTTACGGTACCGTATACTCCTCAACAAAACGGAGTGGCGGAAAGGATGAATCGAACCATAACAGAAAAAGCACGGACGATGGTACACAGCGCGGGTCTAGATAAATCGTTCTGGGGTGAGGCAGTGTTAACTGGAACATATTTGATAAATAGGTCACCCACGAAAGCGATAAATTTAAATAAGACACCTTATGAGCTGTGGCATAACAGAAAACCAACATTAAGTAATTTAAAAATATTCGGATGCACTGCCTTTGTACATAATAAAACAAAAGGAACTAAATTTGATAGTAAATCATTTAAAGGAATTTTTGTGGGTTACGTGGCAAATGGATATAAGATTTTTGATCCAAAATCCGAAAAAATTATTGTTGCACGTGATGTAATTTTTGATGAAATTACGTATAAAACATCAAGATTAGAACTTGATGAGTTAATAAAAGTTGGTAGCGAAATTAATCATGATACTCCTTTAAATACAGAGGAAAATGTACCAGTTCAAGGTACAAAACGTGCATCAACAGGGGGTGATGTTGATAGTAACTCTGTAGAAAATTCGATTCCTAGCGAAACGGACAGTAATAAATGCAAACAAACTCCTAATGAAATAGGTGTCACTGAAAATTGCATTCAAGGTCAAACACCTCCGATTAGAGGTGTCTCCGACGGAAGTATAAGCTCAAGTAGTGAAAATGAAAGTCCGTGTACCTCAAATAAATTGAGGAAATTACACAATACGCAGGATATCAGAAGAAGTGAAAGATTAAAATCTAAGCCAACAAAATCTTATAAAGACGATAATTTTGAAATCAATAATTATTTGATAGGTAATCAAATGTTTAAAATTGATATTCCAAAATCTTATCAAGAAGTGGCTAATAGTGTATCCCGACTTGAGTGGGAAAAAGCCATCAAAGATGAATTAAAATCGTTAGAGCAAAATAAAACGTGGACGTTGGTACAAAAACCGAGTAATGTAAATAATATCGTTGACTGTAAATGGGTGTTTACTTTGAAAACCGATAGTGACGGAAATTGGGTGAAGTATAAAGCTCGTTTAGTAGCGCGCGGTTTTAGTCAAAGAAAAACAATAGATTATGATGAAACATTTGCGCCGGTTGCACGTATTAGTACATTTAGGTGTATGCTTGCATTTGCAAATCAGTACGAGCTATTAATTCATCAAATGGATGTTAAAACAGCATTTCTTAATGGAATGTTAAAAGAAAATATTTATATGAGGGTTCCTGACGGTGTTGTAGTGAAAGAAAATAATGTAGTGTGCAAATTAAATAAATCGCTATATGGATTAAAACAGTCCGCTAGATGCTGGTACGAATGTTTTAATAATATATTAATTGAAAAAGGATTTGTAAATTCACCATTTGATAATTGTTTATATTTCTTAAATAAGGGTGATATTAAGAAAAATATCTATGTAATTTTATATGTGGACGATTTAGTAATTGCAACTAAAGACATAAATATACTGAATAATTTTAAAACATTTTTAAATAAACAATTCGAAATGGTTGATTTAAAGGAAATTAATTATTTTTTAGGAGTACGAATAAAAAGATCCAATTATGAAATTTCACTAGATCAAACTACGTATTTAGAATCGGTATTACAGAAATTTAATATGACTGATTGTACCCCTGTGAGTACACCATTGCCTTTAAAATTAAACTATACGGGCTTAAATTCAGAAAATGGATATGATGCACCCTGTCAAAATTTAATAGGTTGTTTGATGTACGCAATGTTATGTACCCGTCCAGATTTATGCACAGCAGTAAATATTTTGAGTAGATATCAGACTAAATGCAATAAAGATTTGTGGGTATGCCTAAAGCGAGTATTAAGATATATAAAGGGAACGATACATTTAAAATTGGTATATAAGAAAATAGACAATCATAAAGAAATACTAACAGGTTATGTAGATGCTGATTGGGCAAATAATGAATTAGATCGCCGAAGTACATCAGGTTGTTTACTTAAACTCTTCGATAAATGTACAGTAACGTGGTTTACCTACGCGGCGACAAAATTCAGTTGCAACCTCATCAACAGAGTCAGAATACATGGCTGTATTCGAGGCTGTAAAAGAAGCATTATGGCTTGGATCCCTATTAGTTAGTATTAATGTCAATATGTTTAAACCAATTGTGTTATATGAAGATAATCAAAGTTGTATTGCAATGGCAAATAGTACGATAATTAATAAACGTTCTAAACATATTGATATTAAGTATCATTTTACACGAGAGCAAATAGAGAACAAAATGATCTGCCTTAAATATATGTCTACAGATAATCAAGAAGCTGATATGATCACCAAGTCCTTGCCACCACAACAGTTCAAGGTACTGAGAGAGAAGATTGGACTTCAAAAAAAAAAAATTACAAATTTATATAACAAAGATTCAAAGCTAATTTGTAAATTAGTAATAAGTATTATTTGTTAATTTTATTTGATTAATATTGTTCATGATCTGGTTAGGTTTTTTTTGTTGTTTGGGTTTTTTTTCCTAACCCATGCAACAAATGTTGGATCATTAGTTGTTAAATTCCCGTAAGCCGTAAAGTAGTTAACTCCAACTCATATAATTTTGAGGGGGTATGTTGGTAAATTAAACAAAATAATATTCGTTTAAGTTTACATTCGATTCCTAAAAGCAGATGACTAAGCGCTGACGAGCCGATATGGTTTTTGCCGTTAAATAACAGTTTAGTCATCGGTCTTGAACGAGATAAAAATAAATTATTTTTATTTAAGTTGTTCGTGTGGTTTTTAGTCTTGTTTTGTCGTCTAACACACACACCAAAATTACTGCTTTAAAATAAAAGATAATTAAAACCATAATTGATGTTTTAATATCCCATACCTGATAAAATTTGCAATTAAGAACAATTTTTCTATGTCTATATAACGGTATTATAAAAAAAATTTTTACAACAAATATTTAAATTAGACCAGCTTTAAATTGTGGATAAGTATTACAGCAGCTATATATTGAAGTATTTCTCGTGGTGCTCACCAGGTAGAGCGCCATTATGATATACCAATTGGTTTCACCTATTTTGATAATTAAAACAAAGATAAAAATTCCCACAAAATGTTATGCTTTGTAATATATTTTAAGTTTCAAATAATGGAAATTCTTTTAAAATGTGTTCAATAGTTACAGTGCAATGCTTTAGCAGAAAAGCCGATACACTAATGGTAAAATAAGCAAAGTAAAGAAAAAATAAAACATACAAAATTAAACATAAAAACAACAAAAATTTACAACATTGTAAAATAATGATTAAAAGAAAATTTAGAGGTTAGTTGTGTTTAATAAATAATAAGTGTAGGTAATTTGAATGTATAAAAATGTTAAAGTGCATTTTATGTTTTAAATAACTTCATATACAACTATTAATAGAATTAAAAATGTTTGGAACCATTTGCTGCTGAAAATATTGGAATAATCTTGTATAGAAACGCAATTAGTACTTACATTAAAAACCTCAGAGATCTTATGTAAATATCCATCTTTTGAAATTTTGTGGTCTTTTCTAAACTTGTAATATCATCTTAGTATACATTTTTTTGTCTTTACACAATTTTTTTTGACATAATGATTTTTTTAATACATCTAACCATTATATTTATGATATTTGTTGTGAAGCTTGCCAGTTTGTTACTTGCAGTGACTTGGTAACTTTCAAACACCAACATGACAAAAACCAATACCAACGTGAATAAATTAAAAAATAGCCTGCTAGATATTTTTAAATGTAAAATCGTGAATACGTACAATAATCCAAAATTGTGTATTATTCACTTTAAGAAGTAACAGTTAAATTATAAAACCTTGTGGTCCACCACTACTTATTTGCCTAACATTTGAAATTTTGTTATTTAATTTCACCCACCGAACTAGGTTAAGAATATACAAATAAAGGCTTTCTTTCTTCAAACCACAAGATTTTAATAACGCAAATAGACCTCCATGGATAATTGTATTGTAACGAAATATCCGACTAATGAAAGGACCTTTTCATAAAATACTGTTTCTGGGTTATTCGAGAATGTTCTCTCTTTTTCTAGTGTGTATTCATTAGGTTCGATTTATGTTTCGCGTACATTCTAGAATATTCATTTGTTGTATATAAGGGGAAGTATGGGTAGTTAAGGGGAGTTCAAATAATTTGAATAGTTCATTGTATTGTCAATCAGTTTAGACGTTATCCTGCAAAGTTCTGTGTATCTTAACAATTTTGTGAATAAATTGTGTTAAAGTCCCCATAAGTGTTTCAAATTGGTGTCAGGTGTGGGGTGAAGATACAAGAATGCCTGGAAAGAAGATAAATGAACTATTGGTTGCTGAGCTTAGAAGAGAGCGTGAAGAATTGGAGTTCGAGACTACTGGGACCAAATCTGTAACGAATGACGAGTCAACATGAGGAGCTATCACAACGGATGTCAACCCTATCAGATAAGTTATCCAGTTCATTCTCCCAGCAAATACTACATTTTTGGGACGAGCAAAATCAGAAAGTAGCGAACTTGCGGGAGGGGCAAAATCAGCAAGTGGCCAACCTAAATCAGCAAGTGGACAACTTGCGAGAGGAGATCAACCAGCAAATACAGTCCGAAATAAGAAAGCTTCAACAAGAACAGGAAACTTGTCGTCGAAAACAAACCATACACCACGGCGACGGAGATGCAGAGAGGCCGGAAACCTGCTACTTAGACGTCAAACGACCAGAAAACGGGGAGGCGACCCAGGTACGAACGACGATAAAACCCCCGACCTTTGACGGAAAGACTTCCTGGCCAAATTACCTAAAACAATTCGACGCAGCGGCCAAAGCAAATGGATGGTCATTCAAGGAGAAGGCATTGTCCCTAACCATAGCTCTTCCTGGCTAGGCTTTAGACGTCCTGCAATCATTGACACCGGCTGAAGCTGACAACTTCAAATTATTGGCGAATCGTCCAGAGATGCGTTATGGCCAAACTCATCTACAACCGGTGTACCGAATGCAGTTAAAGAGCAGAAAGCAGAAAAATGGTTTGCGTATCCAAATGCAGCGGATGATTTCCTGGAGTGCCTGGCGGTCCAAACCTTCACCGATGGTCTTCGAGACGTCGAGTTGCAGCGGGCTGTACGGTTGTCGCGGCCGAAGTCTCTTGTGGACGCCTTAACCATTGCGCTGGAGTTTGATGCGGCGACGAAGGTCTCACGTGGAGTTGCTCGACAAAGGAAAATCACCGGTAACCACGACCATGCCGTTCATTCCGTTGGCGACGTCGAAGCGGTAGTGGAGAGGTTAATGAAGTTATCTCCAAAAAGAAGGCGACCAGTGAAATGCTGGAACTGCGAAGAACTGGGCCATATAAGAAATATTTGCCCCCCAAAAAGAAATCTCCTGCTGAAGTACTCCAGCAACAGGAAAACAATCCCGAAGCTCCTCACACCATGAAATTGACAACTCTGCGACATCACGTGGACAGCTTATATGTAAATGTAGATGGCTTCATTGATGGGAAGAATTTTAGCATGCTGGTAGACACTGGAGCTATAAAAACTATTGTCCGACCATCCATCATTATGCGGAAGAAGATGTTGCCTACCAGATGGAGACTGCGTACCGCTACCGGAGAATCCGCTAGAGTCTACGGTGAGATACAAGCGACGCTACAGTTTGGTTCAACCTCTCTTGTTTACTCGGTGCTAGTGATTGACGTTGATGAAGATGTTGTTCTGGGCATAGATGTTATGCTCCACTGTGGTTTTTATTTGGATCTTCACCAACGTATCCTTCGTACTGGTAATGAGGAAATATTCTTGCATCAAAAACAAATGGACGATGCCTCGATTAAGCCAAGCTGTGAGTGTGTCGTAACAGCGCGGTTGGATGGACGGGAGCCAGATGGTGCCCCAGTCATGATAGAGCCAAAGAACCATGACCATGAATTGGGAAAAGGGCTCCTTGTGGGTAAGACTCTTGTCAGATCCGCCAATGAGGTACCCATCCGAGTTATCAATTTGAACGATCATCCAGTTCTTCTCCAAAAGGACACGGAAATGGGAAGTTTAGAACTGGTAACGGCCATAATTCACAAGGTAAACTTTACGGTAACAGATGAGACCAACGAAATTGAACAATTAATGACAAAAGTAGATCCCTCTTTGTCAAAATTAGAAAAGAAACAGGTACGAGATCTACTTTACCGTTATAAACCTGTATTTGATTCTAAAAGTTAACTTGGAAGAACTGATGTTGTCCAACATAAAATTGATACTGGCGATGCACGTCCGATTCGACAGGTACCCTGATGACTGCCTCAAGTTAAGAAGGAAGAAGCAGATAGATCCCTTACAGAAACGATTTAAAATGGCATAGTCGAACCATCCAGTAGTCCGTGGGCTTCTCCTGTGAGAAAGAAAGAGGAATCAATGCGGTTTTGTGTCGACTATCGAAAGCTTAATGATGTCACTAAGAAAGACAGTTATCATTGATTGATGATGCCCTCGACGCTTTGGCAGGTTCTACTTTGTCTTCTACCTTGGACCTCAAAAGCGGATACTGACAGGTTAAAATGAATCCTGTAGATAAAGAAAAAAATGCCTTTACCAGTAGATCAGAGTTATGGCAATTCACGGTCCTTCCGTTTGGCCTCTGCAATGCTCCTGCCACTATTGAACAAATACCAAGTAAAAATAAATTAAAGTCTCGGTCTCAGCAAAATATTTATATTAATTCTTAGTGTTACGCGTTTCGCTCATACGAGCATCATCAGACCTCTAAAATCTTTGTTTATATTTGTTTTAGTTTGGAATCATTCAAAATTATTTTGTGAATCTTTGAAAATAATGATTCTATAATCAAAAGTTGGTACACCGTTATTTTTTAAAAATTTTATTTTTGGAATTGTGTAAAGACCTTTACTTTTTTATTTTTATTTTAATTTCAATTGTTTTTTTATTAATTCAACCTAAAAATTACATTTGTCAGTGAGATGTATAATATGTTAATGTAAGTTTATTAATTTTATTTATTGTACTCCAGCAATTATTCTAGTTATATTTTAGAGGTCTGATGATGCTCGTATGAGCGAAACGCGTAACACTAAGAATTAATATAAATATTTTGCTGAGACCAAGACTTTAATTTATTTTTACTTGGTATTTACATATTCCGGTCTCTTTGAGAATTATGGACGAATTTTTTGGCTATTGAACAGCTAATGGAGAGCATCCTCCGCGGTTTGTCATGGGAAACTTGTTTAGTTTATTTAGATGACATCATCATAATGGGAAAGACTTTTAAAGAACACTTAACCAACCTGAAAGAAGTCTTTAAAAGATTACAAAAAGCTAATCTAACATTGAATGTTAAGAAATGCCACTTGTTCCAGAGACAGGTCAACTTGTAGCAGCCTGTGAGCAGTTGCCATAGCCTAGCTCTGTATGTAGATGTGCAATGGTGGTAGGTTGAGCAGAACCTGTAGTGCGTCCATTGGGGCGGTCCCCATGGCACCTGTAACATTCAGGCATGCCTGCCTTTGAATGCTTTCCAGCTGCCTGATCGCCCCAGACTGCTGCGTTCTACTCCACCACACCACCGAACCATATGTTAACATTGGCCTAATGACTTGTGTATACAACCAAAGGTTTATTTTGGGGTTCAGTCCCCAGTTCTTGCCACACAATTGTCTACACCTACCAAGGGCTATTGTAGCTGTGCGTGTGACCTTTTGAATGTGTTGCTTGCATGAAAGCCTCTGGTCAAATACCACACCCAGCACGTTATTAAGCGTTATTGGTTTTAAGCCTTGCAACGCTCTTTTATTAGTGAAAGGGAAAATTGATGCTTTTTGTGGATTGACTGTTAGGCCTTCATCCTTGCACCACTTGTACACCATATTCATTGCGGACTGCATCCTCTCTGAGACTGTGCCCAGAAACTTCCCCTGAATGATTATGGCCATATTATCTGCGAAGCCTAGGCAGTAAAGGCCTTCATTGAGGAGTTTTTTAAGGAAGTCATCCTTAAGTGCTGACCACAGCAGAGGCGACAGTATCCCTCCCTGCGGACAGCCCCTTCCCACTGTTGCCTCAATGGACGCCTCACCTAACTTGGACACTACGATCGCGATCCTATGCGTTAGGTTGGCATACAACCATTGGCATATTAGTGGGGAGACTCCCCTCCTTGAAAGTGCGTCGGTCACTGGCTCCTTCAATGTCAATAAACGCCGCTAGGGCTACTTTTTTGTCTTCAATTGACTTTGATTATAGCCTGTTAAAGTCATCCAGCGCTAGGTCTGTGAATTTTCCCCGCTGGTATGCATATTGACGATTACTTAATGGGTTCTCCGTTAAGATTTCGTCTCTTATATATCTATCTCCCAGGACTAACTATGGAACGAACATATTGCATTTATAGCAACTGCAGCAGAAAAGAAATAAGGCTTTCTGTTTAGAGCACGGAAATATTTCTCTCCATCTAACTAAGCTACTCTTTACTAAGTCCAAATACGACTTAATCTTGAATACTGCTCGCATGTCTGGGGTTCGGCGGCTCTGTCAAGGTTTGGAGTTCTTGGTGCAGTAGAGAGAAGAGCAGTTCGACTAATAAACGACACCAGTATCACCAAAAACCTAGCCCCGTTGTCGCACCGAAGAGCAGTGTCTGATCTTTTCTTGTTTTACCGATACTTAAACGGATTTTGATCGGAAGAACTCTGCTCTATAATGTCTCCCTTTGTCAGACCAGTCAGAGCAAGGCGACGTGCCAACTCCATGCACCCTTATACTGTTCAATGCCCGACATCGAGAACGGATCGATTCGATCGTTCCTTCATCCCCAGGGTCTCCAGATTGTGGAAGTTCTTACCTTCCCACGTCTTCTACACTCGTTCCAACTTACAGGCCTTTAAATCCCAAATTAATAAATTGTCCCCTCTGCCCCAATAGATGTTCTCAGTACATTTGTATTTAGGTCTATACCTACGAGACGAAAGTGAGTAAGTGTCACATGTGGCATGAGTTGGATTTAACAACCGTTCGTCGATTTGATGGCTAAGCACCTATAGCTTAGTTGTTAGAGCGTGAGCGCGTAGAGCTGAAAGTTGCGAGTTCGAGTCTCGCTGGGTGCGACATTTTTTTAATTCCTTCTTAATGTCCTTTAATATATTCTTGTTTGTATACTTTCTAAAAATTTTCAAAATTTCAAAATTTTCAAAAAAAACACCATTAACTGTTTCAAATCTTACTTGGGAAATAGGAAACCACTGGTAAAACCAAAACTCTAATCACAAAAGCATCGCTTGTGGAGTACCGTGAGATTTAGTAATATGTCCTTTACTTTTTCTGTTCTTTATTAATGACTTTTCCAACTTAAAAAATAGATGGAACTTGTTTTATTTGCTGATAATACGATTATAACTTGGAGCAACTGTAATGCATTTCTTCATGCAACTATAAATTCTGGTTTAATTAAAAACATTTACTCTCTTTTAGCGTAAAGAAAACAGTAGCGTTTTTCAACACTTGTTTCTAAATAATAACCAAAATCATACCGTTGATTTAGTAAGATTTCTTGGTATTTTTATGAACAGCAACGTTAAATGTCGTTAAGGAAGAATTTAGACTCATTGTGTTATGCAACAAGATTTGTTTCTAAAGAAATCAATGTATTATCGGCCAAAATTACATATTTCTCTTCAATTAAGTGTCATCTTCCATATGGTCTTTCTTTTTGGGGTTCTAGTACAGCTACTCAATCTGTTATTATTTTTAAATTGCAAAAAACTGCCTCAATCAAACAACTCACTGCAAAAGCTACTTTAAAGATAATGAAATTTTGATGCTCTTCTCTTTATTTATTTTAAAAACTGTTTGCCTAATTTTTTAACACCTACATCTCTTTACTGCAAGACCTAATACTGACCTCTTCACTAGAAATTCATATGTTGTTTTACCGACACCATCAAATAAGTTAGTGAAAAAATATATATTATATTCTACAAAAAAACATTATAATCATCTCGCTCTGGAAATTAAATCCGCAACATCTGTTTTGGAATTTTGCAAAACAATGAAAATCTATCTGTCTGTAAGACCACATTTGGTTTTTTTAATAAGTAATTAAGAAAATACATTAGTTTGGAAATTAAAGTATATTCATGTACAAGTCTTAACTTATTAGAAACTGGGGATTATATTGCAATTTATTTAAATTCTGCAATAGTTTATGTTACTTTTATTGTTATTATTTTTATGTAGTTGATATTGATATAAATTATTTTTTTATGTAAAATTGGAAATGTTTTATTGAAGGTAATTACCTACCTACTTTATTTTTTGTGTGCTTTGTCCATAAAATTCTAGAATTTTCAGTGGCAATAAAGCATATTTATTATAATTATTAGTAATAATTCATTGTTATTAAACACAACCTTTAAAAAGGTTTTTTTACCTTTTGTTCACAATCTAATTTCTTTTGTTGAACTTTAATAGCACAGTAATACCAATCTATTTTTAAATTTAAATCAGTAACCTCACGTAGGTTTTTGTTTTTATATACTCGTGTATTAAAAGAGCTAATTTTTCTGAAATAAATAGGATTAAACATACGATAAAAGCAAATCCTGCTAATTAACTGTTACTGTCCAAAGGATAAAATGCTGACATGAATTTAATGAGTTTACAAATTATTATTCAACATTCCGTCAAAATATGTGTTTCATGTTTAGTGAATGAAATGATAGGTTTTATCATTAATTAGAATGAATCGGTCCGTAGAAATACAGAGATTATATATCTTCACAGAGTGTTCACTGTATGTGTTGACTACCTTTCAATTATCACAAATACACCGTAACTCTATTATTCAATCAAATAGCGATTGACGTGTTATGAACAAAACAAGATAAAACCCACAAATGTCAAGTGAAACTTGTTTTGTCCGTCGTGCAATATGAATGTTGCTTTTACGCTTTATTTTTGGTATATTTGACCTGTGATCATAAAGAGAACACATTAAATGACCAACTATTTATTTTAATCCTGTTTCCCAAATTTGCTCAGTTTAAAAGCTTAAGTTAAGTTAAAATTTTTGTAATACAAGGGTTGTCGTACAAGTTTTGCATATAGCCTTCTAGAAGGAGCCGCCAATAGAACGTTCAGACACTAATTTAACCTCAATCTTCTGTTGACATAAATCCAGAGTTTCATTGCGATACAACAAGCCGTATAGAATCTTATATCCTGGAGCAATAATTTTTTACAATTTTCGGAGAGAATTATCTCATCAGCGGTCATGATTCGTTCTCGGAGCTGTACTGCATTCTACAACCTAAATCTAATATTTTGGTCTATTGTGGTTTAAATAAAATTTAAAAACATTTTGAAAACATAATTAGTTTCATTTTCTAAAAATGTCAACCTCTCATCAATAAATGACACTTTCTCTTTCATTTTTATAGTTCGGACAGGTACAACTTGCTGTAGATCTAATTTTGGTGTAGGTGTCCATTTAAAAATCGCGCAAAGTCACTACAAACAGAAGTATAAAATATAATCCAAATGTTTTATTTTGCTATATAAACTATGTACATTTCGACTAGATAGTCACAAAATCTGCTTATTTTTATATTTTCGCTTCTACTTTTCACCATATCGGCAGAAGAAAAAGAAGTTTAAAAAAAATGCGTTAACAATTTGCCCTCGTAGGAACTTCCGATATTATAAACAGCGCTTAAGCTCAATTCCTATATTTTTCAGTGCCATTCTTTCTCTAAATGTAATCGACAACCAATAATTTTAATATTTGGCAAATTTTCTTTGGCAAATTTATGTATTGACACTTTAACATTATATAAAATAGTTTTGGGGCAAAAATCTATATAAACTTAAGTGCTACATAATACCTGAAAATATCTAAAAGCTGCCAAACATGTTTCAGTATTTTTTATGCTTTAATGGAGTAAAAATGAGAGGTATTTAATCTTTATTTTATGAATAGTAAAAAATTTGGTAAAATATTTGAAACTAACATTAAAATATACAGTATCACATTAAATTAAGGGAACATTATTTCCAACTCAGCTACATGTAGATTTTTAAAAAAAGGTGACAAATCTAAAAAATGGATTACTTAATAAAAAAACGTAAGTTTAAAGTAGGTTACATAAAAGTTAAGTAATTAAGAAAACAAATTATAATAGTAAATCCATAGATTACTTCTTAATTCGGTAGATTAATAGAATAAAACCAGTTTCATTAATATTTAAATTGATTACGTCTTCTTCGCCTAAACCACCTTTTTATTTTAAAATGCTGATAATTTATTAATTCTACTTAAACAACTAATTATGATAATCCCTGCACCAGCGTCCATTTTAAGGGTTGAATATTCGAATTAAGTTAATATCCGGAGTTGAATTTATGGTCACTGAGCTATTAAGTATTTACTTCTTGCATTATATACAAAAGTATACAGCAGTTTTAAAAGTTTCTATTTTTCAAGTGGTCGACAAAAAAAAGTGTACCTAAGTAATTATGAATATTTACTGAATCGAAATCGCAAACTTTGTTAAAGTTTCTCCTAATCAAGAAAAGTTTTAACAACTCTAAAATGTACATAATACAATGAATTTCATAATGAACTTAAGTACCTACTCTTTTACTGGAAAAACTATTTAATTAGAACCAGGCAAAGTGAAATCTGTTAGTAACGAAGTTACAGACTAGATAGGTGCAATTAAAAAATAACACTTTAAGTTACTTAGCTATAGTACAATCAATTTTTAATAAAAAAGAACTCTTCTGATAATAATATTTCATTTATGAAACTCTACAATTGTTTTTTTTAATCCAAACTCTTGGCAAATTGGGATCTGAAAACATTTCCAGAAAAATTTCAAAGAAAACTGTAAAACCGCATTTGAAATTTTTTTTGAGAAGTGGTTGGTTGTAATTATTACTTTAGCTAACATAATCGTTATATTCAACAAACGAACCAATAGGATGTCATAAAAGAATGTGTGTGGCTTCAACTTATATCCCGACAAAATTCTAAGATGAAGCATGGATTTTCATAATGAAGAACTATCCTCACGTTCCGATGCTAATTACCGGTAACGATTATTTTGTCGAGACATAGTTACAGGGTGAAGTTTTTAAATCTCTTTGGGTTTATTATAACCAAAATACTGGCACAATCCTTTAAAGAAAAAAAAAATTAAAAACGCCCCTAAAATACGAATTAATCCGTTCCACTTATGTGCACATCAGATTAGATTTTTAAACATCCAAAAAACGAAAAATTAAATACGTTGAAATTAATAGAAGGATCCAACAATTTTCCTAGCCTACTTATATTTGGACAAAAATTTGTGAGACACTGCTTGTCTATGTTGCGAAATTAATTTAAAAAATTAATATATATATATATATATATATACATTTGTTTTTTCTATTTATTTAATTCATTTTCTATAATAAAATATACCCAATCATAATAAATAAGAAGTGTACGAGTTCAGAAAAATTGGAGATCACTAATAACAAGGAGTACCTACCAGTTAATTTAATTAGCGTGGTTATTATTTGTAGTGTGTAAGAGTTCAGAAAAATTTAAGTTGAACATTTAAAGTGTACGATGCCACGAACTTTCGATGAAATAAATTCAAATTTAGATTTAGAAAATTTAAAAGTTAACTACTCCAGCTAAGATCGGTAAGTGGTTTCTCTACTGGCAAATTTGTGCCCAGCTCAGCCGTAGAGGGTAATACAAAACAAAATAGTGTGAGTCGCGCCACCGATTTTACGGTATAAATCGGAAACCCCTGATGGTCCAGGCACTGACCTATCTTACTGGAGAGAAATAACTGATTCTTCTGAATCCTGATAAGCAAAATAAAATTAATAAAAATATTTAATTAGGTGAGTGGATGATGATCTGAGTAAGAACACAAAGTTAGATCTATCAATTATATTGACGAAAATAAACCCAACAGTGAAGTTTACAATATATATAAATATATAATCAAGCAAAGAAAGTTAGTAAATAATAATATCAGCAAATAATGCCAAGAACTTGGCAGTTTTAATAATGAGTGATCACCCAGCGCAATAAGAAAGATTCAAAATTAATAAATCCTATAAAATAAACAATATTTAAACAACTTAGACAAAGGTTAGGCCAATTCTTTACAATGTCTTAAACTTAAAATTAAATTTTTGGCTTATCTGTTTATCCGCAGATCTGTAGTGAGGCTTTTGTTAATAGCCTGCTGCTCTGTGGATGGTGACGCTCGGTGTTGATTCCTCAGTAGTGAGCTGATCTTACAATTTACTTGCCAGGTCCAAAAAAAAAGTTCAGCCAATACCAAAAAAAGTTCTGCCAGGACCAAAAATATTAGCCCAGTCCGAAAAAAGTTCAGCCAGAACCAAAAACCCTAGTCGAAAAAAGCGCATTAGCCAAAAATTCCAAAGTTAAATTATTTAAGAAAGAAACGTTAAATTTACAAATGTTGACTCTACTTATTACAAAAAAAATTAAAAGATTAAATTACACACTAGATTATTTAAGAAAGAAAATATATTAAAGTTACAAGTACCGACTCTGCCTAATAAAAAGAAGAAAAAAAAAGCAATTTTAAAGATTAAATTACTGATAACACCATTTAAAGGTATACCAAACATAATAATAAACAATAA
The DNA here is from genome assembly GCA_964028335.1 of Altica lythri. Taxonomy (NCBI): domain Eukaryota; kingdom Metazoa; phylum Arthropoda; class Insecta; order Coleoptera; family Chrysomelidae; genus Altica; species Altica lythri. Next base: position 23,571,289 of record OZ034803.1, on the reverse strand, counting down.
CAGAATTATTGATGAAATTAATAAGTAAATGAATCAATTATATCAGATGCAGGTGTGTCAGTCATTATACAATTTACAATTTAGAAATCCAATTTACAAAAAAAAAATACGATATAAAATAAAGGAACACAATGAAATATATGTAAATTCAAAATTTATAGATTAAATTATAGTTAAAAGAGGTTAAGCATATCACAAAAAAAAATTCATTGCACCTGATTTCAAAATTATTTACAACAGTTTATATAAAAATTTATAATAACCATTAAAACTTAAAATTAGTAATTTAGTCGGGTTTATTTATGACTGATAAATTTAATTACACAGAATGAATTTAATTATAAAAGAAAACGATAGATCTAATATTAACAAAATACCAAAATTTAACGTAATATTTAGGTATGTACGTGTAGCTATTATATGGATGATAATTTACGTGATTTATCGAATAAACACAGGCAAACACTTACCCTTTTATATTAAGATTAGTGGTTAAGCAGCCAATCTGCGATGTTATTTTGCTAGCACCCTGTAGCAAATTTCGTGATTCTTAATCGGATGTCCACGCTTCTTCGTAACGAACTCTTAGTAATCACACTATAATCGAATGACGGTATCAAGAAAAAACATTATATAATTATGCATAAGGTATAACTTACCGAAGAAAAGCACCATTTAACTAAATCCCAAGAAATATGGAGTTATCTAAACTCCTACTCAAAAATACCACAATAGGAATAAACAAAAATGAGGCTTAGATAAAAATACTGAAGTGAAATTCAAAAACTCGTAAGGATGGCTTGAATATTGCCAGAAGAACTTTCAACTTCACAAAATGGCGTTGCTTAATTCGATAGTAGTACTAATGTGTTCGTACAATTGTTGAAATGCAAAAGGAGCCCTAAAATCACGATAGTTCACGCATACGCTTCCCGCAATGACACTTGTGAGTATAGAAGCGGAAATAGTGTATTCCGTTGTGCAAAAACGGCTTTGCTAGATATTAATTTGATTTCCGAAATGATGTTAAAATTAAATCGAATTCATTAAACTAAATGTATTATTAATATCAAAAGGAATCGATGCACTTATTTACTTAATTTAAAGTTTTTGCTATTAGCTTAAACAGTAAAAGCCCGATATGTTTTCGACCTAAACAATCAAATTATCTACTCTCTCCACGGGTCAGGTCAATAGGATTCCTACTACACGGACCAGAACCCGTTAAAAGGCTAGCTATCGCGATAAAACATTAACTTAACTTTTAAATATATGGAAGCTGATTTATGCACGTGACAACGACTTAAAAAGTGTACAAATTCAAAAGACACCTGTTATTAAACATTTCGTTTAATTTTTAAAACATTTCAGACTAAAATAATAAGAATAATAAGAATCGGCTATTTTTAATACAGTTTAGCAGTTTCCTTAAAATACGGAAGGGCATAGGTAAAAGTCTAAAATTCCCAACATTGTTAGTGCCAGACTATTATTAAGCTTATTTTGTTTCGTACTCCCTGTCGATTGCGAAAAGACTATAAGTTGATTATGACAACGCTGTTTGTTGTAATTTTTGTGTTTAATTAACACTAATTATTATATTTCATCCTGAAATTTTTACTAAAACCATATAATTTTTTTATGGCCCGTTTGAATATTCATTATAAAAAACAGTATGCGATATATGCCAGATACACGTCGAACATTCTGCACTAATTATATTTATTAAATAATGATAAATACGTATTTTAAAATGTAAATTGAATTATGTTGCATTATAGAAATATTAAATAATTAATTGCTCTTGATCGATACATATGTATTTTAATAATATAGAATATAGGTACTCAACAGCCGTTATAAATTTTGTTCACTGCTTTATTTTAAAATCAATACATATATATCAGATTTACATAATATATTATTTAATTTGTATATTTGTAAACATTTATATTGTTTCTGGATTTTTTGTTGAAATATTGAAATATTGAGTTGGTAAAAATCTTTAATATAATTTTTAAAATCAGTTAATATTGCAAAAAGTAGGATCTTTTTTAAAAAAATTCCCCTACAACTTGTAAAATCGGGTAAAAATTTAGCACGTTGAAATTTTATTGGCCATTTCTACAAAATTTATAAATTGTTGATAGAACAGATTAAATCATAAAAATTTTTGCAAATCTGTTCTAGTATGTTAACAGTTTAAGAGATAACCCTAAAAGATTATAAATCACTGTAAAAATTACAGGTAGAATAACACTTACTAGTCATAAACAAGAAAATACACGTCCAATTAAGTCTAGGTGCGTATGCTAGAGTGTTTTGGGCTAAAGTAATGGCCATACAGCACTGTGCATTTGAGATCATATGTCAGGTCATAACGGGTTAAACCGTGGTCATTTACTAGGACAGTCAAGCAGTTTTAAAGGCGATAGTCTCGTCATAAACTAGCAGTGAAAAAGTTGATGAATTGGCCGAAGCAGGAGGTAAGATCCCAATAATTAGCCCGAATCATTAAGCTTGGTTACTAACATGTTTAAAAAGGCAGGCATTGAAAAATAGAGGCTAGAGAAGGCCCAAGAGTGGTGAAAAAAAATCACAAACAAGCGACAAGCCAAAGGACACATAACAAAATTTACTGCAAATCTATTATCACAAAGGCGAAACGATGTCAAAATGATTGTCAGTCTCTTGACAGGACATTGTCAGCTCAGAAAACACCTGAGTTAGCTAAACTTGGCAGATGAAGACATCTGTCGATAATGCCAAGAGAAGAGGGAAACCGCATTTCATTTCCTATTCCACGCCGTTGCTAGGACGTGGGTTCTGGTATTGGGAGAGAGAGAGAGAGAGAGGGGCCACTGCCAAGGCTAATAAGTCTTAGTAAGAGGGCAAGGCTGGACCAAGGTATTCTAATCGTAGCGTAGAGATCATGGGTGTTTACTATGGATCTGTAAGTTGCAGTGATACAACCCAATAAATATTTATTTATCAGCCTTGCTATTATTAGAAAATATTACGTACATTACCAGTTTATTACTAGAAATTTAGCGACAGTCGAGATGAGCCTTGACTAGTTTTTCTTTGACGCAGAAAAGCCTTCACTACCGAAGGCTATACGTCTCGCGAACTGGTGCAAAAAAAGCGAACAGTCAACCGATGGTTGGATCTAATGCAAATTCTCACTCTATATCCATCATACTGACCTTAACAAGTGAAATGTAATACAGTACAATTATTGAATATTAAACTAACAAACTAAAGTAGAATAAAACTACTATGACGTTATTTCTTACATAGGTTTTAAGTATTGCATCAATAATTAACGACAAACTATAATAGAATTGCATCAAAATTATTTGTATTCAATGTAAAAATCTTCTAAATATATAAAACTCAAAAGTGACTGACTGACATAGTGATCTATCAACGCACAGTCCAAACCACACGACGGATCGGGCTGCAATTTGGCATGCTGGTAGATGTTATGACGTAGGCATCCGCTAAGAAAGGATTTTGATAAATTCTACCTCCAAAGGGTAGAGGATAAAAGTTTGTATGGAACTTTATTAATTTTAAACCGATCGGGCTGAGATTTTGCATGTATAGAGCTTCTATGACGTAGGCATCCCCTAAGAAAGGATTTTTCATAAATCCCACCACTTAGGGGATAAAATTTTGTATAAATCTTTTTAGATTTTCGACTGATTGAACTGAAGTTAAAGGTTGGGGCTACTATGATGAAGACGTCCGCTTACATAGGATTCTGATAAATTCAACCCCATGGGGATAAAATAAGGGATGATGAAGGATGTAAATATATTAGTTTAAACCTATCAGTACCTAAAGGAACGAATTAATTAAGACAAACAAAATAATTTTTAGTTCTAAATGTTGACAATAGATGGAGTAGTATTTTAAAACACGCTATCGTTGTGTTTTCACTGAGTTACATATACCTGATGATTAGTGGCCGCCGTATCTTATAGTACATACTACCTGTATACCTAAATATTTCTAGCGGATTATATTTGACGATTTTGACCGTTCTTTTCTTGGCATATTTTGGATTGCATTTGCTTTGTTTCGGTACCATAGTTTTGGTTATAGACTCTGCTTTGTATTTGGCATGTTTTGTGTTTGTTTGGTTTAAGTGTAGGTTAGATACCGAATGATATCCTGTTCGAATTTAAACGATTATAAAAGTCTGCTTTGCCATGACAATAAACAAGTCTCAGGGGCAAACTCTCGAATTTTCGGGTATTGACTTAAGAGAACATTGCTTCTTTTATGGACAATTTTATGTTGCTTGCTCTCGAGTACGTGTACAGTAGCTTGATAATGTTTTCAATTTAATTCAATTTATTTAATTAAACATTTAAGTAGAGTTTTACACCCCTTTTTGAAGTGATAACTTCTTATGGGAGGGTAACTGATTTTTAGCATAACGCGTTGAAAAAAGCGTTTATCATAACGCGTTGTTTATCGTTGAAAAAAGCGTTTATCATAACGCGTTGTTTATCGTTGAAAAAAGCGTTTATCATAACGCGTTGTTTATCGTTTTTACACACAGGCAGGCGCAGGCGCAGTGAAACATAATAATATCATTTCTCTCTCTCTCTCTCTCTCTCTCTCTCTCTCTCTCTCTCTCTCTATGCTTTTCCCAAACATCTTATACTGAACGGATTGAGAAAGCAATACTTGAATTTTTTAAAATTTTCAAAATTATTAGAATTTTCAAAATTATCAGAATTTTCAAAATTTTTAGAATTTTCAAAATTTTCAGAATTTTCAAAATTTTTAGAATTTTTAAAATTTTTAGAATTTTCGAAATTTCCAGAATTTTTAGAATTTATAAAATTTTTAGAATTTTCAAATTTTCAAAATTTTTAGAATTTTCAAATTTTCAAAATTTTCAAAATTTTCATTATTTTCATTATTTTCAAAAATTTTCAGATTTTCAAAATTTTTCAAAATTTTCAAAAATTTTCCAAATTTTCAAAATTTTTTAAATATTTAAATTTTAAAATTTTCAAAATATTTAAATTTTTAAATTTATACGCATTATCATATCAATGTACATAAAGTTTAAGTAATGGGCAAAGTTTTTCTCAAGTTAAAAAAATTTCAATAATAAATAGTTCAACTTGGATTAGATGAAGTTATCACATCTGTCGCGCGTCCTGAGACGCACACTTTTCTATTTTATTTAATTTAATATCCCCAATAACTTAGTCCATGCTTAGACAAGGCTTTGTATGTATTGCAGGTTACTAAACTTGATGATCACACAATGTACATACATTGAAATTAAGGTTGATGATGTGCTAAAAGAATGAAGCAGAGAATAACAGCAACCAAGGGAGAGGCAAGTTAAGGGACCGATAGCTGGATAGTACTTATTATGTAATTCTTATCAATGCTTTAATATTCTCATTCTAAATTCTAAATTATTTTAAGATAGTATTTCCATAAATAGCTCTATATGAGTATTTATATAGTTTCTCACACATTTCTTGAATTTATAAAGTTTTGATTCTTGTTTAATATTATTTAATTTAGCGCTTAATGACAGATTAATTAAGAGTATTGTGTGCCCAAATTTTTTACACACGCTAAACAAAAGGAAAGGCGCAAAAACTATACCTAATGTTAATAATAATACTTCTTAACTTTGTTCTTTATCCTTATCCAAATAAATAAGTTATTTAACACAGGCGAACAAAATTACCTAAAGTATTTTTTTAACCAATATGGAAGAAGTTTTTATAGTTTGAAAATAATATTAGTCTAATACCACGCGCGCATTAATGTGCGGGGTGTGTGAAGCGTGAGACGGTAGCACGCTGCTGCTGTCCGACATAACACTGTCGATAAACGCGTTGAGTCTTGAAAATTAATGGATTAATTTGTTTTATTTCGTAGTGGTGTATTAAAAAAGGATTTTTTCTAAAATCCATGCCTAATGGTTTAAAATAGGAGTTGCAAGTATGTATGAAACTCGGTGGCAAAAAACTAAATTCCACGTGGACAAAGTCGCGGGCAGCCGGTAAAATAAATATAAAATCCGTTATTATTTATGTCGACGACACCATGCTGTGACACCAATGATACACAAGCGAAACGTAGGGAAGATTAAAGTCAAAAGTGCCAAACAAAAGCTGCATTAAATAGGGGAAACGTCGTACAAATAATATCCAGATAAGAAACAGGTTCGGTTTAAAAGCTTTCCTATTATTAGCAAAAAAACATTATAATCATGTTTATTATTATAAGGATACATTCACAGAACTCTTCAAAATTTGGTTTATAAACTAGTTATTGCCAAATGTACCAAAAAACTGTTTTATCGTGATGGACAACGCAAGATAATATATTCGCTAATTAAATATAGTGTCAAATAGTACAAATACTAAATCTGACATTCAAAATATTTATTAGTCAGTTAAACAAAAGCAGGTTTTTAGAAAACTTTAGTGTAACATTTTTTTATAGATGTTAATTGCTTAAGGTATGCCAGGCGTACGTAACGTATTTTTCCCCTCCAGCCTCCCCTGGCTGAAGACCAGAAGTATTTTAAGAAATGGTTGGACTGCCCACATAGGGTGACAGATGTCATCGTCATCGCCCTGTCAGAAATCGTCTTTGTTTCATCCCGTGCCACACACTATATTTTTCATATCACATGCATTAAAACAGCTAGTTTTGACCTCTATAGCCAGTCGAAGTAAGACTATTTCAGACCAATGCAACTGTCAGTCAGAAACATTCTGACAGACCTGAAACAATGACATTTGTTTCTGCCCTAGAGGAGAAACAATATTGTTTCTTCCCTAGGGCAGAACATGTTAGTTTCCAGACTATAGTTAAATGAAAGACCTTAATTTAAAAGTTTATTAATATTTTCTTATAAATACTTTAAAATAATACAAAAGTATAAATCTCTTTGACATTTCTTAAAGTGTTGGTTGATAGAAACACAATTTCAGTTGATCTATCTAATATAAAAGCATAAAAATAAAAAGAATCAAACAAGTTATCCTGTGTATATTGAAAAACCGGTGAAATGGAATATCTGTTGCTCCAGGATATCTTTGACTGAAAACTTCGAAATCCAATAAAAATGTCTTCTATTCCGAAGGTAGAATTCAGAAAATTGATAGAAAGATAAACAGTGTCGAACTGCAATATTAAAGTTTTGTTTTTGTCTCACTTTTTTATCTTTAACTTTTTTTACAGAAGGATTTGAAAAGCTTTATATGATTCCTTATTCACAAAGTACCAGCTTAAAAAATGTACGCATTATTATAGTAGTTTACGTAACAAGTCCCGAAAGTGGTCATTTACTGGACGAGTGGGCAAATTGCAGGGCGAGCCACAGGCGAGTCCTGCAAGCCTGCGAGTCCAGTAAAAGCACTTTTGGGACGTATTACGTACAATACATTTTTTAAAACGGGCATTGTTGTACCACAAACTTCATATTATTTAGTTTACATTTTTATAACAAGAACTCTTTATTAACTAATTTTAACATTTTTTTAACAAACGTTGCTTGGGTGGCCGCCTTAACAATTTCATCCGGTATAATTTTATCTTCCATTAATTCACAATCAAATGCATCATATTGAATATCCATTTTGTAATAAATTTTACGTTTCCAACTAAACGTCAAAATATGTAAAGTTATTTTATAGTTTTAAATATATACAAAACTCGGTTACCATAGAAACCAATTGACCGCTATCTTAGACTAACTATTTTATTGCTTTTTCATTAAAGATAGGCCGGAAAGAAAATAAAAATGAGTCCGGTAAAAGATTTTACCAGACTAATTTTTATTTTCTGGCCGTGTCCGACAAAATGAGATTTTCTGACCTAAAAATAAACCGGAAAATACTAATTTCTGGCCCGTTTAAAAAAATATCTAATTTGACAAAGTGAAGTATTAATCCTTATTAGGTATAACTTAAGGTAAAAGTGTATAAATTGATTTTTGTTTTTTTTTGCCTGTTTATACTTTTCGCTCATTTCCCTTCCAAACAACTTTATCGCCAACATTGTATTGTCTGACGACCGTCACTGTTAAAATTATGTTTTATCCTATATATTTTTTTAAAACTTTCCTTTCAAAACCTCAGCCATAATTTGTTAACACACAAAGCTAAAAACATTAATTTAACAATCTTTGATAACCAAAAATTAGATAAAAAAGGCATTAAAACACTTTAATTTGTTGGTCAATCTTCAGAAGAGGATGCTTTATATAGAACTAACTAGTACGCAGTATTAGAAGCCTTTCATAAAATAACTATTTTTTAACATTTTAACCTTTTTGGACTTTCTTACAAATACATAATTTAATATTTTTACCTTTAATAATAAAAATTTGTAATTATTAAATAATTTTAATATAACAGTTTAAAATAAAACAATCATAAAATAAAAAAAAGTTATGTTATATATTTAGAAACAGTACCTATTTCTGAAAAAAACAATGCTTTTTTATTGTTTTTCTTTTAAGCGACTTATGAAAGCTTCTAAAAAATATTTAGCCAGTAACTTTTAAAAATGGTTTAATCAGAACAGTGGTCTATGTATAAATTTAACAAAACTTTAAAAAAAAATTTTCACGGACCTGAAAACCTACTCTGCTTTGGTACATTTTAAAAACAAAGTGCCACAACTTTCGCGCTATTGAAAAATAAATCAAGCGAGAGTGCTTTTTCAATTCCAAGCGTTTCACGCCAAAACTTTTGCAGAAAACTGGTATTAAAGTCTGTTAAATTGAAAACTCCTTTAACCACAACCTTAAACGTTTCTGTGGAAACTACCCTACCTTTGATGTTTTTTCATCGCATAACATTTGCTTAAATTTTTGGAACCCAAATTTATAGATATATGTTTTAAATAGGTACATTAGAATATGTGTCGATACTTTGGAAAATTCTCTTGCAATAAAATAACTTTTTCCTGCAAAAATTATAAAATTATAACTTTGCGGCACTTACAGGAGTCAGACTTTAAAACAGGATATTCGTTATCTATTTTTATAACATTAGATTTGCAATTTTGCCATACATCGTTGTTAATGCTGCTACCTCTCGAATATTTTTAAAGGCCAATGCGCTTGGATTAAAAATTAGTAGTATGGAAATAATTACAAACGGGTATGACAGTGCCTGTTGCAAATGGTGTCAATGACGTATTCATTTCTAAAATTTAGACTTTTGATCGTTGTAATTATTTCCTTTTTTACTCAAACCTGTTTAGTACGCATTGTCCATAACAACTTCCGAAGTCGCCGATACTTTAGGCAAGAGGTGTTTGACAAATCACTTTTTAAATTAATTGACTGGCATATCTTTGTGATAATTGACAGAAGACCCTGTTTTTATTTGGCCGACAATAGCAACGCATAAAATACAAAACGGTCTTTACTTCTTGAACGCAGTGCATTTAAAGCACAATTGATTTTGTTCTCGTAATTGACAACATGACAACATCATGCGTATCTTTGCCAAGACCTTTAAAAAATTTAAATAGTCAAAATATACCTACAATAAGGAGTAAAATAAATTAATGATTAAGTAAAGTTATAAAAATGTCATAATTAAGACTAACACAATTTAAAAAAATAACTTATTCACCATGCAATAATACACCACACAAAGCACTTACTTCTTTTAACACTTAATATTTTCTAAGAGCTTATATCTACAACTATTAATTGAGGAGCAAATTTTAATATAAACAAAAAGTTTATTCTAACTATTGAAACTTTTAAAGAAAAGAGGACTCAAGGTTTTAAAACTATCGGTCTTTCGAAATTGCATCCCAAAATAGGCAGGTAGAAAGTTCTATACATAAATTGCATCCGGGGTACAACGAAATTGCATCCTCGAGTTAAATTTCTGTCAGGGTAAAATCGTGGTATATAATGAATTTAGATACACAGTGTTGCCAAACTTCAAGCATAATAATGAGAATTTGGAAACTCCACAAACAATATTTTTTTCGAAATTGATACATATTATGAATTTGTTGTTTCCTAAATAAAGATTATATCCTCGTTTTCTGTAATTTCTTTTGATGATGCTTTAACAAATATTCCATGAAATTAGAAATGAGTTTTTTCCTAATGATACTCAGGACAATCTATTATTATGATACTATTATATCTAGTAATCTACAACAAGAAGATTATCCCCTGTGTTTCTAATTATTTCAAATATTTTATTAAGTTAACATTTTACCTGGTTGGATTTATTATTCCATTTATCGCATTTGTAAGTGTTAAGACAAGTAAGTGTTAAGACAATACCAGTTATAATAAAAGTAACGTTTTGTATTAGTGAAAAAGGAAAATCCATGTTAGTAATTGATGGATATAGTTTTAGTTTTCTAGTTAAAAACAGAACATGTAAGGCTTTTGTAAAACCTTAAAATGCTGAAGATGTAGTAGTAGAATCGGTTTTGGACCATAATCATGAAAAGTTTGAAACAGATGTTTTTAATAGAAATTTTTTAAGTAATTCAGTTAAAAGCAAGGCAGTAAGTGACATTTGTGAAAAGCCCTTTAAACTCATTAGAAGTAAAATTAAAAACACTGGTATTGATACTTTCACTACAAAGGACATTGTGAGGATTATACAAAATATATATAATGCTAGAGCTTCTGTATTACCTACTTAAACTGCCAAAAAATATATCCGATTTTTATGCTGCAATATCCTGACGAATAGAAATGACAAAAAAAATAATATTGTTATTTTTTCGAGTTTTTCAAATTTACAATTTTTATCTACTACTTCATGTTGGTATGTAGATGGTACATTTGAATACTGTCCTAGATTTTTTACACAATTGTTCACCATTCTGGGTCTTAAAAATCGCCATTATATATCTCTAGTAGGTATTTTGTCTTCTTCCCAATAAAACTTCCTTATCATATTATAATGCCTTCAAGTATATTAAAGAAGAATGTGTTCAAATTAATGGTACAATTTCGCCAAAACTTATAACTACAGATTTTGAAACCGCCATTCACAAAAGTATTCACCAAGCGTTTCCAAAAAATGTTGTTTGGGGTTGTAGATTTCACTTAGGACAGTCGTGGTATCGAAAAATACAGCAATTAGGTCTAGCTGTGGAGTAGGGGAAGGTCGGGTAGCCACGGACATAAAAGCAAAACTCGAAAAAAATATGAAATCAACAGAACTAGACTTTAATTTTGAACGTAAACAATAATTCTAACATATTTATAATAGTTTAATTAACATAACAGTCCAATAATTTTACAAACTTAGCCTAAATCAAGTCTTATAATCAGCCTTTAATTTTCGTCAAAAAAGAATTTGGCGGGTAGCTCCGGCCACACCTATTAATGATGACCAGGTCTTTTTTTGCAGTGCAGACGTCGCAATAATAGTAAGATTGCGCTCCATCGATGTATACACATTCTTCGTGCGCCCAGTCTTTACATTTGGCGCACTGTATCCAAGGTTCTTCAAAGGTTTCTCCGCAAATAATGCACTCTGTCTCTTCGTCTCTTGTCAAATTTTCTTTTGGTCTCTTTTTATTGGTCGCAGTTGTCGTTGCAGTTGTTAGGTGCCTTTTTACGCTTTTTGCTTTTTTTGTGTCTACCAATGTGTTTTTGTATGGTGAAGAAGTGAGAATTTCGCTTCTTTGGGTTTTTCGTGAACGCGTCTGAAGACGTTTTTTAGATGCATCAGGTAGTGGCGACACCTGTTTTAGTAGCTGATATGATGTATTGAAGGGTGCTTCTGGGCACTCCGTATTTACTAGCAGCTTCTCTTATCGATATTTCCTTTTTTTTAACGCATAAAATGGCCTGTTTCATTACATTTTCATCCCAATTACCCCTTCTTGTAACTTTTCCCTTAAATTTCGGCATTTCCAAGTGACCTAAAAATAAAAAAATATTTTGTATACATACCATAGTGTATTGTACCCACTTAGTTGTGAAAATAAACTTTTAAACAAATTACATTCACTCATACTAGTCACCCAAAAAGTGGCCGAGGCTACCCGACAAACGTGTGGCCGGGGGTACCCGGTCATCTCGATCTTCAATTATTTTTTTCTGGAAAAACACCTATCACGCTAACGAAATAATCTAAACTGGCATACTTACTACAATAATAACCATACATAATTAGTACTAAGTGATGATAAAGTACTTACTTTTTATATATTTTATCTGCTTTCGAAAAGTAATCGGCGCACGAAAAAATCTTCATCAAACACTCAAACCGTTGGTACTTGTTACCCGGTCGAAATTCACCAAACTACTGTTTATATTATTCAAACACGCGGCGCTGCGTACGTTTTTAAGGGTGCAAAGTTTATCTATGTGTGCTTAGGAGGTTGGTACTCACTGTGGCCGAGGCTACCCGCCGGCCGGGGCTACCCGACCTTCCCCTACACAAAAAGAACGAAAATGAAACAGAAATTACATTAGCGCAAATTCTAATTTTCCTCCATATATTTGGGCCAAACATTCGTCGTCGCTAGAAAGAATAACAAACTGTTGCGAATCTTATAATGCTAAATATAATTCTTCATTTTATTCCGCACATCCCAACATAAACCATTTTCTTAACGTGTTGTTACAATTTCAAATTGATACAACTATAAAAATAAATAATGTTTTTTCAACACCCAGGGCAATTGATTCTCGTAGTTTAATAAAAAAGAAATTTCTGAACGAAAAACTGATAGAATTAAAAAAACAAATAATAACTAAATTTGAATTTGTACAAGCGGTTTCACATCGATTTAGGGCCGTAATATAAATATTTGTATATTATTAAGCTGTATTTTATACATTCTTCGTAAAGTAGTAAATAAATAAGTAAATAAAATAGTTATTTCTTAAGATTTTTAACGAATTGATCCACTACTTTTTAAAACCCTATAGGTATTCAGGATATTTGTTGTGTTTAATATTTTTATAAATAGTGATTTTTGACTACATAAATATTATATATTATTATCATTATGAATGATTATTTTAAGAGATATTATCATTTATGAATTTTTTAATAAATACGTGTATAATGTGATTTGTTGTAAAATTTTATTTCACTAAACAAATCTTTCAAACACTTGGCAACCTTTCCTTAATTATGTGGTCCTCACGTACCTTCCATTTATAACAGAACGTTATCTAATAAGGATGCAATTTAGTTGTGACCTTTTTCGATACAGGTTTATCGGGATGCAACTTCGAATGGTCCAAACTATCACATCTAAACTTTAAAAACCAAGGTTTACAAAAATTAAAAGGAATACTGTTAAATAATTCATACCCTTTGGGATTATTAAATAAATTAATTTTTAGGACCACGTGCTAGAATATATATATATATATATATATATATATATATATATATATATATATATATATATATATAGATTTCGGAATTTATACTGAATTTTTATTAAATATGATAAAAGTTGTGTATAAAGATTATCATTTTAAAGGTTTTTAAATAAGTTGTTCGTAGGTGATTTGGATAAGCGTCTGATATGCTGCCAATTCTAAAGGGATCGATTACGGGAGAGAGAACTTGTTTTTTTGTTCTACATATGAAAACAGTTATTATTTTTTAAACTGTTAATACAATAAACTAATTTAGAGAATTTTTAGAATTTTTTTTAGACTGTGGACTATGCTGTAATCTATCTCAATAAAGCGCTATTAGCCAAGGGACAGGTTGCACTTAGTAATAATTTAAAATATTTTAATAATAGTAATATTACTTTTAAATCACCAAAAAAAAAACTTTCTACGATAAAAAGTTCTTTTTATTAATTGTGATTATTTATATATAAAGATGACATGACCACATGTTTTAAAAATTTCTTTTAACATTTTAAAATTCAGAATTTCATATAAACTACTGTACTTTTGCGGTCTAGTTCACTTACAATTTCTCGCAATTTTTCCATTGGGCTTTTTTAAGTAAAAAAATTATTTTCTTCTTTAAAATCAAATTGTAAAAAGTGGAGACAACTTTGGTTAGCTGGATTAATTAATTGCTTTAACGTTTTCCACATTAATTGTGAGTTATTACGGTACATATCTATTTTGTTAAATTAATATAGTTCTTTTCTTCTTTTTAACAAATTTACCACATAATTTCTCTGTTCCTTAAGTGATTTCCATTTTTTAGTCTTAGTTGCGCCTTCAGAATATATAAAATTTTTATATAAATTGTCGCGTTTTTGAGTTACGATATTTCTATAAAAAATCGAATCATAGAACTTTAATATTATAACTTGCTTCTTCTATAGGTATGACATTCTGGCCATTAGTTATTAGTTCGCGGTATAGATTATTAACGTTCGTTGAATTAAGATTTCAATTGATCGATGTAAATAGATAGATAGATAGATAATTTTTGGGTTAGCTGTTAACCTGTATCACTGCGACCTTTGCAGATCTATTGTGAACACCAATTATCTGTAGAATAGGATTAGAGCACCTTGTCCAGCTCTGCCCTCTTAATGAGACTTAGTAGCCTTGACAATGGCCACTCCGCATAACTTGAAGCAGCCGGGTTCTCCTCTCCCAGTACTAAATACCGCGTCCTTGCAAGGCCTTCACATTGGCATAGGAGATGAAATCCGGTTTCCTCTTCCTCTTGGCAGTATCGACAACATCTAACATCGTTCCGCCTTTGTGATAGCAGCTCTGCAGTAAACTTCGCCGAGTGTCCCTTTATGAAGACTTTGGCTTGTCGCTTGCCCAGTGATTTTTCCCACCACTCCTTGGCCTTCTCTATCCTCCATTACTTAGTGGCTGCCTTTCTAAATGTATTAGCAACTCCGCCGAATGGTTCCGGGCCAATCATTGGAGTATTAGCTCCCGCACGGGCGAATTTATCAGTCTTCTCATTGCCCCGAAACCCTAAGTGTCCTGGTATCCATGTCAGTGTCAGAGAATTCTAACTTGCAGCATGTGTCAGGGACCCAACGCAGTCCTACACTAGCTGTGAGTTTATTTGTGCTGAGACTATCGTTTAAAAGAATAGAGTCTTCGTGTGATCCCATAGAAATTTGATTAAGGTCTGGTCATTAATGTGGAAGATATTTCAAGAAACAAGAAAAAAAGCTCTGCAGTTAAGTTAATATGTTAATAATGATGTAAAACATAAAATCATAATAATTAGCCCGTTACTGTCCTACTCTTAAGCCAAAGACATCTTCTCACAAGAAGAAGGAATGAGCATTTCATCAATTTTCTTACTCACTGCGTGTTGGTGATTTCAGACAATTAAGTCCACGTTTCATCACGATGTTTTCCACGTGCTTCGTGTTTCTAAGTGTTAGACAATTTACTTACGTCTCCAAAAAGTCACATTGGTACATGTCGGGATTGCTGGGGTTAAACTCAGTACCTCTTGCACGGTATTTGGAAGGTTTTAAAAATAGTACATCATGAACCAAGTAACAACTAAAAATGATAAAATAAAAACTTTTTTAAAACAAATTAAACCTTCTTCAAAAAAAGCCAAAAATAAAATCTTTATTTCTTAAAAAAATTAGAAACAACTAGGCATTTGATTTCGATTTCCTTGAAGTCGGCCCCAATGGCAAATTACCCTCTATTTTAATCTTAGCTTTTAAATCTAGATTTCAAATTTTAGTAAGTCAAATCGTTTACAAAGATATAAACCATTGGAGCCGACTTCAAGGAAATCGAAATCAGATGCCTAGTTGTTTCTAATTTTTTAAGAAATAAAGATTTGATTTATGGAATTTATTTTCATTTCTCGTGCTGTTCGAAATTAAAACAGATATTATTGAATCATCACTGCGGTAGCAAAATCACTATTCACTAACATATAGTCAAGTAAATTTTCACTATCTGCTGTGTCGGTTCTTGTATTAGTTGGTCCAATTTCATATTGTAAAAATAAATTTTTAATTTTTCGTGTATAGAAAGAGTATTTAATAAGTCTAAATTAAAAACTTTCATTAAAATACTGCGCATGTTGTTTATAAAAAAATAGTCACATATATTTTTAAAGTTATCCAAAAATACTGCACGAGAGCTGGAAGAAGAATAATAAAGACATCCTAAACTTCAAACAACCTCCATCAATATGAACTTTTACAACTTCGCACCAATAATTATTTTCCAGTAAAGAAGAAAATTTAAAGTTATCTTTTATACATATAAATAATAACTCTACCTGTTTGGCGATTTGATGAATTGCATCGGATAAGATGATAGCGGTTAATTTTAATTTCCAAATTCTGGATTTCACTTGTAATTCTTGCCTCACTAATTGGCATTACTTTTGGAGAATAGCATGCAATATTTATTTCAAACTCAAACTCAAATTTTTTATTAGTATACAATACATCTTGTTTACAATTCAAATTTACATCACTACCTAAAACTCATTTATGTAAAGTACTAATAATAGTTACCAACACAATGGATTTTAAAAATCTGTGTGTGTTGGTTATCTATCTATTCTAGTTAATTTCTTATATTTAAAGTTACATCTTATCTTATAAATAATATTTGTACTTTTTTTTGTATTTAACATGTAAATATTATTAACATTATCAATTATTATTATTGAAGAAAAAAACATCTTACAAGAAAATAGTCTAAAAATTTAAGCAAAAGTTACTTTCCAATATCCACTGACCTATTTTGTGTTTAACAACCTTGAATGGTTTATTCCTAATGAAATCAGGTAATACATTGTAAACTGTAGGACCACTATAACTAATATGCCTCTGAGTTGCAGAATTTCTGGATAATGTCAATGTTAGATTTTGGTTTTCAGCAATACGAGTATTTTGATTATGCGTTATTTTTTGTCTGTAATACTGAGTACTAAGCATAAAGCGTATTACAGCCTTTATGTATAACTGTTCTAATGTTAACAGTTGACTCTCCTGAAATAGTAGATCTGTGGAAAATCTTTTATTCTTAAACATCATGATCATTTTTGAGCTATAAAGAAGTTAGAAGTTGTTGTTTTACTTGCACTGCCCCATATTATTATTCCATAATTTATAATTGATTCAACCAATGAATAATATACTATTTTTAACATTTTAAGGGTCAAAACATTTCTAAGCTTATAAAATTTATAAATAAGTTTTCTAATCTTTTTTGTAACATAATCGACATGTGTTTTCCAGTTGAAATTTTTTTTCTAAAAAGATACCCAAATATTTTAAAGACTTAACCCTCTCAATTTTGTCGGAACAGGCACACTGTATTACATCTAAACAACTAGGGCTGTGAATCCTAAGAGTCTGCACACTAGGAAGAGTTCTTGTAGTTAACCCAAATGTGATGAACTTTGTCTTTTCGGTGTTAAGTGACAATAGGCTGTGATCTAACCAACATTTGACTTTTGCAATAGCCGCTTCTGCATTTCTTACAACAGCCTCCCAGGATTCACCCTGAACTATTAACGCAGTATCGTCAGCAAAACAAAATATTTTACTTTCATTGTTGCTAAGAATAGACAAAATGTCATTTATGTAGATACTGAATAAGAGTGGACCCAGCACTGTCCTCTGTGGAACACCACAAACCACCACTAGAGACTCACTTACAGTAATTATAATCTTAACGCGTTGTGTTCTATCTTTTAAGTAGCTTTCTATTAATTTATATGCGATACCTCTAATACCTATGTTATAGAGTCTCCGCAGTAGTATGTGATGTGCCACAGTGTCGAATGCTTTCATTAAATCCAGGAAAATTCCCAAAACTCTTTTTCCATCATCTAAGCGCCTAAGGATCAACTCTGTGACTGCACTTAATGCACTCTCTGTACTGGAATTCTTTTTAAATGCATACTGATTCCTGTAAAGTAAGTTTTTATTATCAAGAAAAGACTGTAGCTTGACTTTTATGCATTTTTCAATTAATTTACTGATTGTACTTATTAAAGCGATTGGTCTATAATTGGAAAGTACTTCCCTATTACCACTTTTAAAGACTGGGACTATAATTGCTTTTTTTTAAACTTTTGGAAAAACTCCCGTACCAAGAATACAATTAATAACATGCAGCAAAAGTGAAATCAAGTGATTGTGATTCTGTTTTAAGACTTCTGAAGTAATACGATCCTCACCGCTCGTGCGGTTACTGTTTTAAAATAGCAAAACTCTACATTTGACGCGGTGGCTACATGAACATTTATATCAGGAGGTTTTATTTTTTCTGCTAACTCAGGACCTATGTTTTTATAAAAATTGTTAAATTCGGTGGATATTAAGTAAGGATCTCGGATGGTCTCATTTTGTATTTAGTATTGTCTTAAGGTTATCTTTATTTGAAATATCATTGGTCACTTCTTTTATTATGTCCCATATTTTCTTGGGATTGTTAATGTTATTATGTAATTTAACTTTACAGAAATCATATTTTGTTTTTTTTTATTAGTTTGGACAAAAGGTTTCGATAACATTTATATTTATTTAAAATTTCAGTATTGTTAGGATTCTGAGAACATTGTTTTTTATAAGATTTCTTTCCCTAATTGATTTTAAGAGACCATCAGTGATCCAAGGCTTCAATTTATATTTTTTATTGCTAACAAAAATTTTTTTATCTTTGAAAACGACAACCGATCTGGTTGTCGAAAGCTCAGAAGAATTATTTTTAAACAAATTATTTTCATTTTTGTTAGGCATTTTCAGTTTTAAAAGACGACCCTTGACAAATTTGACATATCTATCAAGATCAATAAGCAAAGGTCATTTTCAAAATATTGATTTATATTTTTTATAAGTTTGTTTTAGTGGCAAAAAGATCCCCGAATAAAGAAATAAATAGTCTTGTTTAGCTTTGGTTTGATCTGCTGCTACCTTAACTTTTGGTTCTTTTATAAATTTACTTTTAAATACCATCTTCAGCTGAGCGCAGAATAACTTTAATAGGTCCAATTTTATTAACAGTGAACTTACCAAGCCTAAACAGTTTTAAATTGGTCTTGTTAATGTTGAAATCCTCTAAAGTATTTTGCACAACTTGTTTTTCTTCTGAGATACGTTCTTTTTGTGTTGGCTTATGTAATGAGATTCGTTAACATTAAAAATAATCAGGTTGGAAGATCTACTTTGTCTTTTTAACATCTCAGAAATGACATTTTCCATATTGTCAGTCATATCCTTTAAATCTTCAGTGGTATTTTGTTGTACAAAAGTATTTTGGTTGATTATTTTATTAATGCCATCCTTAAGTTCACTAACCTTTTTGAGGAGTGCTGTTACTTTGTAAAAAACACCTTTCCATTCTTCATAAAAGAATTTTAATTTTTTCTTGGTTTTCAGTTGCAAACATTTAATTTCCATCGCAGTTAGACTTCCACAATTAGAACAGAGCAATGATTTGCATAATTGTGAACTGCCAAAAGATTTTTTACACTTTAAAAAAATTTCCATATTTATATTTTTCATAAGCTCCACCACTGTTAGAAACAATTTGTTTTATCACTTATTTAAAATACCTCTACAGAGCAGATATAAAATAAAAATGCTGCATTAATAAAACATGTCTGTTGGTAAAGTTGATTGTTATCTTTTTTAAATTATAAATGCCTGATACTTAATAAAATTGGTTAATAAACTCTGTATTTTTATTTTTTTTAATTTACCACATAAATAAAAAATTAAAAGATTAGGATACATTATTTTTTATTAAAATATTGTATAATTATTTTGAAATTTCAAAGACTGATAAAAAATCAGTTTTCTTAATTCTGAAACGACTTCCCACGATTAAATCCATTTATCAATAATTCAAAAGCGAAAGTAATATCGCTTGTAACTTTCAACTCAGTATTTTTAAATGCTCCTAATGTAATTAATTATTTAGTATTTATGGTTGGAATTACACTTCAGGTAAAAATAAAAAAAAAATCCTAAAAACCTGTTATAGACTGGGGTATTGTAACAAAAAGAATAATACCAGTATTATTCTTTTACTATCAAATCTTTTAATTCATGACAACGACAAGCTTCCGAAATTCCAAAAATTAAGACTAACTACGAACGATATAATTAATATCATTAAGAATTTCTCTCATTAATAAAGAAATTTAACTTAGGTACCTTATTTATTAAATATTTGGAGTTGGAGGTGTATTCTTAAAGAAAGTATATGTATCTCATTGAAAAAAACATTTTTATAATTTTTTTTACTTTTAAAACCAGCAGAATTTTCATTTTAAAAAAGAACGAAACTTGAGATATTTAATGATATCGATATTATTCCTCATCGATAAAGTGGTTCTTAACATCGAATACATAGACCAAAGCGTCGATAACTTATTTTTTTTGACAACCATCCCAAAATGTGTAAGTAGCACAGATTCCGAAATTAAAATCCATGAATTTTGCTTAATTTTGCGTATATATATATAACATCTTGTTTTATATTTTACTGGTGATAGTTTTGATATTTCTGGTGGTATATTTCAATAATCTAAATCACTGTCTGATTAAAAGATAATCTAACCAACTAATTAACAATGCAACAAACTGACAAGTCTGAACAATTAACGAGAACCTTTAAATTAATGAAACTAAAAATCAAATACAAATTGTTTTTAAATGTAACTTTCATCACTTTAGTGATGTAAGTTAACGTCATGAGAATTTCTCTCACTTGTGACGAAATTGCATTTTTGCTGAAAGTATTTTATTACAAAATGACGTCTTTTTGTTACGGTTGTAGGAAAAAAATATGAACCTCCTTTTTAGTAATATACATATTAATACTAATTAAAAAAAAATTAACCAAATTTAAAGCAAGGCTTCGTTCAGTTGACAAATAATTTTGAATTGTATAAGCTGTTCTACAGGTTACTAAGAAAAGTAGAAAATAAATGTAAGTGAGATTCGATAAAATGAAATAAAATTTGTACGGAGATTTTTAGAAGGCATAAATTACTCGTAATCCGTCTGTGGCGTCGCAGTTTTTAAGCTGTAGTCGAACTCCATCCAACACAAGGCTATTTCGTTCTTTTTTGTGACAAAACTGTTCCATTTTTTTTGGGTAAGCTGATTATCGAATAAGTTGCAGACAATTCAAGAAGAACTAATTTAGGAAGCCTCTAAACGTTGATGTAGATTATGTATGTAGACAAAGAATTATGTGAATTATGTCTTAAAAATGTATATTGGTATCATTTTATAATTGTACAGTTAATAAAAATTTAAAAACACTAAAACTGTGTTGGATAGTGTTATTTACTACCAAAACAACCTGTAATTTATAAATAAAATATGTGATTTTTTTAATTTAAACAAAAAGTTTATTCGTTAACATGAAGACTGATAACAAATATTAACATTATTTCTACCACGAAATTAATAAAAAAAAACAAAATGTCAATAAAAAATTGCATATGAAATAGTGACCATAAATCAATTCATTAACGAGTACACAAAATTTTTTTGTCCAAATAGGCTAACCTTCGTGATCTCGTAAAGACCACTTAAAGTTTGCCTATCAGAATACCAAAATTATTTAAGAAAAGGAGATATACATAAATTCAAGATATAATGTGAACATGGAGTCAAGTCACGAAGAAAATGTTAAAATAACAATGAGTTGATTATCTATGTATCTATAGAGACACAAAGAAACATTAACATAGATGTCAAATATTAAGACAGTAGGTTATAATCTATCTATACATATAACAAAACTGTAGAAATGTATATGTTTGTGCGCGCATCACATGAAAACTACTGATCCTATTCGAATGCGGTTTTCAAAGACGTATTTGTCTTCTTTTAACTTAACAACTGGTGTATAAAACTTTCTTCCTCCCACCCCTTTAACGGGGTGAGGAAAGAAATTTTTATACAAAAATCAACACGCCACGCGAACGATGTCGCGGGTACCTACATCGAAATAGAACCCAAAAATGTGGTTCGATTTTTTTGTCTGTCTGTCTGTATGTTTGTGCGCGCATCAAATGAAAACTACTGATCCGATTCGAATGCGGTTTTCACAGATGTATTTGTCTTCTTTCAACTTAACATCTGGTGTATAAAAATTTCTCTCCCATTCCTTAAAAGGGGTGGAGTAAGAAATTTTTATACAACAATCACACGCCACGCGAACGACGCTGCGAATACAACTAGTATTTAATAATATTTTGTTTATTAGTTATTAATTTTTTAAAGACAAAAATCTATCTGGTTGTTAAAAGCTTAGAGTCAAAATCTAGGTCGAGAATTAAATACACTCATAATCTGCACAAACCAAGTATCTGTAAAATTTCTCTTAAATAAAAGTTATTTTCAGTTTACCACAAAAATTAAAACATAGCATTTCGTTTACCTCTGTAATATATTTAAACAAAACTTTGATTTCATCAAAGCTTAGTTTTAATAATTGTAAAACTGTCAAGAAAATCTAATTTTTAATTAAATCAAGTTTTAATTGTTATAAATTTAAGATTGTCAAGAAAAAGTAATTTTAAAATATTTTTACTAATTAAGTTTAATCCAATGCTTAGAGCAAAACATTCAGCAGCTAAGTAAAGTTTTTTAGGATTACTCCGACCGACAATAAAATTATTTTTATACTCAGACTCGGGAGATTCTGTTTTTGATGCAAACAGTTACGACTAAATGTATAATAGGGAAATAAGGTGATCCCCTTCAGTTTTCAATTTTATTTTTACAGCACAGATAAAGTTGAGAAATTCTGATTGAAAGAAAATTCGCTTGAATACGAAGTTAATGCGCGTTAAATTAAAAATTTCCTATCGCTGTAACAAATTTCGGAATTACATTTAATGTAAAAGAGAATAATCGTCTTAAAAAACTTGAAGATGATATAAAATCACTTTACGATTATTATGTTATAATAATAATAATAATAATAGCACTTTATTTCCAACAGGTATTACACCCACTCACAGGAAACAATAAAAACATGTTTACAGTTAACATCAAAAACAAACTAATAATAATAATAATAAACAATATTAATAGTAATAATAACAATAATAACAATCAATATAAACACATAACACCTACGCAATACGGTTTACTGTTATTAATTGGTTCAGCGAATGGAAGAAAAGGTCAAAATTGCAGCAGTGATTGTTATAGGTCTCACATACAATATATAAAATAATGGGGCTCTCTTTAAAATATTAGTATTAGGGGTAGCCAAGTAGAAAAAACGATGATTTCTACTTCCAAATCTAGGAATACAAAAATATACTTTAGATAATAACTGGTTGCAATCTATGATATTATTTAGAACATTATAAAGAAATTTTACTGCTAAAATCCGCCTACGAGTCTCTAATGACGTTATGTTAAATTGGTTCAATAACAATTCGTGATCATATCCTTGCACAGGGTACATGGCATATTTTTTTAAGAATAAATATTTCAAGAATCGTCGTTGAACGGATTCGATAGATATAATATGACGCTGATAAATGGGATGAAAAATTATACATCCATATTCCAATTTAGAGCGGACAAAAGAATAAAACAAGGTTTTTGACGTATCGACTTGCCTGAAACTGGAACAGTTTCTAATTATGAAGCCTAACGCCTTATTTGCTGCCTTTATAATATTATTAATGTGAGTGACAAAAGTAAACGACTGGCCGAAAGTGATACCCAGGTCTTTTATTACAGCAACTCGTTCCAGTTAAGTATTCTCAATGTAGTAATTAAAATGAATAATATTTTTCCTTCTACTATAGGAAACAACATAGCATTTATCAGTATTCAGAAACAAAGAAATTTTTTGACACCACTGAGACAAAATATTCAATGAAGTTTGCAGCTCAACACAATCCGTAATATTATTAATACTGTTATACATTTTAAGGTCGTCGGCAAACAATAACTTATTACACTTCAGTTCTATTGCCAGATCGTTAATAAATATTAGAAAAAGTAAAGGTCCTAAGTTTGACCCTTGACGAACACCAGATGTACTAATATAAACGTGAGATTGATGCCCATCACATTCAACAAATTGTTTACGACCAATTAAATAGGCAGTGAAAAACCTAACCAGTGACTCAGAAAAACCGAACATGCCAAGTTTTTTCAAAAGTATATAGTGATCAATTTGGTCAAATGCTTTTTTAAAATCGGTATATAATACATCAACTTGACCCCCATTGTCAAGTTTTTCACAAACAAATTGAGACAAGCAAGCCAGATTCGTTATGCATGAACGTTTTTCCATTTGATCATCACATATGTTAGATTTAATTTGAGTATATAAACATGTGTATAAGCAAATTTCAAACAGCTTAGCAAAATTACACAAGATTGAAATAGGTCTATAGTTTTTTAAAGAGCCAGGGTCACCCTTTTTTAAAACTGGGCATATTCTTGATGTTTTCCAGAGATCCGGAAAGTAATTAGAATGTAAACAAAGATTAAATAGATGTAATAGTGGTTCAACTAAGACATAAATGCAATCCTTAATCAAAAAGCTAGGTACAGAGTCAACACATGAAGTCAATTTATCTTTTAACCGTTTAGATGCCTTGTAAATTAAATTTATATATTAAAACTTTGTTTTTTTATCAACCAGCGTTTCAGATTAAATTTTTTTAAAAACTTAAAGATGAAAGTTATTAGTTTCACCTTATTTTTTTTAAATCGAGTGTCCACGATTTAAGGTCCTAGGAAGCCATCCCGACTATACCCGCGATGATGTCCGTATGCATGTATGTATGTGCTTGTGTGTACCTATGGGTAGGTACCTATCTCTTATAACTTATGAACGGCTTGACCATTTAAAATTAGACTTGTAGCGTTTGGAGTTCCACTTAACTTAGACCTCGTTAGAAATTAAAGTCATCTGTTTAAGTAATTTTATGAATATTTAAAAAAAAAACGAAAAATATTTCCACCAAAAATAATTTTTTTAGAATAACTTTTTGGCGATTGCAATCGTTAATTTTATAAACTAATCAGCTAAAATGACGTAGAATGCCGTTATAAAAAGCAAAATCGGTTGATACTCACTAAGTCTATTGCATTTATCATCATCATCATTATCAGTAGCATTACAACCAGGTTTTTGCTGCCTGCACCACTTTCCTCCATTCAGTGTGATTTTTTAATGCTGTGTTTCATGTAGTAACGTTGACGCCTGGGTTAAAAAGATCTCTGTTAATGTTAGCCCGCCATATTAATCTAGGCTTTCAAGTAGTCTCATTCCATGTGGTGTTAATTCTTGTATCTTGGCTCCCCTGTATATGTCCGACCCAGCGTAATCTGTTTATTATTTCTTGTACGATATCTGGAGAGCTCTAGAGTCGTGCTAGTTCGGTGTTAATTCTTATTCTATATATTGTCCTGTTGCTGAATCTCGGTGAGGTCCATATATTTCCTAGAAATTATTTTTTCCAATCTTCTCAAGGTGTGTTCATCGTTTACAATTATCGTCTTATATAAGCTATTTTAAGGTGTTTGGACTTAAATAGTGACTGCAACATAAAGATACATTTGTTCCATTGTGTTATTATCTGTTATGATCGCTCCTAGTTATTAAAAGGCTTTTACGTGTTGAAAATTAAAAGTATTTCTTGAGACGTTTTGACGTTGCTATCTCGATGTAAGTTTCTTGTTACATTCATGTATTTTGTTTTAGCCATGTTGACGCATATGCCCATCTGTGCTGCTTCCTGTTCAAACCATACAAAATTTACGTTCACGTTAACTGTGCTGCCTCATTTAACATCGATATCATATGCATATGCCAACAGCATGTTTGGCCCTCTCAGTCCAAATATTTGATTCTCTGCTGGTGCTGGTCTAGCGGCTCTTTGTAAGCCAATACTGAAGAGAAAAGGTGATAAGGACTCACCTTGTTTTAGCCCCGAATTCAAAACAAACATCTCGCTGTATTCTCGATCCACCCTTACGCAAGACTGGGACCCCTCCACCTTGACACATGACTTTCTCACTGATAGTAGTTTGTTATGTAGGTCCTCATTGCATTTAATACCACTAATACTCTTGTGTGATAAGACCCAAATGAAAATAATCTTTTGATTATAACACTAAATAGACAAAATAGATAAAGCAAAATGAAAAGAATTAAGAACAGACTATTAAGAAATTACCAAATTTATTTTTTTGCCTATTCACTATTTTATTAATTGTCTTGAAAATAATTATAAAAGCAGTAGTCCCCTAAATAAAGCATTAAGACTTAGTGACATTGTTAAAGCACTTATTTCTCATATGTCCACTATCTCCAACTATCTACAAATTATTACCAAACAGATTTTTAAAAAATCGGTTTAATAGGATAAGCAGAAAAAAAATGTCTAAATCAAGATAGTGCTGCACAGAGAACTTAGCCTTACTTTCATCTTATAAGTACATCCAACAAGACACACTACCCTGTTAGACAGTTCAAATGTATCCGAACAACAACTGCCAAGTAATTCGTCTAATAGTAACATTTTTTGCCTCTAGGAAATCAATTTTAAAGAAGATCATAAACGCCTTCTGAGGAGTTTTGTACCACTATCTAAAAACAAACTTTTTTACGATCTAGTGGAAAAATATCACTCATAGTGTCAAAAAAAGATAACTTACATCAGTGTTTAACTTCCACTTCTACACAAACTATCAAAAACCGAACTGTTAAATCTTTCTGCTCCGTTTGTTCTAGTGGAAGTTATTAACGCATATAACCGTATTTGATGTTTAAAAAAGAACCTTTGGTCGCAGTACAATAACAGAAAAGGTTTTGAAAAATCCACTTTTATACCTTTTAAACCAATTTTAATTTTTCTTCCTGTATTTCTTCACTATCAATCTTAGCTTGTACGATGTAAAGTCAACTTCTTACTAAACATTTAACTTAATGAAATGTCTGTATGACAGCAATTACTTTCCGTTCCCAATCCCTAACCATTCAAATAATTAGAAGTAAAAGTTATCCTCTTTGCTATTGAAACACACATTGGAAAGTTCAAAATATCAACCTACCTTCAAATTGTTCCATGATGAGATAATTAATGCAAAGCCGATGATCGCGAAAGTAAAACAGCTTTAAATAGAAATCGCTCAGTTAAAAATTAAGCAAATCGCATTGTGTTTAAAAAATTGAAATCGAAAGCTCGTTTTATAATTTGACAGAGACTCTTTAAAAAATACGTCTTGACTCTTACTTCTACAGTTTTTCAGGTCAAATTAAGAAAAATTGAGGACAAACAACAAATTTGTCGATTTCAGCATTAATTTACCATTATTTGTTAATCACGAATAATGAACAAATTTCTGAAACCATTGCTTATTTTTTTTATAATAATTGTAATATCGACAACACCGCGAGTTTTTTAAATCATAATAATTTTTTTATTTATGCACATTGCTCTTATAACTCAGATTTCTTTAATTTACCCTTTACCTTAAAAGGCTTTTGATTTTCTTTGTTCGTTTTAAAAAATTACACACCAGGCGTAGAACATACCCCTCTTAAAAATTTAAATCTTTATGGACTTACCAACCTGCTAGACTTTTATAACATGCTTTGGAAATATAAAGGACTTCTTATCTCCTGGCGCCAATTAATATCACTTCAATAATATTTAACTTGTAAATTGATGGAGCAATAACATTAAAACGCTTAAACAAACAACAAGACACAATCCTGACTTCCGTTGATATTGAAAGTGCATTTAATATATTATCCAAGATTAATAATGCCAAGAAAGCTCATTTCGGGTACTATTTTTTTGTTCATTTAAAATAAGACCGAAATTCTTTTCTTAATTCACACCAGCGAACGGTGTCCCCAAGGCTCTGTTTTAAGACCTACACTTTTTAATGTAGCTATCAATGATATCTGTAAAAGACATACAAACACCAATGAAGTATCTTCCATACCCAAACATGCAATTATCTTCTGCTGTGGGTCTAATCTTTTACCCATCTCAAAACTTATACAAAATGCTCTAACCTCAGTGAACACCTGGTGTTAAAATATTGATATTAACCTTTTCACGACACTATCTAAAATAATGAAATTCTCCAGAGTTTAAATATATTTAAATCGGATACTATTACCGGTTAAAAATACTACAAAATTTTAGATCTAACCTTCGATAAAAAGTTAAACTGGTAGGCACATATTAGTTGTTTAATAGCAAACTGCATGAATAGATTAAACATTATCAGATCCTCAATTCATTCCAGTTTAGACTATGGATGCTTCGTCTAGATATTTGCCACTAAATCAGATTTAAAAACAGCAAATCGTGTTCTTTATACAGTGTTAAGATGATACTTGGGAACTTTTAGATCCAACTAAGCCAGAAGCCTATGTATCAGTCTGCGAACCCTCTTTATGGTTCAGACAACAACAGCTTTCCATTATGACGCATATATTTTAGTTAATCGAAATGACCCCGTATATTTTACATTTACTAACACTTAACAGATTCCACTATTTTTTTAAACCTAATTAAAATGCTTTTACCATCATTATGCAACATAGATTTGAGTGCCACTATATTTTATCAAATCTTCTCCCTTCTTTGTTGAAGGACAGCTATTCCAAAGTTCACTATTTAACTTTGTCAATCCACTAATCATAAAACATTTCCTTTATTTCAAAAAAAAAATCCAGGAAATGGTCTCTTGATGGCAATTTGACAAAATTATTTACACCGATGGCAATGGATAGCAAAATTAGCTGTGCGGTTATACAATCTACATATAATATACATTTTTGTTACGTCAGTCTTTTTATTATTTGCTTGTATACTGAACTCTTTGGAATTATGTTTGCTATTTAATCATTATTATCAGATCACAGTGGTTCAGCTATTTGCATTGACTCTTTATCATCCATTAATTCTATAAAAAATATTTACACACAACATCATGTTGTTTAGTCTATATATGATTCTCGTCATTGTTTAGATATTATTCTTCATATAAAACATGGCAACTCTGTCACCCTTGCCACCCTGAAGTGACGAAGAAGTATAACACATTTCATAAAAACTTAGTTACAACAGAGTCAAAATTAGAGTGTGGGTTTTGTAAAAATAATGACTTCCATTCTTTAAATTACAAAACTATAAAAAATGGGAACAAGTAAAAAAGTTAGGTTTATCTCTTTATTGTTTAAAAAAGGTAAATCATTATGGAAAAATCAGTGAGGCGGGATCATGTAGATAATGTGACAAGAAACACCATACTTTCTCTAATAACAATGGACTAAGTACTGATACGGTTGTCATGAAAATGAATCTCTTGGAGAGACTGAAGAGTTATCTTATACCAATACCAATGTTAAGTCTGTATTTCTGGATAATGGACAAGAGGTCAAGAATAAAATTATGTTATCCACAGCTTTGATTGAAGTAATGATAATTATGAAAACTGAATTTTTTAGAGCCTTGCTGGATTGTGGTTCACAGCCTAATTTAGTGACCAACATTTTCTTAAATAAACTTTGATGGGACAAAAAAAAATTTCAATTTAAGATAGGACGTCTTTTATTATACATGCAAAATGTATGTTGGCAATAAATTCTGTTCATGTCACCTTGCAAAAACTATTTCTTATTTAGTTGTTAAAACAATTCGTGAGAACATTTTAAGTCTATATCTTCCTTTTTATCATTTACATATTCCTTTACAATAATTAAATTTAGCAGATCTTACGTTTCCTATACTTTAACCAGTGGATATGTTGTTAGGCGCTATTGTTTTTTATAGTTCACTTTTTGTTGGTCGAATTAACTTAGGACTAGAACAGCCAGTCATACAGAAGACAAGATTAGGTTGCGTAATTACTAGATATAAATATAAAAATATAAAAAAAAATGTCAAATTAAACGTTTGTGACAAAATAAAATAATAAACATGAGTTAATAATAATCTGTTAACTATTTGTGGTAGATACATTATGGCTTCATATAATCCACCCCGAGTCACAAATGCGGATCATCACTCACCTAAAACACATTATCTTGGATTGTGGCCTAAATGAAATTCGACATTACAATATTTAAACTAGCCTAAAAAAAAATTAAACACTTCGTTCACTATAGACCCCATTTTAAATATCTTAGGGAAATTAACTTACTTTATCAACTTTAGAACATTTTTAATTGTTAACATTAATACTTCTGTGTCAATAGTCTTGTAATCTCGTATTCTAAAAAACAAATTTTTAATAATTTTTAAAAAATATTTAAAGCTTTTCCATATTTATACATTTTTCAATAATTTTTCTTCAAACTTTATATTAAAGTTTTAACAGTGTTTGTGTTATCAGATTTTTTGTTTTTAAAACATTGTTATTTCCAAAATATTTTTTAATTTTTTATTCAAATAACAAAATTTAATTAATTTAATTAAAATTAAAGGAAATTGATTTATTATTTTTAATTATAGCTAAAAATATTTAATTTTTTTGCTATATAAATTAATTTTTTTAAACATTTTTGAATTTTTTTAAAGTTTATTTTAAAATACTTAACAATATTTATTTTAAAATGTTTTTAAATGTTTTTTTTTATAGGAATATACAGGGTTATTCACGGTATACGACACGGAATATTGTGCCTAAACTAAAAGATATTAAAAAAGTTTATTATTTGGGATGATTACAGTCTTATTAGGGGTACATTTTAAAATTAGCTTCATAATATACAGGGTGTCCCAAAATTGCAAAACATATTAAACCTATGTTTTTTTAAATGGAACACCCTATATATTATTTCATTTTTGGCTTCTACGACCTAAATAAAGGTAAGTTTGATAAAAGTTTTCTATACCTAAACCTTGAAGTTTTCGAAATATTTTGATTTTTGTGAAAATTACGAAAAAATTTTAATGTCAAATTTCTTGGAAAGTATTTCCCCTTTTTTCACAACATCCACACTCGTTGTTGTCAATTGAATATAATTTAAGTTCTATTTATCAAAATTAAAAAAAAACATACAGGGCCTTCAAATATTTAGATTAAATAATTACGGATTTTGACAAGCGATAACTTGTTTAATTTAAATGGAACACCCTGTATTTTATATCACCAATGCATTCGAAAATGGATTCTCTTTTGTACTATATTAGGTCTTCCTATACCTAACTCTTCACATTCTCATGAAAAATGGCAATTTCGGAAATGCAGAAGATTCTTTACTTAGTTCGATATTCATAGAGTAGGCTAGGGAAAAAGCCTGCTAGTCGACAGCACACGACAACGGCCAACCCGTAATAATGTTTGAATTTAAATCTAATAGTATTTTATTAACAAATTACAATTAATATCTTCCATAATTTACTAAGATTTAAAACAAAAACTAACGAAAAAAATGCAGAATGATGAATATTGAAAAAAAAAAATTACAATAAGTGCTCAAAATGATGACCATCTGACTGTAAACATAAACGTACTCTCTTTTCAAAGTTTTTACCCACGTTCACTAACATTTCTGGGCTAACGCTACGAAAAGCTTCTCTAATACGCTCTTTCATATTTTCTGGTGTTGTCGGAGGTGATTTGAAAACATTATCCTTAACATATCCCCACAAAAAAACGTCCGGCTTGGTCAAATCAGGGGATCTTGGAGGCCACTCTGTAGGTCCATTTCTTCCTATCCAACGATTTGGAAAATGGGTATTCAAAAATTGCCGAACCTCGTGAAAAAAATGAGGTGGTGCACCATCCATTTGAAGCCACATAATTCTTCTTATCTCCAAGGGAATATCTTCCAATAAAAGCGGGAACTCATTTTCGAGGAAGTTCAGAAATGTTATTCCATTTAAATTTTCATCAAAAAAATAAGGGCCAACTACATAGCGAACCATCACTCCACCCCATACATTAATAGACCACCTGTGCTGGTTATTTATTATTCTAAACTGGTGCGGATTGGAATCGGAGTAATAATGGAAATTGTGCCTGTTGAAGGATCCATTATTGTTAAAATTACATTCATCACTAAACAGTACATGATCAAAAAAGTGTTCATTGTCTGCCACTTTATCTAATACCCACATACAGAATTGGACTCTTTTATCAAAATCGTTTTCGGAAAGTTCTTGATGACGCTGAATCTTATAGGAATGGTAATTATGCATATCAAGTACCCTAGAAACACTTGCCTGGCTCATATTGTTATTCTGAGCAATTTGATTTTGTCCGATATGAGGATTTTCGACTACTGCAGCGATCACGGCAAATTCAATATCTTCATTTTCGATAACAGGTTTTCTTAAGGGGACTTTCCTATACTCAACACTACCAGTTTCTTTGAATTGAATTAATAATCTTTCGAAAGCAGCCTTATTTGGATGATTTCTGTCAGGAAACCTTTCAGCATAGACGCGGGATGCCAATAAGCTGTTTTGGAGACATTCACCAAGAATAAATATCATGTCGATGCGTTCTGCTCTAGGGTAAACTTTCATTGTGAATTATTGGAACAGGAAAAGAAAAAAAAGTTTCAAGTTATCAAACAAAATTTTTCCAGAAAACACTTTTGAATAACTGACAAGTGAATACAGGCGATAGCGGTTGTCAAACTTCCATAGCCTACTCTATGAATATCGAACTAAGTAAAGAATCTTCTGCATTTCCGAAATTGCCATTTTTCATGAGAATGTAAAGAGTTAGGTATAGGAAGACCTAATATAGTACAAAAGAGAATCCATTTTCGAATCCATTGGTGATATAAAATACAGGGTGTTCCATTTAAATTAAACAAGTTATCGCTTGTCAAAATCCGTAATTATTTAATCTAAATATTTGAAGGCCTTGTATGTTTTTTCTTTAATTTTGATAAATAGAACTTAAATTATAATCAATTGACAACAACCAGTGTGAATGTGGTGAAAAAAGGGGAAATACTTTCCAAGAAATTTGACATTAAAATTTTTTCGTAATTTTCACAAAAATCAAAATATTTCGAAAACTTCAAGGTTTAGGTATAGAAAACTTTTATTAAACTTACCTTTATTTAGGTCGTAGAAGCCAAAAATGAAATAATATATAGGGTGTTCCATTTAAAAAAACATAGGTTTGATATGTTTTGCAATATTGGGACACCCTGTATATTATGAAGCTAATTTTAAAATGTACCCCTAATAAGACTGTAATCATCCCAAATAATAAACTTTTTTAATATCTTTTAGTTTAGGCACAATATTCCGTGTCGTATACCGTGAATAACCCTGTATTTAGTATTTAAGTTTTGTTGCTGCCTGTAATGTTTTTACAATAAACCTTAATTTATTATATTTTAGAAATTACTTACCATATTCTCTAGTCATACAAATTTTGGTTACATTAATCTTTTTCTAGTTTTCCGCCAATTTGATGTAGATAGTAAATTTAAAGAACCGCTTGAAATAGTTTATGATCAATATATTAAAACAGCTTCTTTAGAATTTTCTAAAACAAAAAGGATCACGACCGTGATCGTGAAGCGCATCTGTTCCGTTCCATAGCCTCTAGAACAAGAGAGAACAAGCGGTTAGAGTCGCTTTTAAGACGACACAAAAACTTTGCCAACAAGAATTTTAGAGTAGTTGCCACGGATATTCCTCCACTTATGTGAATCCCACCAACACGATAACTTTTCCGTTTAATGAAGAGGTTTTTCCGCACCAGGAGACAATGGTTAATGTCAGCAAACTTTTAATGGTACAAATTTCGACAAATACTACTAAATGAAAACAAAATTTACAGTCCCAAATTATTTTTTATAGATATTATAGGTTAAAGCTTAAAAGGCTGTAAGTCGTTTTGCGTTTAAGTGTGATTAAAACTAGTTAAGACAGTTTCAACTGATATTGGATCCTTATATTAATAAAGTTTTAGTAGTGTTCTAGGATTTAACAAAAACAATTGAATAAATAGTTTTTAATATTAAGATTTCCACTATTTTTTTAAATTATTTTAAAACAAGAGCAAAATCGTCATTAATTATAATAAAAATAAGCTATAAATGTTTTGTAAATATTTTGAAGTAATTGACAAGAATCTATGTGAATTGTTTGATTGCAATTGCCCAAAAACCAATTGTTTGACATAAAAATTGCTTGAATAAAAAAGACAACTATTTTGTATAAATATTTATTTAAAAAAAAGAGTGTGCGTGTAACCTTTACGCGCGATTGAAGTAAAACTTTTTGACGTACGTATCGAAAAATAAATATTTAATTACAATTCAATTATATTTATTGTCTATATACTTTACAAAAAATGGTATAATGTTATATTTATATTATTCATTAGAAATAGGAATTTGAAAATTATCATTATTTTTTATATATGAAATAATAGGTTTATGATAACTAAAATGTGAAACATAGATTTTACTCTCTAAATACCATTAATGTATTTGAAACCGTTTGAAAATTTTGAAAATTTTATAAATAAATTTTGAAAATTTAAGCTCCTTCCATAGCTGAAATCACAACGTTACTTCCATCAGAATCTTCCGTTAGAATCTAACGTTAGAATATGACGTCAGAATTGTAACGTTCCGTTACAATTACTTCCGTTAGAAAATAAATCTGAGTTACCCCTAGTCGCGCCTAAAGAAGTTTTACTTCAATAATAGGTAAACAATATTAAAAATATACACACATTACGTTTAGAATGTGTGATTTTGTAGCTGTATCTACCTTATTGTAATACAACACAACACAAGAGCCTTCGATAATTAGATAACCATTTCATTTTGTAGCATTTTATAGCATATTCCATAAAATTTAAAATCCTGAGTTGAGTTTGTTTTCTTCAGTTCTACGAAGGATCTGTTATTGCTGGTAAAAGATCAGCCATCCTGACTAGTGGTTTTATGGCTACCTAACCAAACCTAAAATAAGTATAAGCAAGTGTTAAAACATTTCGAATATTATTATTTTATGAACAAAAACGTGCAACATGCTTCTTTACTTAACGTAAAGCTTCCCTATAAACAATTATTTACTATCATAATATGTATGTATGTATATAAACTTACTTAATCAAATCATAATGAATGTCGCTGTCTCGTCTTTTTTTCATTTTTATTTTTCTTCAAATCTTCCTGGCGCTGATAATATGCCCTTTGACGTTCACAATTTATTTTTCTTTTTAGCTCTTTAAGTCTATAAAACTAAACTAGCTAGGTATAAATAATTAGGTATAAATAGTGTAATTACCCACCAAAAATAAAATGTATGCCTATAGAGTACTCACTCATTTCCATTCAATATTTTTTCATTACTTTCTTCATTAATAAATCCACTCATATTTAAAACAAACACTTTATACACAAATTTTAGGCGTAACACTATTCACCAACAATGTATTTTGGTTGACAAGCTGTCAATTTGACAGGTCAGCAAAATATGTATATTATGTTGCCTAATAATATACAATTACAGATTTAACTTGTATTTAATATAGTAGGCGGAATCGTGTTAGGTATTTTGTATCAGGTTTTATTTCCGTTACATTAGGATGACGTCACGCCCGCTAGAATTACTAAGTTACCCCTAGTCGCGCCTAAAAAAGTTTTACTTCAATAAGAAAAAATATATACATATACATATTTTTATTAGGACAAATTAGATACTATTCGACGTGTATAATCACATATATTATAATATGTGTGTATTCGCCATTAATGTAATGTTTAATTTTTAGTTCATTTAAACTTTTTTTTTGTTTTAGTGTGAAAATCAATTTCCAAATGCTTGGATGGTCCGCACTTATTTGCCTTTAGAATTCACGATGTCAACCCTCGATAATATTTTTTGTTTTCCATCCCCTAGTTCATTGTAACAATTTCACATAGTATCGGCAAACGTACTTAATTGAACTAGTTGAAGGTCCTTTGCGTTGTGGTCGACCAATTCAGATATCTTTAAAGTAATCGAGGACAGTCTGGAACTCTGGTGGGAAAATTTTTGGTAGCAGAGATAATCAAAAACTTTAACCATGCCATTTGTGAAAACAAATTCTGGATTATGCTTGTCTAAATAAGGCAAAAGATGCATTTGCGAATATGAAAACGACATTTTCTATGTACAGTATCTGGCAATTTATTTTATACTGCGTTTATCATCGTCAATTCAAAATCAGTCATAATAGTACTTGGTGCTGCACCACCAGACATAATAATTTCTATTTCTTGAAGAATTTAATGTAAATCTTTTTTGTTTTATTTGGTAATACAGCGAATACCAGAGGAATAGTCAATAGTTCTTAGCTGTTTAACCAGATCTGACTTTCTTATTTGATTATCTGCACCTATGTTTTTCAGTTAAGCCTCCAAAGGATAACTTTTTTAGTTTAACTTCGTCACAATAGCTGCAAGTATTTGATCTGGGATACCAAACCAAATATTACATTTTGTCGTAAAATTGTTTCTGTAAGAATCATAAATAATTTTCCGGCCCGAATACATTTTTTGGTTAAAGAGTTTTTGAAACCACCCCTTACCATTAGAAATTAATACTTCAAAAAATACCATGAATGTTTTGGAATGCAATATATTAAGGTTACGTTATCATTAGCAGTATCATTCAGATTCGAAATCATAGGGTTAAATCTCTTTAATTCTTATTGGTATTAGTATTATTAAAGTTTGTTTATTTGCAAAAAGTCATTATGAGATTATTTTTTGGTAACTTATTCATTATTTGTAATTGAATTTTAATGATTAAAATGTATTTTGTAGCATTGAGGTTCTTTTCTATTTAAAATTTATTCATTATTTTTTTATTCATTTAAATTGACTGTTGTTCTTTGCTCAGTGTAGTGTGGAATATTTTGGTGTCTTATCCGTAAACTTTAAAATTTTGCGTAAGTAATATATATGGTTGTATATAGTATTTATTTTAATTTATAAAAAATAAGCATATTTATTTTTTAAATTTAAGCAATACAATGTAAAATCATGAGTGCTCGCTGTAAGGGTAGAGACAAGGTTAGGATTTATGGACTGCCCGCAGTTTCCAGGTAATGGGTGACTCTTTAACCATTTTTTTTAAATTTAACGTTTCTGGGAGATATAATTTTATGGAGTTTTTTTTTAACTATAATGAGAAAATGACCTGCAATTTGCCTACTCGTCCAGTAAAAGACCACTTTCAGGAGTTGTTACGTAAACTACTATTTCGGACACACGTAAAATAATTTATAGCAGGCTTAAACATGATTAGAATGAGATTAAAACTAAACAAAACTACACCGCCTCCCCATCCTTATATTTTCTCTCAGACTTGAAACGGTTTTCCGTAAGTTGTAAGGATTTAGTAATTTTGTATGGACGAAATAAGTTTTGTATGCTAAACTACCATTTGGCAAAATAATCTCAATTTTCGATATTTTGGGCACAGATCGTTTTTCGTGTGTGCTTTTTAAATGTTTAAAGTTTTTGTTTTAAAAATCATTAATGTATTAAATTTTAACATTTGTAGTCTGTGTAACTTTAATTGGCTCATGCAGCAATATTCTGACTGGTAAATTAAAACATTGAAGACAATAGTTATATAAATTTTAATGTTGTGTATTTTTTTGTTGAACGTAGTCTAAAAAAAATATTTTTGATAGCCAGATTGTGAAGTCAGACTTTGGACTGTAACTCAACGAATAAGAAATACCTAAGTGTTATAGGATAAGGGGTAGCTTTACTAAAAGCACTTCCCACCCAGGTCGTGGTTATCTACCCACCAGGTAGGTATCCTGCTAAAGGCAGAAAACTAACCAAGGAGAAGATGCGATAAACAACAGGAAACAAACAACAAATATATTAACAACGAAACAAATACAAATCTTAACTGATCTTACCAAATAAACTACATAGTGGCATGTTACACTTACTCACGAAAATACGTTAGAAGTCATAACGGCCGGACCCAAGGGTCTGTTTTAGGGACACCCCAAATGGTGACCCTTACAGACAACCTCAGACTCCGAACTCTTTGAGTGCCACCTTAACGACGCTCTTTTATAGCCAACTCATACGCTACGTGAGAATAAGATTTATAATATTTAAGGTCGCCTTGAAATCTAACGTACTAACTTTGACCTGGATGATTACATTAAAAAATAATACAAAATAATCCAATGAAATATAAATAGTATATTACGCTACAAGGGACGAAAGTTGAATTTTCGGCCCTGCGCGTCATGATGCCCGAGGCGAAAAGCCGAGGGCAACATGACACGCAGGACCAAGATTTCAACTTTTGGCCCGTGTAGTGTAGGTATACTATTTTTCTTCATAGCTCGGTCGAAAGTACTTGCGGAACGAGCGAAGCGAGTGCAGCTGGTCGTGGGACAGGCATCAAATACATTCGAAGAGTCAAGTTTTGTCATTGATGATTATTTTTAAGGTTATAGATAGAATTAGAAATGACACGAGAATAAACAGTCCCTAGTTACAAGTGTAACTACGCATGAGAAATTTTTCCTCCCGCCGTAAACAGGGAGTAAATGTTAAAGACGACAACACATCATGACGCGCAGGGCCGAAAATTCAACTTTCGTCCCGCCGTAAACAGGGAGTAAATGTTAAACTTTCTTCCCTGCAATTAGGGACAAATAACGTACTTTCGACCGAGGTATGAAGAAAACTATTAAACTACCCTATTATCGTAAGTGACAATATTTGCCCTGACAGGTCACAAGACTTAGACAAGAATAATAAGGATTCTAGAACGCTACTTTGGGAATTTGGGAAACACCACTAGTGACTTGTCTACTAGATGAGAAGTTTTTGCCAAATTTTAAAACAAAATTTTCTATATTCATGTAATTTCTTTGTTTAGTTTTTCTCTAATTCTAAAATGTTTAAGTTTCTACAGTAGTCTTCTTTTTATAGAAAGCTTTGGAGAAGTCTATATTTACACTGTTTGTTAGGAGCATTTGGGTTAAGGACCCACACATTTTTGTACCTAAGAAGGTTAGTTGCAGCAAATTTATTTTTGTAAAACCATGCTGCTCGGGAGGGATTACTAGAGAAATAGAGAAAAAAAATATTGGTATTGATAATTTTTAAAATAAAACGTATATAAATGGTACCAACTAGCCAAAATCCATTTGGGCCAGCCTATTTTATTACAAATGTTAATAACAAATTTGTTTAGTGCAAGACAATAAATTTAGCTTTTTTTAAGTAAAAATCTATGGAGGGTAGAGGTAAGGAGAACTCGCTCTTATAAGGCTAAAACTTCAAAAGTGTCCGTCCAAAAGCGTACAATTTTGTTTTACTTGGTTGCCGAAGCGGGCGTTGTTAAGCAATAATTCAATGATCTGAATATAGCGATTTTAAACCGACTGAAATATGCAAAAATTAATAAAGTCTAACCTTTCACCCTGGTCTAACCTAAAAATTAACGTGACACGTTGTTGATATTAGATTGTAACATTATTATAAATTAAAATAGTGCAAGTTTGTGTAATTAAAAATTGTTTGAATAGTCGAGAAACGAAAAAGAAAATATCAAATGATATATACTCTGTGTTTTTTCGGCCAGCGGTACGTAAAAAGAAATTATTTTAATTGTAGAAATTTTCAAGAAAAAGATATCCATATGTATAACAAGATTGTGGTCGGTCAGAAATGCTGTTCATTATCATTTATCTCATAGAGAAATTCTTCAACCAAATGCATTGCCAACTATTAAACATCAATTTTAATTAATTCCTGAAGTTATTAAATTAAAAAAAAAAATCCAATAACTAATGGTTTGGTTTTACTGGTTATAATGACATTTCTTTTTACGTACCGTTGGCCGAAAAAATGACACAGAGCATATATCAGCCAATATTTTCTTTTTCGTTTCGCGACTATTTGAACAAATTTTAATTACACAAAATTGCACCATTTTAACTTATAACAATATTAAAATCTAATCATATATAAATCTATACTTCATGATATATCATATCAACATCCTGTCACATTAATTTTTAGGGTAAGACTTCATTAATTTTTGCATATTTTAGTCGGTTTAAAATCGCTATATTCAGATCATTGAATTGTTGCTTAACAGCGTCCGCTTCGGCAACCGAGTAAAACAAAATTTTACGCTTTTAGACGGACACTTTTATATACAGACTGAGTTCTCGTTACCTCTACCCTCCATATAAAAATCAGTCAATCCAGATCAAAATTTATAACTTCATTCTTATTTTATTTAAAAACTGCTGTTTTATATGTTACTGATCTATGGTGATTATAGCAACTACTTCATGTTTAAACTTGCAACCTAGATAAATTTCATAAACAATTTCTGACATTTTGTGAATTTTAATGTCACAACTTTAGTCTATATGAAGTTCGTTTACATTTATATATTATTTTTAATATCAGTAACATGTGAGGATTTAAATCCGCAAAATGGTACCCAAGATGTATGCATAATTCATCACAAATGTCTACGAAGTGCAAGTCGTCAGCACATTAAGCATCGTCCTAACAGGGTTAAATTAACTCTCTCACCTAAACGAAGAAAAACCATTTCTTTAGAAGAAAGAGCCAACCCTTCTCTACCAGGAAAAGTTCCAATTAGCTATGAAAACAAAAATAACATAGGGTTAAAATTAAGTGCAGAGGAGTTAGTTCAAGAATTGGTAAATAAAACTAAACCAAATTATAATATTAAAAATATTTTAAATGCAATCAAACTATATAAAGTATTAAAAGAAAAAAATACATTTAATAACAATTAGATTCTGTTAGATCTTGTTAGCTGAAGATTTTTAAAATTTAAATTTTATATTGTTTGAAAAATATTTGTATTATTTTCAGAATAAATGCAGTTTACGGTACTTTTGTGCGATTTTCGTGAAATTTTCGTAAAAGCACTAAGAATGTCTGCATTTAAAAAAAAATGTTTTTTTTTTAATTTATAGGTAAAATCTGTTCACGTGACTTTGTAAAATTTTTATATCATTAAAATGTGACGTTTCCAGATTTTCGCAAATTATCTGAAAAACTAGGAATTTTATTAAATGATAAAATCTCACAAAAAAGCTTAAAAAATTTATCATGTCTTTTAAAGTTTTAGACCAAAAGAGTTTTATTTATTATTATCTTTGACTGTTTATACATATTTTTTTCTTTATTTTTTCTTTCTTTCCTTCATTTTCACTATTTTTTTTTGTTTTTTTTTCTTCTCTTTTCTTTTCCTTTTTCTTATCTATACCTTTTTTCTTATTTGTTTAATTTTTTTAATTTATTATTTTTTTCCTTCTTGTTTTCCTTCTTTTTATTACATATTATTTATTTACAATTTTCATAAAGGTTTCATTTCGTCTTTGATCAAATAAGTTGTGTGACTGCCTTTACTTGTATAAATTAGATTCCGGTTAGTCGGAGCTACGAAGCAATGATCCTCCGAAAATTAAAAAGCAAGACGGATTTTAATGCAAGATGGATTTTATTGTTTTTTTTTAATTCGATTTATAAGAGCATCAGAAAAATTTGTGACCTTATGCGATCATGTTTTATTGGAAAGCTATATTTAGGTATACAAAAAATGCATTTTTAAAGTGTATCATAAACAGAACTCGTCATTTATTGGCTGAAATGAGTTCAGTTTTCTTACTTAATGATTTCTGGTGTCACTACAAACAATTATGTCATTAAACATAATTTTCGGAGTACCTGGTACCCTGAATACTTTCCCTTTACATCACCTCCTGATGTTTTCGGTGATCTCTATATAAGATTAGTGAATACTCGGTTATTTTTGGTTTCGCTGAAAACGAATATGACATTGAATGTGATCTCCGATGTACGTGGTGCTCAGAATACTTACTGTTTACCTCATCTCCTAGAGTTTTTGGTAATATTGTTAACAATTAGTTAAAAATCAATATCCGGTGGTTTTGGGATCGCCAAAAACAAATATGACATTAAAAGTGATTTCCGGACTACTTGTTGCACAGGATACCTACCATTTACCTCTTCTCCAGAAGTTTTCGGTAAATTAATTAACTAATTACTCAAAACTCATTACTTCGTTGGTAATTGGCATGCTAAGAACGTTATAATATCGAAAGAGATCTATGTTTTTTAGTTTTTTTGAATGAATCGAAAACAAAACCCATTTATCTAAAACTTAGTGCAAAAATTCCCAAATTAAGTATTTTGACTAATTCTATAACGATATTACCAATAACTCCTGCAGACAAGGTAAAAAGTAAGTTTCTTGGGCACCACATACGCCGTAGATGATTTTTAATGTCATATTCGGTTTTAGCAATTCCAAAAACTCAGTAACAAATTATGATTGAAATGCACTTAAAAAATGTATTTTTTGCATACACAAAAGCAGTAAATTGTAGCATTAAAATCCGTCCTTCCGTTTAAATTTTGGAGGTAAGGCCGGTTTTAGTGCTTTTTTGCCTTTACTAGGTTAAAACTATTTATATTTTAAGCATTAGAGTTATAATAAAGTGTTAGCAATATTATTATCAAGTATAATATTCATAAGAATATATAATATATTTTCTAGCATTCTATTCGAACCAAATTGTCTACAACAACTAATAGTTCACGTCGAGATTTCCTAACAGATATAAGCCAACATGAACAGAAATTTGGTAGGCAATTGGAGTTCATTAGGCAATCACTAAAAAATAATAATTCAGATCACGGGCATTCCGACGATGAACAAGAAAAGACGGAGATTTACATAGGTGATGTAGAAACACTTAAACCTAAAGAAGATACAAGAACTTTTCTGCAAATGATTAAAGAAACCATCGAAGCAGTCAAGACAAACAAAACCACAACATCATTTAATAAATTTGTAGAAAAACTCAACGATGCTTACAAACAACTTACAAACGAAACAAATACAAAACGTTTGGAAAGAAGCATTATTTTAAATAAAAGTTTAAGAAACTTTAAAATACCAAATATATGGAAAAATAACACTTTACATTTTAAAAATGTAACTAATTCCACAGCATCACTTCTACGTGTTTTTCGACAATCTGAACAAGTTATAAAAGATTTTATTTACAAACGAAAAGTACCGAGGACATCTGCATTTAATGATAAGGTGGGTTATTAAACGATATTTTTATATTCCTTAACCAAAATAACAAAATTTAAACTGTTAAAAACGAAACATAAACTGGTATAAATATCACTTAAAAAAATAGCAGTTTAAAACCATAAATTATAACTTTATATTTAACTACGTATTTTTCTATTCTTAGTACTAGTTCCATATGTATATCTACATTTGCCCATAGTCGATTTAAAACAAATCCCAATTTAAATCATCAATTACGACACACTGATATCATTTTATACCACTGCAAAATTTTATTTCTTCTTCATTGTATTATTAAGGGAGCTGCCAATACTTTTCGTGCCACTTTCAGGTCCCCGGAAAATGAAGGGCTTATTTTTAAGTACTTATATGTGTACAAATATCGTGCCAAGAATCGTGCCTTCAAACGGTAACCCATCATGCAGCCATGTGTCACTTCCTGGCAAATTGACATTTGCCATCACCTGTTTCTTTATTAATTTTATTTACCTCAAAGTAATAATTATAATTCTTACTCAATTAAAAAAGTTTTCACTTCTGTCGACTCCCGAGTCCTTTTTTTTTAAATGGAATCCGTTTGAAATGTTATAGACTAAGCTTATTGCAGTTCCTCAATTAGTTCATGTCACCGATTCCAAAGTTTTGTTAAACTGTTCTAAATGGGACAGGTCGAAAGAATAGGTGTAAAATATGAAGTGACTCAAAAAGTTTCAAAAACTTGCTGTGTGTTGCATACCAGTGCTTTGCAATGGCACAGTATGTGTTAAACTTTTGCACGTTTTCTGCTGCATAACCTGCAGCTAGGATATTCATTTAACAGCTTTATGGTTTGTACTTTGTAGGTAATTTACATTCCTTGCACACGTGTGATAATTTCACATTTTGTGGGTTGTTTAAACAGGAACGAGGTTTTAGTGCTATTATTGTTGTCTTATATTTCCCTATATCGGGACACTTAAACTAGTTTGACACTATTATGATCCGCTGGGACATCCAGTTTTTAATAACAACTCTTAAATAAAACACTGCATTAATGGTGTTACATATCTGGTTGTGTGTTTTTATTATTATTTGATATTGATAAATGTGATTTATAATTAAATCTTAACAATATAAATAATTATACAAA
Source organism: Altica lythri (assembly GCA_964028335.1). NCBI lineage: Eukaryota > Metazoa > Arthropoda > Insecta > Coleoptera > Chrysomelidae > Altica > Altica lythri. The sequence goes on along the minus strand of OZ034803.1, from coordinate 23,527,093 downwards.
TTACTAACCTTGTACACTGACTACATTATACAAATTATTTGAAATAATTACCCACATAAATTATTTGTTAAAAATATTTAAAACTAAATTTTATATAAAAAATACGAAGAATTTCTAAGGGCCAGATATACATATTATACAGTTTATCGTTTAAAGCTACGTCTTCACCAAGTCGACACTGTCGATCCACAATGTTTATCGGTATTGTTGATCAACAAGCGACAAAACTGCATCTATCCACACATTAGTTGACAGAAATGTTTGACGATCAGTCGAAACCAACATTTCTTAGGAAATTAATGTAATATTTGCTTGTGCTGCATATATTATTATCGTCACTAAAAAAGAAAATATACAAAACAAAAGATTTTGGTTTAACCAAGTCTTTAAAAATCATTTTACCAATATGTCTTGCCTTACAGAGGCGTTTTTAAACCTGTTGTTTTAATATATAGTATACGTTGACCTTATTATTTTATTCTATTGCAAATTTATTCAAAGAATTATATTGTTTGTTTTTTTCTTACTTCTCGACTTTTAACAATTTCCATAGGGGCATCGCGCCTCAAGTTTTTGCTCATTTAATTTTTTTGTTTTAGAATCCTGTAGTTTTTAGTTTATATGCCTTAATAAATGGTATGACTGTATCTTGTTTCCATTCCAATTCTGCAACGATGGGAAGACGTCACTGACTACAGTTTATCGAAAACACTTTCACACATTAAATCTCTTTCATTTTTACCAAATAGCGAGGAAAGTTGGATCATTTAATTTTGTCGATTTCCACGTACACAGGAAGTCGTCACCGTCGATCGACAGGGTTGACTTGTTGGGGACGCAGCTTATTTATTTATGCGTATACCTGATCCCTATTCTTTGGTCATCTACATTTCTTCTCTCTTATTCTCCTTCTTGTTTTGTTTGTTGTTGACGCTTTTGCAATATTTGTGTCTAAAGTTCTTTTATCCCTATAATAACTGAACTAGCATAATATGTTTTACTATAAATAATGAAAGTCTTTTACCTTTATAGGAGTAAGTTTTAAAAAGTTTGACAGTAGCAAATAGTTTTAAAAAAATCTTTTAGCATCAAAAATTAAATTAGGTTTTTAGTGATTATTAAAACTGAGGTAAAGAATAAAGTCATGTGTGTGGTGAAAACCTGTAGGTGTAATATTACTTATTAAATAAGAACGTTAGGGTATGGACACAACAGGGACCATCGACCCTAGACCATAGCATAATACCCAAGGCCTTTGCTCTGACCCTCGCTCCGACCCACGCGCACCCGTGGTCACATCGAGGCTTGGAGCATCGCACTTTTGCGCCAGTTAAAGCTTGAACGATCCTTTAAACAAAAAACGTATGTTGTGTGGAGAATTTCATCATCTATATAAAGATTTAAGAAAAGATTCGGATCTTTTTTTGACTACATGAGAATAAAAAAAGAAACTTTTGATTATATTTTAAAAGAGTACCCTGGTCGAGGTTCAAAAAAATACTAAGCTCAGTTTAGACCCTGGCACCAAGTATCAGACCTTAGCTCCAAACTATGCACGGAGCGATGGTCGGTGCTCCGATGTAACCACATAGATCTATTATTATGTGTTTATTTTTTTTTGTGAGCAGAGCTATGGTGCGATGCTATGGTCGGAGCAATGGTCGGCGCTACGTTGTGGCCGCACACTTAGATAGTGTTAGATATATTGATGTGAAACATCTGTAGCCGCACGTGAATCAGATTTCTCGCGTGGCGACGGTGACGTATGATTCGTATGACGTAAAAAACCTAACGCATCGATAATATATAATAAAGAGATGTACTGATACCTTATATGAAATTGGTCTCATGTTTTGAGCGACGCCGACGGTGGCGCGCCAACAATAGGGGGAAGAAGCTCATCGATTCAAAAATTTGGCGGGACAGGGTATGAATTGTTTCATAAAAACCTAACTCGATTCCGCCTACTATCTATTCTTTATATATAAAAATGTCTGTTTGTATAGGCAACATAATATATAGTCCATTTCATCGTTTTTGGCCGATTTGATATTAGAAACCACTGAAATAAGATTAAACTGTCATCCAAGTTACCAATGGCGGAGAGTTTTTTTTTCTAAATTAGGTCGTAAGTTTCTGAAACTATCAGTGTGGTTTGACATCTACAAAAATATGACATTAATAATTATTAAATTCAATCCTTCAACAACGAGCCGTATATGACGGTTACTAGGAATGTGAATTAAGTCAAGACTTTCGTATTGAATACTTTTTATCTACCGGTGAAACAAGATGCAGTTACGTAAGTGTTGTATTAAAAAACAAACGTCCTCATTTAAATTGCCAACTTGCCTGTATCTGAGAGAGATGTAACTCTAAATTTACTTCGAGTATGATTTCTGTCATCGGCCAAAAACGGTGAAATGGACTATACCTACATATTTTGCTGACCTGTAAAATTGACAGCTTGTTAATCAAAATAGATTGTTGGTGAATAGTCCCTGTAAAATTTGTGTATAAAGTGTTTGTTTTAAATATGAATAAACAAAGTGTTAATAAAAAAGGTGATGAAAAATATTGAATAAAAATGAGTGCGTACCTACCTACTCTATATACATTAGGGTGTCCGTTATTTCCCAAATTTGGTTTTGTTCTCCAAACACCCATCAAATTTTTAGATTATGACCTAACAAAAATTATCAGACCCAAACCAGCTCTTAATATTCACATTAACCCGTGCCTAAATCATAATACATTTTCCATTTAAATACCGTTTAAAAGTTATTCAACGATAAAGTTGTATTCATAGTTAAATTCATCATTTTCCTATTTTTTATTTACTATCGCTTTTTGTTTGTACTAAAATTATGAAGTAACTACAATTATATTAATATAGTAACGTACTTCTATATAAATTTGTGTTTTAATAATTTCCTTTTTTAAGATTATTGAATTTAAGGCAATTAAATAAAAAGCTAAACGAAATCACGTTTTAAATTTATTTTCGTTCTGTAATCTAACGACATCTGTGAGCAATCTGAGAAAACGTACAATAAATATTGTGATACTATTATTTATAAGCGATAATATACTTTATTTTGTATCCAAATTTTGTATTTGTTAATTTTATTACCTACATATATGTATTTAGTTTGATATAAATAAAAATTATGGTGAAAATTACAAAAAAAATCGTGAATTTAACTCTGATGACAAATTTATTGCTAATTTCCTACAAGAAATAGATATTTAATTATTTTTAGCTACATTTGTTTCAGTAAAAAAAATTAACGAGAAAAAGTGCAAAAATGCCATGTTATTTAAATTGGAAATGTCTTATGATTTAGGCACGGGTTAATGTCGATGTTTCACATCTGCCAGGCGTCCCGTGACGGCTCACATTTTTTTCTTAAATTATTTATGCTTTTTTTAAATTAATTTTTTCTAATATTTTTTCTTTTTTCAAAGACGAAAAACTATGAGAATCGATAAATATTTGCATCGTATGTACATCCTAAATTTTACCGAATCCTTATCCGGAAAACAAATTATTGAAATCTGAATTATTTCGAAACAGAGGACTTCGTCTACTTTGTCTAAACGAATCAAGCTGCTGTATCACCGATGCCTACTTACCACAAATATTTGTATTTTAGCGACATTTTAATTTTAATATATTTTCGTTCAAGTTGCTTGAGCCCTTTTAATATATAATTTTGTCGGGTTGTATATCAATAGATATTATTTTTTTCATTTATATAACTCATTAATACAAGATAATTTTAGATCAATATAAATGTAGCAATAATAAACATTGAGAGTGATTGATACAACTAAGCTTGCTGCGTGGTTTAGTCTTATAACGTAAATTAAATATAACATTTCTGTTAACTGTGTTTTTAGGGTAGTATTAAACTAGACGGCGCTTAAAAACACTTTTAAAATCCATTTAAATACAAAAGTTAGGATATGTCTTAAATTTTAAACTACGTAAGAGTTTTTTAGCGTTTCCTCAGAAAAAAAATATAATTTTGACTATTTTATTTAATGCTGATACAGAAAATTTGTAACTTTCAATTAAAACCTACCTCAGGAACAACACCGAAATAGTAATTTTAAGTATGCAGTCTTAGTCACAACATCAGACACAAACCCAGCCAGTCTGCCAACAACATATCAGATTAACTTGACCATCCCAGTCAGTCCACTATTAGCAGTCCAGCTGGAGTCATGGTGGACGTCTACAAATCATCATGTGTGTATGTATGTAACCCTCCTATAACTTTTGAACAGCTTGACCGATCGAAACAAGACTTCCATAACCTAATCAACTTAAAAAAATAACGTCGAATGCCATTTTGAAAATCGGCTAATTCTTTTGTGAGATATCTTTGTCGAAAAATTTAAAAAAAATGTTGATTGTTCACAATAAGTTTGATATTTTTCGACTTATCAATTTTGATCTAAAAATAAACTTTTTAACCACTTTAATTTTTTCCGTTTTAAATGTCAAAAAAGTTTAACAAGTTATTGCAAATTTAATATTAAAAAAATTGTGTTTTATCAAACTTTTATATTATACTTTTGGGCCCTTCGAGCTTAAATCACAGAACATCAGGGGCGGTTTCTGCCTATGTGCTGCAGAGTTGCGGAAGATCCAAATATCTTAACTAAAATATGTATTAATATTTTTTTTCAAGTCCCCTTAAATTACAACAATTATTTTACACTGCTGCAAGCGCTGTGGTTCTACGCGTAGGCGCTCAGTATTAGAAGCGAAGATATGCATTTAGGTATTGAATATTACGTCGCTTGTATAAGTTGAATACACAACTGTTTACATTGGTGTTCTGTGCAAACCAAAAACCACTGCGCTCTACTCCAATTCACCTCTTGACCCATAAATATCTAACCGTTATTTTATTTTATTCTTGAACCGTCCGGGAACTGCTCAGTAGACGAAATTTTAATACATTTGAACAATGAGTTTTTTTATAACGGTTCTAGAACGGTTTTTTGTCTGTTGGAACAGACTATATTATTTCTCTAAAGCGCGTGCTGAGTCGCTTGTTGCCTATTTGTTGTACTTGTTCGTTCTCTATTGGTGGTTTTGTGTATTCTCTAATTTAGTATTTTATTGCACATAAGTGCTAGTGACTTTAAAAATGATTTATTGCATTTAAGATATTTCAGATAATGTTTTTCTAAATCGCTACCAAACTTTTAAGCTTAATTTAATGTTAAATATATGACGTAATTCATAATCTAATAATTTATTATTAAATACCAGTTTATTAAATATTACTTCATAATAAATTAAACCCCAAAGCGAAAGCGATACTGATCCACTGTTTAATGTGTTGCTAGTGAACTTTATATTAACTTAACAGGAAAGATACCTCTTACACGTCATCTGTCAAAATCGGTTACTATTTAGAAAGTGTCATTTATAAATGTTGAATATTTTATCATGTTTATGCGTTGTTTAAATATTTACTTTTTAATGTGTATTTTATCAATCAGTTATAAAAATGCTGTTTCGCAATATGACAGCGAAGACCTGTGCTTATTTAGTTTTAAAGGAAATCATAGAAAGGATAAACCGAACCTTATTTCACAATACGTAACTCCATTGCGAAAACTGGTTAAAATAACAGCAAAACCAATACAAGATGATGTTAACTTAAAAGTAAAAGTAGTAAAAGCAAGGCCAGTGAATCCAAATAAACTTAAAGCAACAGAAACCACAACAGTTAAAACAGAGTCCAGTACTGGCTTTGAGTTCACACTTATAGATATGCCGAAGAGTTTTTCAACCAGTGATCAAAACATCGACGAACGTGGTTTATTAAATCTTTTTGGCGAATTAAAAGAGTTTGATGAAAAAGTTAGAGATTATATGGGTATGAAGGATGATAAATCCACAATAAATTTACCTCTGGTATGTAAGGTTTTTTAATAAAACATAATTACATACATTATAACAATTAACAGCATGTTAAAGGATTTGTTCGTTTCCAAAATGGCAATTAAATCATAATTTCGAAATTTACAAAAATATCTTAAAAATTCCACGTGTCTGTATATACTTATACGTTTATTACGTGTGTGTATGTATGTTACATTCTTATAACTTTTAAACGGCTTGACTGATCGAAAGAAGACTTGTGGTATTTTAAAGAGTTTCACTAAACTTAAACCTCCAGAGCATTTGAAGTCATTTGTTATAATACATTATGAGAAGTTCCAAAAAAAAACGAAAAAAAAAATTCGAAAACTATGTTTTTTGAGAATAACTTTTTGCTCCTTATACCTATAACAGTCTGTTATACGGAACGGCCCAGGTAGTCTATCGGAACTGTAAAAATGTCTGATTGCTTAGTGGCGCCGAAACCGGCCACATTTACACCCAATTTTGTCACTTCAAACCGGAAGGTTCTTAATGGGTATTTGGGAGGTAGTAGATGAAAAATCCGTTAACATTGTAATTTTGCCCTGTTTTTTTACTTACCTACTTACCTACTTGTTTATATATTTTTTATATTTGATTTTGGAAAAAAATAGTTAAAAATATAAATTAAAGATTTTAAAAAGGTTTTCAATATAAAAGTTATTTAAATCCATAGATAATTACCGAGATAATTTAAAAAAACACATGAATATAGAAATTCGTTCTGTTTTGCTGGGTGCCGTGTGAATAATGGTCACGATTACCGTTTCTTATTAAAAACCGAGCCGGACATGCCGTATGAACGGGCTTGTAAATATATCATACCTATACTGCGCGTTGTATTTAAAACTTGTTCCTGGGGAGCAAAACAGAACAAACATACGAGCAGTCCCTACATCTTCTTATGGGCGGAGTTATTTACCACGCGAAGCAAAGCAAAGACAATAATTATTATTATATTGTTTTTGTGAAGCCCGTGCCGAGTTGCTTGTCGCCTATTTGTTTTATTTGTTCGTTCTCTATTCCTGGTTTTGCTCATACTTTATTTTGTTATTTTATTGAAAATAATTGCTAACTTTAAATGTTTTATTGGACTGTAAATATTTCAGATAATGTTTTTCTAAATCGCTACCAAACATATAAGCTTAAAAGTATAATACTAATTCATCCATATACTCGCAATACTCAAAAAAAATAAGAAAAAACACATTTTTGTTCTCAAAAAGATTAAAACCGCACAAAATAGTTATTTATGAAACAGTTCGTTAAGTATGCTTTTTTGCGCACCCACGCGATTTTTAGAGCACGAGCGAAGCGAGTGCTATATATCGCGTAAGTGCTCAAATAGTTATTTATGAAACAGTTCGTGAAGTATGCTTTTTGCGCACGCACGCGATGTTAAGAGCACGAGCGAAGCCAGTGCTATATATCGCGTAAGTGCGCAAAAGCACTTTACGCACAGTTTTATACAATATTTTATCTACAATAATCAAATAAAAAATAATTACAAGAAAGCAATTTATTTTCAATTCATTTACAAGATACTAACAAAACTAATGCTCTCATAGCAACACCATGGCAACGCGAATGCTAAGGATAGTTGATTATATGAAGGTGTGTCAAAAACAGTGCGAAAAAGTAAATCCCATTTAAAATACATTGTTACTTCACGCACACTTTCAATCTTTCACGCACTGCTGTCTATAATAACAGTTTTCACGAACTAAAAATTGATACATAATATGAGGTATAGTAGATAAAATACCTTTTTAAACTCGAGAAGTCAAAATAGCGTCTAAAGTAGGCGGGAGTTTCTAAGGATGGCGTCCAGAGTCAACCTTTTTTCGATTTTTTTTAAATTATTTTTAGTCAATTTGTAATTTTTAACTAAAAAACAGTTTTTCGTTAATAATTTTAAAATTAACTAACCAATATTTATTAGAAGATTTCCACAAACTATTTTGTTTTAATCAGGCTTATTCCTCTTTATCCAAATTTTGCAGTAAAGCTCTGATTCGATATTTTCCAAGGATGTTTTAACAGTTCATATAAAGTTCTTTTTAATTTTTGTATAAAGTATCGTTGTAATCTTCGATTAATCTGGGTGTACTTTGTGAATATCAATCTATAGACGAGTTTTAGCTTTAATGTGGTTGCATTAAATTTTGTTATAATTCAAATCGGTATTAATTCTTAATCCAGCTTTTTAAAATATGTTTAATAGTTTATTTGATTTGAAACGACGCCGACGTCCACGAAAAGTTTTCTAAATTGCTAAGCAGTACATAAAAAACTAAAAAAGTCATTAACTAATAAAAAGGGCTCCCAGTTTTGAATCATGACTCCAAATCTATTAAATAGTTATAAATGAACAAAAAAAAACTATCATTACTAAAGTATTATTACAGAAAACCAGACCAGGGTCTTGTTGTCAAATCGAATTTTGGTTTGCAGTTAGAGGTGAAGATGTCACTACTATCACGGCGTTTACACTTTCGTTACTGAAAGTAATATATCGTTCGTGATTTTAGTCAAATCTTTAGTCAGCGATTATGTCTTAAGCTTGCTGACGGATAAATAATACCAGACCAGACCCAATAGGTCAAAACCGGTCTACAAGTTCTGTTGTCCCTTCTAACTGCAAACTAAAATGGTTGGTTTAAATTATCTGTTAGATATGCCCACCCCATTTGAAGTGTAATTCAATATCCGTCGGGGCACATAGCCCGGGAAGTAGTTGTTTTTTCTTAGTTAAATTGTCAATGTTATTGAAAATATTTTTTAAAACTAGTACAACGATAGAATAACTAATATTCTGCATTTTACAACATTTGTTCATTTATCATTAATAAGTCATGCTTCTTAAATTCTACCTCCATTATTAAATTTTATACTAACGGTAAAAATAGCGCTCTATTTGATTTGTGCAATACTAGCATAGACCTTTAAAACAATAAGTATTTTTTTAGGTAATCCAATAATTTAAATAACTGTTCAGAATAACAAAATCGCGTTTTTAACCCAAATTGATAAAATTTTTACTTAACTGAAAGTATATTACAATAAAGAAGTTAAAAATAGCTTTTACTTCACTTTAAATAATTTACTGTAATTGTCAGACACAGTTTTATTAAATTGTTACTATTCCTGATATTTTTCTTACAATATTGTTTATTCTAGGACCCTCTACCTGCATATAAAATATTAACACAAGCTATAAGGGATTTAAAAATCAACGAAAATAAAGAAAAAATAAAGTATAATGGAAGCATCAAAAAGACTAATGAAAACTTAACAACTCATGCAGTGATTCAAAATACAGATGTCATGAAAACGAAAATATCAACTAAAGGCATTGAAACAACTCAAATGCAAACAGTAAAAAAAGAAGATTTGTTACAAATTCTTCCTACGCCTATTATGTAACATATTTTTTTTATGTTATACATATTGTGTTATAAAGAATGGATATATTTAATGTTTTGTTATAAAATTTAACATAAAATTGCAATATTAAAATACCTGAGATTTTTTAACAAAGAGAAAAAGTGGTATATTGTGCAACTAGTGTGATCAGTTGGCGATTGCACATACGTATTTTTATTAGGTACAAATGCGGCAATATATGTGGGCACAAATGTATATCTAAAAAAATAAATATTGGAAAATGCTGTATATTTGGAATATTGCAGGTAATTCGGGATACCTATATAGTATCTTATTTTATAAGAACGTCACCTGTACTTTGTGGTTACAAACATAACTGCACTTGAAATGCAAAGTCAATGAGTACCAAAAACAGCAAACCATCTTCCTATTTCTGCTTGCAAGGCTCACGAGAACAAATTTTCAATTTAAAAAAGTTTTTCGGTAAGAATAAAATCCTTTCTAATCGTTTATTACAGTTTATAAATTCTACATTCTAATTAATTAAATTAATAATGCTTATTTATTAATGATTTTTGATGAATTTTGTAAATTATCTTTAGTCAGAAATCTTGTACAGAATTAGAATAAATAACTTTATTTTGAAATATTATTTCAAATTACCTGCGGCTTAAGGTGTTTTTTTTTGTTAATCTGAATTGGCCCAATGTTCTTGGTAATTGTTGGGTTTCGTCTTTTAAATAATTGAATATTATCACATTCCAGTGCATTTTTTATTGACCCAACTTGTTTTACGTTTTCATTGTTTAAAAAAAAACAAAACAAAACTATATTCCGAATATGTTGCACTTCCTTTATTAATGATCAAAAAACAAATAAGGTACATGCGCCCTGTAAGGCCCACTTTTTGCTAAATTTTAATAGCTGGAAAAGAAATATAAATTTGTGAAAACTGCCTTTATCACAACATAGTTCATTTATTTGTGAATAAAGTAATCACACAAATCAACATGTTTGGAAACAATTCGTTAAGATAATAATTGTTTTTTAAAACCTTCAAAGTGGGCTTTTTTAGGAACATAGGCACCTATCATAGCCCGATATTAATTATGTAATAAATAAACCCTATCAAAACAAAAAATAAGTATTTATGTAAAACTTGACCTATTATTATATGATATTCTTAGGTAATCAGTCTGATACAAAAGTTTTTTTTGGTCACAAATTGGACGGTGGGCCATCTTCGACTTAGCAAAATTTAATTTACCTAATAAACAAAAACCTCTACATAGACTCAACAAATAACAATGTTGTGGCGTTATTCTAATAATCACTTTTGGAAAAAACATGTTTATTGAAAGACCAAATATTTTTTTCAAAAACATCTGAATTGTCTCATATCTTCGATTGGCCCGAGCCATCATAGGATGTGATGGGCCTTTATAGGGTAATTTACCCCGCCACAAGAACTATTTTTTATAAATGAAAATTAACAAATAATATAAACAACTCTTACGTTGAGTCAAGTGCCCATAAACCCAAGTAACGCTATATTTAAAAAAAACACGAAAACTTCTTGTTTTCTTAAGAAAATACTAAAAAGGTTTAAATTAGAAGATTATAAATCGTCAGCCCTTTGCAACGACACTAAAAAACTGGCAACCACTGCAAAAATGACGACTGTCTTCCTTATTTATGAAGTTGCAATTTTGTCTATGGCACTAACCGAACATGGGCGCAAAATTTAAATTCATTTGAACTTTTAGACGTACAAAATATTGAAAGTGGGCCATCTTAAGAACTGGGCCTTATTAGGCGTAAGTACCTTACATAAAATTAAAAAACATAATTATTTTTGGTAGATGTCAAAGATAATAATAGTATAATACTATTATGTCGTTTTACAGAGTCTTTGAAAATTAAAGAACATATAGACCGTTTACTAAGAATCAACAACTACTTCCCTGGCTATATGCCACGACGGACATTGAATTACAGTTCAAAGTTAAACGGGGTTAGTATATCTGCAAGATAGAACCAACCATTTTAGTTTGCAATTCGAAAGGATATCACTTGTAGACCGGTTTCGACGTATTGCGTCTCATCAGTACAAGGAAGATATCCGTCCAGAAGCTCTATCTAGACTGGAGATATGTCTGAAATCACACAAATACATTATCTTTAGTAAAAAAAATGTTAAAAGTGCGATAATGGCGACATCTCCATAACTAATTGCTCTTAGAGCTTCTGGACGGATATCTTCCTTGTACTGATGAGACGCAATACGTCGAAACCGGTCTACAAGTGATATCCTTTCGAATTGCAAACTAAAATGGTTAGTTCTTTCTTGAAGATATACTAACCCCGTTTAACTTTGAACTGTAATTCAATGTCCGTCGTGGCATATAGCCAGGGAAATAGTTGTTGGTTCTTAGTAAACGGTCTATATGTTCTTTGATTTTCAAAGACTCTGTAAAACGTCATAATAGTATTATACTATTATTATCTATGACATCTATTTGATAAACGTTTTACTGAAATGGCAATTGATTAGCAGGAAACTGTAAATCAAGTAGTTAACATAATTATTTTTACTTTCGTTTAAATAAATTTTTAAATTTAAACATTTTAAAAATAAGATTTTACCATTTTTTGGTATTACCTTATTTAAAATTTTCATTATTGCGTCCACTGCTGCTTCATTAGCCGGATAAATTTGTGGTTGTTGCTCTCTTGAAGTAGACGGTTTGGTTGATATAGCACTTGCAATTCGTTGACCGAATCGTTTTTTGTTGCCTACTGAATATTCAAGGTAGCAACTGATCTGGATTTCTTTCAACCGTGCCTTTTGATGGTGAGAAGATCAGCACCAGAATCAGCTAACGAAGTTGCTGAAGTTCTTCTAAATGCACGTCCAGTAAAAAACTTAGGATTGGGTTCTTTTTAAAAATGTCGCTACTGTTTTCGGCATACTTCCAACAGTATTGATACCGATGTTTTGGTGGTTGTTGCTCTTTTGAAGTAGACGGTTTGGATCATGTAGCACTCGCAATTCGTTGACTGAATCGTTTTTTGTTGCCTACTGAATCTTTAAGATAGCAACTGAGCTGGATTTATATCAACCGTGCTTTTTGATGGTGAAAAGATTAGCACCAGAATCAGCTAACGAAGTAGCTGAAGTTCTTCTAAATGCATGTCCAGTGAAAAATTCAGGATTGGGTTTTTTTTAATGTTGCTACTGTTTTCGGCATACTCCCAACAGTATTGATACCGATGTTTTGAGATGTACATTGTCGTATCCATAACTTACAAGAGATCTTTTTATAGTAAAGTTAGTAGGACGTAATTTAGCATTTTTTTATGTGATTACTTAGTAGGACGTAATTTAGCATTTTTTTATGTGATTACATCTTTTCCAGTTTTTGTATGGGGATTTTTACCAATAGCATATCATTTTTATGTTCTATCCCCTACAGTTAACTCAGTTAATTGTTTTCGACTACATGCACCCCAAAAATTAAAGGTTTTTAAACTAATAAAATTTCAAATTAATAGTTTGTTTTAAATTCCTGGATTACACTAAAGTATTTAATTAATTATAACTTTTGTAGGCAAGTACTGATTGTCCGGAGCTTCACGCAGGAATTGATTTGCTCTGCGCTCAGTGCTTTTGTACTTTGTTTTGTTTTAAAAAAGCAATTAATCTTCAATAATTATAAATATTATTTTATGCTTAATATCAACCACACTTCTTAACATTGAGTACATTGCTCACAAACTTGATGGCTTTGAAATTTCAGCCAGGTCACAAAAATCGTCTCCAACAGACTTTTAATATTTTTTGATGTTCACCACTAAATAAATTTTTTGTAGGCTACTTCATAATTTCTTATAAGTCTTAATGTTAGATATTTTGATATGACATATATACTGTTACACACTGAGCTTAATTTTTCACAAATATAGTTGATATTTTGTTCCCAATCTAAATGGGAATCAATCTCAATACCCAAGAATCTTGCCCCATTGACTATCTAAATATCGAAACCATTTAGGTTTATGCTATCTGGTAAATTAATTCTTGAATCTAAGTATTAAAAAGCAGAATATTTGTTTTTTTTATTGTTTAATATTTGTTCGTTGATAAAAAACCAATTTTGCATATATAACATTTTATTATTTGCCCTTAATTGTAAATCAAAATAGTTTGCATCACTATGAAATTGGTGTCGTCAGCATAATTGATCACTTAGAAGTTATCTTGTGGTGTTATTGCAGTGCTTAAATCATTCAAATTTATTACGAAACGTATAGGACCAAGAATACTTACTCCATGCGGTACTCGTATATTTATCCTATCTAAATAAGCAATTTTTTCACTTTTTTTGTTGACACTAGTTGTTTCCTATTTAAGATTTTATCCAATTTAAAGCTTTTTCGCAAATCCCATACTTCTCTAGCTTGATTAAAATTATTTTATGATTTAAACATTCGTATGCCTTTGATAGGTCCAAAAATAATCCCAATACTATATCACCCTTTTCCAATCTATTTAAAATATCCTGAATGAATTCGAAACATGCTGTTTTTGTAGATTTTCCTTTTATGTAACCATGCTGACGATCACTTAAAAGTTGGTTTGATGTTAAAAAAATAACTAAACGTGTAGACATTACTAATTCGAAAACTTTTGAAAATGATAAAAGTAAGCTTATAGGACGATGATTGATCCCCCTTTTTATATACTGGTATTATAACAGCTATATTAAGCTGTTCTGGGAAAACTCCATACATAAGTAAGTTGTTAATTATGTGAACTAAAGGTTTAATTATACTACTTAAACAAAATTTTAATATTCTGGCAGGTATTTCATCCATTCCGCTGCTCATTTTATTTTTTATTTTATTTTATATAAGATGCAAAGCGATTACCACAGTGGCATTTTAGGAGTGGAAAGGGCGCTACTTGCGAATGTGTTTAACTTTCACACGTAAAATCAACAAAGCATCAGTCTGTCTATACCAACGATGTCTCTTCATTGGTGACTGGATACACATAACCTGTACTCATGAGCTTTAATAGAGCGAAACATAGTATCGCAGCATTTTGTGATTGGAGTTAGAAACTCTAATCCACGCATAAATATAGGTTTTATACCTGGATCACGTTGACAGTTTTGTACAAGATATGTTCGCAATTGTAGCATTTTTCATTACTTTATAAGTCTGTTAAAAAAATGCTCTGTTCGTTTGATGAGAAATAATGTAATATTTGGTTGTATTTGAAAAATTAATAAATTATTATAATATAATTGTGCACAAACAGAAAATTAATTACTTTTGGGTTGGAATACTTTTTAAACAGGGATAAGAAGACAAAATATCTAACTCCATGTTGTTTAAAATTTTCCATTCGCATTCATATACATATAATTTGCTTTTATCTCGGTATATCTGAATAAATCTGTACTTTTATAGTTTAAATAAAACCGGTGTAATAGACTTTTTATTAGTTGAATTGCGGGCAAACGAATGCGGAAACAGATTCAAATGATTGTAATGAAAAGTTTGTGGAATAGCGGATTTTCACAAAATCCAAGCAAACTATTTGAAAACTCCATTAAAATACAACAACGATTTATAAATTTTTATAATTTTCTTTTAGCTTTTATCTAATTTGAATAAACATAAAGAAAACAAAAATTTTTAAAGAAAGCATAGAAAATTCGATTCGAAATAAATGGTACAAGAATGTATTATTATTTTTTTGTGAATTTATTTTCTTTTCCTATTAATTACAGTCTCGATATTATACTATTTTTAATTTCTGAGTAACCTTGTTAATTCAAATTTGTAATTTATATATTAGTTCTTTTTTTTACTTCTATATATATAAACAGAACTTAAAAAAAAAATGATTATGCTGGCTTGACAGTCAATTTAGAAATCAGAAGAACTGCTGACTGCATATTTTATTGCTAATTTATTGGTCCTGAATGATATATCCATCAACGACCAAAAACTACCATATTGTTGATATAAGTTATGGAAGAAGTTCTAAATACAATTTTATTTAATAAATGATGTGGATAATTATTATCTGAAAATAGGTTGTAAAGAATTTTTAAATTACGTTTATGAAACGACCAGCGGCCACCCGCGACTTCGTCCGCATAAACTTTAGTTTTCTTGCCACTGAGTTTCATACAAACTTGCAACCCCTATTTGAAACCCTTCGTAGAAAACAAATTTATCCTCCAAATGTTTAAGACTCTACGCGTCTATCAACAGTGTCGGCCAGCAGCAGCGTGCTACCGCCTCACCGCTTCACACACCCTTTATTATTTTAAGACTATAAAAACTTCTTACATATTGGTTGCAAAAAAATTCTGTAAAGGGTAGTTTAAAAAGAAGTGCCTGTGATAAAAATCTTATTTATTTGGATAAGAATTTAGAAAAAAGTTAAAAAGTATTATTATTAATTAGGTATAGTTTTTGCGGCTTTATTTAGGTATAGCCACTCATCATTGGGTATATGTAACTCAGTTAAAACAAAACGATGACGCGTTTTAAAATACTACTTACGCCATTTATTGTCAACATTTAGAACAAAAAATTATTTTTTGGTCCTCCGTCCAGAAACAATACTATTAATTACTTCAAAATCGTCCGGAAAATGGCATTTTCCGGCCTAGGCCGGCAAAGTAGCTTTTAGATTATCTAAAGAGATGGCGCAATGAGTTTAAATTTTAAGTCACCAAAAATACATAATAAATATAACTTTTAATTAAATTTAATTAAAAACAACGTACAATATACTAAACTTACCTAGGTATAACTTTTTCTAAATGTAAGCAGGATTCTAATTTACATTTAATTTCTCTCACAACTTGTATTATAAAATTTGACATTTATGTCAATTTACAACTACTTATCATTCGATTATGGATATAGTTCATTGTCTCTGCTATTTTTATATAAAATTATTAGATATTGATTTTAATATTTTCAATATAACAATTTTCTCTGTGCTTCTTATTAGCCAGAGATAATAGAATTAATTAATTAATTTGTCTATGTTATTAGCACACTATTTGTATGTATAAAAATTAATTACAAGCTGACATTGTCGGCTATCTTCTAGTCAGTGGTCTTAGTTCAGTTAGCACAAGCAGTCAAGTCTTGAACATAACAGAACTTTTGAAAATATTAAAAATTAGTCGAACCAAAAAATAGTGTGTGTTACACGTCCGGAAAATATTTTGCAAGTGCTCGTATTGTTTCGCCTTGGTGCTACGCACCTCGGCTACACAACTTTACTCGCTCTTGCAAAATGTCATTTTCCGTCCTTGTGTCACAAATAACTATTGTTTGTCTTAGTTTATCCGTTCCATTAGGTACTGATAGGCTTGAACTGATACATTTACATCCTCCATCATCCCTTATTTTATTCCCATGAGGTTGAATTTATCAGAATCCCATTTAAGCTGACTAGTCCACCGCGCACAACCCTTTTTCGAAATGATTAATACATTCCTAAAACTTTGTGTATAGCTTTCTATTGACGACTCCAACAAAGGTTGAAATTATCTAAATTTAAAACTGCTGCTTTTTCGAGCTAGAAATAAACGAAATTTTTAAGCTGTCGGACAGCAAACACTCAGCAATAAATTTGTCGGTGAGCATTTGATTTAATACTTAATTATAAACAAATTGTGTAAAAATGAATTATATATATATATATATATATATATATATATATATATATATAAACAAAGTGCCAAGAAAATGCGTATTAATATAAACAAAAGGGGAAAATTATTGTTCCTTTTTGCGTACATGCCCAATAATTTTCCCCTTTTGTTTATATATATATATATATATATATATATATATATATATATATATATATATATATATATATATATATATATATATA
The DNA here is from genome assembly GCA_964028335.1 of Altica lythri. Lineage (NCBI taxonomy): Eukaryota > Metazoa > Arthropoda > Insecta > Coleoptera > Chrysomelidae > Altica > Altica lythri. The sequence goes on along the minus strand of OZ034803.1, from coordinate 23,509,817 downwards.
TATATATATATATATATATATATATATTCTTAATCCCAGGGTGGACGACAAAGAATTAGAATTTGTATAATTCGTTCTAATTTTCTTCAGTATTTTAAAAATTAGGTATTCTCTTCATTCCTAAAAAAGGAAAATCAAAATAAGAAAATAGAATATAAGATTAGATATTAAAGATATATCTATTTGAAAAATTAATCTAATTAGTTGACATAATTTAAATTAAAATAATCACGTTTAAGTAAAACAAGAAAATGAAATATAAAAAGAAAATATATAAATTTTAATGATACATATTGTTAATTTGAAATAATTTAAATTAAATAATGACACTTAAATATAACAAGAAAAATAACATAAATATTAAAGATACAGAATTTTTAATTTAAAATAATTTAATTTATGGACTTAATAAAGAAATACTTACGTTTAAAATATGCAATATCAATTTTCAAAGACATAATATTTGTTTGTTATTGGTTTAATGTTTGAGAAAATGAACAATTCTGAAATTTAAATGTATATTAGACAATAGTTAAGAAAATATAAGAAATTGTAAATTCATAATGAATGTAGTAGATTTTGATCTAACAGAAGTTGTACAAATCAGAGTAATGAATCAAGTATTCAAATTTTAATATATTTGACATATAATCAAGTAGGTAAAAAGAAAAAGGAATATGTATAGTTTAAGTTTGTTAAAAGAATTCAATTGTCAGTTTGTTTATTAATTGGACGCTCTCTTGTTTTTTGCTGTTGAAGAAGTTAGTTGTAATAAATTTTCTCCTGTTGAAATTTTGAGTTTTTTTGTAAAATATTCAACAAATAAAGGATGAATCAAAGTAAAAGTATTGACAAAGTTAAGAAGAAGTATTGCAAAGTAAATAGTAAGAAGAGAATTTGATTTTTAAGTAAATATAAAGTCTTAAGAAGCGGAAGCATAGCAGTATATTGGCAGAGAAATACGTTTATTGAGTTTAAGAAGAGTAATTTAGCATACAATCAGATAAGAAGTAGTAGATCGACTTACCAGTTTATTAGATAGCAGATTGTCCAGAGATTCAAAGAAGTTTTATCTTTTGAAATATTCAAAATTGGTCCTGAATGGATGCAATCTAGACATAAAGTAGGATCTTCAGTAGTAACGCTACATTATTTTCATTTAGAAATAAAAATTTGTGTGTTATTTCTTTTTATACTATAACTGAACTCTTTTCCACTATTTCAATGAACACTTTTTCACTAGTTTGTAAGATAAATTTTCAATTTTCAAGTTTGTAATAAGATTCTGAGTTTTTCATTTTTATTTAATTCACTAAGCATAGTATTGATATTGCATTTTACTATTCTCCGTTTAAGATATAAAGTGAGGTTAAGAAATTCTTCATTAAAAAGTCATCATTATAAGTAGTTTGGTTTATAAGTGTTAAAAATTTATATTCTGCATATAAAGGTATCAAAATTAATTTATTTAATAATTTGTTTAATCATTGAATTCTGCCCTGAGATATGAGTATTGCCAGGTATATATAAAGAAACTCATTATATTTAAAATCATAGACATTAATTTGCATTTACTATAATTACAATTTCATTTCAAATTTAAAATTAAAAAAAGGTAAATTTTATTATTATTATAGCATAATGACTTATAAAATAATTCTGAGCAAGTTATATATAAATTTACGGTTACGTAGGCTCTAAACAGAAAGCCTAATTTCTTTTCTGCTGCAGTTGCTATGGATGCAATATGTTCGTTCCATAATAAGTCCTGGGAGATCGTTATACCAACCAGCGTAATGGAGTTGCCCGCTACCAGTGTCTAATCATTGATTGTAATGGATGATTCGCATGTCTGCCTTTCGTTGGATAGGCAACATGTCTTTGTTTAGGAAGCGTTGAAATTAACAAGATTCTTTCTTCCCCACTCGTCTACAATTCTCAAATCTTGATTAAGAGAAGCCATTGTGGATCTTCTGTCTCTTCCAGAATATCTAGAGTTATGGGACGGTTGTGCGCTTTGCTACAATGTAGGTTGCTATGACCTGCAAAACCATGTATCGGGTTATTAGTGGCTTCTCTAGTAGGTTATTAATGTGTAATAAGAATAAAGTAGGAGCTAGAGCCGATCCTTGGGGAACTCCAGCGTTGATCTTGGATGTGCCTGTTGGAGAAAAAGTTGGATATCTATCTGCAAAGGTTTTGCGAAAGTCCGTATGAAGGCAGTTTGTTCAAAAGAGCTGCATGCCACACTTGATCAAATGCTTTTAAAATGTCTAGTGATACTATTTGAGGCTCCCCATAGCGGTGAATGGCATTACTCCAGACATGAGTTACATATGCTAGTAGATCGGCTGTTGACCTTTGTTGGCGAAAACCATATTGCCTGTCATTTAAAAAGTTGTGTGTCTCACGGTAGCTCAGGATCTCGTGATTGACGTATTTTCCATAGTTTTGCTAATAACAGATAGAAGAGCTGTGGGTTTGTAGTTAGAAGGCTGGGTTTTACAGCCTTTCTTGGGGAGTGGTTGTACTCGAGCAGTTTTTCAGGATTCTGGAAAAATACCAGTATCATATAATAGTTAAAATAGCTTATTGAAAACTGGCACTAGTTCAGGAGCACAACATTTTAAGAGTAAAGCAGGTATTTCATTAAGGCATGTTTTGTTGGTATTTAGAGTAGCAAGGACTCTCTGCACACGCTTAACCCTAAATATGATATTTTTCATTGTGTGGGGAGCCTGTGGAATAGAAGCTAGCTCTATGTTGTCCAGTGGGTTAAGTGTCGAGTTCAAAGAGAATATTTTGGCAAAGAGTTCTGGCTTTTTTGTGGAGGATGTAACTATTGAGCCGTCATCTGATGTGAGTGGAGGGAACGAATTAGTTGTGAAATTGTTGTTGATATGTTTGGCGAGAGTCCAAAACAGGACAAATACATCTGTGAAAACAGCATTCGAATAAGATTAGTGGGTTTAATGTGATGCGCGCAAAAACATACAGACCGACAGACAAAAAAATCTCACCACATTTTTGGGTGCTACACCGACGTAGTAACACTACCGCTTACTATTTTTTAAATATCTCTAATGTACAGAGTTTTCATATTTTTAGAGTTTTAATATATGTATAGATTATTTTTGACGCCCCCGCATCCCCTCTTGTGGGTGAAATTTTGTAAAATCCGTTCACAATTGACCTCAAAATTATAAAAATAACTATTTTGCAAAGTTTCAAATATGTAGAACTTATAGATTTAGATTAGACAAATATAATTTGAAAGCTTTTGGGAGTTACACGTGTTATTGTGAGTCAACCATAAGAGATAGACGTGGGATATTTTTTACATAATTTTAAGGAGAACATTTCCATGATTTCTGTCTAGCTTTAACTCTTAAGGTTCCACACGCGACGGAATCTTAAAAATGGAGTAACTTCTCCCGTTTTCCCAACATTTCCCTTTACTGCTCTGCTCTTATTGATTGCAGCGTGATAAAAAGTATACTATAACCAGCTCATGAGTATGAAAAATAATTGTACCAAGTTTCGTTAAAATCCGTTAAGTAGTTTTAGTTTCTATAATGTCTATACAGACAGACAGACAAAAATTTTTCTGATTGCATTTTTGGCATTAGTATCGATCCCTAATCACCCCCTGTTAGTTATTTTGGAAATATTCTACAGATTTATTATCTATATATATAAAAAAGGATGTGTTTTTATGTACGAAATCGATGAACTCAAAAACTACTGGACCGATTATTATGAAAATTGGTATATACGAGATTTTTCCACGGAGAAGGTTTATATGATATGCTCATTAATGCCACTCGCCACTAGGTGGCGCTGCAAAGTAGCAACTTCTGCCCCGTTCAACCGATTGTCATGAAAATTGGTAGGTATATGTATTTTTTCACGGAGAAAACGAATATGCTATGCACATTGATGTAGCTTGCCACCAGAAGCCGCTGCAGAGTGATAACTTTTGCCACGTTCAACCGATTGTCATGAAAATTGGTATCCATATGTATTTTTCCACGAAGAAGGTTTGTATGATATGCTCATTGATGCCACTTGCCACCAGGTGGCGCTGCAGAGTAACAACTTCTACCCTGTTCAACCGATTGTCATGAAAATTGGTATGCATATATATTTTTCCACGAAGAAGGTTTGTATAATATGCTCATTGATGCCACTCGCCACCAGGTGGCGCTGCAGAGTAACAACTTCTACCCTGTTCAACCACTACTTATTTAATTACTTTAGTCACGCCACCGTAAGATGGCGCAGTTAATATCACATATATTTAAACGAGCAATCCTTATCTATCTATATATATAAAAAAGGTTGTTTGTATGTATGAAATCGATAGACTCAGAAACTATTATTAAAATGGGTATGTACATGTATTTTTCCACGGAGAAGCTTTATATGTTATGCCCATTGATGTAACTCGCTACCAGGCGGCGCTGTAAAATTTCAACTTCCGCCCCGTTCAACCGATTGTCATGAAAATCAGTATGATGATGTATTTTTAATGGGTAAGATGAATATGATATTTGTATTATTGGAAGTTACTACCAGATGGCGCTTCCATTAAACGAGCAACCACTACTTATTTGATTACTTTATACCACGCCACTGTAAGGTGGCGCAGTTAATATCACATATATTTAAACGAGCAATCCTTACTTAAGTATTGTGACGCCACCGGAAGGTGGCGCAGTTAATATCACTTATTTTTAAACGAGAAATTCTTACTAAATTAAGTATTGTGATGCATCTTATATATTTTATCGATAAACTGCAAAATATAACGAAAAAAAAAGTATAAACCTGATAAGTAACGAGAAAATATGATGAAAACGATAAAATCAAAATAAATTGGAAAAACAAAAAATGGAAGAATGACATAAATGATTTGCGGTACGAAGTCCGCCGGGTCAGCTAGTAAGTATATAGATGATCTCATTCATTTAGACACCTTATTGTAACTGGCTGTAGTTTTCTCCAAATTTTTACGAGTTTAAGTGTTTTTTTTTAATTGGTACGTTGCAGACCCCATTTTATAAGAAATTAACATTATATGCGCAATTGTAGTATTTTACCTGCAATTGTGTTATTGATTGACTAGATACTCGTCTCTTTTATTAAGACCATATAATTATAATCAGAGTACCAATATTTATAATATGACTTTATTCTGGATAGTGAAAATGTTTCTAACTAGCGTAATAGTGTTTTCGTTATCGGCACGAAGAATAATTCTTTTGGCTCAGACATTTTCTGGTATGTGGGTTCCTATATTATTTACAGGCTACATACACTGAACATTTAAAAAATATTTGTTTGGAATAGGCAGATAATGGTATTATTTCGGTATATACTTTTCTTGTTTTTTCAGTTGTTGTAAATCAATAAAAGTATCTGTTGTAACTTATTGTACTAAAATTACACCTGAATTTTGTAAATCTTTAATTTTTTTCTAGTTTATTCCAATAAAAATTGTATTAATATTAAAGTTAAGTAAATTCGTATTAATTCTTGTTAATTCACATAGTTTACAACTATTTGCGTCGTTATGAAGCTTAAACCATACGTGTATTCTACTTAATTTATTAGATATTGTAAATCTGGTATTACGTAAATATTCTGATAAAGTAATTTAAAGTGCAATTAATTTTTACTTTTATTTTTGTATACGTCGGTAGCTACTTATATTTTGAGCCTTGGCAACACTTAAAGTTTTGGGCGCCATCTAACGTTGCCATTCGAAAGTTTGACAGTTTTTAACATACCTAACCTTCATAAAAACATTATTGTAATTTGAACACGTTTTGTTTTGTTTACTGTTGCTCTGAAATTTTGTTTCACCAAAAAAATGCATGGATCGACTTTGTTTTACTTTTGACCATAAAGCTTTATTGTATCCGATAAACTACCCGCGCCGTTCCTTCTGAACGGGCTGGGCTGTAACGAGTTCCATCGTTAGCGTCATTTACTTAGCGGTGAAAATCGTAAAGGTCTTTCAAAATCCGTTGTGCCAGAAAACACTAATGCTGCAAAACCTAAAAATGCAAAATCGTCGTGTAACTTATCGTGAGATTTAGACATCCTTGGCCATTAGTATGACGAACATCAAAAAGATATTGCATGAACATTTAGCAGTAAAAAAGATTTGTTCGCGTTTGATCCCGCATAATTTAACAAAAGCTCAATAAGATGCTCGTGTCAATTGGGGCAAAGAAATGCTCAAGAAATACAATTGGAGGTCAGGGAAAGCTATATATAACATTTACACAGGTAACAAAACTTTGATCTATTCGTATAAACCCAAAACATAGTTCAGTACTGTATGGGCCTTCCAATACGACCCAAAGCCGACAAAAGTAATTCGTGCTCGAAGCACTTCGAAGCAAAATTTCGCCAGTTTCTTTGGTATAACTAAACATAAGACAACTGTACAATTAGAATAACGTAGAACGGTATATTTTGAATGTTTGCCAGAACTGCTTGATGAAATACGAAAAAAGGAGTGGCAACCAAAAGATCATTCTTTATCATGGCAATGGAAATTCTCACACATCGGCTGCAACAACCACCTATTTGACCGGCCAAAACGACGAATTAATTGGTCATTCTCCATACAACCCTGACTTGACACCAAATTACTTTGTTTTCCCGCATTTTAATAATAAATTGCGTGGTTAACGTTTTTCGGCGCCAAAAAAAGCCGTAGATTCATTTAAAAATCATATTTTGGACGCACCTACCTTATTCGGAGTGAAAAAAGTGCTTTGGTTTAAGCGCATGATAATATGTATTAATCATCATGGAGAATACTTCAAAAAACAATAAAGCTATTATTATTTTTTTATTTACAAAAAACGCATCAACCTGTAAAGGTTATTAGCGTACATGAGTTACAATATTTGTCTAATAGATTAATTTTGGACAAAAAATGTATAACATTTGAAACATGTGTCTTATTTTTTAAAATGTCTTTAAGAGATAGAGGTAGTTCAAACTGTTTTCTTTCTTGGCCATACTTCTGGCACTGTATTAGTAGATGAAAAACCGATAGAGGCAAGTTGCACTGGTCACATATGGGAGGATCACTTTTATTCAGCAGGTATTGATGAGTAAGAGCGGTATGCCCAAGTCGTAATCTGCAGATTATCACTTGGCGACGTCTATCACTGAAGAAAGTTTTCCACTGGCCCAAGTCAGGTTTTATTTCCCTTAATTTAGAAGGTGTTGCTGTCCACTTTTGATTCCAATTGTCAAACAGTTTCGTCAGTAAAATATTTTTAATATCTGATGTTACTGATATATGCTCTCTAGATGCATTTAGGTCAGTGATGGCGGATTTTGCGTTTAAGTCGGCTTTTTCGTTACCAGTGATTCCTATGTGAGATGGGGCCCAAAGAAACTCTATCTTGAAGTTTAGTTGTTCAAGAGCAAAAAGTTCTTTCTTAATTAAGACAACTAAAGGATGTTGGACATATGTTCTCTTCAACAGCTGCAAGGATGATAGCGAATCTGAAATAACTAGTGCTCTTAGACAACTCGAGTTCTTAATATTTATAATTGCTTGTAGAATCGCATATAGTTCTCCTGTAAAAACTGAAGCTGTATTTGGTAGCTTATATCTTTTAGTGTCACTTTCTGTCACGATCGCTGCACCCACACCGTCATTTGTTTTGGATGCATCAGTATAAATTTTTGAAAAGGAAAGATAATTTGCCAGAATTCTTTTGAAATGTGAATTAATCAGGATGGTCTCAGAATGTTTGTCGAATTTTGATAAGAATATGTTAATAAGTGGTGATTTTATTAACCAAGGGGGGTTATGTTTGATATTAGAGGGGTATACTTTGGGAAATTTAGACCACTCTAATGTATCAAGAATATTTAGAAGTCTCATAGTAAAAGGGGCGTAATTATAATTGGTAAAATTATTATTGAGGAAAGGAAGAATTTGTAGGGAATTTTGGTATATGGGTGTAGTTTCGTTGGAGGAAATTTTTATGGCATAAGTATACGTAAGATGAAGTCTTCTTTTGCTTAATGGGAGTTCATTAGCTTTGCACAAAAGACTATCAATTGGAGTAGTTCTGTATGCTTCTAGAATAATCCTTAAGGCACTGTTTTGGATCGTGTCCAGTTTCTTTAAAAGCTATTTTTGATAATAAATTACGGTGTTTTCTTTATTAGGCTCAAAATATAAATAGCAACCCTCGTATTTTATATGTTCTGTTTGTTTTACTTGTTTACTAGCGATATAAGAAAACCCCAGAAATGCTACTGCTGTTTTTGTTCGTATCATATAGTTTTAAATAAAAAAAAAACAATTAAAAAACTTATTTCTTTATTGTTTTTCGATTTTTAAATAATAAAATTAAATTTTGATTCTGCAACAGCATACGTGAGCATATGACCGTCGAGATTTTAATTATTTGAAACACACTAATTTGTTTACGAAATTTTTCATATAAAAGTTAGTCGCAGTATATTTAAAAACTTTACTTATAATAACTTAAGAAATTTAATAACTCGACAAAATACATAATTTAAACTTATGTTACTTGTAGCCTAGTAGCTAAATGTAAAAGTTTGTTTAGAAGTGTCCCAAGAGCATTTGCGTTAGACACTTCTAAGACTCTACAAATTATTGCGTTTATTTCTTTCTAAATTAGCTAATTTAACACGTCACCTTCCATTGTTAGTTAAATAACGACCAGCAAAGTAATTATTACTGTTTGTGTGTTTCTCTTAATCTTCCAGTTTTCTTGCGTACCTACGTAAGGGAACTGTGTTAGTTTGACCTTGATTTAAAAATCTAGTTTACTGGAATCTTGTTTACTGAAAATTATGACAACATTTCACAAGTTTTATATTATTGTTTATTTCTTTTTATTTAATTAAAATAATATTTTTATCAAAAATCGTTTTGATCTCAGACAATTCGAAATTCCGAAGAACGGACACCTAAGGAGGTGACGGACAAGGGTAAAGAGGGCCAAAATTTGGGCAAAAAATCGTCATCGATTATATGTCCGCCATTTTTACAACGTAATGTTCGACCCTTGAGAAGCTTAAATCCAAAATGTTTATATATTTAATTTTATCCAGTAATATATCACTGACAGGGTGTGTATTATTGTTTTCAAAATTTTTGTTTTATAATATTGTGATTGTTTGATAAAGGAAAAGATGTATATTATGTTACGTTGAATCTGTGTATTTGCCGATTGCATGAATTAGTCAAAAATTTGTCCAATTCATAAATTCGGCAATAGGTTAGCTTATTTTGTGTAATAGGCAATTTGGTTGCCTATTTCATGAAATAGGCACAAGCAAAAGTTTAATCTTTAATATTGTTACAATATGGGGAAATGATTATTACTTGTTGTATTTGATTGGATTTATCACTTAAGATAAAAGCTTTAATAATGACAAGCTAAAAATTGTTGAGATCATTTTATTTAAAAAAAAATTCGAAAAAAGGTTGACCTTAAAGACCATCCTTGCAGCTTCCCGCTAGTTTTAACCGCAAAGCTATAGTAATGTGACGTATTTTGACGTTTTTGACTTTTTTTGGAATGTTTAAAAAGCCATAATTTTTTAACGCGTTATTCGATTTTGATGTTCACACACACACACACACACACACACACACACACACACACACACACACACACACACACACACACACACACACACACACACACACACACACACACACACACACACACACACACACACACACACACACACACACACACACACACACACACACACACACACACACACACACACACACACACACACACACACACACACACACACACACACACACACACACACACACACACACACACACACACACACACACACACACACACACACACACACACACACACACACACACACACACACACACACACACACACACACACACACACACACACACACACACACACACACACACACACACACACACACACACACACACACACACACACACACACACACACACACACACACACACACACACACACACACACGCGCACGCACACACACACACACACACACACACACACACACACACACACACACACACACACACACACACACACACACACACACACACACACACACACACACATTATTGTATTATTACCTTCTGTTCTAAAAAATAATTTATAAATCTGTTACTACATATTGGATTTCGATACCATTCAGTTTTTAAAACGTTGTCATCAGTCCTGTGAATAATCATATCTAGGAATGGTAAGCTATTATTTTGTTCAGTTTAAACAGTGAATGTAATTTATTACAATATTGATTCAAAACGTTTAAGATATCATTAATTTTGTTATTAGGTACTGCAAGTATCAGATCATTTACAAATCGTTTGACAAAAGGTATATCAAATGGTATATTTTTCAAACATTCTCCGCACAGATCGTCAAGAGCATAATTGCAAAGTATAAGTAATAATGTGCTTCCCGTTGGAGTGCCTAAGATTTGTGTATAAAATTTGTTATTGAACTTGCAAATATTAGTGTCAAAACCATAATTTAAAATTTTTTTAAACGAATCTAAATTTAGTTAGCTTTTATGTTGTTTCAATGTTTTTCTATGCTGTTTACAATTAAATATAATGAAATGTTGGTAACGACAGATACTATGTCGAAACTGACTATTACATATGATTCAGGTATTTTTAAATTATTGATGAAATTACTAAAAACAAATGAGTCTTGACTAAAAAAAGCATTAGTAAAATTCTATGCTTTGGTTAGTCTTGATGTTAGGAAATTTGCTACTTTACTGTTAGGTGAATATATTTATGAAATGATTGGTCTCATTTTTAAAGGGGTCTTGTGTATTTTAGGTAATGCATAAAACCTTGGCGCTACTGAATTGTAAATCCTCAGTGATTTGGCTTCAGATGTAGATATGACAGAGCTGTTGGATAATTCTGTTATTAATTTATTTGCTTTTTGTTGTAGTGTGCATGTAGGATCTCTTTTAAGTTCCTTATAATATTTAGTATCATCTAAAAGAGATTGACTATTTGTTATGTAATTATCTTTGTACATTGTGTAACAATTTGTAATTTTTTTTTTTTTTTTTTGGTCCGGCTAGCGGTGTTCTTATTCGCTGGGTGCGTAAGTCATAGTGGGGGACACAAAACTGATGCCAGCGCCCGCTACGGGCAATACAGAACTAAGGGTGGCTCTTTATCACATAAGTCTATAAAAATAACACGTGTGTCAGTTTAATAAGATAAATAAAATAAAATTGGTCACAAAAGTTGTTGTGTAGTCGATAGCAAAAATACTGTTAGAAACAGCAATTTTAAATTTTACAAGTTCCTGGTTTCCAAGTAAAAATTAAATCAGCGAAAAAAATGTACAGCTGCTGTTTAAAGGCAAAAGTAAGTGTTACTGTAACCCATAACCGTATTGTATAAAATAATATCCTATACATATGTACATCCTGTAAGAAAAATAAGTACATAATAATTTAACTATTCTTAATACGAATTCCATTTTTTATATTACAAATAAAATAAAGAAAATAAAAAATTAACATTCATTCGTAAATATAAAATGAAGGTAAATAGAACGATTCGTTATCATTTATACAATTGCAGATTGTTATATATTTATTATTAATACTGATTTTTCATTCAACATTAATTTTTCAAAAATGAACATCTTGATAGATTTTAACACTACTTATAACTTAATTCACTTGATACTTGTTTTAGTTATTCTGCTTAATTTACTTACTGTTTTCCGCTGACCCAACAAAAAATTTTAATTTAAAGTACCTACACTCTGTGTTTGTTACATTTTACATTGAAAGAAAAATTAAGTTTATTTAATTTTTTTAATAACTATTTGACGTCCAATGCATGTAAATTTTCACAAAAGAGCCACCGTAAGTTGTATCGGTAGGTGGCGCTTGGGTTACGCACCCAGCAAATAACCCTTCGCTTGATAGGATTGGTGAATTGTACTTTAAAGTTTCTTTATAAAGCACAATAGGGCGCCAGCAAAGATGAATCTTTACAAATTTATATTTCACCAATCCTAACAAGTTTTGTTTTGTTGGAACTATTTAAGAAATAAAAAAAATGAAATTTTATAACAAATTTAATAAACAAACTAGTTTAAGGTACAGTTTTTAACAGTTTTAACAGTTATTAAATAAAAAAAATGTATTAAATCCAAAGGAGTGTCAAAAATGTTTCACTCAAAAAAAAATATATATAAAATATCAAAAAGTTGTCACCTATTTCTTGGTGAGGTTCCAGTAAACGGAGTTTGGTATACAGGTCCAAGTAATATCCACTCAGGAATACGATTTTTTTATAAAGTGGCTTCTAGCTGAGAGCTCTCCGCTCAGAAGTGGAAGGAAAATAGTGTTGGTACGTATCCTCTGAGGGTTAACCAAAAATGCCCCCAAAAACAAAAAAAATCGAAAAAAAAAAAAAAAAAAAACAACAGAACCAGACTCCAAATAAAGGACTTTTAATGGTGCAATCTTATGAGTGACTTTACAGTTAAATGACACTACTTTCAAACAAAATTCTGAACAATAATCAAAAAATCGAAATTGTTATCACTACTTAATAATGATTTTCTAATGATTTAACAACAACTTAATATTTCACAGAATATATTAATGGTTGCAATGAATTGTGATTGACGCTTTAAATTGAATAATAACAAAGGTTAGAAAAATTGATAATGTTCAAATATTTAGCTTTTACACAATATATGATCTAAAGAGTTAATTAAAGATCCCAATACATATTTTAAAAAAATATATATATAAACCAAATATTTGAAAAATGAATTAATCAGGAAAATTTAGAAATAATTTCTTGAACAAAAAAAAATCAGTGATTGTACAAAAAAAACGATATCCGTTTCCTTACTTAGATTATAATCCAAGATATAAAATAAATCTTTTACTGAATTCCTGCTAATCTGAACAATAATATTCACCAATATATATACGTACGTATATATATTTACAATCGGAAAACAAGTAATATCGCAAAACCTTGAATACTAGTCCAAAAAAAAACTACCAAAATAAACCAACAAACTTAAATTTCGATGTAAACTTTTAGATGCTGATTTCTTTAAGATAAATCTGAAATTATTTTACACCGAATTTTAAAGCAAATCGTGATAATTATACTTATCACTCAAATGATTCAACAGTATTACGATATAATAATTATTTACGACATCAAGGCGTGTTTTTAAAAAAACTCAAGAATTGAGTCGATGATATCGACTAATTCGCTAAACAAAATTTAAAAAAAAAATCTACTAATAATTCTAAGTAGTAAAATGGATTTCAAAATTTCAATCAATAACAAATAAATTAAAGGAATATAATAAAGAAAAATTTAACAATCACTGACCTTTGTTCACCCTGCTAGTAGGAAGTTCGAACCAAAAAGAGAGCCCGATCTAGATCGATCATTCCTTTTAAAATCAATAAATTTGACATTTCATTGCCATGGACAATTACCACTGTGGTTAACAGTTAAAATAAAATATGATCGATTTAGCGACCGAAGAGTTGGAAATGATCATTTTCTTTTTAAGTTGAAATTAATTAAATTTATATATACATACATACAAATATACAAATTTGTATAAAAGCAATTATTACTTAATCAATGGTTTTGTACCTGAATAGAATACAACAACACACACTCCGTGTAGTTCAAGTGACCTATCAACTTTTAACTAAAAAGTAAATAAACAAATATATCTTTTAACCGGACCGTAGATAATTTATTGAAATTACTAAAAATCTAGATTTCACACTTAAGAGGTAAAATAATTTAAATATTGTTAATAATTACTCAATCAATCAATTAATTAACTGATTAACCAATAAACCAACTAAAAGCTGTAACAAGTAACAAGAAAAAAAACTTTTTACATACTCCCAAAACCCGGAAGAAAAATTTTTAAACGCAGTGGAAAAAGTTTTCAAACGCTTATCCTATTACCACATTATTCTAAGCAATGAAATAATCAAAAGTTAAAAACTGGTGAGACAAAAAAATGATTACGATACATCCATACTAAAGAAGTATTATCACAATTTTAAATTATATTAAATTTTAGAGGAAATTACTATGCATAAAAAAAAACAATGAATCAATAGGACGGATTATAGTACCGAACAACTGAAGCTATCCAGCACCTTGATGAGATGTTGAATAGTTAAAACCCAACTCTAAATACCATAAAGGTGGGAAACATAGGACGGATTATAGTACCTAACAACTGAAGCTATCCAGCATCTTGATGAGATGTTGAATAGTTAAAACCCAACTCTAAATACCATAAAGGTGGGAAACGTAGGACGGATTATAGTACCGAACAACTAACACTAGTATCTTGAAGAGAAAACTAAATCGAAGAGGAAAAAAAAAATATCAACAAAACAGTCAGATTATAACAAACCTCTCTGTTACAAACTAAAGAAAACTCAATGACGTATCTGCACTCTGGTTGACAAAATCAAGACAAATGATATTGGTTGTAAAGAAAGTTGAGTAGGAAAAAAAAATCCTGCACGAGCTACATAACCAATAACCTAAATATGCCCACACGGCAACCCAAAAATGTTTATCTTACCTTACAAATTTATACGAGAGTAAAAAAAACAAGATAAACACGAAGAACGTGATCCATACCACACAATATATTTTGCCCCAAGACAACCAAACCAAACATACCTACTCAATCCTTCCGGATTAATAATAACTCTAATCATTTGCACAACGATTCATACCTAACATGAAATCAAAAGCTGAACAACAGTGACTAAGAACAGAGCGTCAAAAGCTTTGAGGGGATCTGACTAGCTTTCATCAACAAAAAAAAAATGAAAATGCAGATATTATGACATTAAAGAGATATCCATACATAATTTAAACAAAAACAAGACAAGATATAAATTAAAACAAGCCCAAGACAAATTAATTTTAAAAAACGAGACATAAATTGAATTAAATTCAAAACACGAGTATAGACTACTTAGAGATAATTAATCCTCAGATTCGAAAGAATCACTCGTGACCTCATCGTCTGTTATTGTCTCATCCAATTTAATATCTTTAACATGATAATTACCTAAAACTCGACCACCCCGGTCTTTTAACTCATATACCAATGGTGAAATTACTTTAGATACTACACAAGGTATATATTTAGGTAATAATTTAGCATTTATGAAATTAGCTTTGTCAGATCTCTCAAAATTTCGTCTCCACACCAGGTCTCCAACGTGAAATCGAACATCTCGTCTCCTCAGATTATACTTCTCTATTTTTCACATAAGACATGTGTAATCTTTGACGAACATCCTCAAAAATTTTTGGCATGACTTGAATATCCTCAATACGCGATACTTTATCAGAAATTACAGGAAAATTATCAGAATTCTCACTAATTTTACCATAGAAATCTCCAGAAACGGGAACATTACGAGCAAATACTAAAAATGATGGTGAATGTTCAGTAACTTCATGTCTAGATAAGCGGATAGCTTGAGCAATTTCATAAACATGTTCATCCAAATTTTTATGATTTTCATGAGCATAAGATCTAATAGCTGTTACAATAGATTTATTAACTCTTTCTGTATGATTAATTTGGGGATGATAGTTAGCATTATACCAAATTATCTGAACATTATATTTAGACATCAAATTTTTGAAATTTTGAGAAACAAATTGTTTTCCATTATCACATGCCATGATTTGAGGAACTCCAAAAATAAGAAAAACTGAATTTTCTAAGAATTTTACAATCGCAGGAGCAGTAGCTTTCGACATAGGGTGAACCAGGGTAAATTTTGTAAACCAATCAACAACAACTAAAAGATACTGATTACCTCGACGAGATCTAACAAATGGACCACATAAATCACAAGAAATTAACTGAAAAGGAAAATTTACATTACGATATGATCCCATCAATCCTGCTTGAGGTAAGTTATCTGATTTACAAGAAGCACATATTTTACATCGTTTAATATACTTAACCACACTATATCTCATACTAGGCCAATAATACAAATCGGATATCCTCGCTAAAGTTTTATAAACACCAAAATGAGAAGCTGTAGGATCATCATGAAATTTAGAAAGAATTTGGTCACGATTTTTGGTAGGGACAACAATTTTCCAATTAGAAACATTGTTTATTGGTTCAAATTTACTAAACACATGTTTATATAAGATTCCATTGTTAACTTTAAACGAAGGATAACGTTCTGGATCGTTCTTAACATAGGATAACATATTACGATACCACTTGTCAGGTTTTAATTCTGACAAATCTAAAACATTAATATCATAGATACGAGATAATGCATCTGCAGGAACAGTACCGGAAGCCTTACGATGTACAATAACAAAATCATATTGAGCCAATTTCATGATCCATCGAGCAAGTCTAGGGGAAAGATTTTTCATATTATTAAGCCAGACAAGAGAAGAATGATCTGTGATGACCGTAAACTTTTTACCTTCTAGAAAGTACCGAAAATGTTCAACACCAAATAATACTGCAAGAAGTTCCTTTTCGGTAGTGGTATATTTTCTCTGACACTTATTATATTTCCGACTGGCATAAGCGATGGGATGTTCAACACTATCATTTTCTTGGAAAAGAACACAGCCAGCTCCATAATCAGAAGCATCACACATCAAAAAGAACGGCTTTGAAAAATCTGGGCTACTTAATACTGGAGCAGAAGTGAGAGAATCTTTTATTTTACGAAATGCTTCATCAGCAACAGAATTCCATGCAATAGGTTGCCCCTTCTTACGATTATGTAATAGGTCAGTTAATGGAGTAGCCAAAGAAGAAAAATCCTTAATAAAACGACGATAATATCCTATCATACCTAACAATCTACGAACTTGTGTGCTGGTTTGAGGAACTGGAAAATCACAAATAGAAGATACCTTCTCTGGATCAGTACGCAGTCCATGCTCGTCAACAACATAACCTAAATATTTTAACGACGGTCTACAAAACTGACACTTATCCAAATTGATTGTTAAATTTGCTTCCTTGAGCCTATTATATACCTGATTTAGAACTGAACAATGCCTCTCAAATGTAGGTGTGGCCACAATAATATCATCAAGATAATAAAAACAAAAAGGCTCCAAAGCAGGACCTATAACCAAATCCATCAACCTACACATAGTTTGAGGAGCACTCACTAACCCAAAAGGCATGGTTACAAATTCATAAAGACCTTTACCATGAACTGCAAAAGCTGTTTTAGCACGAGATGATTGTTCTAATGGAATTTGATAAAAAGCTGATTTTAAATCAATCGAAGAAATGAACCTTGCATTACGTAACTTACTCAAAATATTATCAATTAATGGTAGGGGATAAGCATCCCTATTAACAGTCACACTATTTAACTTACGACCATCAAAACAAACACTATAGCTACCATTACTTTTTTTAACTAACCACAAAGGGCTACAATAACTACTTTTGCTTTCCTGAATAATCCCTAATTTCAATAATTCATCCACCTCTTTATCGAGATGTTGGTACATATCATGTGATAATGGATATTGTCTTTGTTTAAAGGGTTTTGAATCACCAGTATCAATTGTGTGAGTTAACAAATGAGTTTTACCAATTTTGTTTTGTGGAGCAATGGTTTTAAATTTATCCACAATAGAGTTTAACTGTTGCAATTGATATTCGTTTAAATCCGATGCATTCAGAATATTATTGACTACACATACAGACAATTCATTGACTTGTAGAGAATTATTTTTAAAATCGATGTTGACATTAAAAGTTTTTAAAAAATCCAAACCTAAGATCAATCCTTGGGGTATCGAAGGAATGACTAAAAACTTAACATTGCGAATAACATGTTCAAATTCAACATTTAGGTAAACATAGCCCAATACATTTTGCAGTTGACCATCAGCAGTACTGACTTTAAGGCGATAATTAGGAATTATTCTTATACCATTTCTAGCAAGAAAATCTAAACAATTTGAGCCCATCAAAGAAATATTTAAGCCACTATCTATTAACGCTGTTATAGGTTTGTCTAAAATGTTTAACTTAGCATAAAACCTATTATCACCATTTTGCTTAAAAACTAATGAACTAATTTGCTGTCTTGGCTGAATCTTCGGGTAATTTTGATAAAATTCCTTAACTTTTATCAAATACTGATCCCATTCAAGAAAAGAAGTATTTTTAAATGTCTCTTTATGACTTAATTTAGAATTAACATGTGAACGAGAATTTAATGGGAATTTTCTGGACTTTCTATGGACGCAACTGTATTGTCCAGATCTACGCTGCGTCTTGGCAAGTTTTTTGAACACTTGGGGCAGTTAGATTTCGAGACACCTGATTTTTCACAGCTAAAACAAAATCTTCTCCTGGGATGAGAACAACTACGAAAAATATGCCCTGCATTATTGCAATTCCAGCACTTAACCTCATTTATAGAAAATACATTGGGACGAGATAAACCTCTACTAGTACTAGGAACACTAAGATCTGGTTCCAACAAGTTATTACTTTGAACTGGACGAGAATTTTGAGACAGAAGTTGAGCTTCTTCAAGACGTTTACATTTCTCAGTCAGATCCAAGACAGTTGTTAAATCTACCAGAGCAAGTTTTTGAATAAAAGCAGGTAAAAGATTCCTACGAATTCTCTGAACAATAGTTTGTTCATCTGGACGAACTTCAAATCTATTAAAGAGCCCTTCCATCGAATTAATAAAAATAAGTGACCTTTTCAAATTGTCCCTGTTTTCTATTTTTAATTTCCTCAAGTAAATCTTCTTGGTAGTTGTAAGGAAGAAAATCTGACTTAAGTTTAGCTACCAGATCTCCCCAATTAGTAAACTTATTACGGTTATTTAGATACCATGTAAAAGCCTTGTCCTTAAACAAATCACTCGCGCTAATAAACATCTCATCTTCAGAAACTTGCCTAGCAATCCTCAAACATTCTAATTTCTCTAGGAAAGCAACCACCGATTCCCTTTTATCTGTACCATCAAACGAAACATTCCATTTATAAATGGGAGGAGCCTTGATTGTAACAACTGTAGAAGTTTCATGAACAGTCCTAGCAACTGGAGTCGAATGAGCCACAGGCGATGAAACTTTTTCTGCCAATAATCCTTCCAAACCTAACATTTCAACTAACAAATCCTGTTTTACCTGAATTTCATCTTCTTCCGTACATGCCATATTTTGAATCCTACCAGAAACATGCATCAGCCGAGTAGTTAAACGATAATATTCAATATCAGAAGACAAACCTTCAAACGAGGCAATTTTTGCAGCCAAATCATTAAGGGTAGTCCTAATACCGGCCACTTCTTGATTTGAAAAATTTACTGATTTTACAGACATAAGTGATCGATTTGCACTTTCTTGTGTTAATATTCCTCTAAGAACCCTACGTTTCTCGTCTGCACTATCAGGTACAGCAATAGACCTAACTTTAATTTCATACTCAATTTCAGCGGACCTCAGATAATTCACATTTATCCTTCCAGACATTTTATCAAAATTTTCTAAAATTAGTAATGTATAAATACTCAAATACGTAAAAAGTTCCAAAATTTTCCACGAAAGAGAAAAAAAAAATCAAGCAAAGACCAACAAATGCATTAACATACTTAACAAATAAATGCAAAACAATTTCTGACACTATTACTTCAATAATTAATATATTCTGCTTACAGAAACAAAAAATATATACTTAAATATATCTCTAAACAATTCCAACAAGAAGGGCCCCACGTTGGGCGCCAAAAGTGTAACAATTTGTAATTTTTTTTTTTTTTTGGTCCGGCTAGCGGTGTTCTTATAACCCTTGGCTTGATAGGATTGGTGAATTGTACTTTAAAGTTTTTTTATAAAGCACAATAGGGCGCCAGCAAAGATGAATCTTTACAAATTTATATTTCACCAATCCTAACAAGTTTTGTTTTGTTGGAACTATTTAAGAAATAAAAAAAATGAAATTTTATAACAAATTTAATAAACAAACTAGTTTAAGGTACAGTTTTTAACAGTTTTAACAGTTATTAAATAAAAAAAATGTATTAAATCCAAAGGAGTGTCAAAAATGTTTCACTCAAAAAAAAAAATATATATAAAATATCAAAAAGTTGTCACCTATTTCTTGGTGAGGTTCCAGTAAACGGGGTTTGGTATACAGGTCCAAGTAATATCCACTCAGGAATTCGATTTTTTTATAAAGTGGCTTCTAGCTGAGAGCTCTCCGCACAGAAGTGAAAGGAAAATGGTGTTGGTACGTATCCTCTGAGGGTTAACCAAAAATGCCCCCAAAAACAAAAAAAATCGTAGCTAAAAAAAAAAAACAACAGAACCAGACTCCAAATAAAGGACTTTTAATGGTGCAATCTTATGAGTGACTTTATACAGTTAAATGACACTACTTTCAAACAAAATTCTGAACAATAATCAAAAAATCGAAATTGTTATCACTACTTAATAATGATTTTCTAATGATTTAACAACAACTTAATATTTCACAGAATATATTAATGGTTGCAATGAATTGTGATTGACGCTTTAAATTGAATAATAACAAAGGTTAGAAAAATTGATAATGTTCAAATATTTAGCTTTTACACAATATATGATCTAAAGAGTTAACTTAAAAACCCAATACATATTTAAAAAAAAAAATATATATATAAACCAAATATTTGAAAAATGAATTAATCAGGAAAATTAAGAAATAATTTCTTGAAAATATTACTAATTCAACAGGTTAAACAAAAAAAAATCAGTGATTGTACAAAAAAAACGATATCCGTTTCCTTACTTAGATTATAATCCAAGATATAAAATAAATCTTTTACTGAATTCCTGCTAATCTGAACAATAATATTCACCAATATATATACGTACGTATATATATTTACAATCGGAATACAAGTAATATCGCAAAACCTTGAATACTAGTCCAAAAAAAACTACCAAAATAAACCAACAAACTTAAATTTCGATGTAAACTTTCAGATGCTGATTTCTTTAAGATAAATCTGAAATTATTTTACACCGAATTTCAAAACAAATCGTGATAATTATACTTATCACCCAAATGATTCAACAGTATTACGATATAATAATTATTTACGACATCAAGGCGTGTTTTTAAAAAAACTCAAGAATTGAGTCGATGATATCGACTAATTCGCTAAACAAAATTTAAAAAAAAAATCTACTAATAATTCTAAGTAGTGAAATGGATTTCAAAATTTCAATCAATAACAAATAAATTAAAGGAATATAATAAAGAAAAATTTAACAATCACTGACCTTTGTTCACCCTGCTAGTAGGAAGTTCGAACCAAAAAGAGAGCCCGATCTAGATCGATCATTCCTTTTAAAATCAATAAATTTGACATTTCATTGCCATGAACAATTACCACTGTGGTTAACAGTTAAAATAAAATATAATCGATTTAGCGACCGAAGAGTTGGAAATGATCATTTTCTTTTTAAGTTGAAATTAATTAAATTTATATATACATACATACAAATATACAAATTTGTATAAAAGCAATTATTACTTAATCAATGGTTTTGTACCTGAATAGAATACAACAACACACACTCCGTGTAGTTCAAGTGACCTATCAACTTTTAACTAAAAAGTAAATAAACAAATATATCTTTTAACCGGACCGTAGATAATTTATTGAAATTACTAAAAATCTAGATTTCACACCTAAGAGGTAAAATAATTTAAATATTGTTAATAATTACTCAATCAATCAATTAATTAACTGATTAACCAATAAACCAACTAAAAGCTGTAACAAGTAACAAGAAAAAAAACTTGTTACAATTGCAACTGTTTCATTTCCTTTATCGCTTTTGAGAATATACAACTCAGGATGTTGTTTTAAGAATATTTTTGTTTTATTAAACAAATTATTTAAATAATGATTGTTGTTATTAGCTTTGTGTTAATGATTTGTTATTACATTCGTACTTTTTGATCTAAATAGATCTTTCTTATTTTCATCTAATCTCATAATTAGTTGTTCTACGTCAGCCAATCTAAGTAGATTGTAAAATTTAAAATCTTTAAGATTAGGAAACAAACAAAATTTTGGTCCCAACGATAAAAACTTTTAATATTTAAAGTAAATTGTATATCAGTAAGATTATGAAACCACTTTTCTTGAAATTTTATGTTGGCAAAAAAAAATTTTTAATTTTTCAAATTTGTTTAGGTTTCGTTCTTTGATTTGGTGAAAAATTTTGTTATATTTAATTAATTGTTTTCTTTTGTATTCACTTATTATATGAGTGAGTGGTAATTACAATAATTATAATTAGCGAATACAAAAGAAAACAATTAATTAAATATAACACAATTTTTCAGCAAATCAAAGAACGAAATTTAAACAAATTTGAGAAAATGTTAAAAAGTTTATATTTGCATGTCGTGAAAAAACGTTGAAATTTATGAGAGTCGTTAATAATATTAAAAAACTGTTAAAATTATGAAAAATATTTAAAAGATCCTTATATAATAATATGTTCAACAATCTTGAAAAAACGTTGAAAATTTTAATAAAGTGGTAAAAATTGTAAAAAATTGTTGACATCTTGAAAAATTGAATATAGTAAAAAAATGTCGAAATTCGTACAGAAATGTTGACCGTAAAACCGTAAAAAATTGTAAAAGATTATAAATCTTTTTAATAATGTTAAAAAATTCTTAAAAATGGTTAAAAAACGTCAAAAATGATAAAGAAATTTTGAAAATCATGAAAATTTGTAAGAAATTCTTCACAATCCTAAAAAATTAAAGAAAATCCAAAAAAAGTTTAAAACCATTAAAATTATTAAATATTCTAAAAAGTGTTGAAAATCGTGAATAGTTATCGAATATGTAAAAAAAAATCAAAAGTGGGTAATTTAAAAAAAAAAACGTGGAGGTATAAAAAAATGGAAAAAAATAGGAAAAAATTGAAGAAACAGAAAACTAGCAAATATTAAAGAAACCAAACAAAACAAAATAATAACGAAATAGGTAAAAAAGTAAATTGGATAAAAATTCAAAAAACCGAACAAAATAACAAAAATTCTAAATAAATGTAAAAAATTGAAACAACTAAAAAAGACAGTAATAAAGTTATGGAAATTAATCGAAAAAAAAACAAGAGAAAATCGTGCAAATTTAAGTTAAGCAATCGAAAATTTAATTTAAACTCACAACGAAAATTGTAATAAAAGTAGAAAATCACGTGTTTATTCGTAGGTCTATTATCTCATTATTAAATATAAAAATTATCTAAACAAGGACTAAAAAGTGTAGACATTTAAAAAGACGGTATTCGCTCCGAGGGCAACCGCGGGCAGCGCCATCCGTGGTCAAAAAACCAACTTCACTCCCAGTTTGTAAGCATGTAAACAAAAAGGTCGGTTGTCAATTACAGTTCATTTAACAATTAATTAATTAAAAAAAAAGGTAATCGGATAAAAAAAATTCTGGTATGAAAATAAATGATTACAGGAGACGTATGGTGGTTAACCTGAATAAATTTTAAAATGAATAAAATCATCATTTGCACTCAATCTGACCCCTTAAAATTTAGTCGTGAAATCGGACATCGACTCATATTATCTATCACCAAAAATCGAGTTGTTGACATATTTTTCTCAAATCTTACATACATATTAACAGATAGTCAAGGAATAATATACTGACAGTTCAAATGTGTAATGCATTTTTCTAAAAAGTTTCCGAACTTGAAAGTTGAAACTTTACACTTTTGCCTCACATATGACATCGGCCGAGTTTTTCACTCATAAAAAAATTACACTTACTTTAAATTATTCAATGCTTTTAACCATAATTCACGCTTCTGAACCTTATGTGGATAGTTTGGGTTGTTTAATGGGAAACTATAAAATTTATATTTACAATTTTTGGTTGTATTTTTACAATTCCTTACACAGCATTTCAAAGATTGTTTTGGACTAGATGAATCCATAATTTATTCATATACTTTTGTAAGCTTTAATTAATTAAATAAACACGTTTTTAATTCACTAAAATACACGTAAATACATATGGAAATATGGACATGTGTTTACTAAAGACGCATACTAGGTATGAAGTTCTCAAAGTCGCCACCTATAGCGCTGGGTGCGAATAACAGTCACAGCTAGTTCGTTAGATTGCCAGCTACAGAAATATGGAGAAGATAGAGTTTTATATATAAATTAAACATTGTTTTTAAATTATTAAAAATGCAGACAGAACCCAAAAAGTGTGACAAAGTTCTTAATCCAGAAAACATTCACAAAATACTAAATTGTACAAACGACCGCAAAGCATATTTTGCGTATCTATTTAAAAATAGACAAGCTCTGTACTTAAATGTTTCCGCGCATTCTTACCATTGACAAAAAGTGTCAATAACGAGTTGGAACTATCATGAAGATTTTTTTACGCAAAATCATAACAGTTGACAAAACGTGTATTCACTACAATATATACTATAGTCCAAAAGACATTCTGCAAAATGCATAGATCCTTGTAAAACCCAACTCAAGTGCCATAGAATACAAACATTAGCTGCAAAGTTTCTGCAAGCAGTTTTGGAAATGGTTATCGATCTGGAATGCTATTAGTTAACCATCCTACGAATAAATACATACAGTTAATTGTGTTCCCCATTTCTTGGTATAATTGTGATGTTTCCTTTGACTTTTAGCAGCTCTTTTAGTCCTATCTTTCTTAAAAAGTTTATTATATCGTTTGGCTTTAAGTGAGGTAGATCTTTCAGTTCTATTTCGTATGATACTAGGTATCTGACCGTAGAATTATACAAGGAAATGCATTTTAAGAGTATGTGTATTAAAGTTTTGTCCTCTTTCTCACCAAATCTGCATATTGCTTTATCTACTAATCCTAGTTTCTTCGTGCTCGAGCACAATTCTACGGTCAGATACCTAGTATCATACGAAATAGAACTGAAAGATCTACCTCACTTAAAGCCAAACGATATAATAAACTTTTTAAGAAAGATAGGACTAAAAGAGCTGCTAAAAGTCAAAGGAAACATCACAATTATACCAAGAAATGGGGAACACAATTAACTGTATGTATTTATTCGTAGGATGGTTAACTAATAGCATTCCAGATCGATAACCATTTCCAAAACTGCTTGCAGAAACTTTGCAGCTAATGTTTGTATTCTATGGCACTTGAGTTGGGTTTTACAAGGATCTATGCATTTTGCAGAATGTCTTTTGGACTATAGTATATATTGTAGTGAATACACGTTTTGTCAACTGTTATGATTTTGCGTAAAAAAATCTTCATGATAGTTCCAACTCGTTATTGACACTTTTTGTCAATGGTAAGAATGCGCGGAAACATTTAAGTACAGAGCTTGTCTATTTTTAAATAGATACGCAAAATATGCTTTGCGGTCGTTTGTACAATTTAGTATTTTGT
Source organism: Altica lythri (assembly GCA_964028335.1). Classification (NCBI taxonomy): domain Eukaryota; kingdom Metazoa; phylum Arthropoda; class Insecta; order Coleoptera; family Chrysomelidae; genus Altica; species Altica lythri. The sequence goes on along the minus strand of OZ034803.1, from coordinate 23,484,225 downwards.
GAATGTTTTCTGGATTAAGAACTTTGTCACACTTTTTGGGTTCTGTCTGCATTTTTAATAATTTAAAAACAATGTTTAATTTATATATAAAACTCTATCTTCTCCATATTTCTGTAGCTGGCAATCTAACGAACTAGCTGTGACTGTTATTCGCACCCAGCGCTATAGGTGGCGACTTTGAGAACTTCATACCTAGTATGCGTCTTTAGTAAACACATGTCCATATTTCCATATGTATTTACGTGTATTTTAGTGAATTAAAAACGTGTTTATTTAATTAATTAAAGCTTACAAAAGTATATGAATAAATTATGGATTCATCTAGTCCAAAACAATCTTTGAAATGCTGTGTAAGGAATTGTAAAAATACAACCAAAAATTGTAAATATAAATTTTATAGTTTCCCATTAAACAACCCAAGTAGATGAGCTATACGGACACGAGCTATTTTTTTGAACATAACCTCACTTTTTTTTGAGTTAGCTGCTTACCCTAAATGTCAAAGGCCATTGAGTTGGCTGCTTGCCCTAAATGTCAAAGGCCATTCTTCTTTTTTCGAGTGGCCTCTGACAGTTGGCACAAACAGCCAATTCTTCTTTTTTCGAGTGGCCTCTGACAGTTGACACAAACAGCCAACTCTTCTTTTTGTTATATTTTTGAATTTTTTCGCGCTTCGCTGTCATCATACCAACTTTTCATGCATGCAACCAACATTACACAGTGCTACCAACTTTTGTGTTATAACAATTTAATTAAAAAAATTCCAACCAAGCAGAATCGAACCCGGGTCCCCCCGTATGATAAACAAATACGTTAGCCACTACACCATCGCAGTATTTAATAAAATTTGACAAACAATAGTAGAAAAAAATAATAAACAGGTCTTATCGCAATAAAGATAACAGACTTAGAAATATTTTAAATTAGTTTATTCCAAAAGAATTTTTTATGTATGACGTATCATTGTAAAGGGGTTAATGTATAGGGTAAGATTAAGCGTCAAAAAGACCTTATTGATTAGGCCAAAAAGGCATTAACGTTGTATCTCGTAAACGGCCGAACGGATTTCGACGTATGACGTATCATTTTAAAGGGGTTGATGTATAGAGTAAGATTAAGCGTCAAAAAGACCGTATTTATGCTGCCAAAAGGGCATTATAGCTATATCTCGTAAACGGCCGAACGGATTTCAACGTATGACGTATCATTGTAAAGGGGTTGATGTATAGGGTAAGATTAAGCGTCAAAAAGACCGTATTTATGCTGCCAAAAGGGCATTATAGCTATATCTCGTAAACGGCCAAACGGATTTCAACGTATGACGTATCATTTTAAAGGGGTTGCTGTATAGAGTAAGATGAAGTGTTCAAATCGTCTAAAATATTAAAAGCACGTGACCTTGGTGCATAAGCAGGTTCGCGATGTGTGTGACGTAATCGACTGATGTGTTAGAGTGATAACAGACTTTGCTTTCGCAATTAAGAATAAAACATATCATGGAAAATATTTAGTTTTAGAATGGATTCGAGAGAATACAGTCAAAAACTTGAAGAGTTTTGTGAAAATATAAGAAAATTAAATAAACAAATTTGTATGTACGAAGACCAAAAAGAAGTGTTAAAAAAGATTGAAAATTTAAGTTTGTGGGACAAAGTTTTTGAAAAATATTTACCAACATCATCAACGCCCACAAGACGAATAAAACCATGGCCTTGCTAAAAGCAAATTTTGTTCTTTTAACAGCAATATTAAATAACATGCTTTATGTTAACGTTCCACAAAACGTTGCACATATTGGTGTGTGTTTAGACACAAACGGAACAAAACAAGAGTGCAATACATGGAAAATGATGAGTCTGTTAACAGTCAATGATGGAAAATTGCCGGTGTTTGCATTGAATTTAACAGAATCACCTCTCAACTACAAACTAAAATTAATCTTTAACGACAACTCTGAAGGAGTGGGGGAATGGCGATCAAATCTTCAAATCCCAATGCAACAACTAGAAATTACTATGGAGGATCCAATGCAACAGCAAATATGTCAAGTAGTTCAGATAACATGGGCAACGTTAGTAGGAGTTTACTTATTAATTCTCAAAATTATATCAAAAGAGGTAAAAAGAAGAATGAAGCGATGAAATGTATTTTTAAATAATAATAATAACAATAAATATTTGTAAACTTTTAAAAGGTGTTTTAATAAAAAAAAACCTTAATTTTTTTTTATAGCTTTATTTAGGTAATACAGTATAATACAACCAATTATACAAAGAAAGAATATTATTATATGCACACATAAATTTACCGTTGGCGTGGTGAGGACATCCTGAATATACAGCTTCAAAATTTTTTGTTGCACAGGGTGTCCCATCATAATTTACAACATCATAAATTAATAGATGGAGTCCAAGTTCTTCACATTTTGCTTTTAAAAAGTCAATTTTTTGATTTCCTCTAACATAAATCAAATCAACGTTGCCAAGTAGGTGTTTCTCCAAAATTACATTGACATCGGAATAATCTACATCTCCAGAATCGTATCGTATTCCATGCAAATTTTTTTCCAAATACCGCGTAGTTTTCTTGTCTTTAGCAGTCAACTCGTGGAATGGTTTAGGAGGTTTAAATAAAAAATTCGATTTTATACCACCAATCTGAATAGCGACTTCTTTTGGATAAAAAACTTCATCGATTATAAATCCTTGGATGTCGACTACTGCAATTCTCATGATGACACGACGACGACAATGAAACTTCTTTGAAAGCTGAGCAAATACTAAATAGTTAGCAGTTTATATTATATTTTTAACTACTTCCGTTAAGGGATAATGCTCCAATAAACAATCGTGAATTATGATACAATATGCTTTAGTATTTTTGGTAAATCCTTTGTCGGCATCAATTTCTAGTCGTACATCAACAGTCGATGATTTCATTGATTCTTCTTGCTTAGAACAATCGATAACAAACAAAGCACGATTTCGAAATGCTAGAAAATCCATTAATGGTCGTTTCATTGATACTCTGTTGTAACTGGAATTGAATTCGCTGTAGTTGTAATGAGCTAGCGCAAAGTCGTTTTTTTCAAAATCAAGTTGCATCCTTTCATTGGGAAAATATTCACCATTCAATGCGAGTCTGAGACCTTGTAGATTTACGTGATCAAATAAAGAAGGATCTGCAGTTTTCAGATTTCTCCTATCGGTTTGGAAAAATACAATAACAAATCGAGGTTTTTCTATTGCAGACGTTGTTTTAACAGCCCAAATTTCTTGTTTTGCTCCTGTGGTCAAAGATGGTAGCTCATGTAGTTCCCATTTTCTAAACGGAATTACGATTGGACGATCGCTTTGAATTGATCGCATCAATTGTTCTTTAACAAAATCATTTGGATAAATATGTTTAACTTTCAGTTCCATCGAATGAATCATAATCTGTACGGTTGTAACAGTAGGTACGTTACCGGTACCTGGTTTTTCTGTTACAATAACGCTATCGAGATCATTACGAGCTCGAACGAATCGAATCGTTTGTCGTCCACAAGTTATCATTGGGTAATCATTGAAAATGTTGAAGATGTGTTTAAGCGGCATTAGTAAACTAAATGACTTATCAGCAGGATTGAGAATGGGATTTGTGGGATAATTCCAACCGGCAATGGCAAGGTGGCGAGAATCTTCTTCATTGTAACATGTTAAAGCTCTTACAGTGCTAACAATTCCAGGATCTCGAACTGTTTCTATCTCTCTTGCACTTTCGGTATACGTACACGAGTCGAATAGAAATGCTCCAAAGTTTGGTGTCAAACTAACATCGCCATTACCAGTTACATCCAATTTTCCTTTAATAGCCAACAACGTATCATGCATTGCAAAGAATGAGTCCACCTGATTTACACTAAATTCTACAATGTCGCTGCAGCTAAACGATTTGATGAATGGTGTGTAAGATCGGTATTCGGATTTTCTAATCGATTCATCCTGAGTCGGTTCTCGATAGAGATCAAACATTGGATCTTGAATTGTTCGTATACGATTCATTATTATTGTTAATAACTTTGAAACCAAGAGCTTTCAAAAATAAAACGTTGTCTCTAGTAAGTTGTCGTCGTCGTTGTCGTTGTCCTACTGAACACTTTAACGACTTGTTCAATACTGCAGGCTTCTGAAAATATGAAGGTGCTATATAGTTGTTGAAAATTAATCCCATTCTTTCAACTCCAAACCCAATATGCTTCTTTCACCTTGAAAATTTACAGGTCTTGAATTTTGATCCAATGCCAGTATAGTAATATTTGTAATCTCAGGTATATTAATCACAGGTAAATACGTGATATTTTTCGGAATTTCGTCGATAGCGTAACCAGGGTCTACAGATATACCAAACTCGTGGATAGTGTGAGTAGGTCTGTTGTTGTAGAAGGCTCCGGTGGTAATGTTTGTTTCGAAACGAATCGTTCGTACTTTAACAATTTCCACAGGTAGATCGGAACTATGTCTTACGTTCGGTTCCAGAATTCTCTTTGAGAAACCCAACATTCTGCCTATACTGTCTTCATGCTCGAAATTTATTGCATGTTGACTACTGAATATTTCACACTTGAGTGTATTATTGTTGGGCTTTAATGAAAAAACGTCTTCAATCTTTGCATTTGGTGGTATATGTAGTAAATTTCTAATCGTCTCTTCAATATCGGAAATTTCATAGCAACCAGTATTTAAGGTTATTTTCTGCAATTTAGTTTTATCGTTATTTTCGTAATAGTAAAAAGCATTACTGCCAATCTCTACATTCGGTATACTGTTGTACGAAAAGAAAAACAGAAATGCCAACTTGTATTGTTTCCTCGGATCTAAACTTAACGGAACCGGAGGAGTCCAATCAAATTGATAATCACGACTCTCTAGCGTCAACAACATAACTGTTGGAGGTTAAACAAAGAAATAAAATTGTATATCTTTAACATTTATTTAAATAATTTTTTACAAGTTCATTACATTTTTCTAAACCTAGTTTACATATATTGCAATTTCCTTGTGATTGCGCAGGTCCGTCAACATGGGTGGTCCATTCAGGACGATTATGATGTACAAAGCAGGGTAGGCAGGTTCGCAATTCAAAATCCAATCTATATTCAAGCGGCAACTTGCACCAAACTTGTAATAATTCACAAGGTTTTGCGTACCTTTTCAAATAACATATAGGAAAACAAGCCAATTCCTGTTCAGTAAAGTCAATCAGTTTCTTTTCACGATTAATGTACGCCAAAACTGCCTCCATCGTATAGAAATTCTAAACAAAGATTGCCGCAATTGATTTGATTAAAAGTCTGGTAAGGATCGTGGTTGTAAACAATTTTCGTTGCAGGTCCCAGATACTGTACAAGTTCTTTCGGTGGTTTCAACTTGCCAAATGAATCAAAATATTCCACGTTATTGTTAATCTTCCGATACGCCACCCAATGAGTTCCATGATTTTTGCTTTCATCCAAATTTAGGATTGCGCATTCGCGTTGAACAGGACCGGTTTTAGGCAATGTGTCTCGCATAAATACACCTCTAAAATTTGGGATTTTTAGACGTTTAGCATATCGTTTTAGTTCGTAATCATACAATCCTCGATTGGGTAGCGTAATTAGTTTTTTTGCTTCTTTAGAAAGAGACCAAAGCCTCCTCTGGCATTTTTTCGTAAATATAGTCCTTTACCGAGAGATTCCATAGCTTTGTTATGTCGATGTTCTTCTTCCAATTTTTTCTGTGCATTTTTCGCATCAATCACAGTTTTAGCGATTCCAGCAGCTCCACCGGATAACGCCCCCAGTGCACTTAGTCCAGCAAATAACGGAATTAACGGTAAAAAGCCTCCAGATTTTGGTTCAGATGGGAATAATCCTAGGTACTTTAACCTGTTTTTTTCCACCAGCATTTTGAACAGCTACCCTGGCTGCTTTAAGAGCAACACTGGTTGCTCGTTTTAATGTAGCCGAAGGACCAGCTTTTTTTATATCTCTTTGTATTTTACTTATAATATTGCGTTTAAACGATTTGGGTTTCCTAACACCCATGCCAAGTTTACGTTTAGCTTTCATTGCGGTTGTGGTTAGCCAAGCTGCGGCTTTTTCACCAACTGAAGCGTCCTTGGACTTTACTATTTCCCACGCTTTATTCTCCAGAATCTCGTCTGCTTTATGTCTTTCCGCTAAATCTTTATGTTTAGAATATGCAATGTCGTGTTCTCTGGCTGCGTCGTCAAGCAGGTTAACCCCCGTATCTCCACGTGCAAGTCTTTTATGTAATTTAGTTCCAGGACCCAAAAAGTTGTAACTAGGATAATGTAACTCAAACGGTAGATTATTAATTAAACTGTTGAGCACACCTTCACCTTCAAACACCAACATGAGAAATGAAATAATTTAAGAATTACTACTCTACTTATACATTGAAACATTAAAAAACATGTTAAACAATGAAGATCATTCAACAAGACCAGACGCTTCCGATTGAAAATTTAGATGAAGGAAACGATCGAATCGCTGCCAGTAAACATGGACCATTGCTACCAAATTCGTTTCGGGCGCTAATCTGTGGACCCAGTGGGTGTGGCAAAACGAATGTTATGTTATCGTTACTGTTTCATCCACATGGCGCGAAATTTAAAAATGTTTACGTTTATTCAAAGTCATTGTATCAGCCCAAGTATAAATTGTTGGAAGAAGTGCTGTCGAAAGTTAAAGGAGTGGGATATTTTCCGTTTAAAGAAAACGATGAAGTTATTAGCCCAAATGATGCAAAGCCAAATTCAATTTTTATTTTTGATGACGTCATATGTGTGAACCAGCAAAAGATTCGAGAATACTACAGCATGGGTCGACATCGGGATATAGATAGCGCTTTTCTTTCACAAACCTACTCGAAATGCTGTAAACAAATTTGTAGAGATAACAGTAACCTAATTGTACTTTTTAAACAAGATGCTATCAATTTGAAACATGTCTTTGATGAACACGTGTCACCGGATATGAGTTTTGAAGAATTCAAACAGTTGTGTTCGAAATGTTGGCAAGAAAAGTATGGGACAATGGTTATTGCGAAAGACTTTGATTTAAACAACGGTCGATATCGAATCGGTTTCGATAAATACATAACATTGTAACATTACAGCCATTATTCGACAACATGTCAGACAATCCAGTTGACATTGCCGTTCGTAAGAGAAAAATTGCCGAACTTGCTCGATCGATTCGAAAAAAATATAAAGCGTTACAATTGGGTAGAGTTGAAACGGATGAGACACTAAATAAATTGTTTAAACCTGTCACGGAACCTCTACACAAAATTGTAAAATCTTCTCTAAACGAAACAGTGATCTCTCATCCTCAACCAGCCAACGAGCCAGAGCCTAAAAAAGAACCATCTAAACAAAAAGAAGAATCACCTAAACAAAAAGAGGAATCACCTAAACAAAAAGAGGAACCAAGCATACCTGAGTTTATAAAACTCGAAAATGTTGCCGAAACTACTAGTGATAATGATGATGAAGTATTCTATGAAGACGAAGAACAGGCTGTTAAAGATCTAGACATTTCAGAAGATGTTATTAAGGAATACTTAGATCAGTATCCCCCAATGTCTCATCCATATATTCTAAAATATTGGACACAAAAAGATAATAGAGATACGGTTTATGGTCCTACTTACGATGGTGATACTTCTAAATGGTTTCTGGGTGGCAAACAAATCGACTTTGATAAAAAGCATGGATTTATTATTACACAAGGCAAACAGATAAGAGGTACACCGGGTCTATATGAATTAATTTTTGATGATGAACCTAAAAATTTCAATGATGATGATTTCAAGCGTTATGGAACAATACTAGAATTAACAAATCCTCATAAAAACATTAAAGGATACCTTAAAGGAACAAACCGATTTAAATACACACATATCATAAAACCTCTGGCTACCTCTCACTTACGAAAACATTCGAGCACTATGGGCTCTGGGATGCAAATGGTTTACAACGATAATAAAATTGACCTTCAATATTGGGATGATCCAAACGAACTTGTTGACAGGCTTCGGCTTTTAATAGCATCAAAAGAAGCAGGAAATACTTCGAATGATAATGAAATTGTTGCAATTATTGAGGAATTAAAAGAAGCACGCATTATTGCTTAAACATCATTACCACAATGAGTGTCGACAAATTCGGACGTACTAAACATGATATAGGCAATAAAAACCTATTGCTAATGTCTAAACCAAGCTTAGCCCATACTGCAAACGGTGATATTGATTTTGAAAATTTAAAACTTTGTAATGTTAAAGATCCTGATTTAGATAGCGATGCCGTCAATAAAAAATATATGGATAATAATTTACAAAAGTTGACTGAAAACGTAAATGCTATGAAACTTACATTCAATAATGACTTGATGGTCATAAATAGTTTTATATCAAGAGATCCTCCGTTAGCCAGCAAACATATGGCTAATAAAAAGTATGTTGATGAATCAATTGTCACCGCAAAACAGTACCTACGAGGAGATATTAAAAATTCGCTTAAAAGTTTAGAATCACAAATAGCAACGATTAATGCAAACTCTACACAGTTAGCTGTAAATCAAACAAATGCAGTAGAAAACGTAAAAGATAAAATCGAGAAAGCGATAATAAAATTATATAATCAAGATATTCCAGATATACGACAAGATTTGTTCGATGAGATTCTTAAAAGAACTGACTCTGTAACGAAAAATGTTAATGTACTCTCTGGAAAAATTTTGACTATTGAAAAAAACATTGCTGAGTTGACTAATACAATGACTATAAATCAAAATAATCTGCGAAATGTTGTAAATATTATTAAAGCATTGGAGAATCGGTTAGTACAAAATCCCTAAACATTAGATTTAGTCACAGTCATGTTTTCAAAGGAAAAGGTTCAAGTCGTTAATGAGCTGCATAAACCGGCTCGAAAAAATTATGCTCGGCGACGAACAATTATCAAAGGTTTGGACGATTTATGGCAAATTGATTTGGCTGAAATGAGTTCTTACGCAACTCAAAATCGATCGTTTAAAATGATTCTAGTGGTAATTGACTGCTTCTCGAAATTTCTCTGGACTCGACCGTTAAAATCGAAAACTGGCGAAGAAATCACGAAAGCTTTTGCCGATATTATAGGAAAACGCAAACCGAAAAATCTTCAATCTGATCAGGGCAAAGAGTTTTACAACACAAAATTTCAAAATCTAATGCAGAAACATGGCATAAATCATTATAGTACATTTACAAAGATGAAAGCAAGTATGGCGGAAAGAGTTATTAGAACACTGAAAACGAAATTGTACAAGCATTTTAGCTTAAACGGTACGTACAGGTGGATAGATGTGTTGCCGAAAATTACAAAAGAGTACAACGAAAGCAAACATAGAACGATTGGTCAAAAGCCGTCTCAGGTAAACAAGTCCAATGAAAAAGAGATTCTACAGCAACATTATAATCATTTGAAAATAGTAGGCCCGCGAAAATATAAAATTGGAGATGTGGTGCGCATAAGCAAGGCAAAGCATCTATTCGATAAAGGCTATACACCTAATTGGACTACAGAGCTGTTTAAAATTACCAAAGTGAACATAACTAATCCCGTAACATACATGTTGGAAGATTTACATGGATCACCAATTAAAGGAGCATTTTACGAGGAAGAGCTACAAAAGTCAAAAAATCCTGATGTTTACCTTGTTGAAAAAGTGCTGAGGAAAAAAGGCAATAAAATCTACGTTAAATGGCTGGGGTTTGATAGTTCGCATAATAGCTGGATCGAAAAATCTAATATTTTATAAACTCTGTTGTTTCTTACTTTGAACATTTTTTACATGTATTCTTATGACAAACAGGATACGTTTTCATAGCTTCCGGGGGCCTTTTTTGATTCATAACATCTATTGTTTAAACCGTTCAGTCTACGGTCCGACTAAAACTGTCCTTAGAAGCAGATGCAATTATTTTTACTTAGTTTCAACACAAGTTTTATCAAGTATTAAAAGATGATGACACAAGACAGTGGTTATTGTAGTGAAGAATTGCCGTCATATTCTGAGAGTAGTTGTAGTAGTGAAGATTCTATCTATATGGAAGAAGTAAACAGAATTTTAAATTTTTATGAAGACAAAGTAAAACGTGAAAATTATTTGCTGCTACAATCATCTTTCACAATTGAGGGGTATGTTATAACAGTTGGCTTATCTCCTGCAAGAACATTTTCTCCAGCTATTATTTTATCAGAATACTGCAAGCCAAGTAAATTGTCGTTTGGAAAAATGGAATGGCTTGATCTTATAGAATTTTTGAGCAAAAGCACATTTTTTATTGAACCACTACCAACCTACGCAGATGAGTATGATCCAGTAACATTTTCCTGTGGAGATTTTTGTACAATACGACAGTTGGTGTACGATGACATAAAGTTCATAGAAGTTGAAAAACATGGCGTAAGATATCATCTAACGGAAAAGGATGCAGATGAAATTGTTAGAGTACACCATTGTATAATAGCTTCATTGTATAATAGCTTATCAGATTGTAATTCTAGAAAATATTAACTTTGATATTTATTATAATAATGTTATAGATATTGTAAAAAAACATTTTGATTATAACTGGTTTCAAGCATTAGATGTATTTTGTGAAATATGTACTGATCCTTTATTATGTAACGCTTTGCGTCAGTATATTTACTTTTATAAACAAAATGTAATAAGAGATTTAGAAAATATGCAATAAACTTTTATAAAAAAAAAAAAATAATGACTTTTATTTCAAAATCGATAATTATAGCATCAAAAAATGCTATTTTATCGAGACAAAATTTATGTACGTCACAGTTCTAAAATTTGAAACGTCCAAACGTCAAGATAGCGTTAAAATTTGACGTTTCAACGTATTAAAAAATTGGTTAAAAGAAATTTACGATTTACATGTATTTCTTATGGAAAAATGTCGTTTCAAAGTGGCAAAAAGTGACACTTTTCATCGTTTTTTTCGTTCCTAAATTCATAAACGTCAAACTATCGAATAATAGATGTCTAAACGATGAATTTGAACGTTTTTTTGATCGTTTCAACAGAACATATTTAAAAGAAAATAATAGATGTCTAAACGATGAATTTGAACGTTTTTTTGATCGTTTCAACAGAACATATTTAAAAGAAAATAATACACCATAGATTCAGATTAAAAATTTTTATTGTAAACATAAAAAATTTTTTAGATATACAATAAACAATAGAAAACTTAAAACTAACCTAATTAATTTTAGATATACAATAAACAATAGAAAACTAACCTAATTAATTTTAGATATACAATAAACAATAGAAAACTAACCTAATTAATTTACAATACACATTCACATTTTTTTTTTATTTTTTAATTATGAATAACATTATTCGAGCATTATATCTCGATGACCCCATGCCAAAGTATTAAATGATTTATTACATAAAAAGCGTTTATCGTCGTGTGGACTTAGACCGATTTTGGTTTGTTCGATTGTATATACATTATGATTATATGCACGGAACGTGCATTGGTTCACTGTTTTTAATTTACTATCTCTCAGACATAAAATGTAGTCATCAAAAGTAATTTTTTTAGCAACGACATTCTTTTTCACCCCTTTTGATTTTTTAATGCATTTATCATCCTCTGTTAAATATGAGTACATTTTTGAACGCAACCCCACAAATTCAGTTAAAAGTTTGCCGTTGCATTCATCTTTCATTAATCCTATGACTTTTTTATTTAAGAGTGAAATACCATATGCATTATTTGGTTCATAGTCTGAGGTGTCAAATTTATCTGGATAGGCTTTAATTAGTTCGGTATAAACATCATTGCATTGCAGTTCTAGAAGAAAAGCGTCGGTATCGGTGTATAAGAGTTTACAGTTGTCTACACCCATCGTAGGCAGTAGAAAACTGTAATAAAAGTCATACATACACGTCTTTGAAATATCGAGAATCGACATGCCAATGTACAATGGTTTATTGAATACAAGTTCGGTTTTATGAAGCTCTATCGCTAAAAGGTTTTCATCAAAGATTTTGCTCGAACTAAACCTAGGACTGCTTATCAAGTTCTTTGCTCCATATCGACCCTCCCAAGATCTAACGAGTTTAACAATGCGGTGTTTCCTTATATTCTCCATCGTCTTGCCAAATACAGCGTTATTCATTAGTTTATATAAATTCTTTTCAAAATCATTTTTGGCAGCTGTTCGAAGAGTTGTGTTTAGGTCGATGTAAGACTTTAACCATGGGCTTTGCTTAAATTTCAACACTCTGTGAATCTTTTTCACGTTCAATCCATGTTTTATAGCCTGCTTTAAATTTCGATAATGTATTACGTATTTTTCTTTGTCATATAAAGTGGTCATCAGTTTTTGTATTTTTGATCCTTGGGGTTTTCGATGTTCTGGGCAAAACGGTAAATCGTTGTGTAGATCATGTAAATGCTGAGGGTATTCTATATCCACTTCGAGAATATAACCCTCATCATTATCATCTGGTATTTGAGCCACATCGATGTTTGTATCAGTCCATTGGAATCCTCCGTACGGAAGAGGTTGACTCATTGCCCAACCATATAAATTGTTTACATCCAAGTACATTAAATATTTTTCGGATTCTGTTCGATTAAAATTTTTCATGTATCTGTTGTTTGCTTTAGCATATCTATTGCTACATTGACTGACTCCTCCTCTTATACCTTTCTCTATAAACATGATTTGGTCTATATCTTTGAGTATTTCCAATTTAGAGTTGGTATATTTTAACATAGCATCCCACGTATAACCAGGGAGCGTATAATACCAAGCAGGATCGAGACCATACGTTTTTCGGCATTTTTCACGAAAACATTCAAACACAGATGCTAAAAGCAAGATATCCGTCTTCATATATAGCATGCTATATTCTTTTAAATTTTTAATTTTAAATGCTTTCCAAACCTTCTGAGCATGCATGTATAAATCATCAGTAATATTTTCATCTGTCAGTGTGCTATAAAATTTATCTTTGGATGGCAGTTCCGTATCGTCTAATTTTTCAATGGAATCAATGTATTCATAAGGAAACACCCCTTTTCTACTTAATAGTTCAAATTGTTCAGATGTTAAATTGGGAAACTGTGAACGTAGATAATGTAGATCTGATGGTTCTAGTAAAGCAGACAGTTTATCTAAGGAGGAATCTAAAAATCGTAGCGAGTCTATAAATCTAAACTTTACTTCGCTCTCGTCATTACTTAATGTACACGAAATGTATTTTTCTTTGTTTACCTATAGGAAGCAAGCTTATATTACCTTTTTTGGATAAATCTCTAATTAAAAAATGTAAGTCGTATCCCGAAAGGTTATGAAAGACTACGGGTACAACAAACTTTTTTTTATAGTTTAAATTGCAGCTTTGGTGTGAAAACCCTCGAAAATTCCCCGTAAAGTGGTCGTGGTCTAAAACAATGGTGTCCTTCTCTTTGAAGGGGTGTTCGCATATATGACATGTTGTTGCATTAAGTAAACTAGGTTTGACAATCATTGGTTCGATATGTTTTATTTTCTCTTCAATTAATTTAGCCATCCTTGTCATTTCAGCAGCGAACCAATCCATGGAGTCTTCTCCACAATATTCATTGTAAAATGATAGCGAACTATCATAGGAGCAATTTAGATAATATCCTGCACTATACGCCTCATGTTTCTGAAACTTTCGTGTATGTTTCCCCAAGTTCTTGTTATGAGGACGTAGCACTGACTCAAAGTCAGCATAAATGACAAAAGGTGTCGTTTGCTTGTATACGTGGTTTTTAAACTCTACATGATCAAATGGTGGGTACGATATTTTGCAATTGTTCATGTCTTTGCAGTAATCTTCATGTTTACTTAATTTTTCCTGACTATGAAAATAATTTAAACATCGATCGCAAATATATTTTTTCATCTTAGAGTTGTTAACTTGACTTGATATTAATCGAGATAAATCTTTGATTAAACAATAGTGATATTTGATATCTTCATTTTCCATATCCATTGATGGAGCTTCATAATCGTTTAATTTTGGAAAGTATTTGTCTTGAATAAGCAATAAATTTACATGTTTATTTAATTTTTCTTTTGTTAAGCGTGCAGGATAAATTGTGTAAAATGATTTATCTTTCGCGACATTTAATTCTAAAGCATACACATTAATTGAAATATTATTTAATTTTTCAAATTTTGAAATAGTATTTAGGGGCATTGGCATGTCCAAACCTTGTGTTTTTAAAACTGCTGCATAGTGAGGATACGATTTTACTAAATCTACATTTTTATTAACTGGATACAATGATGCTGTTACCGACCAGTAAAAACATGCTTTATCTAAATTTTTAATATTAATACATGCTTGCTTTTTTAGTATAGGATCCGGTAGCTTAATGTATGATGTAGCACCGTTACCTATCTCATATTTATTAATGTTTATTTCCAATGAAATAATTTTGTCTAAAGCCCATCCAGAATCTTTAAGTTGAAATTCCGATAATTTACTCATTACTTTATCAACAATATTTTCGTTGAACCACAATGCAAGATCCGTACCTGCATCTATTACCGCGTTTTTAGTGTTGAAATATTTAAACTCTAAAATGTCTTCGATTTCCCTAGATTTCTTAATAAATTCCCCGCAAAATGTTGCATTTACTTTGATCATGTTAAATTTTTTTAAACTGTTAGCTATTCTACCCTTAATCAACTTGAACGCATCACCAAAAAAACTATTTAGACCTTTATGTTTTAAATTAACAATAACAGCAGTCCTAATTCTTGATTGAAAAATAGATTCTAGATCGACCCATTTTACCCCTGATTTTTCAGTTAACCCCGATCCCTGCTTAGACAAGTTAATAATTGCTTCTTTAAACGTTTTTAAATGTCCTAAATTTGTTTGTAAATTTCTAAGTGTCCCAATATCTAAATTTCCCCTACGAATATCTTTATGAAAACTGATAACATGCTGTTTAATTTGTTTGATTAATTTGTTTGCTTCCCTATGCGAAAAATTGTTGATTAACGCTTTGTATGCTTTAGAAATATCTTTAACAATAGCATTAGACCTATCAATACTGTTATTCATAATTGGAAAATAAAAAAAATAAAAAAACTTACAAAAAATTATTCCTTAACTATTTCAAATGTATCGGTAGGATTAGCTTGACCAATTTGTTTTTTTCCTTTATATTTGATAAAATAATGTCCGCCAGACAATTCTGTCAAGTGAGGCCTCAATGTTTCAATGGTTCTCTTAGGTAAAAAGCAGAGCCCGTTTTCTAGCTCAACCAAAATTGTTTCTCCAAATTTGCTCTGGACCAGTTTAGCGTTCAATAATTTTTGCGGAACATCCACTGGAAGTTCTCCTAATTTGATAATAATCTTCTCCTTATTTTTTTCTGCAAGACATAACGAATTAATTTTAGTTAAATCCATCTAAAAATAAAAAATTAAATCAACTTAAAAATAAAATTAAATTAACTCAAAATAAACATAACTAAAGAAAAATAAAAAATTAAATCAACTTAAAAATAAAATAATAATTCTTACCTTGTTGAAAAAGTGCTGAGGAAAAACGATATCGAAGAAGAAGAAGAAGAAGAAGTTATATTCCTAAGCTATTTCAAATGTATCGGAGTGATTAGCTTTCCCCAATTTTGCTTTTTCCTTTTATATCTTGATTTTAATAAGTTCCGGCAGACACTTCTTCTGACAAGTGGACTTCAGTGTTGAAATAGTTCTCTTTTGAATTTATTCTAGTTAAATCCAACTACAAAATAAAATTAAATCATTACAAAAAAATTAAATTATGACAAATAAACTTAACTCAAGAAAAATAAAATTAAATCAACTCAAAAATTAAAATAATTCAAGAAGCAATAAAAATTAATTTAAAAATTTTGAAATAAAATAAAGATTCTTACCTTTATGGATATGTTACAAAAAAACAGAAACTTTTGCACTTGAAACTAAACTCAGAACTGGATCTATGGAGTATCAAAACAATAATGAGCAAGTTAAATCTAGCACGTTCTTTAAATATACATGGCTTAGCCGAAACACATAGGCGTCGATAAAAACTAAAACCTAATTGTTGCTTTACAATATATTTTATATGTTGTTTATTAAATATTATATTTACCAATCACATGAGACGCTAATGTCTATGTATACCATAACTCAACCAAATAAACGTCATAGCTTTTTGTTTTTGCGGCATCCTATTTTCATCGACACAAACCACAGCTTCCTGATAAAAACCGAATTTTTGTTTCTGATAACTGTATGTTATTCCTTTTTATTAATAAAATAAGTATTTTTTTATTTAAAAAATTTTAATTGAAAACATTATATTGATGTAAAAAATATACATTTCATCGTTGTCTTCAAAAATTTTTAGTTTTATGATATAAAGTTTGGCTTCTAAGAAGCGTATATTATTTAAGTTTTATTAAAGTTTAATATATTTTTTGTTAGCTATAATGCCCTTTTGGCCTAATAAATACAGTCTTTTTGACGCTTAATCTTACCCTATACATCAACCCCTTTACAATGATACGTCATACGTTGAAATCCGTTCGGCCGTTTACGAGATATAGCTATAATGCCCTTTTGACCTAATAAATACAGTCTTTTTGACGCTTAATCTTACCCTATACATCAACCCCTTTACAATGATACGTCATACGTTGAAATCCGTTCGGCCGTTTACGAGATATAGCTATAATGCCCTTTTGGCAGCATAAATACGGTCTTTTTGACGCTTAATCTTACCCTATACATCAACCCCTTTACAATGATACGTCATACGTTGAAATCCGTTCGGCCGTTTACGAGATATAGCTATAATGCCCTTTTGGCAGCATAAATACGGTCTTTTTGACGCTTAATCTTACTCTATACATCAACCCCTTTAAAATGATACGTCATACGCCGAAATCCGTTCGGCCGTTTACGAGATACAACGTTAATGCCTTTTTGGCCTAATCAATAAGGTCTTTTTGACGCTTAATCTTACCCTATACATTAACCCCTTTAAAATGATACGTCATACATAAAAAATTCTTTTGGAATAAACTAATTTAAAATATTTCTAAGTCTGTTATCTTTATTGCGATAAGACCTGTTTATTATTTTTTTCTACTATTGTTTGTCAAATTTTATTAAATACTGCGATGGTGTAGTGGCTAACGTATTTGTTTATCATACGGGGGGACCCAGGTTCGATTCTGCTTGGTTGGAATTTTTTTAATTAAATTGTTATAACACAAAAGTTGGTAGCACTGTGTAATGTTGGTTGCATGCATGAAAAGTTGGTATGATGACAGCGAAGCGCGAAAAAATTCAAAAATATAACAAAAAGAAGAGTTGGCTGTTTGTGTCAACTGTCAGAGGCCACTCGAAAAAAGAAGAATTGGCTGTTTGTGCCAACTGTCAGAGGCCACTTGAAAAAAAGAAGAATGGCCTTTGACATTTAGGGCAAGCAGCCAACTCAATGGCCTTTGACATTTAGGGTAAGCAGCTAACTCAAAAAAAGTGAGGTTATGTTCAAAAAAATAGCTCGTGTCCGTATAGCTCATCTACTTTTTCTATCCCCTTCTTTTATTAGTTTAGACTGTACTAGTGCTAATTCCATAAGATGGTTCTAGTTGCAAATATGGTTTTTTTTGTCATCTTATCTGTTGTTTTTAACTGGAAAATGCGCATTTAGCAAAGGAAAAACTATTATTTTACCAAGATAGTACATTAAAGTATAAAACAATAAAATTAATGTTTAAATCGAATTAACTGTGCTATAAACTTCTTCCACAGTAATTAAATTTTCTAGATTATTACCATTTTTCAAATTCAAAAAGATTCCGCTAACGTTAGGAGTTCAATTTTGTAACTTGAGTAAGAATTCTTATATTTTGTTATCAACTTTAATTAAAAATCTGTAAAATATTCTGTACGGGTTTTAACAATATATGATGTTTTTGTTTTGTTGTCAAATTATTCAAATACAGATAAACGGCGTTGGATGTGAGTTAAAATCTCCGGTCGATGTGATCCCAATGGATGCACAATGTAAAATGTCTGGCTCCAGAGGCGGTTTCAATCATGAATTTTGAACAGCTACTAATATATTGCATTACCGTCATCGACGACACAATTTTTATGCGGAAAATGGAAAATGCTCGTCGTTGGTAACGTATAGACATTCTAACTAGAAATTCCCTTTTCTCTTTTCTTACCGATGCACACAAATATTCTTTTACCTATACAAGATGGTCATATGTTTAAAGAGTCAAAAACATCATAAAGTGATATGAGTTAAAATAATTTTAATTAATATAGATATTGCTTAATTTTTTTAACCAATCGTTCTGTGTTCAAGTAATAACGAAGGATTAAAACTAATTTTTACAAAAGTGTTCTTACAATTTAAATGTAATTATAATCCTATATTTTTCAACCTGTTCTGATTATTTTTAAGTTTTTGTTACTGTTAAAAAAAAAAAAATTAAAAGCTATTAAGACACAAGCTAAGACTGCGAATGTATGTTTAAATTTCCCAGTTAAAAATTAAAGAATTGGGAAGTCATTGGTTTCACCACTGTTTGTCAAAAATCAAGTTTTCACTAGATCCCCACGTTTTGAGGAACTAGAAGGCGATAATGTCTGTATGTCTGTGTGAGTGTGTGTGTGCGTGCGTGCGTGATTGCGTGCGTACGCGCGCTTGCGTGCATTTGGGTTACCACGCGTGTATGCGTGTGTGTTTGTGTTTTATAACTTTTGTACGGATTGACCAATTAAAACGAGACTTATAGCGTTTAAAAAAGTTACGCTTAACTTAGACCTCCTAAAAATTTAAAGTCATTGTTTAAATAGATTTCGAGAAATAAAAACAAAAAAAGGAAAAAAAACAAAAACGATGTTTTTTGAGAATAACTTTTTGATGGTTGCAACCACGAAGTATAGATAGGAGTATAAACGTAATGTTAAACAAATGGTCTCAATTTAGGGGACAGAACTGTAGAGTGCGCTCTTGTTCAAGAGATACTCGTTGAAAACCTTACGCAGGAAGTTTTAACAGCTTTTATGACAACTAATTTTAAATAAACAAATTAGTATTTAGTTCGGGAGCCCAGAGGGTTTTCGTAGCCGTCCAGAGACAAGGGTCCACCAACAAATTTTTCTATGTATTTTGACACCCTGATTACAAATATCAAGGGTGGATTCCCGAAAAATGGTTAAAAAATTTGTTATTAACAAATAATTTGTTACTAATGAAAAAATTGTTTTGTTGCAAAACAAAAATACTACCGTAATTCTTGACCGATTTTAAGCAAAAAAGCTTAATATGAATTTTTGGATCAGACGCACCGTTTTCAAATTAAAAATTGTTAAACATTTGAAAAATAGCATTTTTGACATTTTTTAAATTTGCATAACTTTTTATATAATTAATATTTTTTAACTCTGCGATAACTATTTGCCACTTAAGATCATAAAGTATGAGATGAAACCGGTTGCAATACGAAATTACAACCTTTTTGTTACTTTTTAACGCTATAAACAATATGCATTTAATCTCCTGTAACGTACGACGCGTGGTTGCAACGATCAATGCCATAACCCAATCAGCTCCTAACCTTAAAAACTGCCTCGAATGAAATATTAAAATCGTTTGATTCGTTCGTTAGATAACGGTGAGATTTTTAGACAAATTAGTTTTGCACGTACAGGAACATTTTTAGAACTCATAAAAACTGCCTTAATCATCAAAATCGCTTAACGCCTTAATAAGAACAAGCTTTTTAATTTTTTTAATAAAAAGCATCAGAATAAATACATTTTTGGTGTCTAAAATAGGCGGGAAGTTGCAACGATGGCCTGCATGTTTTTAAAAATATTTTTTTTCTGAATCGGATAGGCACAATAAGAAATAAAATATTTTAAATCAACGTATTTAATATCATTATTTAAAAATTTAAATCTAGAATTCGGTCTCTTCCTACCTCTCAGCTCCCGTACTCAATTGCGACGCACTACTTTTGTTTGTTTCAAAAGTTACCCGGTAATTTTTTATTTTATTGTATTTTGTTAAAGTAGCAACATATAAAATGTAATCGGTACTGAGACCACCCTGTTAACATTAAATTCCAATATAGCATTACCTTGTTGAAAGAAAGTTGTCCCCTACAGTGCCTTTTCAATAAACGCGAATACATCAAATCGACCCAATGGAAGTTAACTTAGTTTTGAGAAATCAGATTACAGAAATACCATTCTTGCTTTGTGTACCTTAATGTATTTTTAAAACATCAATTTTCTTTTTAATAAAATATTCATATATTTACAATCAATTAGTTTATAAAAGAGAATAGTAAACCCGTTTGATTTCAATTTATTGATTTAGAATTTAGGTCTTTAGTATTCTCAATCTAATGTTTTGATATCGATATCGTCATAGGGTAAAAGGGGGAGTCGTTGGCTATTTGGGATTGATTGGCCACTTTTTATTTAAATATGTTTTATAAGAAATGAACGCAATTAGAATCATTTCTCGTACAATTATTAAAATTTGGCAACAATCTTCTTTTCATTAAATCAAACCATTTAAAATTTGGCAACATAGTTTTGGCGGGAATTAGTGTACAGTTTTACATGAGATCGTGCTAAAGAACAGGTTTTGTTGTTAAAAATTTAACAGCCGACAGTTAGAAAAAGTGAGTACAATGTAATATATCTTATATAGTTTGTTGGTTTAAATAATTTTTTAGTAAAAATAGGTTGGTAGGGCTCTAACCTGAGAAAATATTTTTAACTAGCTGAACCCGGCGCGCGTTGCTACGCCAATAACTAAAATAAATTTAAGAAAAATAAAAGAGGAGAAGAGATAGAGAAGAAAAGAAAGTTTATAGTTTTGTTTTACTTATCGTACCAAAAATATATTTTTTGAACTTATATTTATACGAATTCGTATAGATATCTATTAATCAGTATTGAATTTGATACATGGAAGCGCCATCTAGTGGTAACTTCAATTAATACAAATATCATATTCATCTTACCCATTAAAAATATATCATCATACAGATTTTCATGACAATCGGTTGAACGGGGCAGAAGTTGAAACTCTGCAGCGCCACCTGGTGGCGAGTGGCATCAATGAACATATCATACAAACCTTCTCCGTAGAAAATAGTATATTACGTATCAAGAGTGGTAAGTGGGACATTACGTACGAGTCGAGAAGTACGAGTACGTAATACCTCTTACCACTCGAGTTACGTACTATGCTTTATCTACGACTCAATATTTTAATTTTAATTCTAAATATTTGACATCTCCAAAAAAATATATGACGTACGTACTGTATTGTTATCTACTTCTTTGACAGTAAATTTCATTTATACTTATTGTCATGTTGGAATGACGTTTCATTACGCACAACTATGCGTTATGGCTTACTTACCCTGCATGGTGACAATGAGTATAAGTGACATTTACTGTCAAAGGAGTAGATAAATACATATGTATACCAATTTTCATAATAATCGCTCCAGTACTTTTTGAGTTCATTGAGTACATACAGACATACAGATATACAGATATACAGACAAACATTCATTTATATATATATATATATATATATATATATATATATATATATATATATATTTATATAGATTATCCGGTGGCTAATTACTGACATAATAATTATTCGAATTGAACCTGTGGGCTTAAACAAAATGCCAACCAATAATATTGACACTGAGAAATCAGGCACAATACTATTAAATAACAATGAATCTGTGGACTTCCACTCAATAGAACCTGTCAATAAATCCATTGATTTGAAAGAAAATTTAAATAAGAGCCTTCATGAGTATCTGACGTTACCCCAAACACCAAAAAGAAAAGGAAAAAGAAAAACCACAAAATCATCGTTTGTAATCACTGGAACTGTATGGAGAAACAAAAAAAAATAGAAGAAGAAGAAAAACTTAAGAAGGAGCTGGAAAAAAGAGATAGGCTAGAAGAAAAAAAACAAAAACAGGAAGAAAAAGCTCAGGAACAATTAGACAAGAAAAAGAGGAAACTTGAGAAGGAGCAAAACAGAAAACTACTCTACAAAAAGAGAGCAACAGGAAAAAAAAATAAATGATGCAAACAAAAAAAATTTAAAAACTCAAAACATTAACATTAAAGGTTCTCCAAATGTAAGCGAGAAAACGTTCACCCCTGAAAAAGTTAAAAAGGCATCAAGAAATTTGTTACTATATTATTTGTCTGACTATATTATTAAACCTGTAGATCCGGAAAACAGTTTAGCAGACTTCCTTTCGAATATTGGCCTGGAACTATACTAATCAAAAACAAGAAGAGTGAGAATAGTTTGTGCTTGTTATGTGTCAATAAGATAACAACTACTGATTATGGTTTACAATGCACTACATGTATTCGATCATATCATGTTCGATGTATGAAATACTCTCTTCACAAATCTAACTGCCCAATTTTTCATTGTTTAAGTTGTCTTAAAAAGAATAGCCAGTGACTTTTTAGACAGTTATTGTAATTGTATTGTAAATTTTTCAATAAAGCTCTTTATTAACGTACGGCAATTTAATAATTTTGGTAATATTCAAATACCTAATGATTATTACTTTTTATTAAATCAAATTTGTGAGGATTATTTTCATCTAGGTTCTTTCAATAGAACACCCCAAAAAATTAAGACCAATCTGTGACAATTTGTATGCCAATGAGTGCCAAATCGGGGCTGATAACTGAGCTATGTACTTTAACTATTAAATGACTAAATAAAACAATTATTAGTTTTTCGTTGAATATTTGGATATCATTGTTTAATTTTATACATATTTTAATTAGTTTTTAAGAATTTTCTTATACAAAAATCAAAACAAAATATTAATTATTGTTATATAACCGTCCCTAAATAGTTAAGAGGCCAAAAACTTAACTTTTACCGTAGCTATTATTTTAATTTTAGAATTCATCTGCTTTATGGGTCGTGTTAAAGAAATAAATTTAATTTGACAGATTGTACCAACTTTTTCTCCGCTTCCTAAGGTGTTAATAAAAGTGATAAAAAATCAATAGATTGATTTATCTGATAATGCAATCATAAGAACAGAAACGGAGTGTCAGAAGAACACCAGTTGCGAACAGTTCACGGTGGTCAGTAGGCAACGAATTAACTAAATTATAAAAGATTGATTTATTACTTTATTATTTAGATTTTATTGGCAAAAGATCCTCTTTTTTCCTTATTGATAGTTTTAACTGATACTAGGTGGCTTAAAAAAATGACCGATTTAGCAAGACATCATAGACAATTGTTTTAGTATGGTTACGATCCAGTGATGGTTCACAAGCAGGATTACGCTTAAATGAGATTTATTTTTAACGGTCTGTATTTCTCCAATTTTGTTTTCATGACCAAATATACTTGTTGTCTCAACAAAGATATATCTCCTTATTTGTTCTGTCAGTGTTTCTGTTCCTGTAAAAAAGCAGGTTATTGTAGTGGATTAAGTATTTTTATTAGGTATCATATTTCTTAACAAATTTGATTTTATTTAAACTTGTTTAAGCAGAATTTTGTCCATCAATTCTATGACGTTTTAAGGAAATATCATATTTTAGTATCATCCCTTTGTAATCCGGCGTTTTGAAATTTGTGTTAAAGTTTCAATACCACGTGTATAGATAAGAATAGTAGTATCACTCTGCGCACCGCTTTTGATATTCTTGGATCCATATTTTGCTTACAAACGTTTTTTATGGAGCTTGGTGAGAACTGGTGAGCAGCGATGCCAACTCTACCAATTTTTTGCTAGATCTAACGGTTAAGGAATATGATCTGATTTTATAATTTTCCATCAAAATGATTTAACTTTTTTGTATCTTTTTAAACTAACCTTTTTTTATTAAAAAAAATTTTTTAAATTGAAATTAGCGCCATTTTGGAAGGATTTTAAAACTATAATTTACTGTTTAGTAGCGGACACTTTTTCTGCTGAATTCTCATTTAAGATGATTGTACTTTTTACTTTTTCCTTCAATAATTATGCGTTAAAATATAAAAAAAAATTTTCACTCTTGTGCAGCACAGTTTTGTTTTTACAATTAAAAGGAATACAAAAATAGCTGAATAGTCAATCTGTTGTCGGACAAATGTATAGTCAATTTAGGGACGTTTTGTTGTGCATATCATAAGTGATTAATTCGAGTGTCGGTTAACAAAATACAGCACTCTCCGATAAAAATTGTACATCACAAGTACCAGACATATTTTCACGCAGGTTTTATTGTGCGCTCTTGTTTTAAATAATGGCAACCTCTACTTGCGGCATTTATTTTTCGTGTTTGAACTAATTAAACTTTATATTTCTTTATAATTTGACAAAAAAAACAGATATGTGTAAATAATAAACCCTAATATATCTGTTTACACCGGATAACCCATAGATTGCGGCAAAATGAGAGCTGGAAATCATTTTTTTTACTATTTTTCCATAATTTTTCTTTAAATTACATTAAATTCAATTGAAAAACAATTTTATGCAAATCGTTAAGAAAACCTTATTATAGTCCATTTCACAGATTTTGGCCGATGACAGAAATCATACTCGAAGTAAATTTAGACTTTCATCTCTCTCAGATACAGGCAAGTTAGAAATTTAAATGAGGACGTTTGTTTTTTATTACAACACTTACGTTACTGCATCTTGTTTCACCGGTAGATAAAAAGTATTCAATACGGAAGTCTTGTTTTAATTCACATTCCCAGTAACCGTCATGTATGGCTCGTTGTTGAAGGGTTGAATTTAATAAGTAATTATTAATGTCATATTTTTGTAGATGTCAAACCACACTGATAGTTTCAGAAACTAACGACCTAATTTAGAAAAAAAAACTCTCCGCCATTGGTAACTTGGATGACAGTTTAATCTTATTTCAGTGGTTTCTAATATCAAATCTGCCAAAAACGATGAAATGGACTATATAATATATTTAATTACAGGTAATTGCTGCCAAGTTTTCATGGGCAACACTGTTCTAATCTATTCTGCTATAACTTATTATTCATGAAAATTAAGTTGCATTAAAAAACAAATAGCTGAAAAATTAAGCGGCTGGATCTCGGCCTATAAATTTGTCGGAGGAGAGATCGACTGTTTTTGGTAATCAGTTTTAATTAAAAATTTTGTAATACCAACACTATACCGCGCTAGAGTGACATGATATGGACGTCAGACGCGATGGTTGCGCCCTCTTTTGGTCCAACAAGAATAATGAATTTTATTTAAACACATTATCTTAAAAACTTCAGTTTGGCAATAACAAACCATCACTGCGCCAAAGCCTAGGTGTAGATGTTAGGCTACGGCCACACAGGCGAGATTTTACACTGCGTTTCGGGGTTAAAACTCTTCAAAAATATAGTCCACTCTGTTGACCGTTGGGCTGGCTAAACAAGGCCGCGATTCCTGCCCGAAAGGTAGAAGACGGGCGCGTCTTGAAAGTCTCCCGCTCACGAATAGGACTGGTTTAATTTTTAAGTTTCTTTTCACTCTCTTTGGTTTGCCAGACATGTCGGATACCACGCGGCGTGATTTTGGTTAAATTAATATTATAAATGCAATCCCTTATTGTTGTATTTTTTTGTATGTATCACACTTACTGAAACTCCTGTAGTATTCAAAAAACTTCTTTGGTTTTTTTAATAGTACATGGTATCCTTTTAATATTCGATTAGTATGTACTGAATAAATCCAACATTATTTATGTTGACGAAGAGGACGACGACGATGTTGACGAACGACAAGTGTGACACAAAGTGCATTAAGCGGGGCGCATGAATTGCGAAGTGTGGTCAGATTTTTCTAATCCTCGACCCGAATTGCGAACTACATCTTATCAGCTGACCGATCTCTCACCTGAATTACGAACTGTACATTTTTGAATGGTTTAATCCCTTCGCGGAATTATGAACCCAAGTAGGAACAGGTAGGTATAAAAATATTTACATAGATTAGTATTCCAAATTTAATTACAATATTTATAGATAAAATCAAACAAATTCACACTACATACCTATGTACAATGTTGAGGTTGTCAGACAGGGCTATATTTATGAGAAACAATTTTTATAAAATTATATCTTTGTACAATTTTTTCTTTATACGAATTAATATTTTGTATGTATATATTATTCATATATTTTAAATACTTTTTTTTCCTTTGAATATTTTAATTTACCAAAAGGGTTTTATTTTACGAATTTAGTTTGCCAAAAGTTTTAATTAAAAAAAAATATTATACTTATATGCTTTTACATAATTCCTTTATTCATAAACAACAATTACTGGGTATTTCAATGTTATTTTTCTCTACTGATCAGTAGATGTGTATACATATTTACAATTAATAAAAAGTAAGAGGCTGCCAAAGTAATACGCAAAAAAAGCAGAAGAGATTTTTATGTTCGGGTTTATAAAAATACTAAACTATATTTAAACGGTTTTCGGATTTAATACACAGCGCTTCTAGTTCTACACAGTCAACATTCAATTCAAAAACAATTCTAGAACTCTCCGAAAAAACGAACACGATTAGAGCTATTTACTTGTACCATAGATATAACTAAAGGGTTCGTTTCTGTATTATGTATTTGAATATTACCCTAAATGCCATAAAACAGTTACATTTCGCTTTAAGCTTGGTTCACAATTCATCTCATCATTATGTCTTCAAAAAGGGCACGGTTCGCAATTCGGGTAAGGGATTAGCGGCTATCCCCTAGACCCTTCGATACTTGTGACCATAGTTCGCAATTCGTGTTACCCCGCATTAAGTGCATTGACTGCATGTTTATTAACAGTAATTTCGGTCATTTTTGGAAAGGTCATTTTTTAGACACGCAAAGATCTGAAGACCAACATGTATGATGAGGAATCACCTGCTTTTTACGTTCGTGAAAAACTGGCGGTGTAGCCTAATATTTTTATAATGATGGAAATGAGCGTTGCGTGAGCGAAACTCAGCGTGAAATCCCGCCAGTGTGACCGTAGCCTTATGCGGACGGATAAGCATTCTGAAAATATCAGAAAGTGGACTTGCTCAAACAAAGCAGTTAAAACCATTTTTAGACCTTTGTAATCATTTCTAAAAATAGGCTGTGTAGGTACTTTAAACTATGCATTTCTCCAAATTGTTTATGTAACAATTAAGTACATATACTAATTAAAAATACAACTGACAACAAATATTTTGTTTTGTATTACTTAATAAATGTTTTCTAAAAGAACTTTGCTCTTTGCAACTGTAAGGAAAATTTTGGCATCTAATTTAATTTAGTTAATTGCTATTTTGTTCAAGGTTTCCTTGAGAATGTCGGAGTATTAAAGTTATTTACAATCTAAACCTCAGAAGTTCAATTTGTTTTGAAGGCTTTCTATGTTATTTGATAACACACTGACTACAGAGTTCTATATTTCTAGATAATTATTATTAGAGTTTTCGAATAATAACACGGTGAATTTTATGTAACATACAAATAAGTTAAATTGGGTGCACGGTATAAAAATTTTAGTGAATTTTTTAACCTATTGAGATATTTTATAGTGGTTCTCAGTGATACTACAGATTTATAGCTATCATTAAAAGCATTATGATGGGACTCGTAAAATTTAATAGTTTTAAAGTTATATCGATAAGGTAATAATCATATTTCATAAAACATTTGCTCTACTCTACACATAATTTATGATATTCGGGGCAATTACTTTTAGACGTTACTTACTGATTTTTTAATTAATGTAAATAAAAATATTAATGTTTAGAAGGTGCATTGAAATGTATTTACATATTTTATACTAAATAGGTAAATATAATAGTCAGGGAGCAGCAGGAGTAATAAAAGCCCTCTTTATTCAGGATCCAACCTGTTTTTTTTCTATGTATATTGACCTGTATTTTACAAAAATTCTGGGTGAAAGGCCTTTGACTGTCAAGTAAATCATAATTATTGTAAAAGATCGTTATTTATTAAAAAATAGTATTCTTTATTTAATGTCAAGCAAAAAAGCTAAAAAGTTTTTGTGTGCAATGCGTATAGGATTCAGGACGCAGTAATAAAGAGGTAGTCTTAATACTTCATAACCTTCTTGTTTTTCCAAAAAGTTTTTTTTTTGAATGTTTTAATTGTTTTTTTTTTGTAGCATTCTTTAAAGTAAATGTCATTCTGTTTTTAAAAAAATCAGCTCATCTTTCGTAGAACTTCACTTCATCCTAACGCATTATCCATAACACTAACGCTATTTTTCTTGAGTTTTGGAAGTAAAATCTCTGAAACCATTTCTCAAAAAGAAGGCTTTACCATATCTTAATAGAAATCCAGAAAACATTTTTTTATATCATTTAGTCTTAAAAAGCTGTGTGCACAATATTTCAAATCTACCGGTAAACACCCTAAGCTATCTGACTAACTTGATTAACAAGTGACTTCAACTTGGAGTCTTTCCAAGCTGCCTTAAGACTGCAATAATCATTCCCTTGGACAAAGGAGGTGATAAAGATCAAGCTTCGCACTATCGCCCAATAGCACTTCTCCCCACGTTGTCGAAGATTATTGAAAGATTGGTTAAAAAAAAATTGCTATCTTTTCTTTGCAAATATAAAATACTAACTCCCCAACAGTTTGGTTTCTTGAGCAATAAATCTACCAATGATGCTATGTTCCCGCTCTTTGACAATGTTTACTCCAGTCTTAACAATCAGAACTCTAAAGCAACAATCTTCTGCGACTTCTCTAAGGCATTTGATTGTGTAAACCACATCTTAATTCACAAATTACAACACTATGGGATTAGAGGAATACCACTCGAGTGGTTTAAATCTTATCTTACCTATAGAAGTCAGATGGTAAGGGTTGATGAGAGAACATCCTCCTGTAAGCCAATTGACTGTGGGGTGCCTCAAGGTTCAGTTCTAGGTCCTAGCTTATTTCTGCTTTTTATTAATGATATTGCCTACCTAAATATTGGTGGTAAACTCTGCCTCTTTGCTGATGATATTAGTTTTACCTGGAGCAACCCGGATAGTACATCCCTTTATAGTACCGTATCTCGTGACTTAGTCACTATTAAATCGTGGTGCGATTCTTACCTCTAAAATCTTATCATATAAAGGTACATTACAAACTTTTGAACTTAATAACAATAGTGTGGAAATCGTTGATTCTGTAAAGTTCCTGGGTCTCATTGTTGACAACTCGTCAAAATGGGATTTGCACATTAATGCATTGTCAAAAAAATTAAGTACTGCGTGTTTTGCGCTAAGATCAGTTTCCAAGGAATTAAACTTGTCAACAGCTTGAACAGTCTATTACGCCCTTTTTGAGTCGCATATCCGTTACGCCATTTCATTCTGGGGTACGTGTTGTGCGACTCAATTTGACCGTATTTTCAAACTTCAAAAGAGAGCTATCCGTTACATGTTAAGATTAAACAATAGAACACATTGTGGGGAATACTTTAATAAATATCAAATTTTAACTCTCTCTTCTTTATTCATTTTTGAATCCGGTTGCTTAGTCCGCAAGCACTCGTCAGCGAATCCTGAAACGCCTTCCCACAACTATCCACTTAGAAACAGCTAGGGAGCTTGATCTTTGTTTACCAATCCCACGATCAGGGTTAATCAAAAACTCTATATTGTATAATGCAAAAAAATGCACAAATGTCTGCCATTCAATAGTTTCAATATCAAATCTATTACACTCTTTCCTGCATTCCGTAGAGCTTTGAAGGCGCTCTTATTGGAGAGACCTTTTTACACAGTAAATGAATTTTTCATATTATGATTTTATACTTCTAAATACACACCAATTTACTACTTCAAGGAATTTTTTATTTTTTCCTTCTCTTCTTCTTTCTCTTTTTTTTAATAACTTTCAATTTCTTTAAATGTATAAATATTTTTTTTGTATTTTGTTTATGTGATATGTTATATTATAAAGTTTTTGTACTTTTATGTATGATTTTTAGCTTTGTTGACAAATTGTAAAATTTCTGACACTAAAGCATTATTATTATTATAAAACATCCAGAATGAAGAAAGTATTTGTTTTCTTATTAAAAATACTGCAGAGTGCTTTCGACTTATCATTTTCAATGCGGTCCCTATAATTAGTAATAGTTAAGAGGCATAACCTAACAAAATAATAATACTATTTTCAGTGATTTTTTTTAACGTTATCGCTGTAATTAAAGTTGCTACCGTTAGTGGTGGGAATGTTAAATTTCTTACTTGCGGGGGGTGATAAACAATTTTTAGTTTTTTAATTCACTAAACATCAAGCGATAAAGATCTCCTTTACAATACAAGTAGGTAAGAAGATTTTATTGTTTCATTAAAATATTTTATTTGTAGAAGTTCTCAAATTGAGGTGATTTTTTTATTATTACTAACATCTAATTCCAAGTAGTGTCACTTTTGCCAAACA
Organism: Altica lythri; assembly: GCA_964028335.1. Lineage (NCBI taxonomy): Eukaryota > Metazoa > Arthropoda > Insecta > Coleoptera > Chrysomelidae > Altica > Altica lythri. Next base: position 23,453,606 of record OZ034803.1, on the reverse strand, counting down.
TAAGTTTTTGTGATCTTAATTATATTTTTGTCCTGTTTTAACACTTGTATTTAAAACTATTTTGAGTATATAAGCAAGGCGGATTAGAGCGCAAAATCGATCATTTTTACATGTAAATCTCCATAAGAAAATCTAAGGTCCAACATGGTCATTTTTTGCTCGCAAGCTCGATCTGCGCATGCGTCAAATAGGAGTAGGTGAGAATGGCAGGTTAATGAATACATGAAGTACTGTATGTTGCCTACGTTATAACAGGGGTTATGTGTGAGTATATCTGTGTATGGGAGCAGGTCTAGGTATGTGTGCGAATGGGTTGTTGCAAGTGTTTCTACACTAAGTTGTAAGTTAGCTACATAAAAATACTATCAAGTGGTCACATGAGAGAATTTGAGAAAACGTTAACATTTCGAATGCGGTCTAATCTCTATACTAATATTATAAAGTGAAAAGATTTGTTTGTTTGTCTGTATTGCTATTTATACCTGAATATACCTAAACGTACCTAAACGATTCTGAAATCATCTGTAAGGGTTTGAGAACCATTTGCATTGAAATTTTATGTGGTTTCCTGGATGATTTAAAAATATAATTGAAGGTGACGTTGCTGTCAATATCTCAACTATTAAATGGCTTAGTGTCCTCTGTGCCAAAATATGATTATTAGTAGCTTGAATTTCAATGTGAAAATCACATAGTTTTCAAAATTTAACTAAATGAAACGTCCCGTTAGTTTATGATTAATTAAAAAATATATACAAGGGTTGAGAAAAATAGGATACAATGAACAATAACCTTAATAATCACGTTAAAATATTTAGAATCATAGGGTGTAAAATATAAAAAACTTTATTCTAATTCATAATATATTACAGAAAAATTTTAAATGATTATAATTTTAAATATACATACTACAATAGGTGTCTTATATACATTTTGTTTTTAGTCAAAAACATACAAAATTTTTAAAAACTTAACATCTAATCGACATCCATAGGTATAGGAATTAAATAGTGTCCCCAAGGCAGCGTTTCATAAGTTCCAACTATGAGATAGCGTTTATCATCCTCTGACCTTAACGCAATTTTTTCCTGTTTTATGGTAAAAACACAATGTTTTTCTGAGCGTATTAGATTCTGCCCAACAATTTTATGTTTCCAACTATCTAAACACTCCACATAATCTTCATAGGTTATAAGGGTCTTCACGACACTAGCTTTAACCCCCTTTGCTTTTTTGGTTTTTCCAAAATTCGCCAGTATTTGTGCAATTTCATTTTCATCGTAATCTTCATTTTCTAACTTTTTTCGCATTTTTGTGATATCATTATTCATTACTGGTAACTAATGTTTTAGTAGCATATAATTTAGATCTTAACCCAATAAAATCAGTCATTGGAACCCCATTATTTTCATCTTTCATCAAACCAAGAACTTTTTTATTAACCAGAGGAATTTCATACGAATTATTAGGAGGATAATCTGAAGTATCAAAATATTGTTGACAATCTTCTCTCATTACTTCATATGGATTTTTCGATAGTTCATAAATAACAGATTCAGTATCAGTATAAAGGGCAGAGCATCCATCACCAAATCTATTTTTCATATATCCATAATGAAAATCATAAATCGTAGTTTTAGCTAGATCTAGTACAGTTTGTCCAACATATATAGGTTTATTAAGCCATATCTGATCTTGTCTAAGTTCAATCGCAACTAAACTTTCGTTGAAAATTGTACAACTTTTAAACATTGGACTAGCTATTCTAGCTTCTGCACCATATCGGCCATCCCACTGTGTAATCAGCTTAACATTAATTCTCTTACGAATGTTTTCCATCGTTTTCCCAAAGACGGCGTTATTCATAAGTTTAAAAAGATTTTTCTCAAATTCAGTCTTTGAAGCCTTCCTTTGGTTGGTGTTAAGATCGATGTAAGACTTTAACCAAGGTGCTTGTTTAAATTTAAGTACTCGATGGACTTTTGTTAAAACCAAACCATACGATATAGCTTGCTTTAAGGTACGATAATGAATAACATAATTCTTCTTATGATGAAGGGTAGCCATCAACTTATTTAATTCCTCAAACGTCTTTGGAGGCTTCATTGTTTTAGGATTAATGTGCTCAGGACAAAAAGGTATGTCTCGATGAAGGTCATGCAAGTGTTTAGGATATTCCAAGTCCCTCTGGAGCATCGTCTGGTATTTGTGTAACATCAAAATTAATAACGTCATCATCATCAACCCACTCAAAACCGCCATACGGGAGAGCTTGACTCATAGCCCAACCATACTGATTGTTGACATCAAAATACATCAGATAGCTTTCAGATTTTTGTGGATTGTAATTAGGCATATATTCATTGTTTGCATGAGCTCGCCGTTTCGAGCAAACTTGACTCAATCCCCCGCGAATTCCCCGTTCAATAAATAAATGCATATCCTGGTCAATTAAAAGTTCCAGTTCTTGACCAGTGTCCTTGAGCATCGCGTCCCACGTACATCCAGGCAGGGTGAAGTAGTGAACGGGATCTAATTTATAAGTTTTGATACAGCTGGTTCTAAATTGTTCGAAAACATCTGCCAATAAAAGAATGTCTGTCTTCATATACAAATCTACATATTGACCTAATGTTGAGCAGTTGAAAGCTGACCAAACATCTTGAGCTCTTTTATAAAGTCTTCGGGGACAAGGCTTGTCGTCTAGGTTATTATAGAAGGATTCGATAGAAGGCAGAGAAGTTTCAATGAAACGATCAAAACTATCCAGATAATCATAAGGCATAATTCCCTTTTTCGTTAATAATTGTTCATTGGGTAAATCAAGAAATTGTGATTTTAAGTTGGGAAATTCAGATAAATATGAAGAAAGTTTATCGAGGGAGGATGCCATAAATCGAAAGCTATCGATAAATCTGAACTGAATCTTAAAATTCTCAACATGTTTTGTGAATGAAATATATTTTTCTTTTGTGATGGGTAGAAGATCTATCTGGCCTTGCGTTTTATTAGCGATATCTGATATTATGAAATTAGAATCATATCCGCTCAAGTTATGAAATACTACGGGAATAGTATGTGAATCCTGATAATTAATGTTACATGCTTCATGAGCAGCACCTCGATAGTTATTTTCAGATATTAAGTGAAAATGATCACGGACTTTCGTTTCTCCAGGTAAGAAAGGCTTTTCACAAATGTGACAATGCTTTGCCGTTTGAAACTCTCTTTCCTGGTCATTGGTCATTTTTATAGGATATGGACAAAGAAATACTGTACCAACATCTTCAGCTAAATTATTTATTTCTTCTGCGAACCAAGTCATGCAATCTGTCCCACGATAGCTTTTATAGAAGGACAAAGAATCGTCGTAGGAACATTTAAAATAGTACCCCACTGCAGCAGGAATATGTTCTTGATATATATTCTTATCTGTACTGGGCTTAAGTATACTTTCTAAATCAGCATAAACCACAAAAGGAGCCAAAATATTATTTTAAAAATTTTTGAATTTCAAAATATTCCTTCCTGGTTCAGGCATCTTAGTTGCGGTTTGATTAATTTTTAAGCAGTCATTAATGTGTTGATTAAGTTTTTTTTCTGAATGATAATAATGTAGACATCTATCGCAAAAATATTTTCTTTGGTTCTTCTGACTAAGTTGGGTAGACAATAATCGAGATAAATTCTTTATCCATACATAATGATAACGAACTGGTCCTTCAGCATCGTCATATCTATCTTGAATCATAAGTAAATTAACATGTTTATCTTTCTTATTTTTAGTTAGGTAAGTTGGAAGAGTTTCAAAAATTTTTCGATTTTTCTTTAAAATATATATATTGATGGAAAGATCATTCTGCTTCTCAAAGTTGGGAACTTGTTTTATTGTCATAGGAAATTAAATTCCCTTCAATTTTAAAATTTGTGAGTAGTGGGGGTACTTTGAAATTCTTTGTGGATCTTTATTTGTAGGATATAACGCTGACGTCACTGCCCACGCAAAACAAGCCTGATCTTCATTCTTCACATAAATACATGCTTCTTTTAAGGAAATTTCATTCGGAAGCGGGATGTACGAACCAACCCTTTGTGGCGAAAATTTATTAATATTTACTCCTAAATTAACTATTGATTTTAAGGCCCATCCAGAATCCCTTTCTTGAAATTCTTCAAGCTCTCCAACAACCGGTTCAGCTACTTTTTTATCAAACCATTCATCAATGTTAGTATCACGATATATTGGGGAATTAGCAGTAGTGAAATATTTATATTCTTTAACAAACTTCTCACCATGAGCGATTTCGAATTCACCCCCGAAAGCAGTATTAACCTTAACCGGCTTCATCGTTTTTCAGAGCATTTATTACCCGTCTTTTAAATATAGCCTTACAATCTTTAAGGAACAACACAGGATCTTTGTGTTTCAGGTTTGAAATGATTCCGGTTCTTATTCTGGAATTGAATGCAGATGATGAGTCATCCCAGTGAACTCGATGTTTTGCAGTCTGCTTGGTAGGTGTAAGCCCAACTCCCCTCTTTTGAAGCGCTTTTAGTTGGCTTCTAACAGTTTTAATATTTCTCAAGGTGGCTTCTAAACGATGTCTTTCCCCAGATGTCTTGGCATATCTTAGAGCATTTTTTAACTTCTTGATAGCTCTAACGCATTCTCGCAGTCCATCATCAACTTTTTGTTCATTATAATTAATAGATACTACTCCAAGAATAGACGCGATATTAGCAATTAATTCACACAACATCTTATATCGAATTAAATTAAATTAATTGTTAAAAACCGAACACAGGATTTCAATAACTAAGTAAGTAAAAATTGTAGTTATAATTTATTTTGAGAGTTCGATAACACTCAAAACAATTATGTTGCTCTTACTCACGTCTGATCACTAAGACTGACTAGTTCAGAATGAATCGGGAAGACTTTGTTTTTAATTTTATAAATTTGGAAGGGGCGTGGCTTAAAATTTTTAAGGAAAAAATGGAAAAGTAGTATATGATTAATTTAAAACAACTGTGCACAATTTCCGAAAAATTTAGGAAAACACGGTTGATATCTAAATTCAGAATATACCAAAATTACGCAGCAAAGTATAAAAGTAATTTTTAACATATTAAAGCATGAAAACAGGATCTCAAAAAATCGTCGTTATAATTTTATTTTGGGAGGCCAGTGGTTCATTAATAGCCGACAGGCAACAATTTCCTCTGATCATGCTCATAAGAACATACTGAAAACGCTATACGTACTTAACTCAATAGGTTACTGCGAACTTTGTAGATTCGTCTTACCGAAACCCTAAGTTTATAGTACTTCTTCCTTCGTAAAGGTAACTGACGCGAATCAGTGCAGGAAAAAGTTGACCACCCTTTTTATACCCGAAGGAACCTCCGATATCTTCTTACTAAATAATTTATAACCTTTGAAGGTCCCTCGAAATTCACAGGCACTACTCAGGAGGCTCGAGGTATGTAAGTAAGATATCTAGACATTGATGATAAGAAACGTCAGCAGCTCCTTAGTAATACTTCACAAGAGGCCTTAGGTGGTTCTTTAATAGCCGACAGGCGACAATTTTCCCTGATCATGTTTTATTTTAAACATACAAAAATACTATACGTACTTAACTCAATAGGTGACAACTCGTTTTGTAAGCGAGAATTACAGACACCCTGAGTTTACAGTACTTCTCCCACAGTGTGGTACCTGTCGTATTTCTATGCGGAAAAAAGTCGACCACCCTTTTTATACCCGAAGGAACCTCCGATATCTTCTTACTAAATAATTTATAACCTTTAAAGGTCCCTCGAAATTCACAGGCACTACTCAGGAGGCTCGAGGTAAGTAAGTAAGATATACGTTACAATTATCCAAAAAAAGTGTACTTTTGTTAATCACATTTGGCATGGTGATCTGGCAAATCTGTATGCTTCTACATCAGTCCTAAAACAAACAAAAAATATTAATTATACAAAAAATTGTAACCCTAACCTAACCAGTTGATGTTTAGAAGAGACCTTTGCTGTTAATCGTTGAATATATTCTCAAAACTTATACAATAATATAAAATTATTATATCTAACAACTACATTTAGAAATGGTATAGATCCTTTAAATTGATAACTAACCACAAAAGATGAAATTAACTAAAAATAATATTGAAATACAAAATAATATTTTAATAACACATAAGATTCTTTAGATTAACCAATTTCAGTATCTAAAATCTAAATCAAATAACTAAAAAGTTACAAGGTTTTTTTTTTGAATTAACCCCAAATAGTAGGTTTCAAAAGATACTTCTATGAATAATACTTTCAAACTAAAGAATGTATGTAGGTATATGACAATTTTAAATGGTTAATATATATATTTCTGTCATGTTTTTATATTAGTCTAATTTTATTTTTTCTTCAAATCCACCGACATCACAGCAGGGATGAAACTTTTGTTTAAATCAATACCTTAAACACTTTACATTGTTAAAAAATAAATATTTTTCTACAAGCATGCGTAAAACAACACTTTCCCGCACGCATTTTAATTCAGAAAATATCTCTTTCCCGCACGGAGTGCGGGAAATACTTTTTCCCGCACGGCGTGCGGGAAAGAATTTTTCCCGCACGCATTTTTTTTTTTTATTAATTACAGATGTTTTTCTATAACCTTTTTGACAAATTATTGTATTATTACCTTTATCTTGTTGGACTACATACAAATAGTAAAAAAAAATAAGATTATTTTACATGAAAATAGGGATTTTTAAAATGTTTGTTTTTAAAAAAATCATAATTTATTAAATCACCCCTGTAAACCTTACTCAAAACAACAACAAACTCACCTGTTTAAGTAGGGTTGCTATAGCTACAGTCGTGTATTTATTGACACTATGAAAGATTTAATTGTCACAATCGCATCTTTTCAAATATGTAAATAATTTTCGAGGTGATTTTGCTTGTAGAAAAAATATTGATCCTAACTCTTGCGGAAATTAACTTTCCCGCACTTAACTGCTTGCCCGAACTCCGCTTCGCGTCGTTCGGGCATCGGCAGTTCGCGTGCGGGAAAGTATAACTTTCCGCACTTGTTAGGATAATAACTATTTTTTGTTTAAATTCGCAAATAGCTCTAATGACCAGTAATATTTCTACTCTTCAAACCTTTATACAATATAAATATACTCACATCACAACAGGAGGTCTAACACTTAAAATTACTAATAACTAATAAATACTTTGAATTTTTGAAATATATTTAAGATCCATAATACAAAGTCCAAAAAAAAGTAATACATTTTAATTCTTTCATATTGAAAAAAAAAAATCAGAATTAATCAAAATTATTTAACTTACCAGGGTGAGAGAGCTCTGAAGTCTGAACACCGCAACATAATACCACATACTAAAGGAAAATTTTATTTCATAGTTTAAATATAATTCTTCACAATTCAAGTCTGGACAAGTTAAAAGTGACGTCACCTTAATTAGATTTTAGCGTACACCGGAAACTCTTATCAACTAATTTTATTGAAAAACACGTATTTTTAAAACGTTATCATATCAAAAGTTATATCATTATCGGTGACATATAATAAACTATATTCACTATATTAAAAATAAAAATAAAAAATACGAGTTATATTTATTTCAACTTGTTTAAAAAATTTCTTATATAAACTAGCGAAGAGATATTTTGAAGTAAATTATTGTAAAATGACGTACATATCTAAAATTGCAATATTTGGATAAGCCTCTGATTTATGTTGAAAAGGAATTTGCTTTCCAAATCAACTTTGTGAATATATACCGGTGGTATCGAAAGTAAGTCTCTCTTGTAGATTATTGTTATAATTTTATCTTATTATTCTGGATGATGCAAGACTTTTTAAAATTACGCAATATTACGTAATTAAGAATAAGAGATGCTGAACAGATCACTTTTTTAGGTTTTCGAAAAGGTCACGTGACATGTAAAATTACGGTGAAAATTGAGAGAAATTATTGATTTAAAACTATTTATCAGTCGTTTGATTATTTACCAATTTAAGGTTACCTAATAAGACGGTCGTTAACTAGTCGTAAGTAACTCATCGTAACTCATCGTACCCCATCTCTTGATCCAAACTCCTGCTGACTACAATAGCTACTTACTTACCCCCAAGGTCACGCGCTTTGATTTATTTTTTAGTTTTAGAATATTTTATTATGCCTATCAGCTGTTTTAAATTGCTTTGTTTTTATGATAAATTGAAATTTGTAAATATATCAGAAGGTATAAAAATAAATGTTTTATGCTCACCTGTTTAATTTTCAAACACTTACAATAAAAATAATAACAACTTAACTTTTACCACACCAGATAAATGTGTTGTCACTGGGGAATAAAAACCGCGATTTTAACGATAATAGATAATCAGTCTATGTGATAATTGGTATACAAAAACCAAGACTACGCGTAGCAGTGTGTAGCAGAGTGTAGCAGAGCGTAGACTGCTATAATTCTCTGTTGTCCACTTCTTCGCTCTGCTCTGCTACACATGTATTACTTTTTTTTGGACTTTGTATTATGGATCTTAAATATATTTCAAAAATTCAAAGTATTTATTATTTATTAGTAATTTTAAGTGTTAGACCTCCTGTTGTGATGTGAGTATATTTATATTGTATAAAGGTTTGAAGAGTAGAAATATTACTGGTCATCAGAGCTATTTGCGAATTTAAACAAAAAAAATATTTATTTTTTAACAATGTAAAGTGTTTAAGGTATTGATTTAAACAAAAATTAAACAAAAGTTTCATCCCTGCTGTGATGTCGGTGGATTTGAAGAAAAAATAAAATTAGACTCATATAAAAACATGACAGAAATATATATATTAACCATTTAAAATTGTCATATACCTACATACATTCTTTAGTTTAAAAGTATTATTCATAGAAGTATCTTTTGAAACCTACTATTTGGGGTTAATTCAAAAAAAAAACTTTGTAACTTTTTAGTTATTTGATTTAGATTTTAGATACTGAAATTGGTTAATCTAAAGAATCTTATGTGTTATTAAAATATTATTTTGTATTTCAATATTATTTTTAGTTAATTTCATCTTTTGTGGTTAGTTATCAATTTAAAGGATCTATACCATTTCTAAATGTAGTTGTTAGATATAATAATTTTATATTATTGTATAAGTTTTGAGAATATATTCAACGATTAACAGCAAAGGTCTCTTCTAAACATCAACTGGTTAGGTTAGGGTTACAATTTTTTGTATAATTAATATTTTTTGTTTGTTTTAGGACTGATGTAGAAGCATACAGATTTGCCAGATCACCATGCCAAATGTGATTAACAAAAGTACACTTTTTTTGGATAATTGTAACGTATATCTTACTTACTTACCTCGAGCCTCCTGAGTAGTGCCTGTGAATTTCGAGGGACCTTTAAAGGTTATAAATTATTTAGTAAGAAGATATCGGAGGTTCCTTCGGGTATAAAAAGGGTGGTCGACTTTTTTCCGCATAGAAATACGACAGGTACCACACTGTGGGAGAAGTACTGTAAACTCAGGGTGTCTGTAATTCTCGCTTACAAAACGAGTTGTCACCTATTGAGTTAAGTACGTATAGTATTTTTGTATGTTTAAAATAAAACATGATCAGGGAAAATTGTCGCCTGTCGGCTATTAAAGAACCACCTAAGGCCTCTTGTGAAGTATTACTAAGGAGCTGCTGACGTTTCTTATCATCAATGTCTAGATATCTTACTTACATACCTCGAGCCTCCTGAGTAGTGCCTGTGAATTTCAAGGGACCTTCAAAGGTTATAAATTATTTAGTAAGAAGATATCGGAGGTTCCTTCGGGTATAAAAAGGGTGGTCAACTTTTTCCTGCACTGATACGCGTCAGTTACCTTTACGAAGGAAGAAGTACTATAAACTTAGGGTTTCGGTAAGACGAATCTACAAAGTTCGCAGTAACCTATTGAGTTAAGTACGTATAGCGTTTTCAGTATGTTCTTATGAGCATGATCAGAGGAAATTGTTGCCTGTCGGCTATTAATGAACCACTGGCCTCCCAAAATAAAATTATAACGACGATTTTTTGAGATCCTGTTTTCATTCTTTAATATGTTAAAAATTACTTTTATATTTTGCTGCGTAATTTTGGTATATTCTGAATTTAGATATCAACCGTGTTTTCCTAAATTTTTCGGAAATTGTGCACAGTTGTTTTAAATTAATCATATACTACTTTTCCATTTTTTCCTTAAAAATTTTAAGCCACGCCCCCTTCCAAATTTATAAAATTAAAAACAAAGTCTTCCCGATTCATTCTGAACTAGTCAGTCTTAGTGATCAGACGTGAGTAAGAGCAACATAATTGTTTTGAGTGTTATCGAACTCTCAAAATAAATTATAACTACAATTTTTACTTACTTAGTTATTGAAATCCTGTGTTCGGTTTTTAACAATTAATTTAATTTAATTCGATATAAGATGTTGTGTGAATTAATTGCTAATATCGCGTCTATTCTTGGAGTAGTATCTATTAATTATAATGAACAAAAAGTTGATGATGGACTGCGAGAATGCGTTAGAGCTATCAAGAAGTTAAAAAATGCTCTAAGATATGCCAAGACATCTGGGGAAAGACATCGTTTAGAAGCCACCTTGAGAAATATTAAAACTGTTAGAAGCCAACTAAAAGCGCTTCAAAAGAGGGGAGTTGGGCTTACACCTACCAAGCAGACTGCAAAACATCGAGTTCACTGGGATGACTCATCATCTGCATTCAATTCCAGAATAAGAACCGGAATCATTTCAAACCTGAAACACAAAGATCCTGTGTTGTTCCTTAAAGATTGTAAGGCTATATTTAAAAGACGGGTAATAAATGCTCTGAAAAACGATGAAGCCGGTTAAGGTTAATACTGCTTTCGGGGGTGAATTCGAAATCGCTCATGGTGAGAAGTTTGTTAAAGAATATAAATATTTCACTACTGCTAATTCCCCAATATATCGTGATACTAACATTGATGAATGGTTTGATAAAAAAGTAGCTGAACCGGTTGTTGGAGAGCTTGAAGAATTTCAAGAAAGGGATTCTGGATGGGCCTTAAAATCAATAGTTAATTTAGGAGTAAATATTAATAAATTTTCGCCACAAAGGGTTGGTTCGTACATCCCGCTTCCGAATGAAATTTCCTTAAAAGAAGCATGTATTAATGTGAAGAATGAAGATCAGGCTTGTTTTGCGTGGGCAGTGACGTCAGCGTTATATCCTACAAATAAAGATCCACAAAGAATTTCAAAGTACCCCCACTACTCAAAAATTTTAAAATTGAAGGGAATTCAATTTCCTATGACAATAAAACAAGTTCCCAACTTTGAGAAGCAGAATGATCTTTCCATCAATATATATATTTTAAAGAAAAATCGAAAAATTTTTGAAACTCTTCCAACTTACCTAACTAAAAATAAGAAAGATAAACATGTTAATTTACTTATGATTCAAGATAGATATGACGATGCTGAAGGACCAGTTCGTTATCATTATGTATGGATAAAGAATTTATCTCGATTATTGTCTACCCAACTTAGTCAGAAGAACCAAAGAAAATATTTTTGCGATAGATGTCTACATTATTATCATTCAGAAAAAAAACTTAATAAACACATTAATGACTGCTTAAAAATTAATCAAACCGCAACTAAGATGCCTGAACCAGGAAGGAATATTTTGAAATTCAAAAATTTTAAAAATAATATTTTGGCTCCTTTTGTGGTTTATGCTGATTTAGAAAGTATACTTAAGCCCAGTACAGATAAGAATATATATCAAGAACATATTCCTGCTGCAGTGGGGTACTATTTTAAATGTTCCTACGACGATTCTTTGTCCTTCTATAAAAGCTATCGTGGGACAGATTGCATGACTTGGTTCGCAGAAGAAATGAATAATTTAGCTGAAGATGTTAGTACAGTATTTCTTTGTCCATATCCTATAAAAATGACCGATGACCAGGAAAGGGAGTTTCAAACGGCCAAGCATTGTCACATTTGTGAAAAGCCTTTCTTACCTGGAGAAACGAAAGTCCGTGATCATTTTCACTTAATATCTGAAAATAACTATCGAGGTGCTGCTCATGAAGCATGTAACATTAATAATCAGGATTCACATACTATTCCCGTAGTATTTCATAACTTGAGCGGATATGATTCTAATTTCATAATATCAGATATCGCTAATAAAACGCAAGGCCAGATAGATCTTCTACCCATCACAAAAGAAAAATATATTTCATTCACAAAACATGTTGAGAATTTTAAGATTCAGTTCAGATTTATCGATAGCTTTCGATTTATGGCATCCTCCCTCGATAAACTTTCTTCATATTTATCTGAATTTCCCAACTTAAAATCACAATTTCTCGATTTACCCAATGAACAGTTTGAATTATTAACGAAAAAGGGAATTATGCCTTATGATTATCTGGATAGTTTTGATCGTTTCATTGAAACTTCTCTGCCTTCTATCAAATCCTTCTATAATAATCTAGACGACAAGCCTTGTCCCCGAAGACTTTATAAAAGAGCTCAAGATGTTTGGTCAGCTTTCAACTGCTCAACATTAGGTCAATATGTAGATTTATATATGAAGACAGACATTCTTTTATTGGCAGATGTTTTCGAACAATTTAGAACCAGCTGTATCAAAACTTATAAACTAGATCCCGCTCACTACTTCATCCTGCCTGGATATACGTGGGACGCGATGCCCAAGTACACTGGTCAAGAACTGGAACTTTTAACTGATCAGGATATGCATTTATTTATTGAACGGAGAATTCGCGGGGATTGAGTCAAGTTTGCTCGAAACGGCGAGCTCATGCAAACAATAAATATATGCCTAATTACAATCCACAAAAATCTGAAAGCTATCTGATGTATTTTGATGTCAACAATTAGTATGGTTGGGCTATGAGTCAAGCTCTCCCGTATGGCGGTTTTGAGTGGGTTGATGATGATGACGTTAATAATTTTGATGTCACACAAATACCAGACGATGCTCCAGAGGGTTATATTCTTGAGGTGGACTTGGAATATCCTGAACACTTGCATGACCTTCATCGAGACATACCTTTTTGTCCTGAGCACATTAATCCTAAAACAATGAAGCTTTCAAAGACCTTTGAGGAATTAAATAAGTTGATGTCTACCCTTCATCATAAGAAGAATTATGTTATTCATTATCGTACCTTAAAGCAAGCTATATCGTATGGTTTGGTTTTAACAAAAGTCCATCGAGTACTTAAATTTAAACAAGCACCTTGGTTAAAGTCTTACATCGATCTTAACACCAACCAAAGGAAGGCTTCAAAGACTGAATTTGAGAAAAATCTTTTCAAACTTATGAATAACGCCGTCTTTGGGAAAACGATGGAAAACATTCGTAAGAAAATTAATGTTAAGCTGATTACACAGTGGGATGGCCGATATGGTGCAGAAGCTAGAATAGCTAGTTCAATGTTTAAAAGTTGTACAATTTTCAACGAAAGTTTAGTTGCGATTGAACTTAGACAAGATCAGATATGGCTTAATAAACCTATATATGTTGGACAAACTGTACTAGATCTAGCTAAAACTACGATTTATGATTTTCATTATGGATATATGAAAAATAGATTTGGTGATGGATGCTCTGCCCTTTATACTGATACTGAATCTGTTATTTATGAACTATCGAAAAATCCATATGAAGTAATGAGAGAAGATTGTCAACAATATTTTTATACTTCAGATTATCCTCCTAATAATTCGTATGAAATTCCTCTGGTTAATAAAAAAGTTCTTGGTTTGATGAAAGATGAAAATAATGGGGTTCCACTGACTGATTTTATTGGGTTAAGATCTAAATTATATGCTACTAAAACATTAGTTACCAGTAATGATATCAAAAAAATGCGAAAAAAGTTAGAAAATGAAGATTACGATGAAAATGAAATTGCACAAATACTGGCGAATTTTGGAAAAACCAAAAAAGCAAAGGGGGTTAAAGCTAGTGTCGTGAAGACCCTTATAACCTATGAAGATTATGTGGAGTGTTTAGATAGTTGGAAACATAAAATTGTTGGGCAGAATCTAATACGCTCAGAAAAACATTGTGTTTTTACCATAAAACAGGAAAAAATTGCGTTAAGTTCAGAGGATGATAAACGCTATCTCATAGTTGGAACTTATGAAACGCTGCCTTGGGGACACTATTTAATTCCTATACCTATGGATGTCGATTAGTTACTAAGTTTTTAAAAATTTTGTAGGTTTTTGACTAAAAACAAAATGTATATAAGACACCTATTGTAGTATGTATATTTAAAATTATAATCATTTAAAATTTTTCTGTAATATATTATGAATTAAAATAAAGTTTTTTATATTTTACACCCTATGATTCTAAATACTTTAACGTGATTATTAAGGTTATTGTTCATTGTATCCTATTTTTCTCAACCCTTGTATATATTTTTTAATTAATCATAAACTAACGGGACGTTTCATTTAGTTAAATTTTGAAAACTATGTGATTTTCACATTGAAATTCAAGCTACTAATAATCATATTTTGGCACAAAAGACACTAAGCCATTTAATAGTTGAGATATTGACAGCAACGTCACCTACCGGGTTCAATTATATTTTTAAATCTTTCAGGAAACCACATAAAATTTCAATCCAAATGGTTCTCAAACCCTTACAGATGATTTCAGAATCGTTTAGGTACGTTTAGGTATATTCAGGTATAAATACAGACAAACAAACAAATCTTTTCACTTTATAATATTAGTATAGAGATTAGACCGCATTCGAAATGTTAACGTTTTCTCAAATTCTCTTATGTGACCACTCGATAGTATTTTTATGTAGCTAACTTACAACTTAGTGTAGAAACACTTGCAACAACCCATTCGCACACATACCTAGACCTGCTCCCATACACAGATATACTCACACATAACCCCTGTTATAACGTAGGCAACATACAGTACATCATGTATTCATTAACCTGCCATTCTCACCTACTCCTATTTGACGCATGCGCAGATCGAACTTGCGAGCAAAAAATGACCATGTTGGACCTTAGATTTTCTCATGGAGATTTACATGTAAAAATGATCGATTTTGCGCTCGAACCCGCCTTGCTTATATACTAATTTATTCTCAATAATTTGGAAAAAACAGAAACTGATTCTCCTTGATTGTAATTTCATTAAGGGATGGAATTCTGATTAATAATTTCATTACTAGGAATAATCTACATTTGTGAGGAGAGCTACGTAGGAGCTTCACCCAGGAAGCAATTCGTTCTAAGGGAATCCCATTCTGACACAAAAGATAAGAGACTAATTTAATTTTTGCAACTAAAACCATAATATTTATAGCATAATTAATTATTTTAATTTTAATGATATTTTTTAAAATAAATTATTTAAACGGGTGTTTGTGTGTTATTTGTTTGTACTCTGGCGCCCTTATATTTTATGTTTGGGGAGGACTGGTAAAACTTTAAAAAGAAGCCACGACTCTATTGAGCTAGCTAGGGGATTTAAGTCCTTTATTTGAAATTTCTACTGTTACAATACTTGTCGAAACACAAGACGAAGGTATGTTTTAAAATTGACCATTGGGATAAAATTATTTTAGCATTTACGTTAAAAATATATTAAAATTTACACAAGGCCTAATTTAGTATAAAGGAAAAAATATTACAACATACATTGTGCCAAATTGAGCGTAAGAGTGACATTGGGTGATCTGAAATGGATGTTTAAACGAGAAAGTTGATAAGACAGGGAAGAGAAAATCGGATTTGCTAAATGGTGCAAAATCAATAAAGACCTTGCAATATTTGTTGCAAAGGTGAGGAATTTCTATTTAAGTTAAGTTTATTAAGACCATTATTGTTTATTTTATATGTGATTTTAACATCTTCATGAAAATTAAGCAGGATGAAGTTACGAGTAGTAGTTGTTTTTAGCAAATGAGGATCTAGATCAGTGTCAAATTTATGGTTATGAAATTTGGGATAAAAACTAAAAGCTGATTTATCTGGTCTTTTAAGGTGTTCATTTATGCCTGTTCCCAAATGTCTAAAAATCCTTTCTATATACGTAGCTTTACAATCACCACGGATTTAAATGAAATTTTAACGTTGTTGGTTGTTGATCTAATAATTTTTAAAATTGAAAAGTCTAAATATTCAGTTAAAAACCGTATAGAAGGGAACAATGAAATTTTTTCTTGTAATGTTGGATAAGCCAACTAACGGGTTATTTTTATAAAAAAAATTTTGTATTAAATTATTGATTAATGAATTTTGATAGCCATTATTGACTGCAACTTGTTTTATAATGTTAATTAAGTTCAGAAAAATAATTTGCCATCTTATGCTGTTGAGGGTGATTCTAGGAAGCGTGAATAACAAGGTCAGTTTGTACACCTTGGTGCCACAATCAGAGCCACACCTTCGAAACGAGAGATCAAGGAAGTTAAGGTGACCTTCTTGTTCAATTTATAGTGTGAATTTAGTGTTCGGATGAATGATCTTAATTTGATCAAGTATTCTGTTAGCCTTTAATTAGACAAAAAATGTAATCGATATATCTGTAGTAAAGAAGAATGTCATTAATTTGTGGAATAATAAAACGTTATTGGATGTTATACATGAGGATGTCTGCCATGAGTGCCATGAGAGAAGACAGGCCACAACCCATTGCTAAGCCATCGTGTTGTTCGTAAAGTTTGTTATTGAATGTGAAAAAAAAAATGAAAGACGTTTTCTGAAAAGAGTTATTAAAAAATTAGTGTGACTAGGAAAGTAACCGCAGCTTCCAGAATCTCTCGAGCCAGAGGTAGCAATTTAGAGACAGGCACAGATGTGTACAGATTACTCATATCAAAAGAGACTATTATGCAACCATACGGAATATGGTAATTTCTAATGTTGTTAATTAGAGTTTTCCGGTTTAAAATTTGTTACTGTGTGGAAAATTTTTGCAAATCACCGATGTTAGTTTCAAAACGAAACGAAGTTTACTAGTTACCTTATTTGGAATCCCATATAAACGAGGTGAACCAGGATTGCTGGGAATGGAATTATATTTTGTCCCATGGAGTTCTAGAAAAGACTTGTGTTCGGTTATTAAGTTTTTTGTTCTTTTAATGAAATTAGGAGTGGGGTTAGATTCTAAGTTCGTGAAGTTGTTTGACTGTAAAAACGTCTTAACCTTATGGGAGATTTCGATGAAATCTTAAATGACTAAACAATTACCTTTATCTGCTTTAGTAACTATGATTTTTGTTTTTCAATTTAAGGTTTTTAAAAGTTAACAATTGATGTCCATTATTTGTTATAAATTTGATGTAAGAGATTTTTTTTTGAATTTATTAAGTTTGTTATAAATTTTATACCTTACTTGGCGTTTGTTGACTACCGGTAATAAAAATTCTATTAAGCTATCCAATTCAACAGTCGAGTGAAGAAAAGCTTTCTCAGAGAGTGGTTTTAAAAGACAATGTTTTAGAAGTAGTTCAAGGAGACTTATCTAATCTTTTGTAAAAGTTGTTGATAATAAATTGTTAACTCTATCAAAAAATTTGAAACTTGTAAATCTCTTACAATGTTTATCCCTATTTAAAAGCATTTTTTTTTATCTTTAATTATGTTATTACATTTCTTTTACCTCGATGGTCAACCTTAAAACATGCTTTCTTCTTGGGTTTAGACAAGTATCTATAATTATTTGGTTATGTTACTTATATATAATGACCGCATTGAAACTGACTTAAAAGTAAAAAGCGCTCTGTAGCATATTTAATAAATTCCATGCACAAGATAAAAAAAAAATTTCATTAAGGATATTTTTCTATATTTTTAGCAAGGAAAAGGAGCGCTCCTTCAACCCAACCGTCAGAACTGCTACAATGTAGAATGCTAATTCTTTGTACAATACTTTGTTAGAAAGAACGTCTATGTCTATACTGCATTTTCACTGGTTTTGAACAGTTCATGCTTTTTTCACTGTTGCATGGTTGTCGTACCAAGTTTCATCCAGATAATAAATAATAGATGTAAAGAGTTATCAAATGTGTAACGTAATTCAATGCACAGGACTGCGACAATTTTTGGAGCTTAGATAGATATTTTTGGGTTGGCTGTTAGCCTATATCACTGCGACCTTTGCAGATCTATTGTGAACACCCATTATCTGTGGAATAGGATTAGAGCACCTTGTCCAGCTCTGCCCTCTTAATAAGACTTAATAGCCTTGACAGTGGCGACTCCGCATAACTTGGAGCAGCCGGTTTCTCCTCTCCCAGTACTAGATACCGCGTCCTTGCAAGGCCTTCACATTGGCATAGGACATGAAATGCAGTTTCCTCTTCCTCTTGGCACTATCGACAAATGTCTTTATCTGCTAAGCTTAGCTGACTCATGTGTTTTCTGAGCCTACAATGTCCTGTCAAGAGACTGACAATCATTCTGACATCATTTCGCCTTTGTGATAGCAGCTCTGCAGTAAACTTCGCCGAGTAACCATTTATGAAGAGTTTGGCTTGTCGCTTGCCCGGTGATGTTTCCCACCACTCCTGGGCCTTTTCTAGCCTCCATTTCTCAATGGCTGCCTTTCTGAATTGGAGCTTAAATAAACGGCGTTTTAAATATTTTATTCCAAACAACATTTGTTAAATTACCTAATATTTATATAAATAAATACTATGACTCAAATATAGTAGACAGGCAATGTCTGATTTAAAATTTTTGGCGTCAAATGATTCCAAAAATGTTGGTTATTATTTGCGGGGTCACGTATTTTTAGTTAAAAATTTAACAAGTAGACAATTGTACTTTTGGTTTTTTCGTATTTTTTCTTGTTTCACATAGTTCTTATATTGCAAGAAAACAGACTTAATATAAAAAAATGTCATTTTTATTTTCATTTTCTCATAATAAAGTGTTTTGCTTAAACATTGCAAAAATGGTTTACTATTCAAGTAAGGTTGACACATTTAAAAAGGACAGTAGATAATCCGAATAATTTGTATATCAAAATTCATCAAGTAATAAGAATTCCCTAGGGTAAAGCGTACTTGTTCGAATTTGGTGACACCCTTTATATTTAGCTTCAATTCTTGTAAATGAAGTTAGTCTTGCAGTTGACTGGTAAAAAAAAACAGAAATTGTAATATTGAATATATTTAATTTTATTCGTTTCGCATTTCTTTAAAATATTACTCTGTAAACTTATGCTTTCCCTACACAAAACATCTCGAAAAAGATAATTTCGACAAAAATTCAACGTTGGAAATGTTTTCAATCGATTTAGCATTCTCGAAAATATACAAATATTAAATTGAGGTAAATTATCTTTTCCTGTGGTTATCATTTTTTTACTTGGTTTAATTTTCACAGTGGTGTTAGGAATATATTAAATTATTTAAATAGTTATTTATTTAAAACATTAAGCTATGTTCGACACTGTAACACAATTATAGCAATATGTATCAATGTAAATATACAAATAAAATTGATCTGCAAAGAATGTTCCCATGAAAAAAATATTTTGTATATTACATGCATTGAAACAGCTAGTTTTGATCTCTGTTTTGCCAGTCGAAATAAGACAATTTTAGACCAATGCAACTGTCAGTCAGAAACTGAAAGTTGTTTCTGCCCTAAGGGAGAAACAACGTTGTTTCTGCCCAGCACATTCATTTATTTATTATTTATGTCTTTATTTCAAGTCTGTCAGAATCGCATTTGTAATAAACAAAAGCGAATAAAATCATAATTGTCTGAAAGCTGTTGTCAAATCATTGTCAAGATATTACTACGCTATTTGTCTGAAATAGTCTAACTTCGGCTGACTCCAGAGATCAAAACTCGCTGTTTCAATGTATGTGGTATAAAAAATATAGTGTGTGGCACGGGATAAAACAATAGTTATTTGTGACACAAGGACGAAAAATTACATTTTGCAAGAGCGAGCACTTGCAAAACATTTTCCGGAAGTGTAGGTAACACACACTATTTTTTGGTCCGACCAATTTTTAATATTTTCAAAAGTTTAAAAACTTTTTACTTTGTGACATCTATAGCACAATTAAAAGATTTAGTAATAAGGAATGATTATCTGATAATCGATTTGAAGATCTTTAATTTTTATACATACGAATACTGAGCTGATAAGCAGCACAGTATCAATTGTTTTAATGAAAATATTAACATTACTATCTAATAATTTTATATAAAAATAGCAGAGACAATAAACTATTATAGTTCAATGAGCAAAAATAAAATCGTGATATGTATTTTTATAATCGAATGATAAGTAGTTGTAAATTAACATAAATGTCAAATTAAAAATAAAAGTTGAGAGAGAAATTAAATGTAAATTAGAATCCTGCTTAGGTACTTTTAGAAAAAGTTATTAGTTTAGTATTTTATACGCTGTGTTTAAATAAATTTAATTAAAATTTGTCTTATTCATTATTCATTATGTATTTGTGATGACTTATAGCGCCATCTCTTTAGATAATCTAAAAGGTGTTTTGTCGGCCTAGGCCGGAAAATGTCATTTTCTGGACGATTTTGAAGTAATTCTTAGTATTGTTTCTGGAGGGAGGATCAAAAAGACGATTTCTGACCGAGCGATGACAGTCAACTCTCGCCCTAGTCAGAAATCGCCTTGTTTTACCCCTTGCCGCACAATATCCTATTTTCGAAGTAATTAAATAAAATAAAAGGATTTATGAAAATAAAATTATTTTTATAATTTACAATTTTAGTCGAGATTTCATTAGCTGTTTATCAATGTTTTCTTGCAAAGGTGTTTTAAAATAATGTTTTAACATGCCTGTCCGTCATATGGCTGAAAACGAAATTTTAAGGAAAGTGGGGATGATTGAGGCGGGAATCTTATGCCTCTGGACTGGTTATCGTGAACCGATATGTTTGCTTAGAAGAGCAAAAAAATCGCACAGTGATAGCACCTCAGTTAATTAATTATCTCCATGGAGCACATAATGTTACTGTTTCAATACATACTATCTACAGAAAGATGAGAGAAGGTTATTTAGTTAGCTGTAGAACTTGGAGGTGCTAAATTGAGAGAATCGTGCCAATCGACTACGTTGGGCACAAGAACATGTTATATGGGAGCAAAATCAATGCCAAATTTTCTTTTTACCGATGAATTTCGGTTTGGTCTGTATTGAAATTCTCGAAGGATACGCGTATGAAGCAAACCTGGCACAAAAAATCGAATGCAACATACATAAAAGGTTCACAGCTGCAGAGGAGGCACAATTATGGTATGGGCAGGAATTTCGCTTGGCTGTAGAACTGAGATCGTTGTTTATGATTAGAGCGCTACAATACAAATTTTCTAGAAACTGTAGTTATTTCATACGCGCAAAACATTGGTCCTGATTTAATATATCTTGATGCTTGACAGTGCTACTCCAATAAATTTCTTGAAAGAGCTGAATTTTCCAGTTTTTCCCTAGCCAGCTCAAAGGCTCGATCTTTATCCTATTGAGCATGCTTGGAATATGCTTTAAAAAGAGTTCTTTAATACCAGAATCAATTTTAAAATCGTAATCAGCGGTTTCAAGCTGATCAACAGTGATGGATCGCGATTTCCTAACAAGATCTAGATAACTAAGGTAAGACACGCTGTGGAGCCATCATAAATGCATGAGGACGCCACATTCCTTATTACAATAATTTATTCTTTGTTTCAGTGTCGATTTTTTTTTAAATTGGATTAATAAATTTTTGTTTTTTGCATACATTTTAAATTGTTTTAATTTTTTATGAAAATTGGTCATTTTGATATCTTCGTTTATTTCCCTATTTCCACGTATCAGTTCTTCATGAAATACTTTTAAACCATTTTGTGAATATCCCTAGATTTTGAACATACCTACATAGTAGCAAATGATAAAATACGATTATTTTTGATTGCTTCTTGCGATTTTATCTGCCATTTTTTGTACAAAAAGCGATGAGATAAAAGTAATTTAAAGGATTGAAAAGTATATAATTACAAATTGTCGATAAATATTAAATGTACCTTTTGCAGATAAACTTTTACAAATTATATACAAAGTTCACGGTATTTTCTTAACAGCTTAAGTTTCTAAAATTTAAATCTTAGTCGTAATTTTAATTTTGGAATTTGCGAATATTTTACTATGGCTGAAATGAGAAGAGTAATTCACGGCACCTGGAAAAGACATAAAGTTGTCTTTCGGTCACACTATTTCACGCTCAGAATTTAATTTGAGCCAATAAAACATTCATAAAGAGAGCAGTAGAATAAGTGAGATAGGAAATGTTCATAATACGCGAAGGAATTCTGTAATAGCTACTACAGCCGCTTTTCGTATGGGTCTCGAACTTAGTTTCTTGGCGGACACGTTATGATTTTATGTGCGTCTTAAATAAATGAAACTTCTTTAATTATTGCTACTTTATCAACTACCAACAGGTTAAAAAGTAAAACACATTTTTTATCCAAAAATCGCGTTGGTTCAAAATTAAAACTTTGTAAAATTTCTGATATCTTACATTTTTAAAATTTTTAATATTTTAACATTTTGCAGCAGTTAGGTATTTATTTTTAATGGCAAATATTAAGAACATTTTTGTTATATTTGACATCTTTGACATTTGTCAATTTAAACATTTTTCATCTTACCATTTGTCTTTTCTGACATGAAATGGTTGACATTGCGTTTGTTGGTACAAAAAACGTCCTTTTTTTCAGCTAAAAATTTATTACTATCTCCAAAATCAGACTATTTATACACAAAACGCATCACATTTATGTAAAAAAGTGAGTTTTTTTTCTATAAAAAACGCATCTTTTACCTAAAAATTGCATCCTTATCACTAAACGTATTGTAAAATAAAAGGAATTTTTTGTCATTTGACATCTTTAACATTTGTCATTTTCAACATTTTTTATTTTGCCATTTGTCGTTTTTGACTTTAATATTCTTGGCATTTGTCATTTTGACATTTTGATATGCTATTTTTGACATGTCATTTTAGAATATTGATATATTTACTTTAAATTTTAAGCTCTAAAGGAATCTATGTATTAAGCCTGATGGTTTGAAACGCTTCGACCGCCGCACTTTATTTACGTTTACGTATAGATCACGCACTAGAATGTTTGAATGCCCGTTTGTTTTATTTTTACAGAAAAGGGATATTATTTAGTGTTAAAGAACCAGAAAAAAAAACAATGTCACCATCTCTATATTTAATAATTGTATTACTTTCTGAATAACATAAACAGAGGTTTCTATAGTGAAGCTTATTATGGTAGTTCTGGCACCACTTTTACACTCATAATCATTGCACTTGTTTAGCACACTTTTAAGAGAGTTGCTCAAGCTGTTAGTAGGTACTTCAATTCCTATTGTAAAAACTTCATTCACTACCGGTAAAAAAATATTTTTACATTTCATTTTTATAAAAGAACAGCTTGAATTACCATTTTTACCAGAACCAATTTTAACAATACAATAGTCAATCAGCTTGCATATATACGAAATAATTTTGTGTGTACCGCACATGCAATAACAAAACTAGAAGCCAACTAATTATATTATAGAAAATAATCTGTACAATTAAATGTTCTTGGCATGTAATTAATCCAACAAAATAAAATGCAAGTCTGATACAATCTAACAATAAAAATAATGAAGGTTTTTCAACATTTAGAAAAATAAATATACTTTTTTGCACGATTGATCATTTTTGACT
The DNA here is from genome assembly GCA_964028335.1 of Altica lythri. Classification (NCBI taxonomy): domain Eukaryota; kingdom Metazoa; phylum Arthropoda; class Insecta; order Coleoptera; family Chrysomelidae; genus Altica; species Altica lythri. The sequence goes on along the minus strand of OZ034803.1, from coordinate 23,429,755 downwards.
GTTTACCGTGACAGATTTTACGTCAGTAGGTGACATTTACTAGCAACTTGACGGTAAGTAATCCAACTCGACGGTAAGTACTCCAACTCGACGGTAAGTATTAACGATTCAACGTTTATTTATATCTAGCAGGCTATCTTTTTATTTATTCACGTTGGTATTGGTTTTTGTCATGTTGCCGTTTGAAAGTTAGCAAGTCACTGCAAGTCACAAACTGACAAGTTTGACAACAAATATCATAAATATAATGGTTAAATTCATTAAAAAAAATTAATATGCCGAAAAAAAAATGTGTAGAGACAAAAAAATGAATACAAAGATGATATTACATGTTTAGAAAAGAACAGAAAGTTTTAGAACAGAGATTTATATAAGATCTCTTAGGTTTTTAATGTAAGTAGTAATTGTGTTTGTATACAAGATTATTCCAATATTTTCATCAGCAAATAGTTCCAAACATTTTTAATTTCATTAATAGTTGTATATGAAGTTATTTGTTACATTAAATACACTTTTACATTCTTATTACATTTAAATTACTTATAATTTATTAAGCGTACCTAACCTCACATTTCTTCTGTCAGTCATTATTTTACAATGTTGCCAGATTACACACTATAGTAAAAGTTAAAAATGTTTCAGAATAAAATATTTTCATTAATTTCTTTAATAACAATGATCCATAATGATAATTAAAATGTAATTTGATAGGACATGGACGAATCGATATTTTATTCATTAATTTATGACCAATCAAATATCATTTAAATTTTTATTTCATACATTTTTTAAATATTTCGTGTTTTTTTTAGGTTAGTGTTAAATACAAACGGAAAATCTTAAAAAAAGATTTAGTTAATGGTAAAGAAGCGGCAAATAAAAGGAAGAAAGATAAAGCAGATACATTTAAGAACTTCATTTAAAAAAAATTGCAGTGGCAGATTTGGACGTACAATTATAAAAAAGAATATTTTACTTCAGATAAACTTTTGACTAACGCAAAACAAAACTGAGATTTAAACGGTAAACGGACTTATTTATACAAAATTAATGATATATAGGTAAACTTAAAAACGTGAACTGACGACAAATTTTAAGTGAGCGAAGAATAGCAAAATCTCTTTCCTTCAGAAATTTATGAAATTAAAAAAGTGCAATGAAATCATCAGATTCGTGTACATAGACGTGGATATAAAAAAATGGTACTCCAACGCGTCGATGGAAACAGTAATCTGATTTAAAAAGTAATCCATTGCATGTGTAATCCGAAGAAAAGCGATTTACAATTTTACTCGCAGGAGCAAATGGTGGGTCAATAGAGGGATGTGATTTGTTATTAGACTCTTCAAATACTGACATTGACTATCACAAAACTATAAATGGTAATATTTTCAAAAACTGGAATGTTAATTAACTTATTACGGCTTTATTTAATTTTCCAGAGAAATGTGTAGTAAACATGGATAATGCTTCATTTCATTCTGTACAACAAAACAGACCACCTACATTTTCAGCAACAAAATAGATATTACAGAGATAATTAAGCAGCAATAACATCGAATTTGGTAAAAAAATGAAAAAAAAAGACAATTATACTTACACAATACCGAAGCAACGATAAGACATATGTAGTAGATGAAATAATAAACTAAAATAGACATGATTTACTTCGATTACCTCTATTTTGCATTTTTATATTCGGACAAAACTTGGACAGAAGCTTAAAGACAATGTACACCAGACATGTAAAAAATAAATTTGTAGACACAGAAGAAATTATTTTGACGGATTGGACTTATTACATGAAAAACTGTTCACTTGACAACATTTTACCTTTGATACTGGAGGTGAATTGAAAATACATAACGAATAGATGAACGTGACAATAGTTTTAACCAAATCTGTTACTCCAATTTTTGTTGTTTATATGTTTTTTTTAATGTTGTATGTTTCATTTTTTTTACTTTGCTTATTTTACCATTAGTGTATCTGCTGTTCTGCTGAATTATTGCACTGTAGCTATTGAACACATATTAAACGGATTTCCATTATTTGAAGCATATCATTTTGTGGGAATATTTATCTTTGTTCTACTTATCAAAATAGCTGAAACCAATTGGTATGTCATAGTACCGCACTACCTGGAAAGCTCCACGAAAATGAAGACTTTTTTGTAAATGTTTTTATTGTTTGCTTTTATTTATATAACTAAGTACTATTATTTTGTAAATGCATTCATTATATCTAAATATATATTTTTAAATTGACGATTTTCGTTTTTTTTAAAAGTACTAATTTTTAATGATTTGATGGAGCTGAAATGGAGTACACAATTGTTATTTTATATATTGTCACTAACACTATGATTTTATTGAGGACGTGACAACAGCGCATTTACAACTGAGAATAAGATTAAATATACAGGGCGAAATTCATCACCCTAACAAGGCCTACTTTAATAAAAATAAGCTTTGAATGATGTATAATTCACTTACCGTCGAGTTAAAAAATCTCTTAATATTAATTTATTTTTTGAAAGAATAAAGAAAACTAACGAATTATTTATTAATATTGAAACTTATGGTACAATTTGTTAAATTATTTAATGAAATCCCACTTGTTTGGGCTGTGGTTTCACTTCTAACAGAAACTCCTGCAGAATCTTATACGTTAGTAGTATTACTAGTATTGCACAATATTTTTTCGGCAAAATCTATTTTATTTTGAAGAGAATCTTCTACATAGCTTTCTGCCACTGTCTATGAACGCCTACCTCCATGACGCTTTAATCCGAGGACATCAACACCTTTATTAGCCAAAAGCGTTGCTGATGTCCTCCGGAACGAATGGCCAGTATAGTTCTCGGGATTAGGCAAATTTAAGAATTTGGCAATTTGAGAAGGCCAGCCCCCGATTGTCCCTTTCCCTATTACTTGAGCACAACATTTTCCTTTGGCGTATCCTAAGAACAAATGATTTGATTTTACTTGTAATGGAGGAAATTTTATATACTTTTGCAGAATTTCTAAATATGGAATTTTATCGTCTGGTTTATTAACGACTGTAAAAGTACGCTGAATGTTCGTTTTTGTATTGGGTACTTTTACAATCATTAAACCATCGGTTTGTTGGATGTCATTCATAGTAATATCATATAATTCTTCTCTTCTACAGGCACCAGATATTCCCAATATCATTGCGACCTACAAATTATGAAAAAATCTTCATTAGAGTATTTCTTTTACCTAAACTAGTTTACATTAGTTCTTCATCCGGTGCTTCCATCAGAAATTTTTCAAATTGCTCCCGTGTAAAAATGCTCGCTTTCTTAGGCCTATAGCCAACATTTTTTCTCTTTAAATACGCGATCTAAGTTAAAAACTTGGAAATATCAATGCCATCATAAAGAAAAACGGTGGATTTAACCATTGAATATTCTGCCCAGAGGCTTCCAGGAGCTTTCAACTGCATATGTCTTTGAACGAAATATGCCAATAGAGTCTTTTCATCGATTCTTAAATTCTTGCCTTCGCACCATTTTTTAAAACTTTGGTAGGTATTTTAATAACGGATTTTGGATTTTTCGGGAATAATTGCGGAACACCCTTCTTCCCAAGCCCGTTCAATTTCTTCAAATTCACTTTCGCTCATATTTTAATTTATAATAATCAAAATTGTACTTAAAATTATTGACAATTAAATAAAAACTCAATTCTCCATTGTTGTTATGCACCCTAGTTACTACCTAACAACCAAAGTATCTATCTTAATAAAATGAATGAAACTAGTCAATATGACGAAAATGTTTAATTTTATAATTTATAATGGTATCAATCGTGCAAAAAACGTTATAAGCATGTCGAACGTTAAGGGTAACCGATCTCAGGCAATAATTGGAGTCGTCGCTCCGCTCCTCCTCCAAACAATTGTCTTCGATCGGTATAAAACCCTTACCGTTCTCTATACTTAATATACTATTAAACGGTAGTTTTTAAGCAAAATTAAAAGTGAGACTAGACTTTATTTCTAAATCTGCTCCGGTTACTTCTTGTTATGTCAGAAGAAGTTTTTCATTTTAATAACTTACATAAAGTTATCGTTGACAAAGTTTTAATATAGAAACTTTGTAAAAGTAATAAGAAGACATTCAAAATATCTAATATCAATTTATACATTCACCAAGGTAAGTTGACAGAACCGGATTTCTATAATATTGCTTTAAATAAGATAAATTGAAATAGTTTACTATTGTTTTTTCTTGGTACAAAATGATTGACCAAATAAGTGATAAACGTTGCAGCTTATAGGTATTAGTGGTACGGATTGACTTATCTTAACAGCTACTTAAGTCAAAACTTTCAAGCTTAGGTCCGTGATAGGATCTATATTATACCAGCAGGTATCAACTGTTCTTATTAATTATTTTACTTAATCGCGTCACAAAAACAAAGCTTTTAATCTGTTTAAAACGCTCCAAATTACGCTGATGAATTTGTTTTTAAATCAGTTTTTGTTAAAATATTAACAAATGCGGCACTAACTTTTCCAGCAGCTTTATCATATGGAATTCTTTGTCTAAAATATAGAGTACTCGTTCATCTGAGATGCCTATGGTATTAGCAATTTCACGCCAAGTTAAACTTGGACTTTTACAAACAATATCATAATCTTTATCAATGATTTTTGGTGTAGTTGCACTTATTGGACGTCCACTACGTAGTTCACCTTCGACGCTTGTATGACCAGTATGACCACGTTTAAACTTTAAAACCCATCGATGCTTTGTGTAAAATGTAGAAGCAGATTCCTTTAACACTTTCACATTTTTGTATGAATCTCTGTTGCTAATAAATTTTTTAAAACTGAGAATAAGATTAAATATACAGGGCGAAATTCATCACCCTAACAAGGCCTACTTTAATAAAAATAAGCTTTGAATGATGTATAATTCACTTACCGTCGAGTTAAAAAATCTCTTAATATTAATTTATTTTTTGAAAGAATAAAGAAAACTAACGAATTATTTATTAATATTGAAACTTATGGTACAATTTGTTAAATTATTTAATGAAATCCCACTTGTTTGGGCTGTGGTTTCACTTCTAACAGAAACTCCTGCAGAATCTTATACGTTAGTAGTATTACTAGTATTGCACAATATTTTTTCGGCAAAATCTATTTTATTTTGAAGAGAATCTTCTACATAGCTTTCTGCCACTGTCTATGAACGCCTACCTCCATGACGCTTTAATCCGAGGACATCAACACCTTTATTAGCCAAAAGCGTTGCTGATGTCCTCCGGAACGAATGGCCAGTATAGTTCTCGGGATTAGGCAAATTTAAGAATTTGGCAATTTGAGAAGGCCAGCCCCCGATTGTCCCTTTCCCTATTACTTGAGCACAACATTTTCCTTTGGCGTATCCTAAGAACAAATGATTTGATTTTACTTGTAATGGAGGAAATTTTATATACTTTTGCAGAATTTCTAAATATGGAATTTTATCGTCTGGTTTATTAACGACTGTAAAAGTACGCTGAATGTTCGTTTTTGTATTGGGTACTTTTACAATCATTAAACCATCGGTTTGTTGGATGTCATTCATAGTAATATCATATAATTCTTCTCTTCTACAGGCACCAGATATTCCCAATATCATTGCGACCTACAAATTATGAAAAAATCTTCATTAGAGTATTTCTTTTACCTAAACTAGTTTACATTAGTTCTTCATCCGGTGCTTCCATCAGAAATTTTTCAAATTGCTCCCGTGTAAAAATGCTCGCTTTCTTAGGCCTATAGCCAACATTTTTTCTCTTTAAATACGCGATCTAAGTTAAAAACTTGGAAATATCAATGCCATCATAAAGAAAAACGGTGGATTTAACCATTGAATATTCTGCCCAGAGGCTTCCAGGAGCTTTCAACTGCATATGTCTTTGAACGAAATATGCCAATAGAGTCTTTTCATCGATTCTTAAATTCTTGCCTTCGCACCATTTTTTAAAACTTTGGTAGGTATTTTAATAACGGATTTTGGATTTTTCGGGAATAATTGCGGAACACCCTTCTTCCCAAGCCCGTTCAATTTCTTCAAATTCACTTTCGCTCATATTTTAATTTATAATAATCAAAATTGTACTTAAAATTATTGACAATTAAATAAAAACTCAATTCTCCATTGTTGTTATGCACCCTAGTTACTACCTAACAACCAAAGTATCTATCTTAATAAAATGAATGAAACTAGTCAATATGACGAAAATGTTTAATTTTATAATTTATAATGGTATCAATCGTGCAAAAAACGTTATAAGCATGTCGAACGTTAAGGGTAACCGATCTCAGGCAATAATTGGAGTCGTCGCTCCGCTCCTCCTCCAAACAATTGTCTTCGATCGGTATAAAACCCTTACCGTTCTCTATACTTAATATACTATTAAACGGTAGTTTTTAAGCAAAATTAAAAGTGAGACTAGACTTTATTTCTAAATCTGCTCCGGTTACTTCTTGTTATGTCAGAAGAAGTTTTTCATTTTAATAACTTACATAAAGTTATCGTTGACAAAGTTTTAATATAGAAACTTTGTAAAAGTAATAAGAAGACATTCAAAATATCTAATATCAATTTATACATTCACCAAGGTAAGTTGACAGAACCGGATTTCTATAATATTGCTTTAAATAAGATAAATTGAAATAGTTTACTATTGTTTTTTCTTGGTACAAAATGATTGACCAAATAAGTGATAAACGTTGCAGCTTATAGGTATTAGTGGTACGGATTGACTTATCTTAACAGCTACTTAAGTCAAAACTTTCAAGCTTAGGTCCGTGATAGGATCTATATTATACCAGCAGGTATCAACTGTTCTTATTAATTATTTTACTTAATCGCGTCACAAAAACAAAGCTTTTAATCTGTTTAAAACGCTCCAAATTACGCTGATGAATTTGTTTTTAAATCAGTTTTTGTTAAAATATTAACAAATGCGGCACTAACTTTTCCAGCAGCTTTATCATATGGAATTCTTTGTCTAAAATATAGAGTACTCGTTCATCTGAGATGCCTATGGTATTAGCAATTTCACGCCAAGTTAAACTTGGACTTTTACAAACAATATCATAATCTTTATCAATGATTTTTGGTGTAGTTGCACTTATTGGACGTCCACTACGTAGTTCACCTTCGACGCTTGTATGACCAGTATGACCACGTTTAAACTTTAAAACCCATCGATGCTTTGTGTAAAATGTAGAAGCAGATTCCTTTAACACTTTCGCATTTTTGTATGAATCTCTGTTGCTAATAAATTTTTTAAAACAAAGAATTTTATCACCTCACTTTAAATAGCTTGTAAACAAAGAATTAATTCCCAAATGAAAAAAGAATTTTTAGTATATTTAAATGGAAGATGAAATATTAAAATATCGTATAAATTTTAATTCCTTTATTGGTTAACAGGTGTCACCTTCAAAACTTGTCAAACAACTCTTAGTTTTTTTTGGGTTTTATGAGGGTTGGAAATCTTCAAAAGACACTGGGAAGGGACCCAGTAGTGTCGAATTCACCCACCGAAGTAGGCGCCTACCGACTCAAACCATTCCTCCACTCCGGGTGAGCGAGCAGGAAACCGCCCTGGTATAGGCATAACATCTGCTGCTTCTTTTTGTAAATTGTGCTTATTATTTAAAACTACATAGCGTTTTTAATAACCAAAAAAATAATAAAATATGTTCTTAATAAAATCTTTATAAAAATTGCCTAACACCCATACAGAAATAATTTTACAAATTAATGTTGATAATCATTAAGCTTTTAATGTATTAAACGGACTATTATAATAAAATAAATTCGAGCATTTCTATAGAAATATATTGCTGAATCGATTTCGAAGACTTCCTATAGCTGATACCAAACTCACCTTCGTACAAGAAGGAAAATAAAAACGTAATTTGATGTGAGCTCGTGAGCTCGAGGGCGAAAAATCTTCTCTTTATTTTTATTCCAAAGAGAATCGACCGTAAAAACCGAACGGGAGATTGATGCGGTCAGCTCTTAGTGTTTTCATAGCATTTTAGGATACATATACATGACA